>CM057459.1:252410000-253610000 GCA_016271365.2 Neoceratodus forsteri | reverse complement strand
AATGTTCCCATAGACTTATAATGGGAGGTAGAAAATTTAATAACTTTTGAATGGATTAATAGTTTTTCACCAAACAAAAAGTGGCATGTTTCTTGACCTGAGCTCTTTCCACATGCCAAGTTTCAGACTGGCAAACCACACAATGGCCAAGCAGCACCACAGATAAAATCAGAAAAACTGCCCACAGAACTGGCGAAAAATAAATTTTTCAGTGTCTTGGTGCACAAAAACCATAGGTCCGACTGAAACACAACTTGGCAAATCAAGACCTCTACCATGCCCCACCACGCATACCAAATTTCATGCAAGTCTGTTTAACGGGTCCAAAATTATTAACATGCAAAATTTCAAGTTTAACATAGAAGTGCCTTTATAACCCTAAATATAGGGGCGTAACTGGTTCCCTATAATATATATACATACTGTAGAAGCTACTTAAATGGGACTGGCTTGTGGATCGGTGTTCGTCCCGCTTAAGCAACTGTCTCCACAAAACAAAGTTGCTGTTTTGCATACGTTTCTGTAAAAAACAGATCAGGGTAGTTAAGCTGCACACATTATTTGCTGTTTTGCATTATTTACTTCAAAAACAGATCAGGGTATATTTATTAGTGCTTTTTTTTAATATACTTTCTAATTTTTCCTCCACATACTGCAGAATGGTCCCACGATTGCCCGGCCGCCGGCACCCGCACCCCTGGACCAGGTCTGGCAAGCATGCCCTATCCCCACAGGCTAGCCACACCCGGAGGCTGCACCTCTCATGTCTGGGGGTGCAGGGCACAGCCATCAGCTGCTGGGATCACCCCACAATTTTCTGCCATCTTTTCTTCCCGAAAGAGCTGGACATGTAATGGTGTCGATGTACAGCTGTGGCAACGCCAACCGTGCTCTTACCCCTTGCTGAGCATACAAATGTAGTACACCTGGCCTCTGCCAGGTGCCACTGCAGTGTGATGCTGTTCATCCACCCTCCACAGAGGAAGGAGAGCAGTCATGGGATGCTCAGTCCTTCCTCTCCTCTACCAGCCCCTGATGGCCCAAGTCCATTCCCGAACCTGGGTCACCGGTGTGGCGCGAGCTGTGGTGTCCAGCACCTCAACCCTCAGTACCACCAGGCAGTCCAATTTATTAGTGCTTTTGTGTAATTTGTTTTTTTTTTATTGCTTGTGACAAACAACATGTTTTGTGCTTTTTTCTTTTTTGATTTTGTTTTTGTTAAGATTGTTACAGAACTGTGCACACTACAGGGTTATCAGGGATTTCATCCATCAGGAGTGCAGCACTTTCTGTTAGGTACAAAAACTCAAATTCAGATTCTGGCTCAGAAGCTGGGACTGGAGGAGCAGCTACATTAGCTGGTAAAGTGGACATCGAGGATGTTGCAGCATTTGCCGGCTGGAAGAAATCAGTAATTTTCACACATTCACAGGCAAACAGCTGCTGCCAGGTGTTCTTCTGGCCCCATAGCTGACACCAGTGCATAGCAGCTCACAGACCGGATAGTGCATCCTGGGTAGAGATGGACTTGTCTTGGGATTCCTCAGCTGTGTCCTCGCTCTCATCAGCATCTTCTTGAAAAACAAGTTGGTGCCTTAACTTCCACCTCCAGAGCCAGTCATCTGTAGCTTTGAAGCTGCTGTGCAACATCTGTTCTGCCAACTCAGTCGCTTTGATCTTCAGCATGGGGCCAAGGACTCTCGCACCTTTGTTGACAGCCTGGGAGAACCAGAGAAGGAGGGCATCTTCAACCTCACTGTCCTTGCCCTCCCTCTTTCTGTTGGGGTTAGAATTAGCTCTCCATTCAGACAGGATCGTTTCCCTGTTTTTACTTATTCTACCAGCCTGACTTTTAGAGATTTGGAAATTGGCTGCAACAGAAGACAAGGAGGCAGTAAGGTTATTCAAAGCCTCTGTCACCCTAACAAGCTCTGTTAAGGTGAGCTCATTCCTCAATTGGGACATCTTAAACTTCTCACCTTCTCAGGTTAGCAACATACTAAGGGATATCAGACACAGGTCAGTTTTAGCAGCTGCAGAAACTATTGGCAGCTGCTTAAAGACAATTACTAAGTGATTGTAAATCTCACAGTACTTGACAAAACAGCAGCAAATCGGCAGTGAGTCTTTAAAGTGGCTTCCATCATCAGCACTGTGCCAGTTGAGCAACATATGATTACTGTAAAAGCATACAGTTAAGGTAACTGAGCAGGCATCTCGCTTATGCGGTCATCCCGCTTAAGCATTCCACTGAATGGCTTGTACTATATATATATATATATATATATATATATATATATATATATATATAAATATACACACAATGAAGAGTATGTTGAAGACCCTACCATATGATGCTTCTGTACAGCAAAGCATTATCTTTATCTGGATAACTAAAGACAATCCCTTTCTTCCCCTTCATATTATGTGTCAATTCCCTGGCGGTGGATAGTGGACCCCCTCACCCTCGCAATGTCTTAACTAACTCCTTCTCATCTTACCAGCTCAGTACCCTCCACCCCACACAAACCACTTCATGTGTCACAAAGGGGCTTTTCTTTACTAAAATTTCAAACACATTTTGGCAGAAATGAGGGCCCTTTTTTCTAGAACAATTTGCTCCCTCGGCTTAGAAATTCCTTCTACTCTTGGGATTTTTAAATGTGACTTGCACAAAATTGCTATTACAGGAACAATCTGATTGTATCTGTTTTGTTACTTGATTTGTGTATGTTTGTTGTTTGACTCGTAATCATCGTCTTGCTGTACATTATGACATAGGATGTTCTGTAAATGAGAATTGCTTCTCATGGAACCTATCCTGAACTGTTTGCAGCTTTTTAATAAATAACAAGTAAAATCCCCAGTCATGGATACTGCTATATGACATTAGAGACAGCAGCAGCACAGCCCCTCAGCTCACCACCTCAGTTGGCCATCAGCTGAATGACAGGGAACGGTATCATACATACTGTAATTGTGTAAGCCCATGATTGCTCCCTGCCATTCAGACAGAGGCTGACTGAGGTGGTGAGCAAAAGGGCTGTACCGGTCACCATCTCTAATGCCATATAGTGGCACTAGTGAGTGGGGGTGAGGTGAGGTGAAGTGTGGGGTGGGTAGTCCTGAGTGGGCAAGATGGGAGGGGAGTCAGTTGGACATTCAGGGAGGTGCCAATTTGGGATGGGGGGGTTCACTATCCACCACCAAGGAACGGACACATAATATGAAGGCAAGGAAAGGAATTGTCTTTAGGTGTCGAAATAAGGACATTACTTTGTTACACTGATAATCATATGGAAGGGCATTTAACATGTGTATATATATAGCTGTTATTTGGATCTGCTACATCCTGGTTCTATTAACCAATGGGCAGAAAATATGTGCCAAAGGCACATATTCCACCCATGCAGCTCTATCAAATATGGAAGATCTGTAGGGGGACCACATTTACTACCACCAGTCCCTGCCCAGCTTCTTGGAGCATCCCTGCCCCCCCATGCAGGTTTGTGGGGGGGAGGTCGGGTGCGGAGCAGCAAATCTGGGTGGGTGGCCAATCAGCTGTCCAACTCGGACTCCACAGTGGATCCCATGTGCCTGTGGGGTGCCATGTTGGCAGCCAGCATGCAGGGCACTAGCCGTGATGTGGGGCAGTTCGTCAGTAGATCACCTCTTGCTCTCCCAGTGTGCCCCACCAGCTGGAGCCCCGATATTGGGTGAGCAGATGCCCCCACCATCTCTGCCATGGCCAGTGGCTGCAACCCCGGGGAGTGCGTATCCGGATGCCTGTGGTTATGGTTGACTCAGAATAGCAAAACCTGCTGGCCACCATGCACAGCACTCCACTGTTTTGTGCATTGCGTGGAGTGCTGGCATTGCCCCCCAGCCCACCCCAGTGGACTGTGATAGAGTACAGTTTGGCAGCAGCATTTAACAGCACTGCCAAAACCTATGAATCTACCACTGCAACCTGTATGAAGAGGGATCCCTTATTTGCATGGGTGCAGTGGTATATTCTGTGTGTACACACTGTCAAGTCAACAGCACATACCAAGGGCATTTGAATATGGCCCCTGCCCTGTCAAATCATGTCAAGTTAGCATGACATTGATATGGTTAGTGCCATGCTAACCTTTTGTAATATTGAGGCTTGTGTCCATAAAGTTGCATTTAAGCACTCACTCAGTCTTGTCAAAATGCTGGAACTTTTTTGAGTCATATTGGGAACGTAAAAGTTCTTCAAATGTTACAACTTAGCCCATTGTGAGAAGAGACTGGCCAACCAAATATTAACTTATGGAACGTTAAGACTTGTTTTTGAGTTATCAAATATTAATCAGAATTGGATTTTGAATAAACTGATTGCTGTCTTTTTAATTTTTAATTATGGGCATGTGTTTCAGAAATATATTGTGAAATTACAAATTTTTTTCATTCCGTAAGCTGAAAACCATTAAATATTAACACAAATTTCAAACCAAAAGTGAGTACTGGGTACTGAGGAGGGAGAGTTGGGAAGGGTAGACACTGCTGCTGGGTGGGAGGACAGGAGATTCAACACAGTGGCACAACACAAAACACAACAGCACCCTCTAGTGCCAATTACAGCATTTGAGGGAATACGTTACACAAAAAGTTTTATTAATAAAAAATAAGTATTTATAGTATTTTTTTTTACTATTATTTAGACTATTGTTTCTAAAATGCAACACAAATCTCATTTTCCAAGTGCAATAATACAGTAACCTCAAGGGTGGGCATTATGGGCTATACCAGACCTTCCAGGGGGTATAAGTTCACATCCACAAAAAAACAAACAGAATCAGTCTCCTTTGGGCAGTTCCTGCGAGTATGCAGGAACTGCTCAAAGTTGGAAAGATTCAGGGAGCAATCAATAGAGCTTGTCTATAGGTTTCAACAACAAGGTAACTCTGAATTTATTGATGGATGCTTTTAAAAAAGCAGAAACATTGATCGGCTATCACAACTTAAAGGGATACTGTCAATCTTTTTTGCATCATATTATTTTTAGGTAGAAATCCATATTTTATGATTGCTTACTGTCTCTAAAATTCATTGATGTTGCTGGTTGTTTTGTCTACCTCCTTGCTTATTAGGACCAAAATGTATGAAACCAAGAACATGGGCTCATGGTTCGGGCGGCTCTAGAGGTTCATCCAACTCGGGTGGTGTTATGCAATGCCAGGTCCATTAAAAAGAAGACTGCAATTATTGCAACTCTTGTAAGAACAGTGGACCTGGCTTGCAACACCGAGACCTGGCTGGATGAGAACTCTGGCCCCATTTTGGAGGCTTTAACTCCAGCTGGGTATTCAGTGATTCGCCGCTCGAGATTGGTTTGGGGGTTGGTGGTCTGATTTAAGTCCAAACTTAACCTTTCGAGTGTACCAGTAGAGGAGACTGAGTCATTCAAGTGTACTGTGGTAGCAGGCATAGGTTGTAGGATCACCCTCATCTACCATCCACCAGGAGATGAGAAGAGTTTCCTTCAGGAAGTGGAGGACTTTGCCATCGACATGGTGTTTGAGTTGCCCAAATTGATGGTTCTGGGAGACTTCAATGCCTGGGTCAATGACGAACTCTCACTGTTTGGAAAACACTTCCTCCAGTTAATGTCATCTCTGGGCCTGACACAGGTAGTTACCACTGCTACCCATAAATATGGTCACTCTCTTGACTTAATCTTACTCCTGGGGATTGAGTCCACTGGTGTGGGGGTGGAACCAGTTGGATGGTCTGATCCCTACACCAAGGGGTCTAGTTTTAGCACACCCCCCTTAGTAGGCGTACCCCTGTGGAGTTGGTCAGCTGCCGCCCTTTACGGGATATTAGTTCTGAAGGCCTGGAGGTGGTGCTTGACCTATTGTCCCTTCCAGCAGCAAACAGCAACCCAGAGGCCCTCATGGTAGCTTATAATACAGCTATTTTGGGAGCCCTGGATGTCATTGCTCCGGTCCGTGTTCGTCCTCTCTCTCTTTGCTCTCAGTCTCCTTGGTTTGAACAGACTTGAGGGAGATGCAGCGACTAGGACGAAGGTTAGAACGTTGCTGGCGGAGATCCTCCCTTGGGGCCGACCACCTTAAAGAGCTAGTGTACTGCCTGGAAACTGCTTGCAATTAATAGTAACTTTCAGATGTAGGCAGCTATCACTTCTTAAATCTCAAGTATTTTTCCTTTTTTGTTTGCTAATTAGAAGATTTTCCACCTGACAGTACTGGGGTGATGTGTGGAGCAGCACTCTGTCTGGAGGAATAAAAAAGTCAGTTCTGTTCCTCCCACTACACCAACACTGAGACCATACTGACTATGGCATCACTAGTAACCAATGAGAACCATTTCTCACTGCCAGGTTTCAGTTTCACATGAAGCAGCAGGGACTGGCTCTCCCTGGTTACTAGTGATGTCACAATTTCCTGAATTTTGATTGGTAGTTTGTGAAAGTCACTGCTCATGCTGTAAGGACTGTGGTGCCTCAAGGTGTTTGGTCTCATTTCTGAAGATGTAGTGGGAGGAACAGAACTGACTTTTTTTCCCCCTCCAGACAGAGTGATGCTCCACACATCACCCCAGTACTGCCAGGTGTAAAATCTTCTAATTAACAATTAGAAAAGAAAAAAAATACTTGAGATATAACAAGTGATAGCTGACTGCATCTGAAAATTACTATTAATCCCAAGCAGTACACTAGCTCTTTAAATTGATGGAGCATTATCAAGCCTATCAATATGCTATCTCTCATAAGAAGACAGAATTCTTGTCCAGGGAGATTGCTGTTGCTCAGAATCGACTGGCTCAGCTGTTTCACTTTGTGGACAGACTGTGCAACCCAGCCTGTCTACAAGTGCAGAAAGCACATTCACAAGTTGAGTGCAATGACCTTGCTCAATTCTTTTCTAATAAGGTGTCCGACATCAGGGCGGCGATCCATCCAGCACATTCTATGGGTGTTGCTCAGGACCAGCATGAGGCTGCTGCCCCTCAGTCATCCTGGAGTACCTTTGACCAACTGGAGTTCATGGATGTCATGCGGATTGTCCGGGGTATGTGCCCCACATACTGTAGTTTGGATACAGGACCGACCTCCCTGATTTTGGGTTGTATAGATATCATTGGTCCAGTCCTTGCATGGATAGTCAAGTGCTCCTTGGAAACAGGTGAGTTTCCTAGCTCCCTGAAGGAGGCAATGGTAACTCCTCTCTTGAAAAAAGCTTCTTTGGACCCTGACTGCCTTGTTAACTACAGACTGATCTCAAATCTTCCCTTTTTAGGGAAGACGATTAAGAAAGTAGTCACCATACAGCTGGAGAACCATTTGACCATCCATGACATCTATGAACCCCTCCAGTCTGATTTTCGAAAGAGGCATAGTACTGAGACAGTTCTGGTTCGGGTGCTCAATTATCTCCTGATGGCTAGAGATCGGAAGAGCCATTCTATCTTGGTTCTTCTTGATCTCTCATCTGTGTTTGTCTCTGTGGACCATGGGGTACTGCTTAACCATCTGAGGTTCATCTGCGGACTATCTGGTGTAGTCTTCAGGTGGCTTACATCGTACCACTCCGAGAGAACACAGAGAGTGGTGTCTGGGGTTTATTCCTCTGACCCAGTTTCTCTGTAGTGTGGTGTCCCTCAGGGTTCTGTACTGTCCCCCATGTTGTTCGCAGTGTATATGTTACCCCTCAGAGACACTGTAAGAAGGTATGGGCTGAGGTTTCACTGCTATGCTGATGATACTCAGCTCTACCTTTCTTTTGCACCTGACCAGGATGTAGCTCTCTCAGTCTTTAATAACTGCCTCACAGAAATCCAGGAGTGGATGGATTCAAGTTGGCTGAAGTTGAACTTGGATAAGACTGAGGGGCTGGTTGTGGATCTGGCACACCGGACAGGGGGTTTGGGGGTTGGACTGCCCTCAGGGTTATAACTTTGGGGCGTATCACTCCAGACCTCTGAACAGGTGCGGAACCTGGGGATAATTTTTGATGCAGGGCTTACTCTGCATTCGCAGGTGTCTGCTGTCATCAAATCCTCTTTTTACCATCTGAGAAATATCTCCAGGATTAAGCACCTTGTTCCATCTAGTGATCTTCCCACGCTGGTCCATGCCTTTGTGTCGTCGCGCTTGGACTATTGCAACTCGCTTTATCTAGGGCTACCTGGGCTGGAAATCCGCTGCCTGCAGCTGGTGTAGAACGCTGCAGTCCAGCCTTTTTACAGGAACCTTGTGGCCAGTCATATATAGCCGGTGCTGCGCTGACTGCACTGGCTGCCTGTGCAGTGGCGGATCACCTATAAAGTCGGTCTTCTGACTTTTCAAGCCCTACATGGTCTGGGCCCGGACTACTTGAAAGAGCTCCTGGTTCCTTACTGCCCTGGGCGATGGCTCCGCTCAGCCAACAAGGGGTTGCTAGAGATCCCGAGGGTATGTTTGAAATCTTCAGGGGCTTGGGCATTTATGTTTGCAGCCCCCACCCTCTGGAATTCTCTACTCTGTCAGTTAAGGGAGTGCGTGACCGTTGGGGGATTTAAACAGGATTTGAAAACTTATTTATGGATGCAAGCTTTTTGACAGTTGGGTTTTTATTTAATTTTATGGTTTGTTTTTCTGATGTTTTATATTGTAATGAGTCAGAGCTGTATGATTTATTTTAAATGTTGTGTGGCACCTTGGTGTTTGAAAGGCGCCTTAAAAATAAACTGTTATTATTATTTATTGGTTTGCTTCAAATCATTAAACTGCTGTTAATGAAAATTTCCTGAACATTAGAAACATCCTCAAACAGTGCAACCACTCATGATACAAAAGTCTCCTCTACTCTCACTGCATAATGAGTGGCTTGATTGTATTGGGGGTATTCCTGAGTCCAGGAAAAATGTAATGGGAGTTGGTCAAGAAAAGTAAACAAACATGTTTTGGTGTGGTAACACCAGTATGGTGGGCAGTCTTTTTTTCACTTTTTAAAAGGAAAAAAGGGAGCTGAATCAAACTACCAGCTGCATCAACAGTCTATAGAATGTGAACAATCATAAAATGTGTTTTTTAAACTAGGGACACTTTGAGGTCTAAGGGGTTGACAGTGTCCCTTTAAACTGAAGGAAAGAAGTAAAAGTAGTGATGAGATAGTTTTTACAACTAAATTTAATGCGTTGTGTATTAAAATCACAGATACAGTATGCAAAAATTGGAAGATACTGGAAACTGCTCCAGTTTTAAAGGGAAGTATCAGGGAAGTGTCATTGGGGGCATACTCTAGAGGTAAAAATATGAGAGATCTTGGGCTTGATTCTCAAATCACTGAGAATGACACGAGGTGCTTGCACCACTAATATGTGACACAAGGTGCGGATTGCACCACAAGTTGCATCAAACATGATTTTATAATGCATCTTGAGTCAAATCCAGGACAGCTAGTGCCAAAGTGGCTTGCACCATGCTTGTGTAAAAAAACTGTGTGCACCATGTCTCAACGAGGCTTGCATCACAAGAACGATGCAACATCCTCTGTTGTTGGATTCTCAAAGGTGGAAGCCCTGACACAGCGCCGATGATAGCATGCATCCATCAGACTAAGGTGGAGCTGGTCTAACTGACAGTGGTGCACATAGTGGAGAGGGTGTATTCCATAGAGGTTCAGTTACTGAGCCCATCGTCCCCAGCAGGACTAGTGTCGAGCCTTGTAGGGGCTGCACATGCCAGTGTTGTGGCCATTTCATTCACTATATGTTTTGACTCAGCTTTAGTCATTTCTTACCCCATGCTGCATGTTTTGGATGCAGCTTGTGTCACTTCTCACCCACTACGTCATTGTTTTGATGCAGTTTGGGACTTTCTCGCTCCATGCCTCAGTCCTCATTTTAACTCACCTTGAAGCATTCCTCCACCCTGCATCATCTTTTTGTCTCAGCTTGAGTCATTCTTGCCCCCCCCCCACATCATCTCTGTGGCTCAGCTTGGGACATTCTTGCTCCCCCTGCATCATCTCTGTGGCTCAGCTTGGGACATTCTTGCTCCCCCTGCATCATCTCTGTGGCTCAGCTTGGGACATTCTTGCTCCCCCTGCATCATCTCTGTGGCTCAGCTTGGGACATTCTTGCTCCATGCAGCTACTCCTCAGCTTGTGGCATTCATTCTCCCCTCAAGCATCATAATTTTGATGCAGCAGACCACTTGCATCAGTTTAGGGGATTTTGCTGCCAAGACAGCTTTTCTTTTAGAAGATGGCGCACCATATTTGGTGCACCTGGCTTTGATACAAGGTGGGTGTTTGATGCACCTTGCATTGGTCTAAGGACCCTTTGAGAATCTGGCCCCTTATATATAACAGTCAATCAATCAATCAATCAATCCAGTTTATTGTTTGGCTATAGAGCCTTTACAATCACATAGAATAAAAAAAACACAATATTTACAGCATCCAATACAACTATAAATACAATATGCAAACTACAAACATTTAGTATTCTTAAAAAACATCCTTTGTGTAAACTGCAATCCATCAGTAAGTCTCCAGTACCTCTCCATAGTGGTATTAGGCTTAACAGGCTTTTTATTTCACCTTACATAAGTTGTATTTGTTTTTCAGATGCACAATAGCATAAAATTATTTGGCCATTCTGTCTACTGTCCAAACATATATTGTGCGCATTAAAATACAGGTTAATGTAGTCATATCTATCTGATACTGAGAGAGAAGAAAAGGGTTCAGCCAATACTGTCTTTGCTTCTCATACCATTTGCATTTCCATAGTATATGGAGTAAATCTTCTTTTTCATGGTACCCGCAATCCCATTCCTCTGATTGGATACCTGGTGTTTTATAGCAATACATTAGAACATTAATGTCAAATTGTTCACATTTATATCTTATAAACGTAGTTCTGAGTTTAAACTCAGTAAGTGCATCTAAATAAGTCTTGTATCCATAAATATAGTTGTTTCTGGCAAACCAAGCAGAGTAGTGTGAAGTAGAAATTAATTCTAGGTCATTCCTCTCCCAGTATCTATTAATCTTTTTACAAACATATTTGTTATATTTCTAGCTTAAAACAATTCCTTGGTTCACAGCTCACCTCAGGTTCACCAATTTATGCTTTTCAAATAAGAGGGTTATAGTATTATACCAATATCCCCTCTTGAACCCTAGGCTCTGCCAGTAGTCTTTTCCAGTAAGACATAATTTTGCTAATCTATTCTCTTCCATCCATGTCAATTTAAGCCAGTAACACATTTTTTTTGTTTCAATTGCAGCCTGAATATTTATAAGTCCTAATTCTGATCATAGATAGGCAGCAGGGCATGAATGACCCAGTCTTAATACATTACGGATCATTTTATATAAAGGCACCATAAATGTATTAAAATTTTTCATGTCCCAGACTTCAGCCCCACATAGGAGCTGTGAATAAAGTTTTGTTTTTTATTACTTGAATAAGAGGCCTCATCATCATCCCTCCTTATTTGAAATTAAACCTACTTAATCCTGCAGTTATACTTTTCGATTTTGTCAAAAGCATAACTGTATGACAGGTCCAGTTTGTATCTGATTGAAGTACTACCCCTAAGCAGGTATAGTTCGAAGTTACCTCCACCTTATCCCTTCCCACATACCATCTGCTTTCTATGCTTTTCTCTCCAAAGATAAGAATTTTCCATTTATTCATATTTATCTGTAGATTCAGTTCCCTTGATCTTTCAAGTATATAACTTATTTTCTTCTGTAATTCCTTTTTTGCCAATGAGAAGGTGATAATGTCATCTGCATAGGCCAATATTGGGACAGAAGTTAAATTAATTATTGGTGAATCCCCTATCAACAGTACCACAGTCCATCAACATTGTATCTATATGAGGGTAAAAAGTATTGGCGCTAGCAGACAATCCTGTCTCACCCCTCAATCAGACATAAAAGAGTTATAGTATTGTAGATGGGAACCCATTCTGATCTTAGCCTAGGTGTTGGTGTATAAATGGGCTATAATTGCAGCTAGGTTCTGGTTGATGCCCGGAGTGACCAGAATTTCCCAGAGAATTCCTCTGTGTATACTGTCAAAGCCACTTGAGTAATCAATGAACATGGTGTAAACTCTTTGGTCTCTCAGTCTTACATATTTCTCAACCAAGTGGTTCACGATAAAGATATTATCAATAGTAGAGTAGTTGGATCAATAGCCAGCTTGGTAAGATGAGATTCCACTAGTTTGTTCAACTTCTACTTTAAGCCTTTCCAGGATTACTCTTGTAAATATTTTAAAATTAGTGTCTAAAAGACTGATCAGTCTATACATTGCAGGGTCTGATAAGCTGCCTTTTTTATGTATAGGGACAATAATTGCTCCCTTCCACATCTCTGGGTATCCACCATACCTGATACATTCATTGTAGTTGATAGTCAGAAACCTGGACCATAATTTTGCGTCTGTAAGGTATACTTCAGCCGGAATTCCATCAGGCCCCACAGATTTATTTTTCTTTAATGAATATATAGCAAGTAAAACCTCATCCACTGAAATAATATTAACTCTATAGCTATTCTTTGGAGGACCACTATTCATACTTTCAACACCTGGATCATAAAAAAATATTAGAAAAGTGTGCTAACCACTTATGCTCTGGTATGTTTGCATCAATCTCTACCTTATATCTGTCTGTCCCTTTAGCAAATAGTGTCTAGAATGATTTGCTGACCTTATTCTCTACTACAGTGAGCATTTGCTGCCAGTTTTTCTCATAAAACGTCTGTCTCTTTTCCCCATCAGTGTCTTGTACGTCCTTCTAGCCTTATTTAATACTGTTAAAGTCTGCTTATTTTTGGATTTACAAAATAACTTTTAAAGTTTTCTTATATTAACTTTGTGTTCTCTGCATTCCTTATCATACCATGAAATTTGGCTAGGGGACTATTTTTCCCTGTGTAGACATTCTAACTTTAATTTTATCTCTGTGATTAATGAGTTCAATTACAATGACAAAATTGGGAGTTCCAAGTTCTCCATGCTATTAACCATATTATTTGAAAGACACTGCTTAGTCAGAATAGAAATCTCCTCTTGTACTTTTTGTCTCCATATAATTTTTTTTGATGCTCTGATTTCCATAAATAATAGAGCATTATTCTCACCTAGATTTCTATTCTCTTTTTTAAATTTAGCTTCCAAACTGACAGGGAAATGATAGCTTTCAGTCTTTACCAGTACTTTAAGAGCTTTCCTAGATTCCATAGAGCCTGTCCATAGAATATAATCTATGGTTGAAGCACCCCTTGCTGAGACACATGTATAACTACCTTCACTATCGCCACTATATCTTCCATTTAGGGGGGCAAATATTATGTTCTGTCATAATATCTATGAGCAACTCACCTGAAAAATTAATGTTAATATCTTTTGCTTTCCTAGCATACAGGTAATCCTGAGGATAGGCATAAATAAATAAGAAATGATCCAAAACACCATCAAAAGTCCCTATTCGGGCATTAAAATCTCCCATTAACAGGAGCTCAGCTTTGGGGTATGCCAGTTGAGAGTCTAAAATAAGTTCATCTAACTCTCTCCACAGTCCACTGGAATAATAGTGTGAATTCTCAGGTGGAATATATGAATTTACCACAATCAATTCTTGTTGCCTTTCCCTGAGATAAACCATTATAAAATTGTTCAAGGTTTTCCAACTTTCCATCCTAGCAAAACTCCCCATCTTAACCAGCATAATCATACCACCTGAGTTCCTGCCAAGTCCTGATTATCTCATTCCTGGAGTGTCAAAGCATTCAAATCCATTGAGCTGTATGGTGTCATTCGTGGCATGCCAGGTCTCTTGGAGGCAGATTACATCATACTCTAATAAGAATTCCCTGCAGTCATTATCCATCAATTTACTCTTCCAACCTGCTATATTCCATGATAGGACGGTTAACCCTTTATTACTGTGACTGACTGAATCTTCACCCATAGTACTTAGATCAGGCAGTCACACTTCCTGATAACTTGCTAACTGCATGAATCTATTGGACAATGCAAGTATCTCAACCTGTGGGCTCTGTATTATCTCCATACTGGTATTTTCCCAACTCTTATCCTCAACTATATTTAGTCCCAAATAATCTAGCTTGGTTGCTTGTGTGATGATTGCCTCTGCCAGCTCCAGATTTGACACTATAATGTCTATCTGGCTGTCTTTGTGGACTCTTTCAACTCTAATACAGCCCAATTCTTCCACCTGGATATCCAAAAAATTAGTTAGGAGATCAGTGATTGCACAAGTTAATTTATAATCCGTCTCTTGTTTTTGACTACCCATCCCATACAGACTTAAAATATTAAAGTTTTCTTGTCTTAATGATGCTGTGACCATTTTATTAAACTGTGCTCTGTTTGGATAAGTCAGTGTAAGGTCCTTACCTAAAATAATCCAGCTGTTAATCCAGATATAATTAGCAGTTCTTGGTGAGAGAAAGGAAATATCTATAACTTGGCGAAATACCAAGATGCTCACCAGCCACTTACTTGCCCTGGTGCTTTGGGTAAAAGCAACCCTTTGTCAGGGGGCATGGTCACCTTGCACAGTGCTATCACCACATGCAAAACCATGACTTATTCCATGCAACCCTAGCAGCCACTGGAGCAGCCAGAGAAACTGCAACCAATAACCAAGTTGGCGGCTGGGGGAGCACACCTGTCCCCTGGTGGTCCATGTCCCCCCCCCACTCTAAGACTGCCATCCCATGTTGTAGAAGAATATCCTTGCTGCTTAGTGATCCCCCCACCCTCTGATCACCAGCCTGTATTTTTAATTAATATTCTGTGGTGGTCAGCAGTCACCCTCCACATCCTCCGATTACTGACCCGTATCGTTAATTGGTGGTCCATGGTCCCCGCTGCCCTCCAATCACTGTCCCATAGTGTAAAACATTTTCTCTGGTCCCTAGTGGTCCCCACCACCTTCTGATAGCTGACCCATAGTGTAGAAAACATTACTCTGGTGGTCTGTTGTCCCTTCCCACCCTTAGACCACCAGCCCTGGTATTAACACACATTTCCCTGGTGCCTAGTGATCTCCCCACCCTCCAATCACCATCCCATTATGTTTAAGAAATCACCCTGGCATCTAGTGACACCTCCCCCCAATCTCCGATCGCAATCCTGTTATGTTTAATAAAACTCCATGGTGTCCGGTGATCCCCCCACCATCTGATCTCCAGCCCTGTGTGACACACATAAGATAACTGAAAGTACTTTCAGAAGTGTTCAATAAATAGATAAAAACTATCAAAATAACTTGTATTTTTTGGTGTTTAGTGGTCCCCCCACCCACCAATCCCCATCCTTGTGCCATCATAAGCTTTTCCTGGCATCCAGCAGCCCTCCTGCACCATGGGCACTGACCATCCACCCTGCCAACCTCCCCTTACCTGAAGCACCAATGCCATGGCTCTGATACAGTAACCAGCTCAGCCCTCCTCTCATCTCCTTGGCTGGCATCTGTATGAAAAGTCAGGGATCACATGTCCTATGTATAGTACAGGTAGTGCCAGTGTATTGTAAAAGGAAGTACATGGGCCACACACTCCCTGTACAGTACAAAGGATGCACACCCTGCACTATACATAAGACAGCGCTCCCTGACTTTTCATATGGTGGCTGGTGGAAGAGGTGAGAGGAGGGCTGTACCAGTCACTGTAGTGGAGCCATGGCACTGGTACTTCAGGTTGGGGGGGATTGGCAGAGGCCACTGAATGCCAGGGAAAGTTTATGATGGAACAGGGATGTGGTTCAGTGGGTGAGAGTACCACTAGATACCAGGGGGTATGATTTATTTTGATAATTTTTATCTATTTATGAAACACTTCTGAGAGTACTTTCAGTTACCTTGCATGTTTCATACAGGGCCAGCGATCTGAGCATGGTGGGGACCACTGGACATCAGGGAGTTTTATTACACATAATGGGACAGTGATCAGAGACTGTGGGGGACTGCAAGATGCCAGGGAGATTTCTTTAACATAATGGGAAGGCAATCAGAGGGGAGGAGCACTGGACACCAGGGAGTTTTATTAAACATAATGGGACAGTGATCAGCGACTGTGGGGGACTGCAAGATGCCAGGGAGATTTCTTTAACATAATGGGAAGGTGATTGGAGAGTAGGAGCACTGGACACCAGGGAGTTTTAGTAAACATACCGGGACAGTGATCAGAGATTGTGGGGGACTGCAAGATGCCAGGGAGAGTTCTTTAACATAATGGGAAGGTGATCAGAAGGGAGGAGCACTGGACACCAGGGAGATTTATTACACATAACAGGATAGTGACTGGAGGGTAGGGGGAACCACTGGACACCAGGGAGATCTGTGTTAATACTGGAACTGGTGATCAGAGGGTGGGGGGAACCACTGAATACCAGGGAGGTCTGTTTTAATACTGGGGTTGATTATTGGAGGGTTTGGGAAACCACAGACCACCAGGACACTATTTTCTACACTGCAGGACAGCGATTGGAGGGCAGGGGGGACCATTAGGTATCAGGGAAATTTTTTCTGTACTATAGGATGACAATTGGAAGGCAAAGGGACCACTACATACTAAGGAAATTTTTCTACACTACAGGGCAGTAATCGTAGGGTGGGAGGATGACGGACCACCAGGGTCTGTTACTTAACAATACAGGTCAGCGGTCAGAGCAAGGATGTGGGAAATCACAGACCACCACAGAACTTTTTCTACATTACAGGATAGCAGTTGTAGGATGAAGGGACCACAGCCGAGAAATGTTCCCTACACAACACAGCACAAATAGTAGGGTGGGGGGGACCACTGCACACTGGGGAATTATTTTGCTTTCACAGGGATGTCTGATCAGAAGGGGGACTGGGCTAGTCCCAGAGGCACAAACCTGCAATTGCTTCCACTGCAAAAGAGACCATAATGGGCATGCCAATGGCCCCTTTGTGCCTTGCATACCCAATGGACTAATTTGCATGGGGACTTCTGAGCACTGCAACAGGAGCTACCGGTACAATCGGGTCTGGGGTTGCTATTCCCTCCACTGCCAGGATCCATGTTGGGGCAGTGCTATTTGACTCAGCGCTGAGCCAATATGCCCCTATAGTCAGTTGGATAGTGTGGGTGCTTTGTCTGACTGAATATAGCATCCTTGGGGTCATGGGCAATGGGCAAGTGCAGCATCAAACTCTGTGCTCCACTTTTCCCGTTTTTGAATATCGGGCCACAGATTTCTATTAACATGTTCAAGCAATTTGGGGATTTATGTTGTTTTGTGTGGATGTAAGCAATATTACATAGGAAAGACTATGCATGCAGCTAAATTGGGAATTCAAGAGCATATAAGATTAGATAATTATAAACCTTGTGATAGTATGATAAGCAAACATTTTAAAAATGCTCATAATAGTGATAATAGTAGCCTGTGATTCATTACAATTGATTACATCCCCGAACACTCTCGATGAGGGAAGAGAGACTTAATTTCAGAACAAGGGGAATTTGCTCGGATTTAGACTGAATTCAGTGACCCCTAATGGTATGAATGAAATTATAAACATGTCATTATTTTTATGATGTTACAGATTTTTACATCTTTTGTTTCTTTGTCTGCATCAGATAGAATCAATCGAAGATTAAATGCCTGCGAACATACATACTGAAGAACAGAGAAAAAGCACTGCCTTATCCAGTTTGCAAAGGCCTCCACTTTATCTGCATACTAAAGGAAATTGAAGATCTAAGAAGAATATTTTTTGAAAATGCAGTATAATTTATTGCCTTATGCAAGTATGAGTTATTTTATTTTACTTATTTATTTGATTCTAGGATTACAAGTACCTTTGAGCCAAGGCTCTTTTACAAAGGTTCCACGTCAACTGGGGAAACAAATACAAACATGACAGTAATGCAATTGGCAGAAACCGAGCAGTTAAATACATACATTTGGGGGAGGAAGGTAACAGCACAGAGCATTATATAAACAATACAAGCATGGCATTCTTAAACAAACTCAATGTTTTGAGATACAGACAAGGAGGGTGCAGAGTCAGGACACAGGACAGAGGAGCAGCCATCGGCTTTGTCAGAACTTAGAGAAAGTGCTAGTGCCAGGGTGGGGGGAGGTGTAGGGAAGGGGAAGGGTGTGAAAGAGAGGGAGAGGTAAGTGCAGGTGGGAATAGCAGATTATGATTGACAGTCAACAAAGCTGGAGGCAGGGAGGTGGAGGTGAAGGTTGGTTATGAGCTGGCCCAGCTTTTGAAGAGAGGTGAGGTCTTTGTTGAGACCATTGAACCAGGAGGGTGCACGGTGAGCAAATGACCTTTGTCTCTGCATGGTGCGGCACCTGGGGATGTGCAGTATTTGATTTACAGATCAAGTTATGATCAAATGTATTTCCATTCTATTACTATGTTTGAGCAATTTCTTTTTTATTTTACTTTTTTTGAATTTAAAGTTTATTAATTTTTCTTATACACAAATAAATTATAATACATCATTTTCAGTACACAGGGAGTATAGACTAGACAAACAAACAAAACCCTCTTCTTAGTCTACAACTCCCTCCCTCCCCACCACCCCCACCCTAAGGAATGTGCCTATAAAGAAACTTGAGCTCTAAAAAAGGATAAATAAGTGAAGCTCTAAAGAATTAACTGATGAACTGATCCAGGGAATCAGAGCTAGTATCCGTATGAGTAACAGTAACCATTACAGTTAGAGATCATAAAGCCTGACTCATCTTTTATCGGAAAAGAGAGTGCTTATCCCTTGAAAATGCTAGTACTCATTCAGTTTGGAGATAAGTTGTGATTTCTTTCACCCACTCTGATTGTGAAATGGACAATTGATCTTGCCAATGTTTTAGTACCAATTTTTTAACAGCCATGGAGACTAAAGCCATATGGCATCTACGCTCCTGGACGTCGATGGTGGTGTAAATACCCAGAATACAAATTTCCACTGTAAACAGTTCTGCAAGACCAAGTAGGGGGTCTAAAGAACTTTGGAGCAGCTGCCACAGTGGTTTAAACTTGTCACATTGCCTGAATATGTGCAAGAGATTGCCTTCCTTTTTGCCACATCTAGAACAGGAAGGGCTGCTGAAATGCCAGATCTGGTATAATTTGACTGGAGTCTAGTACATGTTATTGAGTAAATGGTATTGGGTAAGTCGGAGTTTATCCTGAGTAGTATAATGGTAGAGGTCCTTCCAAATTTGTGACCAAATTACATTTCTGGTAATAAAGAGGACCAAACCTTGGAGCTTGGGAGGGGATCTGGATTTCTGACACTTAAGAGGCAAGCACAGAGCTGGGGTATCACATGGGGCTTATTTGCCAGGGTCCACATCTGCTCTAGTATGCTGTCTAGCCTAGGTGCTTGAGGTGCCATACCAAACTGGTGTGCAATTAGATGTCTCAACTAAAAAACTTTAAAAATGCTTAAACTAGGTAATCCATATTTCACCAGGATGTTTTGAGATGAGAGAAGGGAATCATGTGAGTATAAATCAACTACCTTAGCACCCTGTGGCAATGTTAGCCAGCTGCTAGCAACACATCTACCTCCTATTTTGATATTAGGATTAAAAAGCAAAGGTTGGGCCATGTCCTGAGAAGGAGAAATTTTAAGAGAAGAACAGCACTGATGGAAACCCCTTAATGAGGCTCCAATCTCTGATTGGTAGAGCGCCTGTGGTAAAGTTTTGAACTCAATAAAGAAAAGAGATGAGGCATCTAGGTTATGTGAAACCAATATTTGATTTTCTTTCTGAAGCCATATAGGCTTATAGAAACATAGAAACATAGATTTTGATGGCAGATAAGGACCGCTTGGCCCACCCAGTCTGCCCATTTCCCTACCTACTGGATAAGCTGCAGATCCTAGTTAACCAGCAGCCTACTTCTTCCTACCCCCACCCCCTAGAATTGCCTTATGACTGTCCCATGCATGCTTGAATTCCACCACTGTTTTTGACTCCACAACCTCCTCTGGAAGGCCGTTCCATGCATCCACAACCCTCTCTGTGATCCTCTAGTGGAGCTAGCCACCTTCCCAACTCAGACAAATGTATTGCCCAGTAATACAGGAGAGGGTTGGTAAGTGTAGTCCTCCCATGTACTTTAATGAGACTTAACTTTTGATAAGAGCATCTGGGATGTTTATTTGTCCAAATGAAACTGGAAATAATTAAGTATGGGCGATGAAAGAAAGACAGTGGCAACCATATATTTAACATGTTCAAAGGACAGAATATCCGGGGAAGAATAATACATCCCCATAGGGATAGTGGGAGTGATTCCCATCTATGAATATCTTGTTGAATGGTGCCCACCAAATCCTCCAGATTTAGTTTCCACATTTTTGAGATGTCTGAGGCAAGGAATATACCTAAGTACTTAATAGAATATGGGGACCATTCCGAATTGAATAAAGTTAGAACTATGAGTTAGATGATTTAAGGGGAATATTTCATTTTTTGAGTAATTGAGTTTATAATTAGAGAACTGGCTAAATTGTTGAATGGTTTGTAGTTGGCCTTCTAAAGAAGAAGTTGGGGAGTCTATATGTAAAAGAATGTCATCCGCATAAACGGATAGTACCAGAGAGTGATTAAGAATGGGGATGCCTTTAATCTGGGGGGTTGAATTAATCCTATGAAGAAGGGGTTCTAGGTAAAGGTTAAAGAGAAAGGGGGATAGTGGGCAGCCCTGTCGGGTACCTTGATAAAGAAGAAAGCGGGCTGAGAAAACCCTGTTACAGTAAATTCTAGCTGAGTATGAAGAATATAAGGATTGGAGCCAATGAATAAACTGGGGGGGGGACCTATTTTCCTCAGCGTCATCCAAAGAAATGTTAGATCTAATCTATAGAATGCTTTTTCAGCATTCAACAAAACAAGGGCCATGGGAGACTGGGAGAACAGGGCGACCTGAAAAATGTGACTCAGTTTCCTGAAGTGATCCATAGAAGAATATCCGGGTACAAAACTCACCTGTTCCGGACTCAGTAGGCCAACCCATACTGCTCTAATTCACCAGGAGATAAGTTTTAATAGTATTTTGATATCATAATTCATGAGAGAGATTGGCCAGTAGCTAGAGGGTTGGGAATGTATTTTCCTAGGTTTAAGAAGGAGAACTATAGTGACTTCTAGGATTGACGGGTCAAGAGAATCTGCTGAGAGCATGTAATTATAAAGTCTGAGTAGTAAGGGTGCTAAATACTTAGAAAATATTTTATAAAAGTTGGAGGGGAAACCGTCCAGACCTGGGGCCTTAACCAAGACTAAGTCTTTAATAGAGGCCACCACCTCTGAGAGAGTTAAAGGAGAAGTCAGGGAAACTTGCTGTTGTTGTGACAAAGAGAGGAGATCTAAAGAGTTCAAATACATTTCAGTGTCTTGAGAAGGTGGTTTGTTGAGACACTCCCCATATAAAGAATGATAAAAGTCCTCAAAAACCTTAGCTATTTCCCTGGGAGCAGTTTTAATGTTACCATCCTGAGCTACAACTGAGGGGATTAGACTAGAGCTCTCCAGTTTACGTAGTCTTAAGCTAAGGAGCCGACCTGCCTTCTCCCCTTGGTCGACATACGTCGATTTAGTTTTAAGAATTGCATTCTCCACCTTTTCCCTGAGTAAATCTGCATATTTATTCCTAAGGGATAGTAGGGTGGCAAGCGAGTCTGTTGTTGTAGACCCCAAAAGAGAGTTCCGCTGTCTTAATTTGGCCTAGGAGAGAGATAGCTTCCTTTTCCCCTGCATTTTTTCCTAAATGAAGTAATTATAATTAGCTCCCCTCTAAGACAACACTTAAGGGCCCCCATAACACATCCTCCCTCTGGACCGATCCCTTGTTATCATCCAGGAAAGCTTGAATAAGGGAATGTATTTTGGAAACAATAGTTTTGTCTTTAAGAATTTGGGTATTGAGTTTCCAAATCGTATCCCTCTGGGTAAGGAGATCAAAGGATAATAATGTCCATGCTATAGAATGATCAGATAAAACCATGGGTTTCAGATCCACCTGGAGTACACCCTGTAAAAGAGAGAGACTAATGAGAATATAGTCCAGTCTGGACCATGTTTGGTGAACCATCGTGAAGAAGGAAAAAAGCTTCCTATTAGGGTTGAAAATACACCGTGGGTCGCATAGTCCTAGTAGGTCTATAAAATCGTGCAAAGCCCTTTGAGGTGGAGATGTGGGTTTTAATGTCAGGTACGACCTGTCCAAATCTTGAGTAGGAGGAATATTCCAGTCCCCTCCCAGAATTAAATAATTGGATAAAAAGGATGTCAGTTTATTAACTAGATCCATGAGAAATACGGGGTCACCCCCTACTGGTCCATATATAGAACCCAGGACAACTCCCTTACCCATCAATGTACATTTGACCAGTATAAATCTGCCATTTGGATCTATCACCAAGATTTCTGGAAGAAAGGACATATTATGTTTAATTAGGATGGCCACACCCCTGCTTGCCTGCGAGTCCTCTGCTGAGAAGACTTGAACTATTCATTGTCTTCTAAGCCACATGGCTTCAGTCACCATCAGGTGTGTTTCTTGTAGGAAATTTATATCCACGTTCAACAATCTACAATGTTTCAACACCTGCATTCTTTTCACCGGATCTCTGATTCCCCTTATATTCCATGTTGTCACTTTAATACCTACATTCGCCATATGTAATATTATCTATATGTAAACCATTTACTAGAGCATACCAAGTTAAAAAAGTTATTTGACACAATTCTATCCTATCCCTACCCATTGAAAAGAAAAGGCAATATCCCTATTAAACCAGATATGCACGGTGCCCTCTTATGAGAGAGACTGCTTAGTAATATAACCAGTCAAATACCCCACCCCCTCCCTCCATCCCCTCCCCAACAACTATGTACAAAGGATTTTGATACCTGAATGACTACCCATATATATCCATGAGTCCTTGTCCCAGCAACTCCTGACTGCTCCTCTAGTAAAATGTACTTAGAAAATAGTTGGCCCCTAATGTGTTTTAAACCTAGGCCTACTTCTGATATCTACCCAATAAACCAAACCAGGGAAAAATATAAAAAAGGTTTTGAGGAGCATTAGGGAGCTGTTCCCCCATTACTTAGTCCATTGTGCTGCTCCCTTTAGCTTGCTTGGACTCGAGCAACCCCCCCACCCCATCTAAATAATCAGCCCTATTCCATGGTGCAAAGCCTGATTCAAAGCCTCTTAACTTGACCTCTACATGGTCCTATTAGATGAAGTTAATCATGCCTCAGTTAACTACTTCTGAGAGATGCAAACCAGTTGAAGTTTAACCACACTATGAACCACATTCGTAATTCCAAGCACCCCAGTATGGAAAATTAAATAGTCCTAAGCCCAAGTAACTGCCCTGACTCGTACCCCTTCCTGTGAAATAAAACACATTTTGAGACAGATTCATCTCTCAGCAGCATCACTTTGGCATACCCAACATAAAAAGGCATAAAACATCAACCGAGTGAATAAAATTTTAAATTTAAATACTTGAGTCCGGGTCTGGAGTTCATTTAGGTCCATGGCTATTTGTTAGGCCCTGTAACAAACAGGGGAAAAGATAGTGTTCAGGACCAGCAGAAGGTCCAGTTTCAAACAGGACCTTTACAAACTGCCACCAGAAAGAAAAGTTCTACATCGGATATAAGGTCCTGGTCTTGTGCAAAGAACCCCATTGGGCAAATCGGGGCACTATAAGCCTGGCGGAAAAAAGGAAAATTAGAAAAACTTCGGCCTACCCATCCCATGAACAAGGAACCTTAATCAGGTACCTACTCTAAGCTTCAAACATTAAATCTGACTTGCTGACAGTATAATTGAGAGGGAACCCCCATATAGATTAGAAAAGCCAGCAATCAGTAGATTCACCCTGTTTTAAAGAGATCCGGGAGCTTGCTTGCCAGGTCGCTTACTGCTTGTGAGGGTGAGTCAAATGAGATCCAGTTGCCCAAGAGAGAAACTTGAAGTTTGGCAGGATAGTTCATTCTGAAGGAGATGCCTGCTGCTATTAATTTGCTAACTGTGGGGTGGAAAGCCATTCATTTTTATCCGACTTCATAAGGCAGATCCTGCAATATTCTGAGTTTAGTTCCTTCCCAGGTAATGGATTCTAATTCTCTGGCTTTAGTTAGCAAATGCTGTTTCTCAGTGTAGCTCAAAAACTTCAGTATTATTGGGTGAGGTGGAGCACCAGACTGGGGTTTGGGTCTGAGCGATCTGTGTGCTTTTTCAGTGTGGTAAGTGGTATTGAATGGGGAGGGACCCACAATCTTGACCAGGAGCCTCTGAATAAACATTGTGGTGTTGGGGCCTTCCTCTGACTCTGGAAGGCCAAGAATTAGAATGTAGTTGTGACGGTTCCATCCCTCAAGATCCTCCATTTCGAATTGGAGTTTCTGTATTTGTTGATGAGATGGACCATCTCTAGGTCTACCTTTTTTATTCATTTCTCTAGTGATGCCAACTTGGCTTCCTCATTGACCATCCTACTGTTTAAATCAGTCATGTCCCCTCTGATCAATTTCTGCTCATTAGAGATCTCCGTGAGGGTTTTTTTTAAATGGTAGCAGCTCCTTTAGGAATCGGTCCTCTGTCAGAGGAATCAGCTGGATAATTGCTGCACTGCTCTTGCCTGATGTACTGGTTTGGGCTTTCGATTTCTTGGGAATCTTCTCTGGTGAGGGAGGAGGTGTATGTTTTAACTGGGCCTGCCTCATATCAACATTCATCGTGGAAGCAAAACCTCCAATAACGATGAAATTTGCTTTGTTGTTTTTCATTGTAGGCAGGGTCTCTCTTTTAATAAAAGTATTTAGGGTCGAAGAAGCTAGATTCCTGGTATAAAAGGCAGTAAAGGCGGGTTAGAGGAAGGAGCTCTGAGTCTCAGCTGTTATCAAGTCACCTGCATCATGTGACCCAATTTCTTTTTTAAAAGGTATGGAGCCCTTTTGTAAAAGATCCTTATCCATTTTATGGGTGTTTAATTGTGGAATAGTGAGGTAATTGATCTGTTTCATGTTTATGTCTGCATTTGTACAGTCTATAATGAATGTAAATGGTTCATGTCAAATTTGTGGATGCTGCTGTAATACAGTGAGTTATGTAACTGTTTAGAAGGAAGGAGGGAAGGGATTAAATATATAATTGTCTTTTAGAATACAGGGGGTAGGAAACTGAGGCTAGGGGTCATGTATAGGCCACCGGAGCAGTCTGAGGAGTTGGATAGGGAGCTGGTGGATCAGATTTGACAGGTATGTAGTAAGGGGAGCATGGTGATTGTAGGGGACCTCAATCTACCTGGGGTGGATTGGGGAACCTAAGCCACCTCTAGTGCCAGGGAACCGATACTTCTGGATGCATTCCAGGATAGCCATCTGGCGCAGATGGTTAGCAAACCAACCCAGCTAGGTAATACATTGGACCTGGTATTATCAAATGTTGAGACGGTGAGAAGGCTATGAGTGGAGGACCCACTAGCTGTGAGTGACTACCTTTCAGTGTGGTTCAAACTCAGCATGAGCAGAGAGGCTGTGGGGTCAGCTACAAGAGTAGTGGACTTCAGACAGGTGGACTTTGGGAGGATGAAGGAAATACTGAGAGGGTACCTTGAGGAGATTAGGTCAGAGATGGATGCACAACAGAAGTGGGATATCATAAAATCTGGGCTGAGGGAGGCTACTGGAGTGTGCATCAGAACACTGAGCAAGAAGACAATGCTAAAGTGCCATGCTGGATGACCAGGAATGTGTTGGAGGGGGTGAGGGCCAAGAGAGCAGCTTTTAGGAGACTGAAAAGAACCGGAAGAGAGGAGGACAGGGAGATGTACGTGAGGAGGTCCAAGGAGGTAGCCAAGTTAAAAAGAGAGGCCAAGGCCTCCAAGGAGCTGAGGCTGGCTCGGGGCATGAGGGAGGGAGTTCTATGGACATGTAAGGGAGAAAAGGAATTGCGGGGACTGAATAGTCTGGATCAAGAAGGATGGGGTGGGTGTAGAAGGAGGAGGAACGGGCAGAAGTACTGAATGAATACTTCTCCTCTGTGTTCATGAGTGAAGTAGGTGGTCTACTACCTCTGTGGACTGGGAGGGTAGGGGTGAGGGAGAAGGAGGTGACTGATATTCTAGAAAGCAAGTTATTGGAAAGTCTGAAGGCACTTAGTGTAGATAAGGCAGAGGTGTTGGCCGGGCTGCTGGCTGACCTGTTCAACATGTCTCTCGACACTGGGTGTGTGCCACAGGACTGGAGGCATCCTTATGTTGTGCATATCCACAAGAGCTGCCCAAAGGATAAGCCAGGTAATTACAGACCTGTCAGTCTCACTTCCATGGTGGGTAAACTTATGGAAGCAATCTTGAAGGAGAGACTGGTAACCTTCCTGGAGGTCAATGAGCTCCACAATGGGCAGCAGCATGGGTTCATCTCTGGGAGATCATGCCAGACCAACCTGATAGAATACTATGACTGGGTCACAAGGGAGTTGGACAAGGGCCATGCAATGGATGTCCTATATTTAGATTTCAGCAAGGCCTTTGATTCAGTCCCTCACAGACAGCTGGGGGCAAAGCTAAAATACATAGGGGTAGGGGCTAAGATGGCTAACTGGATCAAGAATTGACTGAAAGATAGATTGCAGTGGGTGGTTGTGGGGGGACGACGACTCTCATCTTCTAGGCCAGTGACCAGCGGTGTGCTGCAAGGCTCTGTACTGGGGCCAGTGTTGTTTGGTCTGTTCATATCTGATATTGCGCATGTGATTGGGAGCAAAATCAGTGTGTTCACTGACAAAACCAAGATGGGTGCTGTTGTCGATGACATTGGGGGTGTCAGAAGCTACAGGGTGACCGAACCAAACTTGAGGAGTAGTCAGCAAGGTGGCAATTGGGTTTTAATGCTAACAAGAGCAAAGTTATGCACTTCGGAGAGCAGAGCCCAAGGAGGAAATATTGGTTGGGTGGGGTGCGGTTGGGTGTCACTGAGGAGGAGAAGGATCTAGGGGTCACAATAATGGGCAGCATGAACACCTGGACTCAGTGCAGGAAGGTTGAAGCTAAGACCAATAGGATGCTAGGGTGTATTGCGCTGGGGTTCTTATCCAGGTACAAGGATGTGATCCTGCTCTTGTACAGGTCCTTGGTCAGGTCGCATTTGGAGTACTGCATGCAGTCCTGTTGTCCATATCTGATGAAGGATATCAGGATGTTCAAGGCAGTGCAGCATAGGGCGTCAAAAATTATACATGGGGTTGGAAGGCAGAACCTACAAGGAAAGGCTGAGAAACTTGAGTTTGGGCACCATGGAGGAGAGAAGGGATCAGGGGGATATGACTGAAACTTTCAAATACTTGAGGGGGATCAAAAAATCTGGCACAGAGGGGTTGTTTAAGCTGAGGAAGTGAAGGGACATGAGGGAGCATGGGCTAAGATTGGAGGGTGGCAGATTCAGGAGGGAGACAAGGAGACATTATTTCACTGAGAGGGTGGTATCAAAATGGAACGCTCAACCAGAGGAGGTGGTGGGATGCAGGATGGTGGGCAGTTTCAAAAGGGCATTGGACAGGGCAAGGGGGGGCTGGGTAAACAACACTGAGCAGCTTCCGAAGGTGAGAGGGGGATGGGGTGGGGCAGCTGCAATATAAGGATGCTAGCTGTGCACATGAGCAGACATTGCTATTTTATACATCTTCATCGGCTATTTGTTTAATTATTGACTATTAGGAGACTCAGGGAACTGATTGCTGAAGTCATCACTGGAGGCGGGGATCAAGGGGTTTAAATTACTGTTCCACTCACAAGCGACTAGACTGCCCGTATTCCATCTGCACCTGCCTGCTGTACCTGTTGTCTCCCCCAAGAGGATTCCCCAGAAAAGCAACCAGAGGTCAGTACTGTGTAAGAGACATTGCTATTTTATACATTTTCCTCGGCTATTTGGTGACATTGACTATCAGGGGTTCGAGAATGATTGTTGAAGTCATCACTGGAGGCGGAGATTGAGGGGTTTAAATTACCATGCCACTCACAAGCACGAGTGCACAAGAAAAAGTGTTAGGAAGTGGTGAAACTACTGAAGAGGCTAGAAAAAGTTAAACTTTAGCTATATAACTGTAATTTCTTAGACAGATGGCTCTAACCATTTGTTAATATAAATAAGATAAATAGGATTTGACTAACTGATGTTGAAGTTGTTTTAAAACTCTAAATTAAGAGTTCAATGAAATTATTTTTAAATATGTATACACGGGTCCTGATGTTTGCTGTGTTTTTGCTTTGTCTTATGGGTTACATTACCCCATTAGAAAGCAAAGCAAAGACAAATAGATTTTATTGGCCAGTACTAAAACAGGGTAATGTACATTGTTTTAAAAGAAGGAATGTATTTACTAATATGTGGAGAAAGTTTGATCAACATAGTAGAAAAAATTGGTAATACATATGAATTGCATAGACACTTTCAGGGAAATCAGAGTATCATAATGGCATGTTTGTTAACCTTGGGGGGTGATGTGGAATTAAATCTGGGTCCAAAGAATGAAAGAATGAAGGTGCTTCATGATAATGCACGTAGTTTGAGATCTAAGATGGATATATTAAACGTGTTGATAAATGAGCAAGCCCCAGCTATTTTGGGCCTGACAGAAACGTGGCTCATATCTGCAATGGATGAAAGGGAATTTAATTTGCCCCGGTTATACACTGTTTCATTCTGACAGGCCCAAAAGGGAGGGGTTGTTACTTTATCTTAAAAATATTTTGGATTATATGGAATTGGTGATGAGGGGCTCTGAAAATAACGTAGAATATTTGGGTGTTGTAGTTAGGTCATTGAAGACAGTATTTACTGCCATGTATTCCCCACCTAAAACTAAAATAGAAAGTGTAAAGGGTGTAAGAAATAAAATACATAACATCCTGGGGGATAAATTATTGGTGTTAATTGGGGACTTCAATTGTAATTGGTCAGGTTCTCATGGTAATCAATTAAAATAAATTTTATCAGTTCTTGGAGTTACCCAACATATAAACACCCCTATGAGACATACTAAAACTACAAGAAAAGGAACCATTTTGGATTAGTTTTTTCACTTCTTCTTCTATGGTACTGGAAAATCTGAGAGTTCTCACTCCTTATATGGTGGATCATAACCCGCTATGTGGAACTATTTTAGTCTCACAAATACAAGGACTATTTGACCATGCAAATTATGTGAGGACCAGAGATTTGAGAACATTTTCTGAACAAGGATTTTTCACAGATATAGGTCGGGGAAAATGGGACAGGTGTTTGCTTATACCACAATTGGATTTGTCAGTACAATATTTTACAGATACTTTTAATAGAATATGTGATTCTCACACTCCAAGGCAGGATATGAGAATTAAGCAAGCTAGACTTTCTTGGATAAATGAAAAGCTGCTGAAGTCTTTAAGGGTTAAAAAAGACTTTGGAGTAAGGCTAAGTGAACTAGGCAGAAGGGAGATTGGATAATATTTAAAAAGGAGAGAAACCGATGTAAACAATTAATAAGGGAGGCAAAGGCCTCTTATTATAAAAATAAAATACATGGATATAATAATCCTAGGAAGTTTTGGCAGAATATTAATACCTTATTGGACCCAGGGAGAAAGGATTGGACAAAAAAATGAGTTGTTGAAGTACAAGGACATCAGATAAATGATTGTTATTAAGTAGCAAAATTGTCAAATGATTTCTTTGTGGATTTACCTGGTTATGATATAGATGTAAGTAAGTCAGGATTAGACAAATAACTAATTGGAGATAATAAAAGTGCTCCTCTCCCTTTTAGATTAAAATTACTGAGTATAACTGAAGTTTGTGAAGGCCTGAGAAGTGTGAATATTCATAAATCTGTAGGAAGTTATGGCCTGGAGGGAAGGTTTTTGAGATTAGCTGCATATCAAATTGCCCCAATCATAACACAAATATTTAACTGGAGCTTACAAGATGGTACCTTTCCATAAAGTTGGAAAGAAAGTAAAGAGATTCCTATCTTTAAGGGGGGTTGGCATTGGAAATTAATAATTATAGACCAACAGTTCTCCTATCTATTTTGTCTAAATGTTTGGAATGACAGGTCCATACACAAATTATGGAATACATGGATAAATATAATATGATTACATCATACCAATCAGGGTTTCTAAAGGCACAGTCAACTACTACAGCACTTGTAGAATTTAATAATTTGATCAATACATCTTTACATTCTGGTTTAGAAACAGCAGCATTTTTTGTGGACTTATTGAAGACTTTTGACCTGGTGAACCACTCCCTCTTACTGCAAATTTAAGAAAATATGGGTATTACAGATGGACCCCAGCACTGGCTACAGTCTTACCTTGAAGGGCGCACCCAGAGAGTTATGGTCTCAGGATGTATATCATCTAGTAGAGCTATAAATAGAGATGTACCTCAGGGGTCCATATTAAGACCCCTGCTATTTCTATTGTTTAATAATAGTTTGCCTCGAGTGGTAAGAAACTTGCAGGTAAGACTCTATGTCAATGACACTGCTCTTATTGCATCTGGTTCTAGTACCCAAGAATTACAACACAAATTGCAGATTGATTTTAATAATATGAGGGAGTGGTTCACCAGGTTGGACCTGATTGTGAATATAAAGAAAATCAAGATAATGCATTTTGCATCCAAAAGTAAACGAATAATTAAAATAAAAATAGATAGTAATGAAACATTAGAGCAGGTAGATCAATACTGTTATTTGGGAGTTGTTTTTGATACTTAAATGTCTTTTGATGCTCATGTGAATACATTAGTAGATAGGGTAAACAGAAGAATAGGAGCTCTATGTAGAACAACAAAATGTTTATGAAAGAATGCTCGAAAAGCTGTGGCAGAGCAATTAATTATGCCTATGTTAACGTATGGTGATCTTGTATATCGCACAGCAAATAAATAATTAATTAATAAACTAGATAGGGTACAGTATAACTTGGCTAGATATGTATTACAGAGTAATTTCAGAACCCATCATTGTGTACTTTTGTCCCAACTGCAATGACAGTCTTTGGATATTAATTGCATTAGATCATGGCAAAAATTAATATACAAATATCATGTGTTTTTCCCAAACCATTATATAAATATAATATTATCTGATAAGCAAAGGAAGATTGATAAGAATAAGAGGACAGTCCATGTAGAAAAAATGTATACCCTTAAAATTCAGAATAGACATGGGGTACGAACATTGAATTACCAGGTGTCAAAATATTGGAAACATTTGCCAGATATAATTCACACTTCACCCTCATTAGGAATATTCATCCAGGGGACAAATGAAATAAATCAGTTTAGATGTACATGTAGGTAGACGGTAGCACTGTAATACCTGAATGTAAAATATAAAAATTGTGGAATGCCTCAGTGATGTGTATTGTTAATCTTTGGGGATGTATGGTTGTTTTAATGTGTTTGTAAGTGTGTTATCTGTATGTGAGTTTTCTTTTCATCAACAATAACAGGACTGTCTTGTAAACTGGGTTTTTAAATAAATGACATTACCCTGTATAAAAATAAAGCTTTTACTACTACTACTACTACTTGATAGACCGTGAGGCCTGTTTCTGTTGGCAAGTTTTGTAATACAGTGCTGCACTCTAGGATTTGGTATTTTGGGGTTTTAATGTAGCAATGAACTTGAAGCATGCTATTATAAGATAAATTCAAAATGTAATTGTTAGAGAAGCATGTCTTTAATATATTTCTACATCTCTAATTGGGAAAAATATTTCTGAAGAGAAATGCTTTTTATTGCTTAATGGTAAGTTTTTTTTTATTAACTGGTCTTAATGTACTTGCACTTCCACTTAATATTATAAATTGTGTTGATGCCTTTTGGCAGGAATCAAATCAGTAGTCCAGGAATAAATATTTGGAATTTGTCCCATCTTCCGCCATATTTTTTTTGTTGTTTTTTTTCAGAATTTGGAATTTTTATATTGAAGGCTGAAAATCTGAATCCAACAGCCCTTTGGGATGTGGAATCCAATTCCAACTCCCCATCTAAGTGTAGTTAAAAAATACCTCCAAAGAAACATAGAAACATAAACTTTAATGGCAGATAAGGACCGCTTTGCCCACCTAGTTTGCCCATTTCCCTACGTATTGGATAAGCCGCAGATCCTAGATAACCAACAGCCAACTTCTTCCTACCCCCCCCAACAGAATTGCTTTATGTCTGTCTCATGCATTCTTGAATTCCCCCACTGTTTTTCACCCCACAATCTCCTCAAAAAGGAAATTACATATGTCCACCACCCTCTCTGTGAAAAAATACTTCCTCACATTGCTCCTGAGTCATCCCCCCTCTATCTTCAAATTGTGTCCCCTTGTTCTCGCACATTTCTTTTCCTGAAAGATTCTACCCTCTTGGACTTTGTTGATTCCCTTGAGGTACTTGAAACTTTCTATCATGTCCCCCTTCTCTGTCTTTTCCTCAAGGGTATGCATATTAAGCTCCTTTAGTCTCTCTTCATATGGCTTCTCTTGCAGACCCTGCATCATTTTAGTTGCCCTTCTCTGGACTGCCTCCTTCCTGTCTATGTCCTTGCAGGGATGGAGTCTCCAGAACTCCATGCAGTACTCCAGATGGGCTCTCACCAACTGTCTGTACAGAGGGATAACAACTTCCTGTTTTCTACTGGAGATGCCTTTCCCTATGCATCCCAATATCCCCTCAGACCTCCTTACTGCCTTCTCACATTGCTTGCTTACCATGAGGTCATCTGATATGACTACCCCCAGGTCACTTTCCATTGTTGTTGTTGTTCATACCCCCCATTGTGTACTCTTCCCCTGGGTTTTTGTTTTCCAGGTGCATTACTTTGCACTTCTTTGCATTGTATCTATGCTGCCATACTTTTAACCATCCCTCCAACCTTGCCAAGTCCCTTCTCATCCTTTCCAACCCCCTTTGTGTATCAATCCTGTTGCAGATCTTTGTGTCGTCTGTAAAAAGGCATACTTTTCCTTCCAGTCCCTCTGCAATGTCACTTATAAAGACATTAAAAAGGACTGGACCCAGTACTGAACCCTGTGGTACTCCACTAGTAATCCCCATTTCTTCAGAGTGGACTCTGTTTACTATTACCCTGTGTGTCCTGTTGTCCAACCAATTTTTTACCCAGGCTACCACCCCCGGGACCCACTCCCAGGCTGGCTAATTTGTTTATTAATCTTTTGTGTGGGACTGTGTCAAATGCCTTGCTAAAGTCTAGGAAGACCATGTCCACAGCCCCTCCCTGGTCTACTACTTTTATTAAACAGTCAAAGAACTCTATTAGATTCATATGATATGGCCTTCCCACTGTGAATCCATGCTGCCTTGGGTCATGTGCCCTGCTGGCCTCTGAGTACTCAACAATTCTTTCTTTCAGAAGTGATTCCATCATTTTCCCTACCACTGAGGTCAAGCTACCAGGTCAGTTTCATCCTTCCCCTTACCCGCAGTGGCTGCCATCCCAGAGGAGTCTCAGGTGGCATTAATTTCTGGTTTTCTTTCACTGATCCTGATGAGTCTGAAGTCCACTGTAGACTGTACTCAATGAGTCCCACAACATGCCTTGTGACACTCCACCATTAGTCCAACAGGATTATTAAAAGTTGTTCTTGATGGTCTCCCTTCCCCCCACTGCTCCTACTTCCCTCATGATGAAAGAGACCCACTCCACCTGCAAAAACACTCAAGTATTTCTCAGTTCCCAATTAGGTAGTGGTTTATTGTTCGACTTATAGTCATTACAAAAAAAAGCATTTGACATAAATAGTGATATAAAGTTTAAAAAAACACATCCTTATAATTTACATAACTCCTCATATTATTGCATATTTATACAGGCCATCTTAATATTGCATAAACCTTTTTACAAATTTGTATCCTTTATAAATCTGTATAATGGGTGAAAAACTCTGTGATGAATTAAACAGATCAATTACAATTTTTGGGGAGGGGAGACCAAGGAGGGTCAGTATTGGAGCCAACCATTGCTTTCTACTAGCTTCATACTGTAGGCAGTGCAAAACAACATGCTTCAAGTCATCCTCAAACCCATATATGCATTTACATTATGATTCAGAAACCCTTTTCTGATCATATAGAATATAATTTGCCTCACAGACTTCTAATCTGAATCTTGTTATTATTCTTCTCTCTTCTGGGCGTGACAGAAGTTTTAAGTACAGTTCCATTTCTTGATTTTGTTTAATTTGAACCACATAAAATGACACAAACTTTTTATCCTTTCTTCTTGTTCTAATATTGCTACTGGTCTTAACCTTTCTTTAACTTTCATATTTGTTTCTTTAATACTGTAGGAAGGATATAGATTCCGTATAATAGATCTCTTAGCCCCAATGGAAAAACCTTCTCTTTGATTAAGCTTATTAAACTTAATGTACAATTTCTTTGATGGTACAGAATTTGTTCTTCCAAGCACATTCTGTGGTATCTATTATCTGGTAAAAGGAAAAGATTCAAAATAAAAATTATCCTTCTTTCTAAAACCATGGTCGTCAAGGATAATTGTCCAAGTTCCTTCCTCAATATCTTGGTCGGTGATGATTGTTGCACTCCCAATATATACCAATAGATTTTATTAATTTCTATTTCTAGACACTTTATATTAGTAGGGGACCATATTTCCACTAATTTAAGTATACTTGTTTTTATTTTTGCATTTATTGCATCGATTAATACTTTTATTGTTGATCTCCCTATTTTTCTATAAAACCTCTTGAATGCATTAAATGCTCCAATTAATTTCTTACGCATCATTTTGGTGTGTTTAATCCATTTGGTCCCATCTGAGAATCTCAATCCCAAATAATCATAATATGATGTATTTTTAATATTTTCCTTATCCAGATACAATCTACATTTTTATTTGTTTTGCCAAAAATGACCTGCTTTATTTTCTTAAAATTTATTTTCAGTTGATCTCTTTTACAGAGTGTCCCAAAACATTTTAACTTCCTCTGTAAACCATGACAAGAGGTAGAAATGAGTACAATGTCATCTGTATATGTGAGACAGGAAATTGTTTGTGATTTAACATTTGGAGAGTGGAAGTCTGGTTTGTCCAATTCCTTTAAGATGGAGTTTATATGTAGATTAAGCAACAAAGGTGCTAATAGCAGCCTTGATGCACTACTAAAATTACTTGGTATATCTTTTGTTTGAATGCCTCTTTGATCACATTTTATTTTAAGCCACGTTCCATTATGTAAATCCATCAGTATCTCCAAAATACTGGGGTCTATGTTATACTTGTTTTATTTCTCCCAAAGAATTTTCCTACTGATGGAGTCAAAAGATGTTTTTAAGTCTATAAAATAGCAATAAAGCTTTGATTGTTTTATTGTAACATACTTCCAGATGATGTGTTATAACACAAAGCAGTGCTGTATCATTGATCGATTGGTTCTAAACCCATTTTGACATTCCTCAAGTATGTTATTTTGTTCCACCCAAGTTTGCAATCTGTTAAGTAAATTCTACAGAAATTTTTTTGAGAGGAGTCCAACAAACTTATAGGACAGTAAATAGTAGGATCCAATATGTCAAATTTTTTAAAAAATTGGACAAACCAGGCTTCCCTACCAGATTTTGGGATATTTCCACCATTGTATACAGCAATTAAATAATTTATAAAATAACAATGTACACCAGTTACCAAAAGCTTTAAAATGTCTGCCCAAATTGCATCAGTACCAGGTGTTTTATTACTTGATATTGTTCTATAGCTGTCATATCTTCTTGTGTAATGATTAGTGGCCTAGGGAATAATTTATTCTAAGCTAAATCTAGGTAATTCCTGCACTCAAGTTCTAACTTAGAGAAATATAGGTTTTCAAAATGTTGTTCCCATTGTAGGAGTGTAGTAGTGGCTTCAATGATATGTGAATACATATCATATCCTTTACTTACAAATGTCCAATACTGTTTAAAGTATTTTTCTAATACTGACACTCTTAGTTTTTCCCCATTTCTTTATGAAATTGCAATCTTTCTTTCTCTAAAACTCTCTTATATTCTTTCCTAGCTTGATTTAAATTCTTATTTGTTATTATTGCACTATTATCTATATTTTCAGATTAACTTGTTTAATTCCCCTTTCACATTTTTACATGTACTGTTAAACCATGTGTGTACCGTTACTTTCTTTAAACAGTGGTCTTATATAAAGACAGATCTTTTCCCAGGATATCACTGGATCTATATTCATCTCTATTTTTAATATTTTGTCCCTCAACTCATCTATATGCCCAGCACTTAATATTTCTAGGGTTTGGGGTATCATTATATTTTGCCATCTAACTCTCTTTGAGTTGATAATTTCTATATAACTGTTGTTCTAATTCATCTCTCACCACAAAAACATCTAAATGCCATTTTGTACAAACTGGTAAATGGGAAGGTTCGGGTCTGAATAATATCTCTAAATTTTGCACTCTAGTTAATGCTTCTAAATTTCCCCAAACCAAATCTATCACTGAAGACCCTAATGGGCCCAGATAGGTGAAGTTTCCTTCTTCATCTTCCTTTATTTGACTGTTAACAAGACAGAACCCCATCATTCTCATTATTTCTTGTAATTTTTTCCCATCTGTATTATTACCTTTATCTCTTGATTTACAGTGACTCACTAAGTTTCTGTTTTTAATATTGATCCCACTAATCAGATCATCATCAAAATGTTTTGGTCTAGAAATCTGGCATTGAAATCACCCAAAATAATTATTATTGATGATCCATAATTGTCCATCAAGTTATCCAGTGATTTGTTAAAGTTGTTCCAGTAATCTTCCTTTAATTTTTTTATCCAATGGTGCTAAATAAACATTAACCAAAATAATATTTATTTTGTCTTTTTCCAGTTTTAAAATTTGCAAGTTTCTCATCTCAGCCGCTATTGGGTTATCTTAAAATTCAAAGATGTTTTAACAAATATAGCTAATCCTGCCACAGCTCTACCATTCTTTTTCTGCTTAACTGCTGGTAATATATAACTGGAAAATCCTGGGAACAGTGGTGATCTTTCATCCATTAGCCAAGTTTCCTGGAAACATATTATATCTTTTCCTCTTATAAATGTGCAGAAATTCTCATCCACTAATTTCCTCAACAACCTTTCTATATTCCATGAGATTCTAGTTATTTCTGAGATTCCAGACCTTTGTATTTGGGTCCTTTCCATCTGTAGTCATTCATCTGTCCCCAGGAATGAACCATTTATCTGAGTTTCAGTTTCTGTTATTAGTGTGATTATTCTTATTCTCAGCCAGAATTTCCCCATTAATCATATATATCGAGTGTGAATCCAATACTTGAGATTTTTCTAACACCATATCTGCTATTTTACTTGATTGAACAGTTATATTAGTCTGGGGATCTAGATTTAGATTGATGGAGGTGAATATAGCTAATCACATTTTTATTAATATTCATTCCTAATGCACATGAAGGAAAGATACCAATTTATTGTTTCAATTTCCCCATGGTAAATGTATTTGGAGCTCCCATCCAAACATTGACAATGTTCTACTTTCCCATTCTTTCTCTTTTGTGACATTTTACTCATTACCACCTTTAAAACCTCTTCTGACTGAAAATTTTGCCCTACCTCCTCCTGGTTCACATCATCTCTAATAGTGGGTGAAGGAACCAATTGAGGATGCAAGACATATACTCCTTTTGTACACATTTCTTTCCCTAGATCCCAGATCCTCCGAGCCCAGTCTGAGTAGGTGCTATATATGAGCACACAGTCTTTAATTTGCAAGTTTGAGGATCTTGTTATGAAAATCTCTGTGGCTAAATCTGGAAGGTAAAACAATTTTCTTATCCAATTGTCTAATTTAATGGGCATTTCTTCATTTGATCTATATAACCCTTAGATTTCAATTAAAAATTCACTTCTCAGAGATTCTGTGTTTGTCAGTTGAATATTTGTAGAAAGGCATCCATCCTTGTCTGAATTTACATTTCTAGGCTCCAGAAATTTGGATATTTGGTATTCCTCCTTGGTCTCCCCTCCAATCTGATATCCAGCTTCTACAGCATTCTGATTAGAACTCTTTTCATATGTCTGCCAACCATCCATTACTTCATTTTCTGTCCTTTCCCTTACTTCCCCATTTATAACAATGTCTGCATATGCTCTTTTAACATAATTAATTTCAGCCACCACATTTGATTTCTGAGATGCCGGAGACACCTGAGTTTTGTTTAAATTTGTATTTATGTTTTCATTTTCCTCCACTTGTGTCTCTTTTCCTGATTGTTCTATATCTTTACTTGGTCTCACCTTATGTTTCCTCTTTGTTTTATTTTTTATTTCCTTCTTTTTACTATTTCCACTTTTTGTTAAACTCAGCTCAGGAATAACTTCTAACCCTTTTTGAAAGGGAGGAGGTAAGTTCACCTGGATTGCCTTATGCACCTTAGAACTCTGGATCTTATTTTCTTTTTCTAAAAATGTCTCTGTGTCCAACTTCTTGCTACCACCTACTGAATCAAGAATTACTTTATTATAAGCTACATCACCCCTAATATTTTCTATTTCTTGTTTAAGAGCCCACATATGTTCAAGGATGACCGCATTAGCATAATACTGTTTTTTAATAATCTGAAGTATTTGAGTTGAAAGGGTGGAACTTGAGATAAATTCACCTTTATCTGCAAAATAATCTTTATCATATTTTATTTTGTGCTCCCCGGGTTGAGCCTTATCTCTGTTATCCTGTTCTGATATCAGAGAGACAAGTGAAAATCCCAGTTCTGGGATTTTTTCTAACAAATCTAGCAAATCCAATCAATCTACTTCCTCCTGACTCAAAATCAAATGTTTTAGACCTTAGAGGGTCTGATCTAGATCTTTTAGAATGTAGGACATATTTCTCTCCATCTCTTTAAGGATCCTAGGACTTCATATAACCATAGGTACTTCCAAACTGTTACTAATCATGCCCTTATTTTTTATTCTTTGCTTCCCCAAAGGAAAATCATTTAAACTTCCATTTTCCTTCTGGGTACTCAGTTTATGGCTTTCATCAATTCTTATTAATTTTAATATTCTGGAGGGATCTGAGTCACAGAATGAATCATATGATAAATCAGTGTCTCTTCTTCACATTTCTTGCTCACTAATTGATCTCTCAGACCAACTACTAGTAATATTATAACTATCAGTTAAGGATAAATTATCCATCATATTATCCCCAGATTTAACTTTATCTGCTGATAAAAGTTCCTTATTCACATTCTGTGGGCTATTTACTATATTATCTCTAAGTAGTTTTGTGATTGGCTGACTAACTTCTTCTCTGAAATTCTCTGAGACTCTCTTCTCTATAGCCATTTGGAGATATGATGCTATTTTACAGCTGCTTTTTCCCACTATTCTCTTTGGGCTCATCAACTATTATCACTAAACATTGTGATATATTCTTAACTTGAGTTTCATTATTCTGTATATCTTTACTTTCCCTTTCGACTCTCTCCTTCCCTTCATTCCCCCTACTTTTTGCTTTTTTTTTAGTTTTCACTTGCTGTCTCATTTTAGTTGCAATCCCACCTCTTGTATTAACCATTTTCACTTTTCTGATTTAATCAGCAGGGAAGCTTAAATCAATCAGTCAATCAATCATTAGTTATTATTAAGGCTAAATCCTGTTAAATACAGTAACACTTTACAGATTTATGTGCAGAATCAGAATAAAGGGCAAGAAAAAAACCAGGAACAAAAATGACCACTAAAAATAATTGCAATAACCTCCAAAGGCACCACTTAAGAATTCTTAAAATGCTACTCAGTAGCACTCAATGGGACTCATTAAAGCTCAATTAAATAAAATTGTTACTAGACAAAAATAATATCAGTAATATCAATAGTGCTCAGGCAATTCTCATAAAAACCTTAGTCCTTTTACAGCCAAGTTTGAGCCAAGAAGATGCACTGTATATATATATATATATATATATATATATATATATATATATATATATATATATATATATATATATATTATATATATATATATATATATATATATATATATATATATATATATATATATATATATATATATATATATATATATATATATATATATATATAGTGGATAAAGTGTAAAGCTCCAAAGAATACTAAAATATAAAAGCCTTCATTTGCTCCAGCCTTAAAACTCTTCACAGTTTTGCTTGTTCCCTTATAGTTGCATTCTCCAGGTACCAATCTCGGCTGTTAAGTGAGAAATCTCCCTTATCAACACTACTTTGAATCTTTACTATTTCAGCACTGTGCAGCACTGTGTAAAATATAAAAATTCCCTTATAACCATCAAAAATCACTCAATAAACTGGATGGTTCCACTTCACCAACATTTCCTCCTCAGTTGTGAGACTGTTCACCCCTGGACCAAATCAGACTCCACATGCTGTCCCCGAACTCTAAGACTCCTCTTCCTCTTTGACCTGCATCTCCCATCCTGAGTCCCATCCCTCAGTTGCTCACACAGTGTTCCCAGACTTACCTGGGAGGTGACCAACTGAAAAAAATCCCTGGGAGCATTCTCTGTGAGGTGCCCTTTACTATGCATCTGGAAGAGAATGCTCCTGGGGATTTGTTTCAGTTGTCTACCTCGCAGGTAACTCTGGGAGAACCACACGAGTGACTGAGGGTCAAGATGGGAGATGCAGGTTGGAAGAGAGAGAGAGCATATCGAGTCTGGTCCGGTGGCTGAAGCAAAGTTTTTTCATTAATTTAATTTAGGAGTCTTGGACTGGAGTAGTTAATTGTATCAGACAGGAGTCCTGGCAGGACGGTGGGACAGGACTCAGTGCATGACATGGTCACAGCCTGGACTGGATGGACAACCAAACACATGGAAGAGAGGTGAAGGAGGCGAAATCTAGAAGGGGGTGTGATTAGGTTTTGGGGCTGGGAGAGTCATGCTACATACTCATACTGGGAGGGAGAAGCAAGAAGAAGAAGCCACCTGGATTGGCATGGACCCACAGCATGCTGCTAAAAAGTAAACTGCTGATTGCTGCAAAAAGATAAGAGGTATGGGAGGAGGGTGTGAGATAAATACAAGCCAGCAGCATGCTATAGGAGGCAGAAGTGGATTTGAAACTTTCGATTTGATTTCTGATTCCGTTCCAACATTCGGTGGTGGAACGGAATCTGTATATGAATTACTGAAATTCCAATGGATGCACATCTGGGTGGATTTTGTACAATTCTAGCACCCCTAGTTGCAATGGTGCATATCAAGTGGTGTAAACAGTTCGACTAGCATTGTAGATGGCTCTGTTGTTGCGCAGGTCAATCATTATTTTGGTCAGGAGCTGTACCAGTGCAGGCAATTTTTGCTGGTGTGTACGCATGCAACAGTGCATCCCTGTGATAACCACTGCCAAGCCTGTTTGAGATTCTGCACTTTGGGAGAATTGTGTGGTTGTGAAGGGAATTGTTGTAAAGGAAATTGTACATCACTGATGGAGCAGCCGCAGCTTTGAGGGACTCCATGCACGGCTGTGAAAAAAAATGTACATACTCTTTGAGCCTTCTAACCACAATATTTCTGAGTTGGGACACAGTTGGAGCATAGGAGGACCTAAACTGGATAAAAAAGTCAAAAAACAACAACGGGGGAGAACGTTTTTAAACCCCATAACAATGGGTAGTCGGGCCCTTTTTCACCAACTGCAAATGTGCAAACTGGCACAGATGGTAGCACACATGCTCATCTACAAACCGATTTGACTAATGTACTGATTTTAGTGGAATTGGAGATATTCCAAACTGAAATAAAGAGTCAGCTGTCTACTTTCCAGATGGACTTGGCTAAAGTACAACAAGAACAGCAAGAGCTGAAAAGCAAAGTTTTTGACCTCTCCCAAAGAACAGAACAACACAGTGACATGCCTTTGGCTTTTTACTGTTGGTTGTCGTAGGCAAAGGAGAGAATACAGATTTGGAATGTCACATTTGCAGAAAGAATATGAGGCTATACAGGCTCCCAGAGGGGGAGGAGGGACAGAATATTATAGAATATGTGGATCAGCTACTACATCAAGCCCTTGAACTGCCACCCACCCTCAATCTGCAGAGAATGGATTGATAGTAGTAGTAAAATCTTTATTTTTTATAAAGGAAAGCAATTGACAATCACACCATTAGGCTTGATGGTCCTGTTTACAAGGTGTTCCTGTGCAAAACACCTTTTTTCATACAGTCCTTAGGAAAACAGGCAATAATAAAAGATGATACAAAAAAACTCACAGAAGATCGGAAAACAAATTTTCCGCATTCATTTTTATACAGTCAGACCTTACTAACTTATACTGTATACCTACTTACTTATATGATTTAATTTTATCTATTGCACATACATTGTATTTTAGTTCCTGTTTTAACTGAGACATAAAATATTTGAGGTATCCCTCTGTGTCTCTGACAGTGAGATTTAAGGAAAAAGTCATGTCTCCATATTTATTTGAAGACCTAGGAAATGTAAACATATTTGTTTTTCTTTTCCTTACAACATATTTATGTTCCCTTTTGTGTAGTTTCTCAAATAAGTAAGCAGGCGCTTCAAGATTTATTACGTTATATATCTGAGCTGCTCATTTGAGTTTTCTTTTGTTTTCTGGAGTTGTCCAGCTGAAATCTCTATACATTGAACAGTGGTGGGTTTTGAAATCACATTTTAAGACAATTCTTGCTAGCCGGTTATACACTACATCTATTTTTGACAGTAATGATTTATTGGCTAAATATTCAACATGATCACCATATTCTAACATGGGGATCAGGAGTTGGTTAACTGTTAATTTTCTCATATGAAGGTTAATACAAAAATCAGTGTGTCTGAATGCTCGTAATCTGTTATCTACTCTGTTTACTAGATCTTCTATGTGGTAATCAAACTTTTAGATAGTGTCTATCCACATTCCCAGATATATATTATGATAGCATGGTACTGCTACCATAGTTAGGGTTGAAGAGCCATTTACATGTTAAACCCAAAATTTTGCACCTTAATAACTTTGCACCCATTTGACGGATTTGCCAGAAATTTGGCATACATGATCAAGATCCATATGCCTTGGGATCTGCCAAGTTTCGTACCAGTTGGACATAAGGCTGTGGAGTTATTAAGCGTGATCTGCACGTGCGTTTATGCTTTTTTTGGAATATTACGGTCACGCCTACAGGTCGCATGGTTTGTGTGACCGGTCCAAAATCTTCAGGGAACGTACGTCCAGAATCCCCAATGTGCCTTTCAAAGATTTTGTGAAAAAATATTAAATGGTTCAAAAGTTATTCAAAAAACAAGTTCCCATTATAAGTCAGTGGGAAAAGTTAACAAAAAGTTCAACAGTGTCGCAAATGCAGTTTTTACTTTCGCAAATGGCCCTTTTACTGTCGCAAATCCGCCATTTTGTTTTCAGTTGGTGATCAGAAAAATGCTTGGCATTTAAATTTGGGACCCTCTAGCAACCTAATTCTTTTTGTATTCACCTAGTCGGACCCTGAGGATGCTAGCTATGTCTTTATTTTGGGGTAAAACACCCCAGAAATATGTTTTCAATTTCTGGAAAAAGTACTTTTGCAAAGTACTTTGACTTATGACACTGTCAAATGAATTTGCGAAAGCTTTCGCAAATTGCGACAGTACTTTTCTAGGCTGTGAGAAAATGACAGCAATTCTTTGGCACCCCGCTGCAAAAGAACAGTTTGGAGTTTTGGGCGGAAATTTGGAGGGAAGGCAGCCGACATCCCACAGATGTGCCCTTCAGTGTTTTGTTGAAAAAATATTACACAGCAGCAAAGTTATGGTACTCCAAATTTGACACTTTTCCCCATAGGATAACATTACGGCGTACAACGCAATGCAGCAACGGTTTGGTCTTTTGGGATGAAATTTGCAGGGAAGACAGTCAACATCCCACAGATGTGCCTTTCAGTGGTTTGGTGAAAGAATATTACAGGGAGGCACAGTTATGGCACTCCAAACTTCTGTTTTTTTTCCCATAGGATAACATTACGGCGTTCGCCACACCTTTCAGGGCCCGTATCTCGGAAACGGTGCAAGATACGGACTTTTTGTCGGAAAAACACTTAGCCCCCTAAAAGAGGCTAAGTACAAAACTAGCCAGGAAAGTGATAATTCACATGACTTTGAATTTGTTTTCTATGTCATACGGTTCCTGAGATATAAGCAATTTACTATTCCAAGTCCTCATTTTCTGTTCCGAGAGTCATTATTTTGCATACATTCTTTGTACTCACTGTCTTTCTCTATGTAGCTTTTGGGGAAAACCAGCCTGTGCGCTTACATTACTGTTACTATTACCATTTCCGCTTGTGGTTCTGTACCCATTTCACTTACTGTTCACGTCTACGCCACCATGTCCATTACCCTTTGCGTTTTCATATGCGTTTGTGTTGTTTTTAACATTTCTGTCTACAGTACTGTTTCTCTTTCTGTTTCACTTTGCGTCACCATGCACATTACAATTTGCATTTGCGGGCACAATGTTACTATGTGACAAGACATCACGTGGCGGAACGTGGCGGGAGCGCGGGGCCTGCTGCCACATTACATTCACTATTTCTTGTTATCATTCTCAAAAAGAAGGGAAATTAGAGGCAATAAACTCTGTTTAATGCATCAGTTAGGTTGTTCCACAGTGACAAAGCGAGGAAATTCGATGTTAGGCTGAAACCTTATTTGCATTCTCCAGCCGACGCCATCGAATCGGGGTGCACATTGGGGTCATCGGTCCTAACTCTCACCCCATTCTCCTATTCCTCAGCTTCTTTCCACATGTGATGGGGTGAGAGTTAGGGCCAATAACCCCAATGCACACCCCGATTCCGGTTGGGGGGGAGGGCTGGAGGGGTGTAAAGGTGGTTTCAACCCTAACATTGACACAAGTTATAGCAGCATCCTGGAAGAAGGGGACTATGCTCTGGGGGAAGGGGATCAGCTTTTTTTTTTTTTTTACCAGGACTATGTCCTGCCAATCCAAATCTGCAGACAAGATTTTGCCCCATACCTGAAGGCAATTCATGCAGCTGTCATGAAATTTCAAAACCTTTGTCCTGCCAAGCTTCGGGCCCACTTCCTTACAGGGACAGTGATTCATCATTCTGCAGCTAATGCAGAGGCTGACTTCAAAAACAGAGGGATCCAGATACCACAACCTCAGCATCAGGCAAGGGATTGGGGGGCCCAACATCCCACCCAAGACACTTTGGAACCAAGAGACACCAGAACTCTAGCAGCCCAGTTCACCAGTGCAGTAGATTTAGTAAAACATTGACAACTGCAAGACCTCTGAGTCATTTAAAAGATACTGTCACAATTCTGGAGACAATAACTAGCCACATGATTTGTTCTTCTAGCCCTTATACCCAGAGACAGTATGGCAGGTGGGTGCTTCATCCTTTTGGCCTCTTACGGGGAAGTGGGGGGCCCTTCCCACTGCAGTCCCAATCTGAAACCCTTACTTAATTGTCTTTAACACTGTGAACTAGCTGTTGTTGCCACCACAGTCTTGGAGGTCATGTGAGGGGGTCAAATACTAGCCCTTTTTTTGTGATTTGTAGAGCTGCAGATGTAGCTGGTAGTTTGATTCTGATTCATTTTTTTCTTTTAAAAAGTGAAAAACAGACTACCCCCATACTGGTGTTACCACTCAAAAACATGTTTCTTTACATTCCATGATCAACTCCCATTGCATCTTTCCTGATCTTGGGAACATCTCCATCATTGTCCAGCTACTCATTATGCAGTAGGAGGAGAGTATACAGTGCCTCATGAGTGGCTGCACTGTTTGTGGGTGTTCCTAATGTTCAGGAAGTGGGCAATAAGAGTAGAGCATGGATCTGAAACAAAACAAGGCTGAGTACAACTGTAACATTAGCATGCATGTCAGTTCTACTATGAAAGAAGGCAGATATAGCAACCAGCAACAGCAATGAATTTTAGAGCAGGTAAGCAATCATACAATGTGGGTTTTTAACTAGAAATAATATGATGCAAAAAAGGTTTACAGTGTCCATTTAAGAGACTAGCTGGTAAGCCCCCTGAAAGCTGCAGCCAGAGAAGAGGTTGCCATCAAGAGGAGTCCCCACAAATGTGGGGGTGACCTCTGTTAGCATGTCACCTGAATATAGCTCATAGCTCTTGAGACTTTATAGTATAAGGTTAGTGACAAATGTTGGGCTGGTGAAGGCCCTACCTCTCTCACATTTGATAGTACCAGCCTTAACTGGGGGTATCGGTGCTTGATTTAATTGACTGATGTGTGGGCCACAGAGGGAGGGTTAGGCCTTGGTCTGTCTCTTCCACTTCACCTGGTGGGTGAGGGGATGGGATTACCACCTCCATCATCTTTAACACATCACAACCTACTAGGATATTATCCAACTCTTTCCTGACACTTGGAGTTGATATGTGACTATGTGACCACTTCCTCAATTTTATAGGTTGCTGACTGAACTAGACTTGTTGACTTGTCAAACTTTATTCCTAGTATTATATTATCCCTGATTTTTTCATTATTAACCTGTGATTCTTGGTGACTCTTCCAGCAGTTTGTATTATTCCTATGCAGGAAGCTCCAAAAATCACTGTTGAGACACAGTAACTTAACACTGAGTGACTTGAACACAATGACTGATATTTGTCAAGAGCCTGAAGGTCCCAGTCATGAGATGGATTTCCCTCCAGCAGCCCCACCAACACCATTGGTATTGCATGGGAGAGACAGTATGCTAGTCTCTCCCACCCTTGGGAGTAAACGAGTTTGTTCTGTATTGTCTTCTTATTTGCAAGCCCTCCATCCCACTGGTGGAAGGACTGATTATACCTCTCTCACATGCTTTCACCCTCTTGATTATGTTCAAGGGCTTTTTTTGTTACATTTGTTAATTAGAAAGGTGCTGCCAAATAACTTGATGCCTCTCTTTGCATAATCCAATTATTATGTCAGACTGTGCTTTTTTTAGATGGATCAGTTTTGGTGCTTACCTCTGCAGGTAGCCCTCTATTGGCCATAATGTATTTTCCAACTTTCTTGTGGGTATTGTAGGAGTGAGAGGAACAGAGGGAGGTATGGGTACATGGAAAGTTACATGGGGCATGGGGAGTTCTAGCTAGTCCAGGCCACTGCTCAGGATATATTAGGATAACTGTTAACCAAAGTTCTTATGGCTATGGACAGGGAAACTAGAATGTTATCATATAATGTTAATGGTATTCATAACCCAGTGAAGAGGTACAGATTATTACAGTTTTTTAAACGAGAACAGTTGGCATTATGTTCAAGAAAGAAACCTATCTTTTTCCAGAGGAACATGGTAAATTTACATCTATGGGGTTTAAGTAGATTGGCTTCTTTTCCCAAAAATTGGGGCACTGTGGGGAGGGGTCCTAACACTTATGTCTAGGGGCCTCCTGTTTTGATTGAATTGGTACATTTAGGACACAGAGGTGTGCTATACAGTGATGGTGGGCACCCTGTATGGGAAACCAATCACTCTGGCTAATGTATATTTTCCTCCTGGGACAGACACTCTGGTGTTTAAGAATTTTTTTTAACACTCTCATGGATGCACAACATAGACAACTGCCTTTGGGGGGTGAGAACTTCACTTTGCAACCTGATATGGACTCCTCTGTCCCAAAAAGGTTCTACCTTTCTGCAGTGCAGAGGTACGCCAAAGCAATGCTGGCCCACCTGGGGTTAGTTGATGGGTGGAGGCACCTCAACCCACTTAAAAAGGAATACTCACACTATTCTTCCTGACATCATAGTTATGACAGATTAGATTATCTGTTTCCATTGAGTACTTAGATACACTGTCAGATACACAACATGGGGTCCTTCACTTGTCAGGCCACATCCCACTTCTTTTTTTCAATTCCACCTGGGGCAGCCTAGGAAGACCTCCCACTGGGGACTACATTTGTGTAACCTTAAGGATGAGGCATTCCTCTCCCTTCTTGAAGAAAAGATTCATCAGATACTGCAGGACAACTCCATTCAGGGGGTGACCTCAGGGTCCTGTGACATTCAAAGTGGTAAACCGGGGAGAAATCCTGGCATACTCTGCTGCACAGAGGAAGGAGTGAGACTATAAACTAGTAGAGCTTCAAACCACCCTTTCAACCCTGCAACTAATCCATATGTAGGGTGACCATTCAATTTATCTCCAAATACTACAAGTAAAAGCTGAGATTCAGATAATATTAGACAAACAAATAGGTTCTCTTCTATGTTTGTCATGGATATCAAGGGGGGGTGCTCTAGAGATGCCTCAAATCTGGCAAGACAACCTAGGGACTCCATGAAGCAAGCCTACATTCTTCAGCTCCAAGACCCAGGGACAGGCTATCTGGAGGACCATACCCACAAAATGAGAGCCTTAGAGATTAATATTCGCAGTGGTACTCATTGGAGCAGAGGGTCACCTCCACTCAAATTACAGACTTCCTTTGGGACCTACCCCTTCCAAGTTTGCAGGATGAGCAAACTGAAGCCCTCACCTTGTCAATTACTCAGGAGGAGGTTCAGTTAGCCATAGCCAGTTCATCTACAGAGAAATGCCCAGGCCCAGATGGGTTTCCCTCTGAGTATTATAAATACCCTCAGATACAGGAGGATATTCTTTCTGCCCTCCTGGTGGCCTATTGGTGCAACATAAGGGTGACCCATCTCCCATCATGGAATTATGCTACTATATCTGGGCTTTTAAAAACCACTGAAAGACCCCAGCATTCCACAATTCTGTTGACCCATATTGATCTTAAAACCAGGACTATAAACTCTACATGTCTATACAGGTGAATAGACTTGATGGCCTTGTCCTGTCATTGCTGGACATGGACCAGGAAGGTTTTGTCAGGCACATGATAATACAAGATCTATACTGATGGTTCTTGAGCATACAATGAGATGCTTCATCCCCCTGGTTCTGGCTAGACTTGATGCAGAGGCTAGCTTGCTGGTGCAGAGGCAGAGCGTCTGTCTATGACACTGATGACTCAGGTTCAGAAATAGACTTGGGACGTCAGAGGGCTGGCCGGGGGGGAGAAGGATTGAGTGTACTAGAGACTGTTCTCCTTCTCCGGGGGGGGTAGAGTGTCTGACATACACTGTGGACCTCTAGTGGAGGCTGGTGGGACCCATTGCATCAGCACTGTTACCTGCATGGGTGGGGTGGATGCAGGATGTTACTGCACATCCCTGCCTCAGGTACTGCCACACAGCTAACAAAAATCTCTGATTCCTCTGGCATGATGCCCCTGCTCCACCGCCACTCCCACTGCCACCAGTGTCCACTAGGGGTGTTCTGCTCCCATATCCCTGCCTTTGGGGGTAAGCCAGGGCTAGTCTATGTTGACATTGGAAAGTGGGCATCCAGCCGGCAGCCCCGCCCAGAGGGTAAGCCTGGGCATGGTGGGTTGGCATGCAGGGTAGGGACTGAAGCTCTGTTAGGAGTATTAAGGGGAAGACTGGAAGAAAAAAACATACTAAAAGGAAAAAATACTCAATGCAGAGAAGACCTTTGACAGGCTGTCCTAAACCTTTCTCTCGCTGACCCTTAAAAAATGTGGCTTTCCCCAAGGATTCATTGACATGCTGAAAAGTTTGTATGAAGCCCCACAGGTCTATATAAGAGCAAATTGATTGCTCTAGCTCCCCAATCTCTTTGCACTGGGATACCCAACAGGGCTGCACCCTGTCTCCTTCATTACTCACCCTTTATATTGAGCCCCTAGCAGTTAAAATTAGGGGCACAAATGATATTCAAGGAATACCACTGGGTGGAATAGACTAGAAGAATGTTCTCTTTGTGGATAACATCCTGCTTACCCTCACTTCCCATGACCTGTCACTGCCCAAGATCTGGGACATGATAGAAGAATTCTATCAGATATCTTGCTATCACCTAAACCATACTAACACAGAAATGCTCAACTTTTATTACACCTCAAGCCCAGAGGACAAAAGGCACTTACAGCAGTATCAGTGGCTCAGCAGGTTGTACACTCTCCTCTGAGGTTGGAAGATCAGAAGGCTGTGGGTTCTAGCCCCACACCAGGCACTTGGGTTAAATCCCAGTACTGACACTGTAGTTCAGCATTAGTGGGGGTGCTGCGTTCCTGAGGTGCCAGTCTTTCAGATGAGACATTAAACAGAGGTCCCTTCTGCCTGTTCTGGTGGTTGTTCAGATGGATGTTAAAGATCCCATGGCACTTCTCAAAAAGAGTAGGGCAATTCTTATTCATATCAACAAAGAACATAAAATCAGTACAGTATTTCTTCATACAAAAGTCAAGAAAAAAACACAAAAGGAACAGAACACAAATTCAAAAAGTATTACTTCATACTGTAACCTTAAAACTACATTAAACAATTCATGTAGGCAAGGGAAAACAAAACATCATTAACACAAAAGAATATTTAGTCATAATTAAACCTTAGACATGATAACCTTACTTGAGAGCATACTCCCTCCCTGTCCCTGCCTAATGAGTGGGGGTGTATTAAATCCCATCCTAAGAGGACTTAGATAGACAACCATCCAGAAATTGCATTAAAAAAAAAGAAAGAAAACAATCAGTCCCCCCCCCCCATTTTTAACCAATAATCCATTCCCTTTGATATTATAACAACCAATCAATTGAACCTCATCTTGCATTAAAAACGTTTGGATCTACCCTCATTTCCTCTTGCCATCTCTGATTCTTCATTGAACTCACTATCATAAGAAACAATTCATCAGATGAAAAATGCAATTGTTGAATTGTCAATCGGCAACGAACAAACCAAATATGGAATTTGAAACACACCAACAATAACCACATTGTTGCTATGTCATGTTTTGTCCATGAAAAGGGTAAAATACCTAAACAAAGAATTTCCATTGTTAAATGATAAAATGGAGATGTAGGCCACTGTTGTTTAAGCTTCTGCCAAAAACCCCGAATAAAGGGAAATCCAGGAATAAATGTGACATAGATTCTGCTGTGGACACACCAGTATCTCTAGGGCAATATCTGTCTATCATCAGCCTATGTCTCAAATCCCCTTTCACATTTAATCTCCCATGCAGGGAAAGCCATAAAACATCCCACATATGGCTTGGGATCCTGGAAGTTTCCAACATGTTTCCCGTTGATGCCTTGTCCTGTGGGGAATAAGTATCAAAATGGGCTGTATCTTGAAAATATTTTGACACACTCTCCCCATATAACTCCTTTCTACTAAAAGTAACTGGGTGTTCCTTTGCTAAACCCCATAACTTAATTTTCCCAAAGCATATTTTCAAAACCTCAGGAAGACCCTGTAAGGATATTTGACGTGGTAGTTGTGTATTGTCAGGCCACCTTGAATACATGTTGCCTAGGGAATCCAACACCCAAGGAACCCATACGTTTAGGCTCTGGGATAAGATAGGTTTTAAATTAGCATAAGCAAACATAGTAAAGAAAAACACAATGGGTCAGATCATTTTTAAGCCTCCATTCTTCTTATCTCTTAGTAGTAGGTATCACAAATGTACTCAGCAGGTCAGGCCCTCTGCTCCCACAGTGCCAACCTTCAAGTGCAGTAATGTGAACAGGTAACAGACAAGGTAACCCTCCTGTCTGCTTGTGGGTCCGAATCACCTTTGGTATCAAGTTCTGGGGGGATTCGAACTACGAACCTTAAGCTAGCACACCCAATTGTACAGGCTCAGATAAAATTCTCTTCAGGGGATGCAATATATCTTTCGTCTAAGGGCACCTAACCAGGTATCCAAAATTAACCCTTAAAACTCTATAAAAGACCTTAGGTATATTCTTACCTTTTCCCAGTTTGGTAACACCATCAAGCCTCTGACCAGTTTTTGTCAGTTTTAACCCTTTATACATCACATGCAAAAAGAGAACTGTCAGACCCAGGCAGTCTTTCAAAATAAAGGGTACTTTACTGAAAGATGATAAAAACGCGAAAAATGTAAACACAGAACAATATATCACAAAGCATTCAATCACTTACAAGAAGACAAAGAAAAGTACAGACAAACTCCTACCAACATATAGTTAGACTTTTTCTATCTAATGTATTACCTCTATAGTGCTTATAGTGAGATCTTGTTTCTTAAGAGCCCAAAATGGTATGCCACAAAGATCAGACACAAGTCCTAGTTAAACTGTGTCTCTCTCTCACATACCCCTTCTATGATGTCATCTAGCTCCTCCTCCTTTTAGAATATAAAAAATATACAAACAATGATCTTCCTGTCAGGAGATATTTTAAATACTGTGACTTCAGCAAAAACAAATCTCCCAAATTATGATGGTCTTTAATCAAGCCTTTCCTTTGATCATGTGTGGTTTCCTGGTCCCCAAGCAGGTCAAGAATTTTACAACGTTTTCACACCATGATGGTATAAGATGATTTTCCTCTAAGACATCATAAAGGTTTTCGAGCCTATATCCTGGCAGCTGGGTCAGTTCTAATTAAGACAGGAAAACAGGAGACCCTTAATTAAGTCTCTCTAGTCTTTTAATTACCTCCTGGTTTCAGGTCACTTGGCATGCCACTGACCTGAGGGGGGCACCCATAGCACAGGATGTCTCATGTGAGACACTCACAAACCACATTCTATATCACAAATATCATAGCACAATCATAACCAGCTGGCCAAGCATCACAATAGGCACTGTATATTAGGGTTCAGCTGACTACCCCATATACAAGAAACAAAAATGCCCACACATTTTGGTTTCTAGTTCGGGAGGGAGGCAAATAACTGTACTCAAATATAGAAACTCTAGGAACAGATATGTTTTGACCATCTGAACCCTTTTTAACTTTGATAACTGCCATTTATTCCACCCCCACCTTATCCAAAGCTGTCTGCAATTTAATATCCTAATTCAAAAAGGCCAGATCTCCTGCTCCAAATAATAAGCCCAATATTGTACATGGCTCTTTGAACACTGGAATGCCTATTATATGTGTCTCCTGGACATCCTCATTCCTAATTGGAATACATTTACATTTTTACAAATTAATTATTGCCCCTGTCTGGGTCACAAATTCTTGCAAAATCTGTCCTAAAGTATGAGCTGACAGAAGGTCTCCCACAACAAAACAAATATTGTCTGCATAGGCTATACATTTAATTTCAGGTCCGGTGCTAGAAAAGGAAACTCTTTGTATGCCCATCTCATTACTCACCCTATGTATTAAAGAATCTAATGTATAGTAAATATATACAAAAGTGGACTCAGGGGGCAGCCCTGTCTAACTCCCCTTGTGATTCTACATGTCTGTCCAAGCCACCCATTACAATAAGATTGTGCTGTAGCCTTCGCATAACAGGTCTGCACCCACTTGATAAAATTAGGTGGTATCCCATAATTCCCCATACAATCCCATAAATACTCATGTTGCACTTTATCGAAAGCTTTGGTCTGATCAAGACTGACAGGTAATCCTGTAATTTCTCCTGCATCTCCCCTCTGCAGGATTTCTCTTAATAAAATAAAACTATCAGATATCGCATGTCCAGGTATAGTATATGTTGGGGATGAATTAGCTCGGGGCAGATAGTAATAATCTATTGTTAAGGAGTTTTAATAATATTTTAAAATCTATATTGAGGAGAGTTATCAGACGCCAATTTTGAAGGTCTGCCCTTTCCCCTTTTTGTACATAAAAAGTACTAGTCCTTCTGGGATACTGTCTGGTAAGACTCCTGAGACCATTGCTTCCTGCAAAACCCCTGTAAATTCTTGCAGTAACTCTGCAAATATAAATCTATACAGCTCATAGGGAATCCCATCCTTCCTTGGGGTGGTGCCTGATCTTGTTAGTAAAAATGTTGCATTAACCTCAAGTGATATAATAGGGGAGCTCAACAGATCTATATGGGTCTTTGAAACTTGTGGCAGAGTACTATTTCCCAACCAATCTCTGTGCTTCCCCGTGGATGGGTCAGAAGGACAAAATAATCCGTGCAAATGCCCATCTATTGCCTGCATGATATCCAACTTTGATGTGCACATCTTCCCTTGTTGGTTCCTTACAGAAGTTTTTTTTTGTTTTTTGGTATCTTTGTTGTGCACAGAACTGATATGGATTAATGAAATTCTTGCCACCTTGTGTTCCAAACCTCCGTTCTTTATCTATTTCATTCTGTTGTATTGGGCATCTTTAAGGAGTTTTTTTACCTTTTCTAACTCTGGGAGGACAGACCCTTCCCCCTGAGCTTCTTGGGAGAGTAAATCTTGAAACTATTCCCTGTATTCCTTGTATCTATCAATTTTATGCTTGCTGTTTATTTTCCCTATTTTTTGAAAATATTGTTTGATGTCTTTTTTTGTGTCCTCCAACCACTCTTGAAGTGTATTGTCCACACATATAACTGATTTCCTATCTTGAAGTAAAGAAATATAACCGTCTGCCACTGTTGGAAGAGTTAACAGTCCTAAATTTAATCTCCAGTACCCTGGGCCCTGATGCGTTGTCTCATGACTAGCAACAGTCACTTTTATAACAGCATGATCCAATGCCAAAATTGGTTGAGTTTTGGTATGTAGTACCTGTAATGAATCTGACAAAAAACAAAAATCAATTCTTGTGGCCTGAGTGCCATGAAAGAAAGTATTCTCCGGTGATCCGGAAAGAGCCATCACATCTATCAAACCTGTTTGAATAAGGAGATCATTCAGACAATTGGCATCACAATATAACTTCCTAGTCTTTAAATCCCTATCAGTTCTGTATCTACTACAATTAAAATCACCTCCTAGAAAGACAAATTTTGATGTGAACAAATATGGCTGAAGAGCCCTAAACACCTCAGTTCTTGCAGTTTGAATTTGGGGAACATGCACATTAATGAATCTGCATTGTAAACCACTAAGAACCATACCTGTTTACTACCGAGCCGAGAATTAGCACTTTGGCTCACAGGTACCCACCTGCCCACACCCCCCACCACCACAAAAAAATGCAACCTAAAATTGCCCTACAGTCTACCTCCCTATAAACAGGTATCCTTATGGGCTTTGGACCCTATGTAGCCCCACTCTCTCCTGCTTATCTCCAGTCATACTCCCACCTTTGCACCCCTCCCCCCTGCCCCACTTGCGCCTCCTCCTAGCCGCTCCCCAAACCCTGTAACTCCCCATACCCACCTTCCTTCCAGCCACAGGGTATATGCTGCGAAAGTGTCATCAACTATACACACAAACAAAAAACAACTGCTTCAGGTCCCTTGTACTGATACTACTTCTTACGGGCAATGTCCACCCCAACCCTGGCCTGCAGACTGCCCCCCCATCCCCTTCCCTACCAGTGGGCTGTGCATTGCCTCACTTAACATCTGTAGCCTGCAAAAAAAATGGGACAACTTTTAAGGGTGGGTACTCCAGCACCGCCCTGATGTCATTGGTCTGGGTGAAACTTGGCTCTCCACTTCTATACCAGACTCTGCTGTTAACCTCCCCAGTTACTTCCTCTACCACTCTGGCAGAGTGGGTAAGCGAGGTAGTGACTGTGCTCTCTGCTTTAAGGACTCACTGTCAGGCCAACTACTCCCTACACCACAGCTAGCATCGAGGGCACAAGCTCTAATGCTAAAATTAACTCTAGGCAGGTCTACTTCCCCTCTCCCTTCACCATTGTATACATCCCTCCCAAGGAACACAAACTTGCCTTCCAGGCCATCCTAAATTACCTCTCCACTCTACCACCTTATTATCAAAAAATAGTCATGGGTGACTTCGAGGTAAACTGGCTGGCAAAGACAGCCGCCCCGTATATTGATGATGCCACCACGCTTAACCTTACTCAGGTTGTCATCTCCCCAACCCGGGTAAATAACCATATAGGGACATCCTCCCTCCTGGATCTGGTCTTCACAAACTGGCCCCACAGAATAACCAACACCCAGGTACTTCCCAACACTCTAAGTGATCATTCTCCTGTCCTTTTCACTTGGGCTGGTAGTGCCCCCAAACTCCCCCCCAAAATAACACTAAAGCACAAGCTGGGCCCTGGCAAACTCTCTCAACTCAAGGATCATGTTAGAAAGTGGGACTGGATACCCCTAGTAAACACCCCAGACCCAGACCATGCAGTTGATCTATTTATCTACACATTCAAAAGAATATGTGATAAATTCACCCCTCTCACCAAGAGAATGACCAAAGGTAACCAGGTCCCCTGGTTCTCTGATCACCTCCTGGGCCTATTACGACAACGTGACTCTCTTTGGCATATTGCTAATGAAACCAAGCGACCAGCAGAGAGACAAAATTACAGGGAATTTTGAAACATGTGTACACGGGCCCTCCGCACTGCCAAAGCGGACTACTACAAAGCATCCTTAACATTAACCTGGGGAGATGGGTGCAAAGTCTGGAATAATATTAGGGAACTCTGCAGTAAAGCCTCAAACCAGCCCCTGGACCAATTAGTTATAGACGGCAACATCTCCATGGATCCCCTTAGCATAGCCTCAGCCCTAAACTCTGCTTTCACAGATCTCAACGATGTCCTCCCCCCTAATTTCTTTGACCCCCCCACCGATCCAGGCCCACCCCCTTCCTCTTGCTCCTCCATTACACCTACACGTTCTCTCCTGTGTGGTTGCCAAACCCTACCTAGCCAAAGCCCTTAGCCACCCTCATAACTGCAATGATGCCCTAGACCTGCGACTTCTTCTCCTTACTCTCCTGGAAGTTCTTTACCCTCTCACTCATATTATAAATTGTTCCCTTTGTCAAGGGTATTTCCCCTCCCGATGGAAACTGGCCTCTATTACCCCTATCTATAAGAGTGGGGACCTCACCTCCTCCAATAACTACCACCCTATATCCATTCTCCCCCCCATCTAAAGCCTTAGAGTGTATTGTTGCCAACCAATCACTGACCACCTCACAAAATACAATCTTCTCTGCAACCAACAACATGGCTTCAGTAAGGGGCATAGCACCACCACTGCCCTCCTTGCTTTCACCTCGCATACCCACTACACCCTGGATCAAGGCCACCTCACAGGAGCTACCTTCATGGACCTCTCCAAAGCTTTCAATACTGTCAACCACACCCTCCTTCCAAACACACTCTTCTCCACTGGTTTCTCCGAACATACCTTAAGCTGGTTTACCAGCTATCTGTCAGATAGAACACAACAGGTCAAGGTAGGCACTGTCCCGTCCCCTTGCCTCCCTGTCTGCTCTGGTGTTCTGCAGGTATCAATTCTAGGCCCCCTGCTCTTCAGCCTATATCTGAACTCCCTCCCATTGGCCGTCTCCGGTAACCCGCTTTTCTATGCGGATGCCGCTGTCATGTACACCTCTGATTCCGACCCACTTAAACTCCACCAAACACTCCAACATAGTTTCCAAGAAGCAGAACATTGGTTCTTCTCCCAGCAACTAGTAGTCAACTACAAGAAAACTAAAGTCATAGTCTTCTCACACCCTCAGAACCCCCGCAGGTACCTCTGCCCCCCCATTTCTCACTGTCAACCACACCCTTCTTGAACAAGTTAGCAACTTTAAATACCTAGGGATCACTCTAGATCCATCCCTTAGCTACAAGGAGCATATTCTACACCTAACCTCTGCCCTAAACTCGAGATTAGGTGTGCTCTATCGGCACAAACACTGCCTCACTCCCAAGGCTCTACGACTTGCCATAAATTCCTCTGTCCTCTCCCTCCTAGACTACAGTATCACCATATACAGTGCAGCCCCAACCTCCACACTAAACAATCCCTGCCTTGTACTCAACAAAGCCTGCTGCCTCCTTCTCGGGGTGTGATTGTCTCACACACACCTGTTCACTCTATAACTCCACAAATTGGCTAAACCTAGATAGCAGAATCAAGTATCATACCTGCCTAATGGCAAAGAAGATACTCTTAGGTCTAACCCCCCACTCTCATCACTATTATTCGCCCAGCAACACCAGTCAGATCCACACGAAACTCGGACATGCCGTTATTATGGGTACCCCACCCTTGTACCTCTCACTTTCAAAGATCTTTCAGCTACCTAGCCCCTTACTGGGCTAACTCTCTCCCTACCCCAATAGCCAATGAAACAAGGCTAGGTCCCTTTAAATCTAGGCTAAGGGAGCTCCTCCAGGACTCAAACATATGTGATTACCCCTGACACTGTCCTACAGCATGATGTCCTAAACCGCCCCAAACTGTTTCCCAATTTACGGTCTCAAAATCCCCCCATAACACTAATTGACTATCAGCCTGTTACAGCACTCCTGCAACTACGTGGCTGTGTGCAAATGCTCTTCTTTTATTATCCCATCTGTTTGCCTCCTACTGATCAATCTTTGACTGTCACATACTCTAATGTAATGAAACGTATCCTAATTTGTACTGTACTGTTCCGCCAGCTCTGCCACAAATGACTGACATTTACTATAATGTAATGTTAATGTAATGTATCCTAATATGTACTGTACTGTACCGACAGCTCTGTTAACAAATGTTACTCTGTACCTAAATGTATGTCGCGGAACCTTTGTAAATGAATCATTGACTCAAAGGTCTTTCTGAATATCTCAATAAAATAAATATCCATTAGTAACACCCGTCCTGGTAAAATATCCAAAATCTGAACCAGCTGATTATTTATACAAAGTCCCACACCGCTGCACAAATACTCCCCAATCGACCAGTAGGGGACTACCCATTTCCACCCTACAGAAGCCTGTTCCATCTCTAACCTATTGTGTAAATGATTATACTGTAGGAATACTACATCTTGTCTACCCTGTTCAAAGAGAGAATAAATCAAAAGTCTCTTTCTCTCTGACCGAATATTATTCGCATTCAGGGATGCTAATGTTAAATGATAAATACCAGTCATGAGAAAAAAGAAAATAACAGGGCAGCATACATAAAAGACCACTTTTTCACTCAGTTAGACACAGTTCTGCATTTTCTTCACCCATTTTCTAGACCCCAATCGAGATTTTTTCTTTTTAACCAAGTCAGAATCCTCCAGAGATTGTTCCATATCTGAGGCCCCCTCAGGCTGAGAGGATTTTACCAACACAGAGTAAGATTCCGTTCCTGCAGCTAGTGCCTCATCTCTTAGCACTGTATACTGGTTCTGTAATAGAATGCCAGATGATTCTGCCACTGATTTTGTAATGTTCCTGAGTCTCAGACTCCTGTGTCTGTTGGAAACCTTGGTGAATACCTCTTCTAGAGGTAACGGTGGGGGCATCGAGATAGAAGTCGAGGCCTTGTCTGATTTTGGAGGGTTGGGTCCCACTAAGACCAAGCCTTCAGAAGATTACTCCATTGCTTGATTTTCTTTTGATGGCCATTGTGCAGGTAGCTCTGTCTGCTCGATCGGAATACTAGGTTGATTCCAATTCTGGGGGGGGGGGGTTCTCTGCCTTTGTGCTGCCCTCACCGCTGTATTAATATAAAAGTCTTGAATACAGAAATCCCCATTAGTGGTATTTTGAGTTGCCCAGGAACACTTTGTAAAAGAGTGGTTTTCTTCACACAACAAACATTTGGGGGGATGGTGACAATGAGTCATTAAGTGCTAAAACTCACCACATTAGCACATTTTAAGGTGTCACAAGTCCTGCTGAGATGTCTTCCTGAGTCACACTTATAGCAGTGGCAGGGTTGACCTGGATAAAATATGAACCCTTTATCCCACCCCAGATAAAAACAACTAGGGAGATGTTGCAACCCTTCCGTGGATTGTGTCAAGTTTACTTTGTATCACCATCCCCTATTCCAAAATCCCTCAGAGTCGAGAATGGGTTCAGGATTCCTTTGTATCTTGCATTTTTTCTCAAGCCAGTGTAATAAATCCATCACGTTCACCCCCTCATTTCTGAACAATACTATAATGACTTTAAAGGATTGCTTCGTGAGGGGTATGGCCTGAAAATGGGACCATGTAGGGTTAGTTTTTTTTAATGCATCTGTTGTCCAAAATTTATTTAGAAGGTCTGGTGTTCTAAAATGTATATCATAGGTATTATCCCCAGGGGTGTGTATTAAAGTGTACACCTCGCTCGGGGAGAATCCCAACATCTGTTTAAGTAAGACTTTCCCCACAAAAAATCAGTCTGGCATATTGTCATTAGGCCCCAAATATTTCAGTCTCACAGCATTCCTACATTTTGCCAGGGATACTGGTTTATGGCATAAACTTGCAAACTTTGGTGTTGGAACTATTAAAGTACTCTGTTCTCCCACCAAATTTGGGGGAGTGATGAGAACCTGTTCAGCCTGAGAGGGTAATAAATCTTCCCCTATCATGGGTACATTCAAGAAATTTTCCTGCCATAAACCCTTAAGAGGTGAGAACGAGACAGGACTTTCTACTGTTGGGTCTGTCTGTTCTCCTCTCAACTCCATACTGTCCCCAGTAACAATGTTTGGAGAGAAGGGAGTCACTGTGTGATTATCCACTGTATGGGGAGTTAGCCCATATTTTAGTACCTGATTTGTCTGCTCACGAGCAACATCATCTTTACTCCCCACCCCAGATACCCCTGGAATTGGGATCAAAGTGTCAGCTACCCATTGCCCTGTCTCTGTTTGGATCCAGCCTGCTCCTTTCAGGGTTATTTTAGTGGACCGCTGCAGCTGGACGTATCCTGGTGGTAGGTTAAATTCATAGATTCATAGAAGTATGATGGCAGAAAAAGACCGTCAAGGCCCAACGAATCTGCTCATTTGTCCAGCTTATCTGCTTGGACCTGCGCCCCCCCACCCTTAACACTGTGGTTGTCCCATGCCCTTTTGAATCTCTCCACTGTTTCTTCTCCAACGACCACCTCTGGGAGTCTGTTCCACTTTTTCACCACTCTCTCTATGAAATAGTACTTCCTAATGTTACCCCTGAACTGCCCCCCCTCCACCTACAGGCCATGCCCCTTCGTCCTCTGATTACACTTCATCTGGAAGATGCTTTCCACTGGCACACTGTTTATAACTTTCAGGTACTTGAAGGTCTTGATCATGTCCCCCCCCCTCCCTTCTTCGTTAGAGGGAGTACATGTTCAGATCTCTCTGTCACAAACCCACTCAGCAGGTCAGCCCTCTACTCCCAAAGTGCCAACCTCTGAGCGTAGTCTTATGAACAGTTAACAGAACAAGGTAACCCTCTTGTCTGTTTTTGTGGATTCAAATCAACCTTTTGGTCTCAAGTTCTAGAGGGATTCAAACTGTGAACCTCTTGCCAGTGTACCTAATGCACAGGCTCAAATAATTCTGTCTTTGGGGGTCCAGATATCTTTGCCTACGGGCACCTAACCAGGTGTACAGAAAATTAACCCTTAAAAACTGTAATAAGACCTCAGATTTAAAACACTTGCCTTTTTCCAGTTTGGTATCACCATTCAAGCTCATTTATAGCGTCTGCTTTAACCATATATACTCTACTTGCAAAGGAAAGAAATCAAAGATAGACTAAGTAAACTCTAAAAATAGAGTTTTACTAAAATAGATAAAAAATATGTAACACATAAAATACAGAACTATTATTTATTTATTTGTTTGTTTTTGTTAACCAGGTAAGCACACTAGACAATGAGTGCCTATTTTCAGGTGCGACCCGGGAGGTTACAGTACAGAGAAACATGGTACATATACAGGGTAGCATACAGACCCACAACTAGAAGTGGGCCAAGTAGAATACAATACACAGGACATTGAATGAACAAGGAACAATCTCACCCACACACAGGTGGGGCCAGAGTAAACAGCATGTAGACACTAGTACATGGTCAGAGCAACAAACAAGAATGCAACTACAGGCTCACTAAGAAATAAGTTCACATTGTGGCAGAGGTGAGGAGAACAACAAGTACAGGGGGCTAGAAGGAGGGAAGGGGTGGAATCCGCTGACACCCCAAGTGGCGGTCGGGAAGACGGGCAGGGGGTGGCAAGAGTTTTCAGTGGGCAGCATTGAGCTAGAGGGAGAGGAACCCAACCTGGAGGAACACCACGGCAAGGCAAGCACGAGCTGCTGGGGATTACTGCCCAATCCAGTGACAGGCCCCAGTGGGCAGGTCTGGGGATAGTGAAGGGACCCGGGGCCCCAAGAGAGGGAGCTAGAAGGGGAGGGGATCCCAGACAGCATGGGGGGGAAGGTGCAGACCAGAGGGGATGGTGAGGGCCAGGAACTACTTGAGGGTGGGGAGTAGGGAGGCCACGAGAGCAAATAAGTGCAGAGGAGGAGAAGTGGTTAGGGCCGAAACCTACGAGGTGGAAGAGGTGATGGGCAGCCAGTTGTGGCAGCTACACATTTCCACAAGGACAGGTGGAGGTCCCTTTGAAGAATTTCCAGAGGGACATTTTGAAGCCGGAGTGGGAAGGTGCGGCTTGAACAGGAGCAGGGAGGGAGTTCCAGAATCTGGGGGCATAGACGGAGAAGGCCCGATCCCCAGTGAGGGAGCGGGTCCTGGGGACCTTGCAAGCGAGAGTCGAGCTGGGCCTAAGCAGATAGGCCATGGTACAGTGTTGGAAGGGAAGGGCAAGTGCCGGGGGGCAAGCCGTATGGACTATGTTGTCTACCAAGCTACCAAAGACAAAGGCTCACATATCACAAGACGTACAAATCTCTTAAACAGAGCAAGTTTTAACAGTGCAATTCCTACTACAATACTTAGATTTGTCTCTCTCATTAAATAACTGCTTAAAATGCTCACAGATGTTTCTTTGTCAGAGTCTAGATAGACGTGTCTATGTGTAGTAAAACAGAATATTCCTTAAAGAAAACTGTATTTGCCAAACCCTTTGTGTGAAGTCACCTAGCTCCTCCTTTGTCAGAATATATAAAAAATATATCTATACAAAAACAGGATGTCTTTTCAAAGTATTAAATTCTGTAATCCTCAGCATAACTCATGTTCTTCAAATGACTCTCTTTGATTGATGATAAGCTTCCTCTCTCACACAGACATCAAGGAACATTTACAACTTCGCACCTGTATGTAATAACCTGGGTTTCCCTCCAAACATCATAAAATGGATATGATCTTCCCTCTTAGCAACTACAGCTATAATTAACTCAGACAAACAGGAGATCCTTCTTTAAGCCTGGTCTGTAATTAGCTCATGGCTTTCATCTTTTTGCAGAGACCTGGGGGGGGTTGAGTGAGGTCATTCCAAGAGCATCAGATTTCTCAGCAGAGACAATCAGTAATACATTTTTATATTAAAAAAAACTGATACAGCACTCAGAACTGGCTGTCCATGTCACACTCTCAACCTTTCTTTATAGGATAGGTGGCTCAACCCTTTCACCATTTTTGTTGCTGTCCTCTGAACTTGATCCAGCCTCCCCACATCTGTTTTGAGGTATGGCCTCCAGAACTTTTCCCCGTATTCCAAAATCAGTCTAACCAGATGGGTATACAATGGTACTATGCATATACCATTGCCGGAGTGACTCCGGCACAGTGAAGACCACCCCAGTGACAGAAATCGAGCAAAACCCACCTGTCGCTGTGGTAGTCTGTGTGCCAATTGGGACTGCCTTGCTGAGTGTGTGCCCCCCCCCCAGTCCAACTCCAACTCAGAGTTAGAATCCTAGAGAATGGGGTGTGTGGGGGCAGAACACCCCACAAGGGGGAGTTCGGGCACAGTCCCCTTATTGTGTTTACTGACATCCCAGTGGCTGCAATCCTGACAGTCAACATTGTGGCCATCGCTGTATGGGATGTTGGTGCTAGGGCTGTTAAAGAGTTAAAGGTAAACCAGTACTATGACCTATCTATTTCTACAGGTGATCCCCCTTCTGATGCATCCCAGAATTCCACGACCCCTACCCACTGCTCTCCTGCACTGCCTTTCCACCTTCAGGTCCCTGGATATAGTGATGCCCAGGTCCCTTTCTTGTTCCATTACCTCCAGATCTCTCCCCCTCATGCAGTACCCTGCCCTCCAGTTCCTGTAGCCAAGATGCATGATTTTACACTTTTCTGTGTTGAATGAAAGCTGCCACCTCTTTGACCATGTCCCAAGCCTCCCCAAATCTCTTTGTATTCTTTCTACCCCTTCCTGAATGTCTACCCTATTGCAGATTTTAATATCATCTGCAAACAGACTTACACCCCTTCAAGGCCCTCCACAGTGTCTCCTACAAATATATTGAATAGTAGGGCCCCTAACACTGATTTCTGAGGAACCCCGCATGTGACCTTGCCCTCTCCGGATGCCACCCCATTTATTATGACCTCTGCCTCCTGTCCTCCAGCCAGCTTCTCACTCATTTTACAACCCTCTGCCCCAGCCCCAGGCCTGACATTTTATACAGCAGTCTCCTGTGGGGCACAGAGTCAAAAGCCTTCCTGAAATCCAGATGAACCACATCTACCACCTTCTCCAATCCAGTTCCTTGGTGACCCCGTCAAAAAACTCTATCAGATTTGTTTGACAGGATCTGCCCCTAGTAAAACCATGTTGCCTTGGATCCATCAGGCCACTTTCCTCCAGGTAGCTGGTGATCCTGCCTTTTGTTAGTTTCTACATGAGCATGCCTACCACCGATGCCAAGTTTATGGGCCTGTAATTTCCCACATCCTCCCTCCCCCCCCCTTATGCAGCGGGACCACATTTGTCTGCCTCCAGTTAAGGGTCAGGGGTGAGAGATTTCCACCTTCATTCCCATCTGCTGACAGTACAAATAAACATTTTAGATCCAGTACCTGGAGTTGCAGCTGGAGAATAAAACTCTGGTCATTTCCTTTTCTTTAACTCATCCTCAGCTTTAACCTGAGCCAATCTAAACTCTTCAGCTGCCTCCTCCACGATCCATCATTTTTCTTCCAAAATAAGCCTTATTGTGCTGTTCTCGGTCATCTCTGTAGCCAAAAGCAGCACCCTTTCAAAGGACACTCCAGTTGGTTTCCTAAATTCAGTAGGCCCTCCAACGTCGTTTGTCTATTGGTGCTCATATCACCATCAGATGTTGATTTAGGCTGCGTGGTACTAGGTACGCTATGCTGGTCACCTCCAGGGTGCATCCCAGTCATACCATTTTCCCCGCTAGAAGTTTGCTGCAATCAATCCATCACCAGACCTCCTCCACTGTCTTCCTCCATCTGGGACCTGCTCTCTTTTGACTCCACAGCACAGCAACACCTATCAAAAGAGTAGGGGAATTTCCCCCATTCACTAAAAATACCACTAACAGCTTAATCTGGTTCAGTTTCAATTGGTTACCTTCTGTATCCCCCCTCCACCCAGTCACCCCTAAAAAAAGGACTTCTAGTCTTAGTGGGCCTACCAGGTCAACAAAATTCAATAAATAAAATAGATGAGATGGAACAGAGAGTCTTTAAAATATCTGGATGTTACTATTAATAAAAAACTTGATAATTTTGAGCCCAAAACAGAAGCAATCATAACAGACATCCACTGGTGGGAGCATTTGAAACTGGATTTTTATCATAGATTGTTGATGATACACCAAAATGTGTTCCCAGACTTCCTTATTTCCTTCAGACTTTCCTCCTTATGCACCATCAATTTTATTTCCAGTCTTGGAACTGGTTATTATCTATGTTTTTGAGGGGAGGGGGGAGATCCAGGGTCTACATGACCTTGTTGCAACTCCACCAGGATAGGGCAGTACTCCATGTTTCCAGCCTTAAGGGATATGCTTTAGTGGCTCACCTCTGTTAAATCTGTTTGTGGACCTCAGAGGGCTACAGAGCTCATTGGAAAAATATAGAGTTTGTTCGCAATGACCTCCGTGATCCTGGAAAAATGATGACCCCCCCCCCCCCCCCCCCCCCAGGATATCTGGCGTTTGCAAGGTTCTATAAATTTTCTACCCATTCTTTAAAAGCATGGCATAGGATTTGGGGTGATACCCAATACCAAACTCTTGTTGGAGGGTTGAGGGTCCTCTGCTAGGACCAGACTTACCCTATGACTGAGTTAATGCTGTAATAGCCCAATGCAAAGTTTTCATTGTGGCAGAGTGTCAGCGTGGCTCAGTTGGTAGCACATCTGCCTCAGGACCAGAAGGTTGTGGGTTCTTGTCCCACATCGGGATTGGATTTGCACCTAAAATGCTGGCATCTGAGTGTCATATTAGGGAGGTGCTGTACTGCTGGGGTGTGCCATCATTCGGATGAGACATTAAACCCAGGTCCCTTCTACCCATCCTGATGTTGTCCTGGTGGGTGTCCAGGTGGAAGTAAAAGAACATGTGGCACTCTTTGCAAAGAGTAAAAGGCACTCCTCCTAGCCAACATTCCCCTTCCCATAAACCAGTTCACGTAATTGTCCAAGCTGTGTATGGGTGTTGATGTGTGATATGGACACTACTATACATTCAGTCACTTCACTACTAGTCTAGCATTGCTTATAAAGCACTTTGGGATACGCTGTGTATGAAAAGCACTACATAAATGTTGATTCTTATTCTTTGAATTCATTGGACCCTCTTCTTAAAATGTGGGTTTGATACTATCTGGTCCATATGCACCAGCTGGTAGATGTGGAGGGAATCCTATACTTTCATTTACACAGAGACAAATTTGGTCTTCCATCAGGTGACCACTTCCATTATCTCCAGGTTTTACCCATATATGCAGTCTGGGGGAAAATGGGTATAAAGCCTCAGAAAAGCGGCCCACCCTCCTTACCCTTTTAATGCAACATCAAACCGGTACAGTAGGCACCCACTTGACGGGGCAACTCTATAAAGCTCTTATGAATTTTCTAGAGATTCCACAACCTCAGTATTAAATCAATGGAACAAGCAGCTGGAGTCTGACTGGTCATATCATCAATGGTTAAAGTATACTCTTTCTATATATAAACTAGCAATGGCACCATACCTTTGAGAATTTGCCTGGAAGTATAGAACCTAGTTCTTTAGGACTCCAGCAGTCCAAATCACATTCTAAATGTTGGTGAAACTGTGGAAAGCCATAACGCTGACCAGCTACTGTACGTGCATTTTGGAGTTGCCCCAAACTTACAGAATGCTAGGTTGAAATTGGACAAGTAATAGCAACTATGTATAACACCCTGGGCCTATTAACCTCAGGATCAGTATCACTGTCCCTCCCTGCAGAAGTTGTCAGTTTTCTGACTTTAACCTCCTGCTCTCACTCTCTGAGTTTTGAGAATGCACTGAGAGTAGCTCTGCATTTTGAGAAGCAGCATTACAACAGATGGTATTTAAAAACCATGAGGAAGAAACAGTTGATCCATACCACATGGTAAGCAAGCATGGTGTGGGGGGGGGGGGGGGGGGGCAAATACAGATGAAAGGTTAGTGTTTTGAGTAGTGTCTGCTATTATGATGAGCCTCTCAGAATCCAATGTGTGTCAACTGACACTCAACTGAATCAGCACAATTGTGAGACAATAGCCAAATTCTGTGTTTTGTGGTTTTAACGGACTGCCCTTAAAAATGCCTGATGGGCTATTCTGGGGTCTTTATTGGTCAAACCTGAAACCCAGAATCATGAATTAGATGTACACTTCTTGCTGCTAATTCATTTTCTAATTGTCCTTCATGTGAGTGTAACCGTGTCTGAAACTGTTATTGCCATATTGCCTGTGTTGTTGCTGAAAATGGGAAGACTATTTGCCCAGTTACCAAATAAATAAAATGAAAACAGGACCAGTGACCTCTAGAATTCATTTGCTCTGTTTGTCCACACCTGACACCATTATTCTATGCCTGTAACATCAATATAATTTTCACCACAACAGATTGTTATGTCCCAAGACAAGCATTTTGATATCCAGTGGAAATAGATAACCAAAGTAGCTAAAACCTAAGTGCAGTGATCCTCATTTCAAGTTAATATGCATACAGTAGTTATAAAGAAAAAAAGGTGAAGCCACATACAAGGATTTTAATTAAATGTAGGCTGGCATGCTTAAATAGAGTTGTTGAGATTTCAAAGTTGCCCTGGAGATGTGTGGAGCTCCACAAATGAGAGTAAAATCAATGCAATCCAATTCAAAATACTTAGAGCTGGTGCCCTATGTGTATTTGCAGTTATGGTAATTCATTTTTGTAATCTGTTCAGCTTATTCTCATCAATCCAGCAGCATGTAACCCAAAACGGATTACAATCAGAACAAACTCAACTGATTACAGAGTAACTGATTATTATGTATTATCACAACATGTAACAAGCATTTGTCAGTGCTGAATGTTGCTTGCTTGTATGTGCTGTGTAGGTATTTGGAAGTCAGTGGAGTGCAAATATTGAAAATTTGCAATCTTACAAGCGTGTGTAGGAACTGCGCAACACACGCTTGTAAAACAATACTTTTTAGGAAGTTTGTCACCAAATTTTCAACATAGCCATTTTAAGACCTCTGCTTATGAACAGTGTCACTGTGATATTCTTAATGTGTCCCATACAGTGATTTCACACTCCGACTGTGCCATTGTGCGCTACATGGGCAGAACCACGTTTTGGGTGAGATGTGAAAAATGACAGCTGTACTGCTCATAAGGAGGTGTGGTAAAATTACAATGTTGAAAATCTGGAATGAAAATATTGAAAATTCGTGAACTTATGAGTGTGTGTAGGAACTGTGCAACGCACGCTCGGAAAACCATCATTTTAAGGAATTTTTCCACCAAATTTTCAACATAGGCTTTTTGAGAGCCCACCTTATGAACACTGGCAGTGTCGTTTCATTAATCAGTGCTGAAAGGTGATTTCATGCAGTGACTGTGAAATCACCCTTCGGGCCTGCTTAACACCATGAAAATGAGAGCATTCATGAGAAGGGCTCCCAAAAACCCCATGTTGAAAATTTGGTGCAAAAATTCCAAAAAATGCCTGAGATATGCAGCAAAGTTGGAAAAACCCTATTTATTACATTATACAGCTTACTAGCATTTCCTCAGATCGCGGTCAGCTTTGAAGAGTGCAGACGTGTTCAGTCCACCGAAGATCGTCGCCAGAGTCCGGAGGTAAGTATGGGGTGAGGGGTGTGGGGAGGCAGGGTGCACAGTGGGTGGGCATGGGTGGGGCAGGGACAGCGAGGACCATTTTTGTGTTTCAGGGTTTTGTTTTTTTTTAAAAAAGGACGACAACACGGGACATTTGCCATGCTGGGGTGTGCTCCCAGCGTGGCACAAGGACGGCTGTTTGGGGGTGTGTGGAGTTAACAGGGGATTGGGCACCCCTGTCAGTGATAGCATCTGTTGCCATGCACACTCTGTACTCTCTGGGGGGGGACAGAGGAGCTGATATGGGATTGGGCACCCCCCTCGGCTATACGATGTGTAGCCATGCTGGGGTGGGCACCCAGTGTGGCATGTGGAACTCTGTTTGGGGAGGAGCACAGCATAGCCGACGGGGGATTGGGCACCCCCGTCAGCTATACAGTTTGTGCATGAGGGGGCGAGCACACAGTATGCATGCGTGTGTGTGTGTGTGTGTGTTGTGTGTGTAGGGGGAGCACGCATGAGCAGGCGATATCTTATCACTGCTCACTGTAGTGTAACTCCCCCTTTCAACTGTACTTCACTGCATTTTCAACTGCTGTCATAGCTCCAGCAGCCATTGGAGAACTGCGGCCATGCCTGTAAACACACTGACTGAATTGGAAGAGGGCTGCCACACCTCCGAAAACTCGGATGATGGCACTATGTTTCTTGCACATGCATGCAAGCAACATAAAAATAGCAAATGAGTTCAGCTTGTGGATTCTGTTACTTTTTCAGTCTTTGAAAACAGAGTGATAAGTCCTCCTTAAAACTCTGTTTACAGTGTCCTCTTATTTGCTAAGTCTAGCATTACTTGAGGCAGTGGGGATGCACCTGGGAACAAATCTTGCAACTGAATATTTGAAACACCCCTTACATAAAGAGTCTTATGAATCTATATCTCAGTTTATGACTTTTCACCTGGGAGTGGGTAAATTCTCAATCTGATTCAAAAACCGTAATGTACCCAGAACTGGGGGTCTGGATGAGGAAAAATTATGGGAACTAGAATGCCAGGATCAGCAGTAAGTTCTGGAAGCTAGAATGCCAGGATCAGCAGCAATGTAGCAAGCAGCATGGTTCAAGAACCACATTAATCCAGAATGCAGCTGGACCTGAGGTTCCAGAATCTGACAGCACCTGGAACCATCTGGAATGCAACATTCTGGTTGATCCTAGCATAGTTGCCAGTACATTCCAATTTCAAAATCTTGATTCTGGATACAGTTTAGGTCTGGAATCCAGGTAGTGGGTGTATGAAACTAGAATGGTTCTTAAACCATTCTGTTTGCAAATTCTAGTCCAGGAACTATCCTTGTTCTGGCCCCCCACCCCCCACACACACACACACACACACACCATTCCAAAAGCATTCTGGTTCTGGAATAATTTCTTTTTAAAAATACCAGCTCTCCTTCACCTGTATTATAAATGTTTAATACATAAAGAGCAACTTTTTATTATAATAAAAAGTTGAAATCATGAGATTTACTCCAATTGTGGTTTAACTTTGTTTTCTAGTTATTTGTTATATTTTTACATTCACCCAGGGTTGGTCTACTAAATATTGTAGGTACTGCAGCACTTATTTCTCTGGGTCTTTCAAAATGTATCTGATTCTTTCCTTCTTACCCCACAATTACTGTTTGTGACATCACAATCTGTTGTCATGGTGAGCACAATGCTGTCATAAACAAAGGTACTGTAAGGTTAGTAGAAGAGCAGCACCTATTTTCTATACAGACTTTTTAGATAGACTATAAGATTTGCTGTACATCTTGGAAAGGAGCACTGAAAATGTAAAAAAATGTATTGGCTAGTAATGTGTAACAACTGGAACATCTTATTTATGAAAGCACATGCTGAAGTGCAGTTACTTTAAACAGTATGTGCTATAAACATCACAAGCTGATATCAGTACAGATTGCTGTTTTAGTGGCATAATGTACAGTATCTTCTAATTGCGGGACGTTAGTCATTTTACAAGTCAGAAGTGGCGTTAGTTTTCACAGTTGGCTGAGCTTGCCTCTCCATATTATATGTGTTCCACCTTATGAGGGTCAGAACCTCACATTATCACACACTTTAGTTTACGTGTCCCACATTTCAAGAAGGATGAGAGGAATTACATACTCACCAGTTAATACATGCACCACAACTCAAGACAATATCTAGCGTCATTAGTTGAGGGGGATAGATCCAGGAAAGCTTCTCAAGGGATTTGCAACATTGGCCTTCTCCAGTCTGCTCGCTGTTTGTGGCTGACTGCTCTCAACTCCAAGACGGACATGGATGCCGACGGTCACTCCTAGACTTCTGCAGCATGTTCTCGAATGGCTGTCATGCAGCAGCAAACTCAACTCAAGCTGCTTTCTGACTGAATCCTGAAGATGACAACACCCTCCTCCCCTCAGCCGAAAGTTTCACTGCAAAGTCGCGGGAGGTAAAGGGACGACTAAGAGGGGGCGTTCTGTACCCGAGAGAGTCCCTCCTCTCTGCTCTCCTCCGAGCATCCCTACAGGGCGACTAGGTGATTGCTCAGATTGCTCTCTAGGGTCCAGCAGAAAAAAAAAATAATCTGGAAAACTGAAGAGCTATGTGGTGATTATAACAAAACCTCAATCTCTGGAGTTGTCGCTACAGTTGTAAAAGATAGTAGTGAGTTATTGCTGGCAGTTATAAGAAACGGTGCCAGGTGCACTTTGAGTGCAGCAGCTTAGTGGACATCAAAGCAAGCGCTTTAGCTCAGTTTATCGGTTTCATTGTATAAATTCCACCCATTTTCTATTGGTGATTGGAGAATGTCCCTCTAACGTCGGTCGTCTTCACACGGGGTTGTATCCTCTGTATTACATATGTTTGGTGAGAGAAGTGAGGTACTGTAGGATAATCCATCAACAACTGGGTGCTGAAGGGTTGTATTGGGCAGCTGTACGCGGTATCACGAGCGGCTAAGGCGTATAGTATTGCCACCAATACAATTGTATTTCCAAATCCAAAGAACTGACATCCATAACATGAGCTAACTAGGTTTCCGTCCCTGAGATATGAAAAACGATATCTTGCTTTAGTCTTTTTCTTTTTAATTTATTTATCTTGATTTCCTTTACTACTGTATTCGGAAATACTGTATGCTTTGCGTTTCATTCTGGTTTTGTAAAGCTGAAATGCTCCTTAAGTATTGTGTGTACCTGTCAATATAACCATTGAATGAGTTCATGACGGAAATAGGTAGTATAAAGTACTGTGAGATTACAATGCCTAGTGTTCTGATTCCAGCACTTCTTGCACAGTAGGTTCATCATATACATTTGAATGTTTGTGTGTTTATGCCCTTTCAGGTAGGTTTACGTGGATACTGTTTAACACATTTAAAGAGCAGGTGCTCACGTCTAATAAATAGACAGCTGGCTACTTTATTTATTGTCTTTTATAGTATTAGTAATGACTTCCTACTTTTATAATGAAATATTTGTGCAGTGAAACAAGTGGGTTTTACCTTTGCTTTTCACATTGCTAGTAAAAAAGAATTCAACAGAATTTTGTTATTGTGATATCAGAAACTGCCAGCTACCTAGGTGCCCAGTGTATTTCAATGAGAAACTAAAGATAGTTTTCTATCTTTTTCAAAAGAAGTAGATACTGTACTTCTTTCAGCAACAAATGTTGCCTTTCATATGTTTGCACTGTTGTTTACCAGCTGTATGATTTTACAGTTTTAAAACAATAATTGGCTTCTCTTATTTTCTTCTCAAGTAAATTCTAGTTAGGAAAGAAATGGCATCTGCTAAATCACAAAAAAAGATTGCAGGTTATGGAACATTACATATTTCTATTAAATATATAATGTTTTGATGGTAGAAAGTGTTATTTCTCTATAAAAATATGAAAACAGATTTGCAATTTCCCACTGAAATACACTGCCAGCCTTGCCAGTAAAGCTTTTCTGATTTCGTATTTCAAGAATTTCATGGGATTCTTTTTATTACTAGTAGCTGGCAAAATACAAATAAAATGATGACAACATAATTAAAGAAACAGATAAAAGCAAGCAAACAAAATGCAGGGCATCTAAAGGTCCCACACCTTCATTCGTTGATATGTGTCCTTACTAAGTACTTGCTCTTTAAGTTTGTTTCACGGAGTAAATGAATACATTTCTGAACAGGAGCGGGGGCAAAATGACAAAATAAAACTGGTATCTTGGATAGTGGCATCAGTAACAGCAACATATCAAAAAGATGTTGTTACTGTTGTCACAATAGATATTTTGAATGTTACTGTCATCATAATAGAATAATGACCCAATCAGAGAGCAGCTTTCACAATGCAGACAAGATCACAATTGCCTAATGTAGCACTTAATCTGGCTGTTGAAATCAAATAAAAACAATTATGTCTTCAAACAAAGAGCAGATTTAAAAACTAAAACTAGCAAACCACTACTGTGTTTGTATCAGATATACAATGGGCTGATTCAAAATGGGCAGTTTATCATTACTTGTGAGGTACAGGACTCTCATAACTCACTGGTGGCTCTGACATTCAGGGGTTCTGTTCCTGACCCCTACTTCCCCACCCCTGTGCTTGAAGATAAGTTGCCTATTTTGAGCCAACCCATTGCATATCTTCTATATATAGCCACTAGGAGGACAACAGGCTCATGCCTCAGTCCAAACAGGAAAATCATGTGCTATGAATGATCCGATAGGTTTATTAGATCAACATGCATGCTGCAAAACAGAAGCTTGTGTGATCTCACAGTTTCTTCTGCAGCTAATGGCATATTTCATACAATAAAGTTAATAAAGGATTTGCAGGAACCTTTGCATAAGGTAAGTTGCCACCTGGCAAGTTAGATTCAGTGACAGAGCCACATCCATGTGGGGGACCAGTCAACAAGGGTCTCCATGATCACTGCAGGTGAGCGTCAGTTCAATAATTTTGTGATCCTGTTTGCAGCATAATCAGTGCTTTGATCTGCTATATAATCAGTGCTTTTACTCTGTTTATTTTGTTTGTATTATTTATTGGTAACAGTTTGATGAAGACAGGCCCACCAAGCTGTGACAACTTGTTTCCAGGTGTGCACTGAAGTGTGTGCATCTGTGTGTTTGGGGGGGGTACATGAACCTGTCTTATTGACTGGGGGAATGTCTGTGCAGTCAGATCGTTCCCCTCTGTGTTCTGACAACAGCACTATGTGAGATGCACCATATAATATAACTTTCCAGCGCCCCCCCACTACTGGTAGTAACATTCTTTTCCCTTCATGTACAAAAAGGACCATCAGCTTGCACCTGGGGAGTACAGTGGGTCTGCCACTACACAGCCAAGGGCACTGGAGGGGTGGGTGCTCCCCAGGCCCCCCTCTAGCTTCATTGATTATGTTGATTCTTTGTGAGCACAGGGACTCACATGAGTTAAGACTGACTCTAGATTAAGGATAGATTAGCTTAGGATCCAGCCTTGTATCAGTGAAGGTCTCATACTATTGCCTGATAGTCATTAGCACGTCAGCTACACCAACAGATTTATTACTGAAGACAAGGCATTCTTAGCTCCCTGCTTCATCTTTTAACAACTATGTGTAGAATTAGGGTAAATAAGAGGAATAAAGTGAATGTGAACATACTGAAAACATTACAGAATTTTTACTGAGCGTATAGGTTGAAATCAAGACCATTTTAGGATGAACTAAGAGAAATGGGGAACTATAAACATGAACAGTAGGATGGCCTTTAGTGGAGTGCAGTCATAGGTTAAGATTTCCCTGGGATGGTGGATAAGCTATACTATTTTCTCAAGTCCCTTTTCAAGTACAGAAACAGGGACAAGGTGAACATAAATATGTAAGAGGGCCAACTAGGAAAAGAAGGAATGAAACATTAACAGATGATGGGTGCTGTTGCCTGGCAGCAGCATATCTTATTCAAAGAAGTATCACATGCCATGGTATCCTACAGATTTATATTTTGCAACCATAAGTGGCACTGCTTGCCCTCTATCACCAGCTAGGACAAATAATGGGCACATGTCCATGGCCATCAAGAAATTAACCCCTCTCAGAATCAAAAGGACACCAGTAATGGTGCACAAATGTCACATACAGGAATCATTTACTGTCCCATATTATTCCTTGTAGGAAAAATCTAGCCGAGTACTCTTATTGAAGAAGTATAACAAATGAAATGGGGCATGAAATAAAAGTGTCATTACATGCCACTTGCATTGCCCCTTAACATCACTCTGTCTATTTGGTGGTTGGTTTTAGCTGTTCTGTGAGAAGTTCCAGTTGTAATAAAGTTAGATGTAGAACTTCTAAGAGGAACTGTAGCCTGTAAGAACACCTTCAGGCAGGTAGCTACAGAGGACAAGAGTCCTCTTAGTCATAAACAATGTCTATCTCCATAAGCAGGCCATTTAGTACAGTACTGGTAATTGAAGAAAGAGTATTGCTGTTATTCTAAGAAGTAAAGCAGAAGTTGTTTACATTTCTGGATTGTCTGAATTACTGTAGGCATGCAAAAATAAAGGATAAGTTAACATGTTAGTACAGTAATTAAACATTGAACAGGACTCTATGTTCACCCTGTCTGCTATTAAATCACTGAACTGAAACATTCCTTGGCACTAACGATATAGGGCCCACTATTTGTGTACATGTTATTCTTTAAAATAAGAAAGTACTACACATTTTGGTCACTTACTCTAAATTTTTGAAGGCCAGTGCTATGAATCACAATGCTGAGAGGTATGGGGGGTTGATGTGCTGACCACATATCATAACATTTATGGCGAAATTCCCCACAGCGACAATTTCACAGGTTTCAAAATTGTCACTGTGGGGGACCTGAAGGTGAAATTTTGCCCTTTCCCCATGAGTTTCAAATCAACTCCAACTCAGAGTTGATAATCCTTTAGCGCCCCCCCCCCCGCATGGGTAGTTCGGGGGTGCAGCCCCCAGAGAGAAACACTTCAGTGTCAGATAGGTGAAATTTCACCTGTCGACATTGGGGATCTTGCTATGTGAAACTTCAACAATGGTGTTGTCGGTTCAGCACAGGTAAACCATGGGGGTCTAAGAGAGGACTGAACAAAGCTAGAAAGATGATCCCAAGTCTGTAACTGAAGTACAACATAAAAAAGTGCAACGTCATGCACATAGGGAGCAAGAACCCTTGGGCCAAGTACAGGCTAGGAGGTATGACCATCACAGTGTCCAAGGAAGAGAAAGACATGGGGATTGCAATCACAAGTGATGTGAAACCTTCAATGCAATGCCACAAGGCAGTGGTGAGGACAAACAGGATGCTGGGTTGCATAAGTTGGGAGTTCACAACAGGAGACTTAATGTATAGATCCATGGTGCAGCTTCATGTGCAGTACTGTGTGCAGTACTGGAACCCATACCACAAAAAGGACATCAACGTACAGGAAGCAGTACAGAGAGAAGCCACAAAAATGATTCAGAGCCAGCAGGGGCTATTGTATGTGCAGTGGCTGGAGAACCTCAGTATATATTCACTTAAGGAAAGAAGGAAATGAAGGGACATGACAGAGACCTTCCAGCACCTCAAAGATATAAACAAGGTTGACCCTAGTTAGCTTTTTAGGATCAAACTAAATTAGAACACAAGGGACTAGAGTTGTAAACTGGTGGAAGGACTGTTGTGAAAAAAGGCCAGAAGGCACATCTTCATGAAGAGAGAGAGAGAGAGAGGAGAGATGGCAGGGTGGAATGAGCTACTGGAGAAGGTAGTGACCCAGAAAATAGCTGAGGGATTTAAGAGTACATGGGATATAGTCACGGGAGGTGTAAAGTGACAGGGGAGGGAGGTGGATTGCCAGGTAACGTAAGATGAATAGGTACTGCATTGAGCAGACTTCAAAGACTATAAAGCCTTCTTCTGATGGTAATTCTGTATGTTCACATGTTTGTATGTAGCTTGTTCAAGTCCTTCTAAAGTTTGTCCCCATCCTCAAGTCCTCCATTCTGGCTAGTTTAGTGTCATCAGCCTCTGAGTTGCAGCCTTAGTGTTGCTGCAGACAGACCTTTTCTCATTTATATTTCATTGAAGTGAGCAACAGATCAAATACCAGCAAACCCCAGAATACACCATGTGAAATGTACAGTAAGTAATGATGAACCTTACATTCATTTATAGACAGGGACATAATAATACTGCAAACTCTTCTGAAATCCTTATTCTCAGATGCAAAAACAGAAACAATATTTTTAGGGGATCTAAATATGGATTGGCTAACCCCTAAATCTAATTGCCTTAACCCCTTTGCGATGAGTTAGATCTTGTGCAAATAATTAATGAACCTACAAGGAACAATGTCCTACATACTGCCAACAGCTCTGTCTTAGATGTGGTATTAACCACTCACCCACCTAAAATATCGCACTCAGCTGTGTTTCATAACGATATGAGTGACCACGGGATTGTTGTTTGCATAAGATCTCAAATTAAGGCCAGAACACAGCCCATCTTTATAACAAAATGATCTTTTTGCAAGTTCAGTGCAGCAAACTTCCTTTCTGATCTGGGCATGATCAGTTGACAAGACCTTTACCTAGCCAAAGATGTCAATGAGGCAGCCTACACCCGTAATGCCAACCTCACTAGATTGGTAAATAAGCATGCCCCCTTTATCAAAGTTAGGGTATGAAACAACTCTAACCACTGGTTCACCCCAGATCTTAAGTCAGCCCTCACAGCCCGAGACAAGCTCTGGGCGAAAGCTAGACATTCCAAGAAATCTTCAGATTGGCAGGCTTTTAGAAAAGTCAGGAGAACCTGTCTGAAAAGTATCTGTTCTGCCAAAGCTAACTACTACATCTCTACCCTTGAACAAGTGAAAGTTAACCCTCACAAAATATGGAGGACAATTAAATCTATAGAAGGGTGGCCTGCTGCCCCTTCCATTCCAGCAAAGATAATCGCAAGTGGCAAGATAGTGGAAAACAAGTCCTTAATCCTTGAAGAACTTAACTCTCACTTTACCACGGCTGGACTAGCTTTCGACTCTTCACCTTATGCTGGTACTGTGATGAGTCAACCTAATTCCCCCCCCCCAATATCTAGTTCCATACCTAGCCTTTTTCAACTGTGAGAGACAAATTTTAAAGAAATAGAAGATTCTCTCCTTAATCTAGATATCAAAAAATGTGCAGGGGACGATGGCTTGGAACCCTTCTTCCTAAGGCTAGGATATTCCCATCTCACTGCCCCCATTCTTCACATCTTCAGTCTCTCCATTACATCTGGTACTGTGCCGTCCTGCTGGAAATCAGCACACATCCTCCCTCTGTTCAAATCTGGTGACCCTTGCAATGTGAATAACTACAGGCCTATCTCCATCTTGCCTATCATCTCTAAAGTTTTGGAAAAACTGATCCACAATCAGTTAAAATCTCACTTGGAAACCTTCTCTCTCATTAACCCAGCTCAATTTGGCTTCTGGATAAATCACAGCACAATCTCTGCTTTAGCAAAAGTAACCAATGACTGCATCACTGCTATAGATGCTAAGAAGGTAAATGGAGCAGTCTTCTTGGATCTTAGTAAAGCTTTTGACACTTGATCACAACCTACTAGTAAATTGCCTCACTAAGTTGGGTGCCACATACCATACTACCCAGTGGTTCTCTAGTTACCTATCAAGGAGATCCCAGAAAGAAAAATCAGATGGCTTTTTCTCTGCTTCCTTGCCAGTTGTTAGAGGTGTCCGCCAAGGCACCATCCTAGGCCCTATCTTGTTTTCATTATACATTAATGATCTTGATTCTAATATATCCGCGTCAAATCTGCATTTCTTCATGGATGACACTGTGCTGTATACCTCTGGCTCAACGCTATCCAAAATTAAGGGAGTGCTTCAAGCGGGCTTTGCCCAACTTGAACATAATCTAATAAAGCAAAGCTCCTGCTTAATGCAAATAAGACCAAAGCTATGATATTCTCTCATAGTGCCGTAACAGGTACATCCCATACCCTGCCCAAATACTTTATTGTTACCACGTTAAATGAACCACTGGAAGTCATCTCCAAATTCAAATATCTGGGCATCTGGATCGACAACAAACTCTCTTTCAATGACCATATTGAGGACGTTTCTAGAAGGCTTAAAGCCAGATTAGGTTTCTTCTTTAGAAATAGTCCCCCCTTCCCCCCCTTGAAACTCAAAATAAGCTCGCACAGGCCACTTTTCTCCCCTTTCTTGACTATGGCGATGTAATTTACTCCTCTACTACTCTCGCAAACCTAAGTAAATTGGACATCCTTTACCACTGTGCGTTACGGTTTATTAGCAATCCCCTCTTACCATTCGCACCACTGTGACCTATATGCAGCTGTTGGATGGACATCTCTCGCTACTAGACGCTTGCTCCATGCTGGGCTGTGGACCCATAAGCTGCTCCTACACAAACTACCAAGCTATCTCTCATCTCTCATTAGTATTTCACACAGTGCATACTCTTTAAAGGAAATCTGATTTCATTCTGCTTGACATACCTAGGACTTGGACCTCCTTTGGTAAACGTGCTATTGCGTATGTCCTTCCCTCTATTTGGAACCAGCTACAAACCATGTTGAAACTATCACTGTTTCAATTAACTTCTATACAGTGCTAAGCTCAGCCAAGATAAAATATATCTGCAACTGTCATTAAGCCCCTTCTTATCCCTATGTCTGCTATGGGCATTCTGCGTAAGACCTTAATTGCCTTGTGCATGTTAACTACTTACTGTTCACACTATCATTTAATCCAAGACACTATTTCATTCTCTGGCTCCTGACTTTATACCTGCTACCTTTGCTGCAGCAATCCCACTCCTGCTCCCCTTCCCCAACCTACTCTTGTCTCTATCTACGTATATACTACTCCGCTCACCCTACCAAGCCTTGAATACCTCCCTTACCCTACATTTTCTGTTGCTGCTCAATGTACTAAAATGTATGTATTGCAAATACCAGTTACCATGTCTTCCATTGTTAGTATACTACCTAGAAATGTTCATCACTTGTACCACTTGTTTGCTCTCCACCTATTGTCATCCGATGGAGTGTCCTTGTATGTAATATCTTGCTTGTATCATATGATCACATGCATACATGTTATATTATTGTCTATCAATTATTTATTTATGTATGTTCATTATAAGTGTACATGTCACAGGACCTCCTTGTGAATGAGCTTGCTCAATGGAGTTTTCCTGCAATAAACTTGAACTTGAACTTGAACTTGAAACTCATTGGTGGAAATGCCTCACTTTACCACACACATTTGTTTCTGTATTTACAGTATTTGTCTTACCAACAAGACTTAGTTGAGTGATGCTCATTTACATGTAAGGGGCAGACTCAATGGACCAAAAGGGTATTTTTCTGATACCAGATTTCTATAATTCTGTGCTGGTCCTGGTTAGGACAGTCAAAAATGTACAACACATTTACAGTGCAGCATATAAGGAAAATAAATTAGCAAGATATAAAGCAAATGATACAGAGCATGGACAAAAATCACAATACAGAATAGAATGTATGTAACCCCTTTGTTACCCGGGATTACTAGAATCCCAGTAAGACCTAGTGGTAGGCAGGGAAGGCAGCTTGTGAAACTCCAGTTAAATGGGTTTCACACTGTCTCACTCTGTCCTCAGTCACAGCTGAGACTTGAGAGATGACATCACCATAGAACTGTTGCAGCTGCATGAGCCACATTGGAATCTACAGCTCAGGGAGTGAGTTTAGAACTTTGGGAAATTTCAAAGTCATTCTTCAGTTTGTCCTAAAGCAAACAGGAAGGAAGTCAGTCAGTCTTCAGTTTGTTTCAAAGAAGAAGGAAGTGTTCCTGTGTTTACTTTTTTTAAAGTGGTGGAGACCACTCCCCCGGTCTCAGTGCCTCCCTCCCTCCGGGGGTGGGAGGAAAAGTTCTCTGTGGGTTCCAGGGGCAATCCCCTTCTCCCACCATGGAAGGAAGCTGCCTGGTTTTATTTAGCCTGTTCTTGTATAACAGCAAAGGTTATAGTACTTTGCCTGTGGGGCACCTGCAACAAATGGGTGAGTGTTTGGCTCCATTTGAAGGGGCAAACAAATTGTTTTTTTCAGTTGGGAAATGAATGTGGACTGCTATTTTGGAGGACTATGTTTATTAGGACAAACAAATGGAGCAGTCAAACAGTCTAAAGTTTTAAATGGATTTCAAGTAATGGGGACTGCTATTTGGGAGGACTATGTTACTAGGATGAACAAATGGAGCAGTCAAACAGTCTAAAGTTTTATTGGATTTCAAGTAATGCTGTAGAGGGGGTGCTTCAGGTCATCCACCATTCAATCTACATTTTAAAGTTCTAAAGTTTTCTGTGTGTATCCAGAGAAATGGCCGGGTTATGGGCTGTGGGAGCTGGAGGTGGGAAAACCCCCCATCTTTAGTAACCAGGTCCACCTCTATGGATTTCTTCTGTGTTTTGCTACTTGCCTCATGCACTTGGCCAGTGATGGGGTGGGTACCCAGATGTGGGTTGCAACTTGAAAATCTCTCTAGGAGTCGCAGACTCTAAGTGGTGTGGGGAACCACAGAATGGGAAAATTACTCCTTGTTGGATGGGAGTCTCCTTGTTTGATGGGAGTTCGATTGGAAGTAAGAAAACAAATCTCTCTAGGAGTCACAGACTCTAAGTGGTGTGGGGAGCCACAGTTTGGGAGTCTCCTTGTTTGATGGGATGTCTTTCCAAGTAAAGTTTGGGTTCATTCTTCAAGTGGACCATCAGTCAAGTGGCCGGCAGGGGAGCCGGGCCAGTCGGGCTATGTATCCAAAGCACATGCAAAGTCCAGGCTGAGTGCCTGGTGGGTCCAAAGCCAGACAATAGTAGTAATGTGTTTCATTCTTCAAATGGACCACTTGGTTAACCTCTAATCTGCACATACAGTAACGTAGCCCTTTGGGAGACCATGTAATGCTTTGTTTATGTTCAATTAGTTAATAAATAAAGCCACACTGAAAAACCCCAATTCTGGACATTACAGTTATTGCTTCCTGTAGTTGGATTTACTTGGGTGCCCTGTGCAGAGTAGCCAAACCTAGGTCCCTTTTGCCAGATAACCTCATCCCCGCCGAACCCAGGTCCCCTACCAGGTATTGCTGCTAACGCCAACAGCATGCCACCTGTCATTTTAGTAAAAAGGCAGGGGTGGGGTCCTTACATGTAAAAGTAGTAGGCACTGAATATTAGCATGAAAACATTTTTATTTATTTATTTTATTTATTTCATTTTTGTTGACCGGGTAAGTGCACTAGATAAATCCTGCCTATTTTCTGGCACGACCCAGGGGAGGGGGATACAGATGACTGCCAACTGACCTTGAACCAGATTAAGCTGTTAGTGGTATTTTTTGTGATTTCATAACAATATATGGATGTAATGGATACAGAATATATGCATACATTCATTATACAGACTATTACAATATATAGAACTCAAAGACATAATAACAGTATCAACTGCACTACAATTTTTTAAACAAATTAAATCTCATTTTATAAGTGGGATGCTATACTACAGGGTGTAAAGTCACAAAGGAATAGAACACTTCACAGGTAGTTGTGGAACTCGGCGTTGCCTAGTGCCTAACATGCAGCCAGGGCATGCATTATTCCCTTATACTTGCACACACTGTCATTTGTTATCTCTTACATAACACTTACCTCACTGAGTAGTGGAATAACCCAACCACTGTTATCTAACCCCTCAAGGAAGAAAAGGACCTAGGTATCATAATAGACAAAAAGCTGAAGCATGACAAGCACTGTTCAACCACTGTCATGAGAGCCAGCAGAATGCTGAGGTGTAGCCATGGGGGTGGGGCAGCAGAACAAGGAAGTAATTATCCTGCCACTTATTTTTATTTATTTATTTATTGAATTGTTTCACCAGAAAAGGCACACTGAGAAAAACAATGCTTGTCTCCCGGTGCGACCTGGGGGGAGGGGTACATAGGAGAGGATAACACGCAGATTATCACTGAGTAAACATTTATCATTACAGTTTGTGCATTGGAGAGGAAAACTTGCTGGTTTTCCAGTAGAATACATATAACATTATACTTATTACATTACATTAATGTGTTCATTTAATAGGAATTACAGCTTAGCGACGGGTTACAGGCAGGGAACAGTTCGGCACAAAACACGATGATCCAGTCACGGTGCAGATTACATGAACTGGAAGTGCAGTAAGATGGCAAGACAGCAGAAGCATAATAAGTGCAATAGTTGGTTTAATAACCCAGCTTAGTATCATATGATGGGTGCCGTTGGCTGAGCGGTCAGGGGTATGAGGTACGAGGGGTGGGCATAGGAGGATAATCATGTGCAGGTACAATTTACCATAAGGTAATTAACCACGGCAGTAGCAAGGGAGTGGGTGGAGGAGGAGTGATGAATTTGGGAAGGAAGTTTGTTCCAGAGTTTAGAGAGCCAGTGTGAAAAGGCTACTTGTCCCATGGTGGACCTCCTCCTAGGGATTAGTAATTGACAGGAGTCTTAGAATCTAAGGGCTTGGGTTGGAGAGAGGGGTGGTGATAGCAAGGAGGAGAGGTAAGATGGAAAGGGACCCAAACCAGAATTTTGAGACAAACTTTGTACAGTGCATTTGGTGCCGATTTTCAAGAGAGGGGAATGCAAGAGAATGGTAGAGATCACAGTGATAGGTGTGGGAGGGATGCATTGAAGGCAAAGCAGCAAAAAGCATTAAAGAGGGAGTCCAGTCTAGATAAAGTTAACTTGGAAGTGGCACTGTAGACTATATCACAGTAGTCAAATAATAGCAGGATCATCTTCTGCGCTAGTTCATGCCTCACGGTTAGCGGGAGGTTGCTGCGGTTCCCGAAAAGGGAACCGAGCTTAGGGCACAGTTTGTTCAGGATTGTGTCAATGTGGATGGAGAAAGATAGGTGTTGGTCAAGCCAGGCCCCTAGGTTGTGGAAGGAGGAGGTGTTTTCCAGTACAGTCCCATCCAGGATGTGGAAGGAGGGGAGGGTGGAGAGCCTGGACAGGTATTTTCTTTTGTCAAGGGTCATGGTGACTGTTTTTTTAGCATTTAGTGAGGGCTGATGAGAGCTGAACCAGTTCCAAACTTTGTTGAAGTTGGTCTGAAGGTTGGCAGTTACCTCTACCAAGGAAGAGCCAGAGGCGAATATGACAGTGTCATCAGCATACATCTGGATTGATGAAGTTGAGCAGCTTAGTGGCAGGTCATTAAGGAAAATGGAAAACAAAATTGGGCCAAGTACTGAACCCTGGGGGACCCCAGTGGTCATAGGGAGGGGGTGGATGTGGCATCGGCAATTCTGATGGATTGGGTCCTACCTGGGAGAAAGGCGCTGAACCAGTTGGTGGCTGATGCAGTAATACCAACTTCCAAGAGGCACATTAACAGGAGGGGGTGGGAAACGATGTCAAATGCTTTGATGAGGTCGACAAATATATTTGAGGTGATCTGCCCTCTGTCCATACCGGAAAGGATGGTGTTGGTGAGGCTTATAAGGGAGGAGGCAGTGGAATGGTTCATCCTGAATCCTGACTGGAATGGCATGAAGAAGTTGGAGTCAGATAGGGAAGACATCAGTTGGGTGAGCACGAGGTATTCTTGTATTTTAGCGAGCACAGGGAGGAGCGAGATAGGGCGGTAATTTGAGGTGGATGTGGGGGTGCCCCCCTTGGGGAGGGGGATAATGACAGCTTGCTTCCATGTCTGGGGGATGGTTGCAGTGGCAAAGGAGTATTTTAGTAGGTTGGCAAGGGGGGTTGCGATGGCGGGGGCAGAGAGGTAGAGGAATTTGGTATCTAGTCTATCCAGGGATTTACCTTTTGAAAGGTTCAGAGTTAGTAGGCATTTAGGGCATCAATTGGTAAGATATCTTTGAAGGAGATGGTGTGAGGCCTGAGCGGATTCATAGATACTACAGGAGGTACGTGTGGAGTGGGAGTGGGCAGGAAAGAGAGTAACATAGAAGCGCATGTGGAGAAGTATATTTTGAACTCAGTGGTGATTGCGCTAGGATCTGAGAGGAGGGTGTCGTTTACACTTAGGAGCAGACTGGGATTGGCAGCAGGTGGAGAGAAGAGGGAGTGAATGACCTTCCAGAATTTGGATAGACTATTTAAGTTAGATGTGAGGGTGGAGCTAAAGTATTCCGCTTTAGCTAGCCAAGTTGCTGTGGTGCATTTATTCCATAACATGTGGTACTTGGTGAAATCTTGAGGGAGGTGGGATGATTTGTGCACTCTCCATGCTTTATCATGGGTGTTTTGACATGCTATGAGTTTTTGGGTAATTCATGGCAGGTGGTTCTCATGTATTCTAGTGCAATGCAGAGGGGCATGGTTCCCAGACATTGAGGAACATGGTTTGAAAGTATAGAAGGGCATCATCTGTTGAGTGTAATGTGGTGGTAGGGTACCAGTTTGCTAGGGCTAGATCTTCTAGCAAGGGGGACAGACTGAGGGATTTGTAGGAGTGTTGGACTAAGAATTTTGGGAGGGCTTTGGGGCAGTGAATTTTGCAAACTAGATAAATAATGTGGTGGTTACTCAGGGAGTCAGGAAGTAGGCCTGCTTTGATGACCCAGTGTGAGTGGGTGGGTGGAGAGAGCCCAGTCAATTTGATTTTTTATTTTTTTATTTAGCTTTTGTTAACCGGGTAAGTGCATTGGCATAAAATGACTATTTTCAGGCACGACCCGGGAGAGTACAGACATGCAGAAACTTAACAGGATAACAAATTATAAGTGCTTTACATACAATTAGTTGGAGAGGATACAATATATCTGAACATACACAGTAAAGCACTTTACATACAATGAGTTAAAGTGGATAAAATATATCAGAGACTTACAGAGTAGACCATTCATAAGTTCATAGGTGCCTATCTATGCAATGAATAGAGAGGACCTTGGACAATCAATTTTCAGGTGGCACAACATATGAACAGAAACAAGGTACACAAAAACAAAAACAGGTAATACAAAAGGAAGAAACAACCACTGAGAACAGGGGGTGTCATTAAGGAAAAGGTCGGTAAGTGAGGAAGAGGAGAAGCCATGAAATTAGATTATATGAGTGTATGTAAGTGTAAGGGAGATGCCTGCAGTGCAAGATTGTATATGGGCAGGGAAAGGGAGCCAGGACAGGCTAAGGCAGTAGGAGGGTTATATAGAGGTGAGGAAATACTATTGTATGGCCAGAGACATCAGTCATTAGGTAGGGTGAAAGCAGGAACAGGTATCAGCAATCAGCAGATTCAAGCGCAGTTTTTTCTTAAAGCATGTGTGGGAGCTAGAAAGTCTAATGTCGAGGGGAAGGGAATTCCACAGCTGTGGAGCCACATGTTCAAATGCAAAGTTCCTTTCCTCCTGCGGCACCTTGGCAAATTCAGAAAGAATTTGTCAGCTGATCGGAGACCATGGAGTGTGTCCTGAGGAACACGCATAGCTGCAAGACACCTAGGGGTTGGATTTCAAATTATCGAATCAATAAGAGAGCCAAAGTAGTATTTCCTATTTGCTAACGGAGACAGCCAACCAAGATCATTATAAAGCTGACAGTGGTGTTTAAGCCGAGGAGCAGAAGAGGCACAGCGACATATGTTGTTATACATAATATCCCATCTGAGTAGGTCAGTTTTATGAGCAGCCCTCAATAAGGAAGCCCCAAAGGTTAGGGTGGGAAGCAGAATCCCCCTCGCAATGGCCATTTTAGCTGATGGCATGAGCATATAACTAGTCTTATATGCAACACCCAGTTTGTAGTTGACAGCTCTGCAAACAGACTGTACATGAAGATTAAGATCAAGAGAATGATCTAGCAGGATGCCCAGGTATTTGAGAGAGGTCACACATTCCAGTAATTGACCTTCTAAGTCCTGCACCATTAGTGCTGTTGTGCAAGCCCGGAGCTTTGGGGCCAATCCAAGCAGCATGGTTTTAGTTTTGCTAGTGTTGACAGCCAGTTTGTGGTCATATAGCCAGTTTTGGATATTGTTAAAGTCAGAAGAAAGGGTTGTGTTGATAGTGTCTATATTAGTAGAACTTGTATAGATGACAAGATCATCAGCATATAGAATAGCAGAGCATGATTTTAGAGCAGCTCCAATGTTATTTATATAAAGAGAGAATAGGAGGGGCCCTAGGATGGAGCCCTGAGGTACACCAATGTTAATGGTGATACTGTTCGATAGAGAGGAATTAAATTTCACCACTTGAGTTCTATTTGTCAGATAGCTTTCATACCAGTCAACAACAGAGGAGGAGAAATGCAAGTGTCAAAGCAAGGAGAAAAGCAAAGTGTGATCAACAAGGTCAAAAGCCATTGTGAGGTCAATAAAGACAGCCCCAGTCAGACTGCCAGTATCCATTTTTGAAAGAGTGTTAGTGGTGAATTTAAGGAGTGCAGTCATCATGCTGTGTCCTTTCCTGAAGCCATGTTGGGTATCTGAGAGCAGGCTGTGCTTAAGTAGATAGTCAGTTGTCTGAGTTGCAACAATTTTCTCCAGGATTTAGCTCAGTACTGAGAGTATGGCAATTGGTCTGTAGTTCATGACAACCTTAGGATCCCCTTTTTTAAGAACAGGTGTGATCCGAGCAGCTTTCCAGAGGTCAGGGACCACTCCACCTGAAAGTGATAATGTATAAATTTTGGCCAGCAGTAATGCAATAAGGGGAGCTGCAAGTTTCAAGAGGCAGGGTTCAAGGGAGTCTGAGCCAGAGCTGTTACGATCAGAGATGGACCTCAGGAGCTTTAGGACTTCCTTTCTAGACACAGCCTTAAAATAGGATGGAGGAGTATAAGGAGGCACAGGGGACAACACTTCCAACTTATCCAGACAGGTTCCTGATGAGGAGTGGGAGGACATTGCAGCGGGATTGAAGGAAGAGGTATATTGGGAGAGATCAGAGAAATGCAGGTTGAAAGAATTAGCTATGGTTTGTGAGTCATTGCAATGCACATCATTTATCAGCATCTCACCAGGGGTAGTTGACTGTGAGGATCTTAGGAAGGATTTGATGTGTGACCAGAATTTTTTGGGATCATTGGCCGAGTTAATCAGTAGGTCTTTACAGTACTTGCTCTTAGCAGCTCTGACTTGTTTTTACATGAATTCCGTAGCGTATGGTAAGCTTTGAAATCTGTTTGCTGGCCTGATGTTTTGTAGCACTTCCAGAGTTTATCTCTAAAGTGCAAACTTTTGAGCAAGTCTTTGTTTAGCCATCTTGTTTGTTTACCCCTCACTCTCCGGGTGATCTTTGGGGCATGTTTACATTGAACCATAAGGAATTTAGTGATGAAGAGGTTAAGAGCATCCTGAGAACAGTGTGATAGATAGATCTCCAACCAATCAATTCTAGATACGTCATACAGAAACACCTCTTGGTCTAGGTGAGCAAAGTTTGTGAGAGTGATGAGATGTGGTGGAGTAGATGGAGGTCTCTCCAAGGACAGGATGCAGAAAGTAGGAGAATGGTCAGTTAAGGCATCAGCAAGAGTACCAACAGCTGAGATGTGTTTGATCCAGTTTACCAACACCCAATCCAATAGTGTGCCTAGTGTGGATGAAAACAGACTTCTAGATGGCACTGTTACCATCTGATGCAGGTTGTAGCTATGAGTCAGAGATTGAAGAGAACTGAGAGCTGCCCCAAGTCAGTTTAAGTTTAGGTCACCTAAGATGACAACCTCATTATGATTAAAAATTTGAGAGGTATTTTGCAACAGGTACTCGAGACCTGCAATCCCTCCCACTGGGGGTGTTATATGCACGGATAACATGCAGTTTCTTGGCTCCCAAAGCAAAGGAAGCATGCAAGTATTCACATACTGAATGAGCATCCAGGATAGTGAGAAGAGAGACAGTCAGATTATCTTTGTAGTACAGAGCAACTCCACCACCACGTTTGTTCGATATCCTATCCCTTCGAATAATAGAGTAATTTGGCAGGGAGCAGAGGGAGTCAGTAACCGATGGTTTTAGCCAGCTCTCAGTGAGACAGAGGATATCAGGATTGTACAGTTTGACCCATGACTCCAGTTTCACAAAGTGACACATCAAACTTCTTATATTCAAGTGTGCAATTAACAGCCCATGTTTGGACATACTATGTATGTCATCTGCTGAGAAATAAGCATCTAGTGGCCCAGGATTAATCTCTATATCCCCAGATAGCAGAATGGCAATGATGACAAGGAACCACAGCCCCACATTTAGAAAAGGATGGGATAATGCAGACTTGTTCCGTAGTTTCCTAAACATATAGAGAGAATGGTAGGGAAAACCCTTTTGGTAGAGAAGAAGATTAGTTTGTAGTATCCTTGTATTATAAACAATAAGGTTGGAGAAAGTAAAAGCATAGTGCTCAGTCCTAGATTTATTTTAACCATCCTCATTCCATAAGGATAGTGTAATTTTGTCAAGGCAAAGTATGACAAGAAAAGTTACGAGGGCAACCCCCAGACAGCTGTTGGACATGGTGTGACTGTTGGTACAACATTGGTTCAACTTATGACAGAGGTCACCCAGGGTCACAGCTAGGCAGGGATTGACAAGAGGCTTTGGCTATGCAAGACCTTGCAGGCATGCACTCCCCAGCCCCATTACATTGATAGCCTGTGGCACACCTACTCAAGTACAAGTGCAGGATGTGAAATCCTTTTGTCCTTGTGCTTCCTTTGTTATTTAAAGAGGTTGTTTAAAAGCCCACAAATAGATCCCTTGTTAGCAAGCCAGACGAAAATGTGGATTGAGCAGGACCCAGAGTCACTGGAGTTTGTCAGACCTAGTTGCATGATTTCTGTTTTGCTTGGGATAGCTTCCAAAGAGTTGATTTTAAATTGAAAATGCAAATACCTTGTGGTGATGTTTTGTGTAAAATCCAGTCCAGGAGACCTTCACAGATGTAGTGAGCAAGAATGGTGTAGTTACTACAAGCAGAAGATCATTGTAAATCCCCAAAAAATTAGCTACAGACGCAGACAAACACAAACAGCCATCCACTCACAAACAGCCACTCATTAGTGAGTGGTTGCCAGATTTGAGATTAAGGTGGGTGGGTTCTGTGATGAGTTGTGAGAGGTTTAGACCAGATATCTCTGTTCTGTATTTATTGAGTGCTGAGACTAACCAGTTGAGGTTAAAATCTCCCATAATGTATAATTCACCTGATGGGGTTTGTGAGGAGATATGTGTGAGGAGGTCAGTCACAGAAGTGGCTGGTGTGCCTGGCCGGCAGTATATTCCAGCAATGTAAATGGGTAGTGAGAAGGGAGTGCTATTTGTAGCATTAGAAGCTTGTAGCCTATGCGACTTCACTTTTCAAGACCCTGGTCAGATCCCACCTGGAGTATTACATGCAGTTTTGATCTCAATACAAACTGAACACTGAGGCAGTCAAGAGGGTGCAATACAGGGTCAACAAAATTAACAGGAGTATGGGAAAAGAACTATGAGGAAAATCTAGATGACCTCATAACCTTAGCATGTTTACCCTGGAGAAATGAAGGCTGAGAGGTGCGTGATCTCAGAGTTTCACATATTCAAGAGTATTAACAGGATCCAACAGTCAGAGAGGATTAATCTGGTGTCCTGCAGCAGGGTGTGGAGTAGAGATGTTGTGAAGTTTAAATTCGCTGGCAAAGTTCTGGCGAAGTCACCCACTCCACCTCAGCAGAGCAATCCATGAATTTTTGCTATTAGCGTCAAAATTTGCCTACGTGACTTCACTAGGAATTTCACCCACGAATGGTGGAATTTCACCCCCAAAAAGTGCAATTTTGCCTGCGAACATAGAAATTCTACCTTTCACAGGTAAAATTCTGCACTTTGCTCTGATCGATCTGTACTCTGCGAACTGCACTAATTTTGCAGATTAATTCGCGGAGTGAATTTTGCCAGCTTTGCCCACCTCTAATGTGGGAACATTCCCTGAAGCTCAGGGATATGGTTAGGAGGCACTTTTTCTCTCTGGAAGTGGTGAACTTATAGAACAGCCTACCAACTGAGACAGTGGACATAAAGACTGTCCAGGCCTTTAAGATATGCCTAGTCAAATTTCTGCTTGTTAAGGCAATCTGCAGGTGCACTGGGTAGCAGAATAGGGAACCAATATAAAATTGTGCATGTTAGCACAGTATGATTATCTCATCCCTGCTTGTTAAGTGTGTGTGTGTGTGTGTGTGTGTGTGTGTGTGCAGTAATAATGGAACAAGAATCACTTTTGACCTACAGTTACTATGTTACTGTGTTACATGTGAGACATAAGTTGTGAACTACTGTAATATGCAGCTGCATGACCTGGACTGATGAGCAACAAAGATTTGTTACTGAAGTCCCAAGAAACATACCACCAGCATGGTCAAAAAACTCCTTATTCACTAATGATAAACATGAACTAAATCAAGTCATTCTATGCTGTGGAGCATGCTGTAGTCCAATGAAAGTTCCTTATTCACATATTTTAGCACAGTTAATGTCTTTGGTGAGAATTACACGTTACCAAAAACACGAATGCTTTAGTACCAGCAACACAGGTAAGCAACTGCAAATACTATGTGATGTAAATAAAAAATTAATATAATGATTCTTGTCAGAAAACCGAAGCCACATTACTGAATCATTTATATACAATAAATCATAATTTGAACCTGTTTTTCAGATAAGTTACACTTGAGTACACTGGCTCATTGCTCATAAGAATGAAGATATAGTGGGTAATATTCAGGAAAATTACCTCCAGCATCAACACCACTTTACTTTGCCTTGACTAATTAAGAAATCTTCAATGTTGCTCAATGGCATATTGTTGAATCAAATTAGTTCTGACAAAATAAAGAGTTGTTAACACTGGGATAGGCCATTGTGTGGCAAAACCTGCCATTTTATCCCTGCACAGAGATACCTTTACCCATCAGTTTATATATGTGGACATTTGCAATGGGTGCTTTTAATAGGGTAGATAATTAATGAAACAATAATAAACTCGGTGACCGTAAACTACCATGAGACAAACAGAGTTACAACTCTTACAGTATGGAATGTGAAGTTCCAGTTAGTGTCCTAAACAAATCAAGTACATGTATAAGAGTCTGGTCAAGTTTAATCCAGTCTGTATATTCACTTCTGATTTTCTGGACCATGTTATCCCTTCAGATTGTTCCTTCAAAACATAACTTGTACAATGATCAAGTCTAAGCTTAGCCTGAAGTTGCATTGTATGGTTTATTCCAAGTTCCCTTAAACACCCTCTTACCCCAGCAAAGAAACATCACCCTCAGGTCACAAAGCTTAAGCCTGGAAACAAGAATATCAGGTGTTCTCATCTAAGAAAAGGTTTCTTTTCTTCATTTTTGTAAATAATTTTATTTGAGGACACACAGACATTACAATATCAGCTTAAGGAATTCATCTTTTTTATGGGCCCACAGCATCTGCCTTTTTTCCCTGTATAACTCAGTAATACATTGAAAAATATGATACTTATTAAATATTCTGTACACAGTACTGAAGTTAACATGGTTGCCATATGTTCAGTGTTAAAATCTTTATTTAAAAGCATAACCTGTGCATATGGGTATTTTTGTCTACAAAGCAGGTAACAACCTCATGTAGTCTCTTCCCGTCTTCTTATATTGATTTAAAAAAGTACATTCTGTTGGACATCAATCAGTTGTTCAAAGGAAAGGGAGCTAAATATTCTGAAATCTGATATAATTATGGGAAGACAGATGACAGAGTCTTTTATAATCTGCCAGTTTGTTACTTCTGTTAGCTATTCCAGGAATGTAGGTGGAGTGTCTGAACTTCATTTCAGCAATAGTTGCTTTTTGGTTTCTAAAACTACTGGTAGAATCCATCACCTATATTCATGTTTGTGCTCTGTCATCACTTCCATGTCCTCCTATAACCATAGCCTTGTGTCCTTTAAAGAGGGGTTGGAGGTAAATTTAGCACAAAACTGTGTAGTATTTGTTCCCTATGATTCAAAATATTTTGGCATCCCCTGAGAATACGAGTGAGACTCCCTTGACCCAAGTAATATCTCCAACACAAGTCATTTAACAATAACCCCATTTCATAACCACCACTGGGGTCTACACTGTATTTTGTTTTCTAATTACCTGGTACTGAACATCCATAAAATCCCTATGAGACCTTTGCAATAGAACAGTCCATGTATCATCCGGTCTTGTGTTCAGTTCTCTTTCCCAGTCTAATTTCTGCTTTGAGAGGGAAGGCATGTTGAGCTGAAGATGATATTTTGATGCTAGGTGCTGACATGTATCCAGCATATCTGTCCCCTGGGTTAGCATATTACTCACTGTATATAGATCTTTCTTCTCCCAAGAGGGCCAATAGTCTCATTCTGTATTTTAAAATGGGGGGGGGTTAACATAAAGGCTCCCATTTACTTAATGGCTTTACCATTTATGGTATTTTACCATGGTGTTCCAGGCCAGATTAGAAAAAAATCACAGTGGGAGACAGTCAAGGGCTTTGTGGTAAAGTTTTGGATATCAGCACCCAAGGAGGTGATGGAGCTCTGTTCTTCTCTACTGTAGTCTACATCAAAGGAAGTCTTGACCGATGCTGATGTCAGCCAGTAAAGAATCTGCTTAATTCTCAAGGACTGGGGATAAGCCCATAACCAGGGAAGTGCTTGACCATTTTAGTGTATGGAGCTCTAAGCTTGACCGTACTAAATCTTGGACTCTTCCCTTCCCAGAGGAATCCCAAGAACATATTTTCAACCTTCTGCGGCCTCTGCTTTGAAATGCATACTTGCAAATTATTGAGACAAGATTTTTGGAAAGGTTATCATTTTGAGGCCTCTAGTTTGTGCCCTAAAGTAATATTTAACATTTCCCTCCTCTGGAGCTTAATCCTTAAGTGTCTGATTATGGCATCCAAATTTAGAGCAATCAAGTCTGCATTACTGGTTGAAATTTTCATCCCTAGGTAGCCTGTGTTGTCCAGTGTCCATTTTAGTCTGAGTGACTGAATTGTTTCTAGTGTACATTGTGGGTTTGAGGGTTATACCTCTGATTTCCCCCTGTTAAGGCTAATGCCCAAGATTTGGTAGAAATTAAGTGTGAATAGCACTGTGGGTATGGCGTCATCTGGGTTAATGATAATCAGCAATAAATTGCCTGCATATGCCAATGTTTATAATGTCACTTTCCCTATTTGTATGGCTTACATAACCAGAATATGCTGAATTTTAATAAACAGGAGTTCTAGGGTGATAAGGAATTATTAAACTGATGCCTTTGGCAAGTTTACCTATATAACTGAAATGCTGGGGAAATTACATCATTGGTCAGCATTGCAGGGTTTCAGTATAATATAGTCAAAGTCGTTTATATCTGGCTTATCTGTGTTACGCAGTTTTGCCCGATATTGTGAGTGTATAAAGTAACTGAAAATAAATAAAAAACAAAACAAGTAATGATTTGAGAGTTTGTGTATGGCAAGGTAGCAGAGATGTCCAAGGGATGAAACAGATGTTCATTGACAGGTTCCTTAGTGTTACAGGCAAGTAACCCATTTTTACTGTTTAACAGCCTCACTAATATGGAATCTTCACCATGTCACATGGTTTAAAATGTTTAGGTACACTTTCAAGCAAAGTCAGTACTGTACAGTACTGTTTTTAAAATCATGATCTCTTACATTTAGAATCCATTGCCAAAGTGCTGACAGCTGATGCTCACTTCCACAAAACCTCAGCTGAAATCCACTCTGAGTCTTGGCCATGTATGTAGCTATTAAAATAACATCAAAATAAAATTTTCCTGCTGCACATAATTACAGCACTTCACACACAGTTTGATAGGGATAATGACAGGAAACTGACCGAAATAGGTGGCCGCTATAGATTGCTATATGCGATAGTTTTTACTATATCTGCAATACAACTGGCAGATGACAAACACTTTTGGCCCACTAAAGCTGACTGCTCTTCAAAACCGAGGATGGTATAAGTGGTGCTGACTGTAGCTTGAAGCAGTTTATAACTGCATGCTGGGGCAGAAGTTTGATGTCTATAGCACCTGTTTAAACTGACTGCAAGAGAGACAGGGGGCTAGGGGAAACATGGCGACATGTGAGAAGAAGGGAATCCTAGCTAGTACTCCCACACTTCTGGGACTAGTATTAGATCAGTGGGTATAAGGAGGGATGAGGTACAATCTGGGCCAGGTAAGGGGACATTAGAGAGGGGAACCAGAAAGTGTGTAAACACCAAGAAAAACAAGAGGCTAAGAGAACATGGGAAACACAAGGTCATAGAGAGGGGGATAACAAAGTGAGTTTAAGGGCCAGATGAAAGGCTGTATGCCTTAATGCCAGAAGCTTGGGTAATAAAATCAGCAAGCTATAGGCTCTGATGGCAGACACTGAAGTAGGCCTTGTAGTCATCATGGAAATGTGGGCTTCAGAAAATAGTGACTGGGACCTGATGGTCCCTGGGTACTCCATGTTCAGGAGGGATAGAGGAAAAGGTAAAGGGGGAGGAGTATCCCTCTGTGTCAGGGATGGCATTGAGGTGGTGGAACATGGGTGCATGAGGGGTAATAATAGGGAGTCACAATCACTGTGGGTGCAATGGGGCACCAACTGGGAATGGACATGAGCCCCCTGGGAGGGGGTCCAGAGGCCATGCAGCTTTGAGCAAGAAACTATGCTCAGGAATGGTCTGCAGAACCCCTGGGGCAAGTGAAGGAGAGGGACAGAGAGCACATGGAAAAACTTGAAGGGGGTAGCAAAGGGAGCGGTAATGACAGTGGGTGATCTGAACCTGCTGGATATCGATAGGGATGTTCTGATGGCCAGCAGTGCCAGAAGTCGGACCTTGCTGGATATATTAAAGGACCATCTCCTATTACAGCTTGTTAAGGAACTGGGCAGACTTCCATTCTCCATTTGGTGCTTACCAACTTGGAGTTTGTAGGAGTGGTGAGTATATGGAAGACACTAGGGAACAGTAACCATAACTCCACTTGGTTAAAGCAGGCCCTTGAGACTGGACAGCCCCAATCAAGAATTAAAGTCCTTGATTTTAGGAGGGCATACTTCGGCAGGCTAAGAGAACTGGTCAGGGAAAAGTTAGGGTAGACAATTTAGATGGGGTGGAAGAGAGATGGGGGTTAATAAAGGTGACCATTCTTAAGGCATCTAAAAGTTATCCATGAGAGCGGTAACCAAAAGGAATAAGTTCAAGAGACCATTATGGTTTTTGGCAAAAGCCAGGGAAGCAATGGGGGCTAAGAAATAAGCCTTCTTTTTTTCCAGATTTTCTTTATGCTCCCCTCTCTGGCCACTCAGACTCTCTCTGGAGGGACACCCAGCTCAACCTTATCCTGCCCGCCTGAAGTCCCCAGCCCTACCTTGCTGCTGGGGGGAACTCTACTCGCACAGCACCCCCAACCCCCCCGGATCTAAGCCCTCCCTGGGTGGGACTGCCGACTCCTCCTAGTGACCTTTCTGGAGTCTAGCTGGTTGACCAGGTAGTGCAGGGAGCACTGAAGGCAGGCTGAAGGACCCGACACTGGGCATGGGGGTTGGCCACGCAACCCACCTTCACCTACTGAGGGCCAGGGCATTTTCCTTTTTCTGTTCCTCCCTCCCTGTTGGCTCAGATGTGCAATGCTTCCAGCATGTGCGTGCACATTTCCACACACGCATGTGGGATCGCTGCCACAGCCAGTCCCCCAACAGAGGATCCACAGGCTATTGTACCCCAAGTTACCACCAGGAGTCACCAAAGCCCAGGATCTTGAATCCCCCTCCCTCCCAGGCCAGGACAGCAATCTTCCAGATGCTCAGTCTTGTCCTTCCCCACTGACCCCCGATGATCTGAGCTTGCTCATGAACCCGGATTGCTGGCATGGCAAGAGGTGTGGGGTCCAGTGCCTCAACCCTCAGTGTCACTGGGCCGGTCAAAAAAAGCCTTCTACAAGGCAAAGAAGAACGGGTAGAATATTTACTGAGAAATTACGAAGCAAAGCAGGTGGTTAAGGAGACAAAAGTAGACACAGAGCTGCATACTATAGAAGGGGTCAAGGACAGAAAAACATTTTTTCTGATATTAGGAGAAAAAAGAAAGAAGGGGGAATCTTTAGGCTATCAGAGGGGGTAGGGTGGTAGAAGAGGATGGGCAAAACGCTGGCATCCTTAATGATTATTTTTGATCAATTTTCACCAAGGAGAAAGGTGGGTCCTTGCCTAAGAAAGGCACCAAAGCAGCCAATAATGGGGACACAGGGATGAGGCAGCCAATATTTTCAAGCGACAGGGTCAAGAAAGGGCTGGTGGTCCTTAAGCTAGATAAGGCCTTAGGATCCGATGGGTTGCATCTGAGAATACTCAGGGAACTGACAGCAGAACTGGCTGAACCCCTGATAGGACTGTTGAACTGCTCACTACAGACAGGGGTAGTTCTGAAGTACTAGAGGGTGGCAGACATCTTTCAGCTCCACAAGACGGGGGGCAAGGAACAAGCAGGGAACTACAGACCTGTTAGTTTGACCTCCATTGTAGGCTAGCTGATGGAGTCACTGATCAAGGAAGACCACATGGGCTATCTGGAGAGCAATGATCTCCAGGATAGTAAACAGCAGGGGTTCATGGCAGGGAGGTCCTGTCAGATAAACCTGATAATTTTCTTTGATTGGGTGACAAGGAAACCGGATAGGAACCATGCCATGGATTCATTCTATTTTGAGTTCAGCAAGGCTTTTGACTCGATATCCCACAGATGCTTGCTGAAGAAAATGGAGGATCTAGCTGTGGCTAAGGATATCATTAACTGGATAGCAAACTGGCTATAGGCAGCAGATGGTTGTGGCTAATGGGGTTAAATCAGAAGAGAGGGAGGTGAGGAGCAGGGTGCCTCAGGGATCTGTTCTGGGCCTGGTCCTTTTCAATATGTTTATTAGCAACATTGGAGAAGGTATCTTGGTCAGGTTGTGTCTCTTTTCAGATGACACTAAGCTATGTGGGGGGGGGGATAGCAATGAATAAATCAGAAATGCAAAGTGATTTAAAAACCTAGAGGGATGATCTAAGGTTTGGCAGTTGAAATTGAATGCCAAAATATACAAAATAATGCACCCAGGGAATAAGAAACCTAAGACAGAGTACTGGATGGGTGAGGTGAGACTTAGCACTATGGCTGAGGAACATGATCTAGCAGTTGTCACCAGTGACACAATCAAGCAATCAATCAAATGCAACAAGTCCTATAGTAATGCAAGTAGGATGTTGAGGTGTATAGGGAGAGGTATTGATAGGAGGAGGAAGGAGGTAATACTGCCTCTTTATAGATCATAAGTAAGGCAACACATGGAGTACTGCACCCACACATAGAGCTCTCTCCTCCAGTAGGGACAGGTTTGAGACAGTGCAGTGCAGGGTAACAAAATGATTCTTGGCCAACAGGACAAGTCTTACAAGGAGCACTTCAAAGTACTGAACATGTACACACTGGAGACCAGAAGGGAGGGGGGATATAATAGATACCTTCAGGTTCCTAAAAGGATTAAACAGGGTGAACTACGAGGAACTATTTAGCATGAATGCTAGTTGGTGGTCACAAGGGCATGAGTGGAAACTGACAGGAGGGAAGTTCAGGAGGGACATGAGGAAGTATTATTTTACAGAAAGGGTGGTGAAGCAACAGTCTACAAGCCAAAGTGGTGGGCGCTAAAAGAACTGATGGTTTCAAGCATGGTTGGGACAGAGTTACGGGCATAGTGATCGCTCAGAGCAACAGAATCAGGAAGGAGAATTGGGGGATGAGGGGGAGGGCTAGAACTCTGGATGGACAGTATGTTCCAGGGTTAGATAGGGAACTCAGAGAGACTGGATGGACCCTTGGTCTTTTTCTGCCATCATTGCCTATGAAAGGAGTGCTAATCCACAGAACTTCTATTGCCTTGCATAAATACAACCATTCTACTGAATCATAGGCAATAACAGTGTCTATACTCATTAGCACTGCTGGTGTCTGTTGTTGTTGTCTTTCCCATATTGCATTTACAATAGCCCTTATATTATCCATTGATGTACGACCTTTCACAAAACCAGTCTGATGATTGTCTATGCTAGGAGGACCAATTTTTCCTAATCCACTGACCAGTGTCTCAGTAAGAACTTTTGCATCAACATTTAAGAGAAATGGGTCTATAGCTACTGGTTAATTGTGGTTCCATTCCTGGTGTCAATAATACTTTAATAAATGCTTCATTCATAGTTTGTGACAGTGTACCATTTTTTAAAGGCTGAAATAAATATGTTTAGAAGTTTTCTGCTTAGGGTGGTGAGCATGGTTTGGTAGAATTACACCAGTAGGCCAACTTGCCCAGGTGGATTCCTTTTTGATAGTGACATTATAACCTGCTAAATTTCCATCAAGTGTACTGGTGCATTTAGAGTTTCTTGTTGTTCTTTGGAGAGGGTAAGAAGGGTCTTATTTCCTAAAAATTCATGCAGGAATGGGGGTTCTGCCCCTTGCTGGGACTGATATAGTATGTTGTAGAGGGACTCTTCTATTATTTATTTGGGTTGTGAAGACAGATGGTGCTTCGCTGTTTTAATGTTCACTACATAGAGGAAAATGGATGGGCAACAGTGAACAACAATGCTGTGTTCACTTCGAGAGGTTATTATGACTACTAAGTAGACCTAGAGGGCTATGGTTGTCATGACAACCTTGAGAAGTTAACTCAGCACTGTTGTTTCACTATTGTCCATACATTCTACTTTATAGTGTATAGGCAACAGTGCATCAGCAACAGAGCATTTCTTGAGGAATTTATTCAAAAAAGCATTCCTTCTTTCTCCTTGAGAATGAGCTGCCTTATGGGTTAAAAACTCTCACACACTTACTTATATAGGCATTCGCTGGCTGCTGAGTGATTCAGACAAACTTCGTTTCAGTCGTGAACATTTTAAATATTTTTACATCTGTTCAGTGAGTCTGTGGTTCATTTATAGCCTGGTGCCATTCTGAATAAGTAGTTTTCTCAAATACAACAGAAGCCATCTTCGATTGTTTCTTTTTCTATGCACAACTGACAGAAGAAACTGGAGTAGCAAACCTGTAAGCTGTATAATAGCGGCAGTTGTTACAACAAACATAGCAAACATTTCCATTGAAAGGCAACAAACCGCAACCACATGACCCAGTAGAGCCCATAAAGGAGCACCACAGGCAGTAGAGGCAGAGGTGGTAACAGTCAGAAGTGTGTGCTACAGATGCAGGAGAAAGAAACACCTCAGAGAGAGACACAACCAACAGATACATATTGTTGCTGGGTGCAACGTTCTGTTGGTACAGGTGATGCTACTGTGTTCCCAGTTGTGGGACTTGCTGATTGCCTTGCTGGGACTGCTGGTTCTGCTGCAACTTTTACAAGAATGTCAAAGTCTCCTGCTCCCACTTAATTGGATCACCTGCTGTTGTTCTGTCTGCTGAGTCTTTTATATTGTGTCTGCAGGTGTGGGAAAATGTTGCACGTTTTGCAATTTTCCACACCTGCGGAAATTTTGACTGTGAATATACTGCACTTGCATTTCCACAGATTTGCAAGCCTTTTTGTCTACACATGCACATTTGTTTGCTCTCTTTGTGAATCTAGCCCTATATGTTTTTTGGCCTGCATAAGTTTCATTGTATAGGTTAACTGCTTGCCACCCTTCTGACTGAGTTCCCAGTATCAATGTTGTATACACTGTACTGCTACTTTAGCTGTATTGTAAGTGTAACTGGGACACATTGCAGATGTTTCATGTGGTACGTTCTCAGTTGCTATCACTGTCTTGCATCTGTGGAGGCCATGCATGCTTGAGGGGCCTGGGCTCATTCAACTAATGTTGGGGGTTTGGTTTGGATGGGCAATAAAGGAAATAGTGTGGTGCCTCCACCCCAAGAAGGAAATCCTAGACATGATCACAAGTAGAATACTACCTCCAGAATGTAGTACCAACCCACTGCCACAATAACTATTGTACACTACCCAAGAACCAATATGTACCAGTACCCACATTTAAATTGCAGTTTCAAAAACTTCTGTACCAGTTAGGGTTAATTACTAATAACATACTCACACACTAGCATTTTAGAAACTAAAAACAGGACTTCAGGGGGGATCACATGATGCAGCAGGCCTGAGAAGACGCCTTTCTCATTCTCTCCTTCCCGCTGCCGTTATTTTTATATATTTTCCCAAGTTAATTAACATGGAGAGCCTTAGCAAACTTACTAAGTGGTGCGGGAAGAGCTCCAGAGCTGTGTTGGAGTGCTTTGTGAAGAATGGAGGCTGACATGAAAAAGCCTCAGCCCAAACACACACCCCCGGCCACCCCAGAGGAGGCCCCTAAAAAGCCACAAGATAGTACCACAGGGGCTGCGCAGGCAATGTCACACCCTAATCTGGGGCAAGAGCCCTTAACACTCACTGGATTCCTGGCCAAATTTTGTCCATTTAAGGAGGAGCTGAGAAGCCTCACTAGTGAATTTAAAACACTTTTCCAGGCTATTGAGGACATAGCGCTGAGAACATCTGACACAGAGGCTCGACTTACTTCTTTAGAGAGGAGGGTGGATAAGCAGGATCCTGAAGTGGTCCTAATACAGCTAAAAATCAGCAGGATGGAACAAAAGTTAGAGGATCTCGAGGGTCACAGCCGCAGGAATAACGCAGTTATCATTGGGCTCCCCGAGATGGAAGAAGGACAGGATGCTGTTTTATTTGTCCAGAAATTCATTGAGAAGATTATTGGGCTCTCGCCCTATGGCCCACATTATATCGTAGAGCGGGCCCATAGAACATTGCAATGTAAGCCTCCGACGGGGGCTCCTTCTTGACCCCTAATTTTCCGTTTTCTTAATTTTCTGGAGAAGTAGCATTTTTTTGCCAAATTGAAGACTATTCAAGAGCTGCAGTGGGAAGGAGCGAGAATTAGAGTCACTCAGGACTTACCGCTCTCAGTCAGAGAGTGCAGAGCTGCCTTCCATCTGGTGGTTAAGAAATTACTCGCAGCTGGTCTGAAATTCAGGATGTTGTACCCTTCCAAGCTGCAGGTGCAGTTATCGGGACAGTGGCATTCCTATGAGTACTTAGATTCAGCAACTGAAGGACTAAAGAAAGCTATGCCTGATCTATTTAAGGACACTTAAAAATGCTAATGGTATTAGTAGCGGGGACCATTCGGGAAGCTTGTTGCACAACGGAATGCATGGTCCCATTTTGGATGTTGCTTTCTAGCCAAGACTTGACCTCTTGTGATTGCCCCCCTATTTTGGGTTAGATGTGGAAAGTAGGTGTACTTTTATAGTTTTTGTTATTAAAGTATACTTCAAACTCATTGTGGGGCAGGCATGGGGTATGGATGGGACATTTTTGGCTATGGGTATATGAGGGCGGTCTCCTGTATCGCCTAGGGGCTCCAACTTGGGGGATGAATAGGTCCTTATGGGTCTTTAGGGCACTTCTGCATTGAGTCCCCCATTATTGATGCCTGGTGGGTTGAAATGAAGCCCCAGGGTAGGGTTGCATTGGGCCTTGTTTTTGTTTAGTGGTCCTAGTCTTGTCCCTCTCTCTTTTCTCTCTCAGATGGTTTGTGGGAGGGAGCCCTTTTTCGGATGATGACGCACTCGAGGAGAGACCAGGAGGTCGGCATGTGGCTGGTGTTGTTGGTCCGGGAGAGCTTTAGTGGTAATTAGCAGGGTAGATGCCTGCCCTGTTTTCCCAGTTCCTCCCTGTTTCTTATGGGGCCACATGGTTTACATATGAGATGATGGAATGGGTACGGTGTCGTTTGGCAGCCATGAGAGGGGAGTATTGCCCTAGTCTTAGTTGAACTTATTATTAAGTAGCTGGGCTCCCTCGAATATATGAGGCTTTAGCGATGCAGATTTGGTAGCAATGGGGATATATGCAGATGCTGTTAGTACAGCTGTTGTTTAGGGGTGGAGCCTGTTCTCCCTGACTTATCTTCCCTTCGGTCGGTCACGTATAGTGTGTTCCCACAGGATACCAGCAATGCCGTTTTGCTGGTAGGATCCTCTCAATTTTAAGTGCTGCCTGATCTAATAGAGACTTATTCTTCCCTTTTTTTTATTTTCTTGCCATTTAACACAGGGAGGGGATTGTCTGTTGTATAAGTATGGTGGCAGTGTATTAGTCTGTTACCATAATGTAGATTCATTGGAAGGTAATGGATGGAAGGTAATTTGCAATGGGGTATTTAGTAATAGGATGGCTCTCCATTTTAGAAGGGTTCTCATAGTTAGTCTAGGCATTTGCGTGTTATGTATTTGTATGGAACCTGCCTTGTTCCTCTGTTCTTTCATATATAGGTTTTATAGAGAGGCAACAGAAGGGGGAGCAGGAGGGGGAAGGCGAATCTGGAGGTGCTGCTTCATGATGTGCATGAAAAGGGGGAGGGAGGGTCGGGTGGAACTTAAGGGTATTGCATCTTGGGGTTGTTTGTTTGTTGGGTAGTTTAAGTGATGTTCTTAGTGGGGATGAGGTTGGGGGATTGGGGGATGGTGGGGAAGGTTCGGGGGGGACACAGTCCGCTGTAGGCAGGTTGATGCTCAGTTTTACTGTAGTTCGTGATTTCAAGTGTTGTTTTCATCCATTGAAATTGTATGATGGCTAAGGAGCTCTGTTTTTCAACATGGAATGTTAAGGGGGACCGTTAAAAAAAAAAACAATATAAGGTATTGAAGCATTTAGACATTTTACACACTAATTTAGTTTTTATCCAAGAATCTCATTTACTTGACTCGGAAGCCATTCAGATGAGATGGATGCAGATTGGTCAGGTCTTTTCAGCCCAAGGAACTTCTAGTAGTTGTGGGGTTTTAATTCTTGTTAACAGGGGTATTCCTTTCAAGTTCATCCAGGAAATTAAAGACCCATATGGCAGATTTATTCTGGTTAAGGGCACTATGTACTCCATAGATCTTGTATTAGGAATCATATATTGCCCTAACAAGGATGACCCTCTCTTCTTTAAAAGACTTCTCAACAATATTCTTTCCTTGCTACCTTCCACAATAATTTTGGGGGGGGGATTGGAATCTAGTGACGGACCCGGGTAAAGATCGTACTGGCTCACTTTTGGGACCCCTTTCCCCGGCACAACATGCGGTACATGAGATAATGGATAGATTGGGGCTTTGTGAAATATGGAGGGTTTTACATCCCGAGAATAGGGAATACACTTTTGTATCCCCTGTTCATAGGTCCTCATCTCGTATTGATTACCGGTTACTGTCTCAGGCTTTGTTACCTGGTGTAACACTCTCTGCCATTCAGCCAGGTCTGTCCTCTGATCACTCAGTGGTGCTTTGCAAGCTGGCCCTTACCTCCTTGCCTAAGTGCCAAATTAGGTGGAAACTGAATGGCCAACTGCTCAAGCACTCTAAGAGCAGAGACCAAATTAAGGAGCATATTATACAATTTTTTGACTTGAACACTACACAGGACACTAGGCCAGATGTATTATGGTGTGCCTTTAAAGCATATCTCCAGGGCATCCTAATTGGGATGGACTCAGCAAGGAAAAGGGGGTGGAAGGTGAAGCAGAAGGCAGTGTTTGCCTAGATTAGAACATTAGAGGTTAATTTACAACCAAACCCATCCGACGAGACTAAACAAGATCTTGCAAATTTGAGGGATTCCTATATAAGCATGCTTAATGAAAAAGCAGAATTCACTATTTTATGCACAAGGGCCTCTTACATAGACCACGGGGAAAAAGTGGGTAAACTGTTGGCACAGAGAATTAAACCATTGGAGTCCGCCCGGTTTATCCCTCCTATTCACTCTAGAGCAGATGGAGCTCTGAGATCCTGTCCCCAGGAGATTGTCTCAGAGTTTGTCAGTTATTACAAACATTTATATGGAGAAATGTCCAATTCCCCTTCTGCCATTACTCTCTCCTCCTACCTAGTGGAAGCTCAGTTACCTCATCTTTCGGAGTCTCAGTGAAGGGCACTCGTAGCCCCTACCACGGAGTTGGAAATTTTGGAGGTGATACAGGGTTTTCCCTTAGACAAAACACCTGGAATGGATGGTTTTTCAGCAAACTTCTATAAATGTTTTAAGGAACAAGTTACCCCTCATCTTCTTTCCCTTTTTCATCATATCCTATCGGGTGTGCATGTAGACTCCACTCTATTTGAGGCCCTTATCGTGCTTCTCCCGAAGTCGGGTAAAGACTTAGAATGTGTGGCCCTCAATTTGGCCAGATGGTCGGCCCTACCTGTCTCTTTCTGAGGAAGAGTTAACCTGGTTAAGATGAATGTTCTCCCGTGTTTTTTATACCCATTCCAACTACTCAATATTTTTTTACCGGGTGGTTGGTTTAAAAAAGCCCAGAGTCTGATAGGTGAATTTATCTGGTCCAAAAAGAAACCAAGATTAGCTTTTTATAAGCTTGTGGTGCCTAAGCCTAAAGGCAGTTTATGGCTTCCATACCTATGCATGTATTATTGGGCCTGCAACATGACTAAATACCTCAGGTGGATGGATCCTAATCCCTCTGCCTATCTTCCCGCATGGCTCAAAATAGAACTGGAAATGATCTGATCTGCTAATATATCCCCTTCCACATTATTATTCCTCAATATTGCTTCTCTACCAAAGGTATAAAAGATACCACAATAGAAACTTTTATGAGGATTCACTCGCAGTTGTGTGGATTCTTAAAATATAAAAATTGTTTGGATGTGGCGCAATCGATCTGGAACTCTCCTGCTTTCAAAATAGATAACAAAATGCTATCCCCTAGGCGGTTACCTAGATTTGGAGAAAGGAGTTTGTCTTCACTTCTTAAGGAGGATGGTACTTGGTTATCAGCTGAAGACATTGTTGTGAAATTTAGGCTTCAGGAAAGTGATTACTTTAAGGTACTTCAGCTTAGACACCTCCCTATTAAAAAGCTTGAAGATGGTCCCCCTTTATCTTACAAATTCTCTTTCCAGTCTGAATTGGGCCCACTAGCTAACTTCCCCCAGAGTATCTCCAAACTTTATAATATTTTGTACGACTGGCATTTTTCTGAGCCGTTTGGACCCACAGAGTTTTGGTCCAATTTTTTCCCACACTGGGATAAAGACTGGACAGCTATATGGAATAACTGCCATCATTTTGTAACACAAGATAGGCTACGGTTAATGCAGTTTCACATTCTCCACAACCTTTATCATTGTCCGCAGAAACTGGCCAAATGGGGAGTAACATCTTCTAATATATGCATGAGGTGCGCTCAAGTGGAAGGCTCCCTATTTCATATTTTCTGGGAATGGCCCAAGATAATTCCCCTCTGGAAGGCTATTAAGGACAAGGCTGACCGACTGCTTGGGCTGACGGATTTGTTCACTCCAGAGGTTTGCCTTCTCGGGGATTACTCACAGATTTCAGTCAACAGGCGTAAGTTCCACATTGCCTTGATCTCTATGTCAGTTAAAAAGTTGGTGCTTAAATATTGGAAGAGTACTGAGGTTGTCCCTTATTCTGAATGGCTTAATGAGTTATTATTTAACCTTAGAGTGGAGAAGACTATTTCGAGTAGTAACAATAACAAATCCAAATATGAAAGGATCTGGGCCCCGTTGCATATGTTATACACCATTTAGTATTCTCTTTTCAGATTACTATGTAGTATTGACTGTCATGCCTTGGGACTGTGTGGGGGGTGGTGCTTTGTGGGGAGGTGGTGGGGGGGAGGGGGACGGGGTTATGTAACCTGCTTTGTCATATGTGTAAATGTGTTGGATATCATGACCCTGTCTATTGTAATTGTTGAACTTTCAATAAACTTTAAATAAAAAAAAAAAACAGGACTTCATTAATTAGCACCGCAGATCCTGTAAATTGAATAGGAATTATGCAAAATGGTTTAGCAATAATCTTAGGCAGTAGCAACACAATTTATTACTTACACTGCTGTGAAGTGTGTCACCCCAAGTAATGCACTTCTTTTTTTTTTAATTTACATTTTATGCCCAAGTCCTATTGTGGAGCTGGCAGGTGGGCTCCAGCTCCCCTCCCGGGGGTGCTTGTGTCCATTCCCAAATGACGCACCATTGCCAGGATCACCGCTGGAATCTTCATGGAGCCTGCCAGCTCCAATCTTTACCCTTGCCATGCAGCGGTCATGTGTGTATGTGTGGAGGCACACACATGTCATGATCCACAGTCCCCTCCCTACTCTTGTTGCTCTTCACCTGCATTACCCGCAGGCTTCCACTTTGGGGTAGCCATACAATGGGGGGAACTGGAACCCTTTGCCGGAAGAGGACAGCTTGCCTTGCGGCAGTTCAGTCTAACTCCTGCCTTCCTCCCCAGCAGACCCCTGACAACCCAGGTTTGTTCCCGAACTCAGGTCACTAGCATAGTGCAAGGTGTGGCATCCAGTGCCTCAACCCTCAGCACCATCAGGCCAACTAGCAATGCACTTCTGTGATGATCATACCTCTCCACAGTGCTAGTTCACTTGGGCTGCCACACCCACACACAAGACTGCAACAAAGGCCTTTTATAGTGTAGGGCCTCCCACTTCCTTCACTAGCAGATCCGCAAAGATCTAGTAGCTTTCTGTAAGCCCCCCTCCCTGTGTCTAGGGGTATAATGGTGATAACAATTCCTTGGGAGGGGGCACTGTACAGCAGAAAAAAGGGTTCACATACCTGGTCGGCCTGGCTCACCAGACCTGATGAGACCGGGGTGACCCATTCTTCAAGGTGCAGAGCTAGCTGACTGCAGAGATGAGATGCTGGTCTTCACCTGCCTGGCCTTGCCATCTTCACCACCAAGACCTTCAACAGGCAGGTCTCTTGCCATTTCCACATGGGTCCTCTGAGGCCAGACTCCTTGGATGCCACTCTGGAACATACTGTGGAGGCAAAATCTTGTTAGCAGCAAACCAGTCCATCCAAACAAATGAGGCAAATATTCCAAACCTCAGGAACAGGGGATCCCATTTAATGAACCATTAATTTGAACACGAAACAGTCACTCCATGGAGCAGTACAACACAACAAGTTGCTCTGGACTGTTGGGGTAACATTAGATGCTAGTAGGTGCTTAGGACTGTGGAGGTCACATCTGAAGCTAGTTGATGCTCAGAACCAAGAGGTCACATTAGAGCATTAAGTCCAGGTAGCTACCTATTATCTAGGCAGCCAGCAGTCCAATATAGTTAGCATGTTTGAGCCAAATAGGCCTTTAAAGCAGACAGCAAATGTTCTCCCCCCCTAAAATTTCACAAGGAGCATGTGTTAGATTTGTAAATTATAGTTTAGATTTCCTAATAATAATAATAATAATACAACTTATAATAAGTATGATAAAAATGTAATTTAGACCAAAGGTACAGATGAGACAGAGACATATATTCATCTTAGTATTTCTTTTACTAAAACCACACAGGTGCAAGTGCATACAGACAAAAAGCCTGAGATATTTTACTAATTAACAAATATCTCCCACACCTAACCACCTTGGTTAACAATTATGAAACAGCAAATTTATACTCACAATCAGACTACACAACTGGCAGCTTGTGACATCATGTCTGGATCTGTGTAACACAGACTGATAAATTCCATCTGTTTATATACACCTTTTGGTACCAGCTTTTGCTCAACTTCTGCTGACTTAAGACATTCTTTCATGGTAAGAAAAGCATGTTTTTGAATTATTACCTCATGCCAGTTGTAAGTTCAGAAGACACTTTCTGCCCCATTTCCATATTAAACAGAAAAACATGTTTTTCATCAAATTGAAACAAAATGGTTATATGAAATGCAGGCTGAAAATAGAAAATAGAGTTAAAAATCAATGTTTCACCCATAGGTCTTCTTCAGGAAATATCTAAAAGAGAAAAAGCAAGGTTAGTGTAGAGGACAGGTAAAATAAGGAATATATATGTGGGGAAAGGAAAAAGGGTGAGGCTCGGGGAGGAGAAGTGATAAATGACAAGTTAAAGATAGAATCTGGAAAACAAAAAGGTGGTGATGGGAGTGACAAGGCATAATAGCTATGAATGAGCTAGGGAAGTCCCCAGGTGGAGGCTAATTAACAGGGCCTAGTAAGAAGGCTGAAAGGTGACAAATGTGGGGGATAGAGACATCTGCAGAAAAAGAAAATCAGTGCGTACAGATACAAACAGATTTTAGGGAAAAGAAGGGGAGGCTGAATGATATCAGTAGAAAATAAGTCTATCTTTTAAACGGGAGGGCTGCTGGGAGCCAAGGTGGATGATCAGCTTGGTTTCCATGTTTTTTCTATGGTCAGAATCTCAGATGCTCTGCTGAAGGACATAAACAAAAAGATCATTGACACTGTGGTCTCTGGAGATAAAGTGGGATACAATGGGTTTATCAGTGTCTCCATTCCCGACTGCCCTGTAGTGTTCCCTGAAATGGTCAGCAAGGCATCTACCAGTCTGTCCAATGTAAATAGCTGCACACTTCCTGCAAAGAATGCAATATACCACATTAGTGGAGATACATGAGAACTCCTTGGTGATGTGAAAAACACCTCTGGGACCCTGAATTTCAGTCACACTAGAAATAAATTTGCAGGTGTAGTAGTGCTTTATGTTGCAAGGTTTGGTATCTGATAGGGAGGAACTGTTAGGAGTAGGTGGGCTGCTTTTTCCAGGAGATTCCGCAGGTTGGGTGGCCGGCTGTAGGTGGCAATAGGTGGGTCTGTAAAGGAAACATCAATGTTTGGGTCAGTTTGCAAAATAGGAAAGTTACTGGTGATGATCCTATGAAAAGAAGGTGTACTTTGCTGGAAGAAAAGCACTAGTGGAATTCATCGTTGTTCTTTCGTGACAGTATCCTTCCTATGGGGGTCAAGGTTACGGGGCATGTTACTGACCTGGGAGAGTGCTCTGTCTACTGTGCTCTTGGGGTATCCCCTGTTAATAAAAAAAAATATGCATTATTTAGGCCTGTTCAACAAAATCATCATTTTCACTGCATAACCTGCAAAGTCTAAGAAACTGTGAATATGGCAGGCCATTCTTGACATGTTTAGGGTGGAAGGAGCTGTGGAGGAGGAAAGTGTGTGAGTCAGTGGGTTTGTAATAAACTGATGTCTTCAGACCAGTGTTCTGCACTGACAGTTTGATGTCCAGAAAAGGCAGTGTTGAGGAGGATACTTCAAAAGTGTACTGAAGGGAAAGATGGGCCATGGTAAACTTGTCCCAGAAGATTTGGAGGGTCTCAGTGAAGCAGGAGATAGCCCCCACACAGTCATCAATGTAGCATTTGTAGAGTTCAGATACAGTCCCTGTGAATGAGAGAAAAACCTGTTCCTCCACCCAACCCACAAACAGATTGGCAAAGCTGGGACTCATCTTAGTACCCATGGCAACTCCACTGACCTGCTGAAAAAAACTGTTATTAAACAAAAAAGCATTTAGTTTAAGAACAAGTTCTGCCAGACAGTTTAGTGTGTGTGGGGGTAGCTGCTGGACATTACGCTTATTCAAAAAATGCTACAAAGCTGTCAGGCCATCATTGTGGGGGATCACTGTGTATCGAGATTTGATGTCCCTGGTGAAGATGAGCTGATGGGAGCCATTGAATTTGAACCTGTCAAATAACTGGAGAGCATGATTAGTGTCTTTAGTGTAGGAGGATAGGGATTCAATGAGTGGTCTCATGAGGCTCTCCAGAAAAGCAGAGATGTGGGATGTGGGGCAGGATCAGGAGCAGGCAGACACAATAGGATGTCCAGGTTACATGTTTCATGGATTTTGGGAAGGAAATAAAACCTGGATGCCCAAGGATACTGAACTATGAGTCCTTTAGCTGAAGCAGGGAGCTCTTCGTTTTAAATAGCAGAGGTCCTGGTGATGGTAACCTCAGTCTGATAGTCAGAAGTGGGGTCCTGTGGAAGATAAGAGTAAAACCTGGTGTCGGCGAGTTGCTGTGTGGCTTCAGTGATGTATAATTCCTTTTGTCAGACCAGAACAGCACCCCCTTTATTATCTGGTTTAATAACAATGTCATACCTGCATTGTAGAGATCTGAGGGCTGCAAGTTCACCAGTTGTCAGGTTAAAGTGGCCATGCCTGCAATGAAAATTGAAGTTAGTGGTGTTTTCCATGCATTGGTTAATAAAATAATCAACAGTAGCAAAACGTTCAGGGGGGGGTCTATGCACTACGTTGGGGATCGATGTCACTGATTATTCTGGTAATACTGTCATCATCTGCAGGAAGAGGAGTCTCATTAGAAAAATGAGCTGTAAGTCGTACTCTGCAAAAGAAGCACTGCAGACCAGCTTGAACCTGGGGTACATCAAGATGTCTGGGTGTGTGCACAAAAGAGAGACCCTTGCTATGGAAAGATAGCTCATCCTGTGTCAGGGGGAGATCTGGAGGAATACAAAATACCAAATTATTAGGTTGTGTCTGACTCAAGGGCTCATGTTGGTTGCTGTTCTCTTGGGAGAGAGACTGGAGTTTGGCAGAGTTGGTGTCCTTGAGGAACAGAAAGACAGTAGAGTTAAGGGGTTGGATGCAATGATTAATAAAAGGAAGGTCATGTGGGGCTGTCCACTGCAGGAAGTCTTTTTACCTTTGGATGGTTTTGTCTCCAGATATCAGCTGTTTCTTAATGGAGAGAATGGTGTTCGTGACAAGTTTCCTAGAGAAAGTTTTCAAAAGCTTATTAGTGGAGTTAACATGTATCTCAGACCCAAATGAACAAGGTCGGAATTTCAAACAGAAACCTTGTGGAATAATACCCAGGTGGCAGCATTTGGAAAGAAACTGTAAGTGACTGCAAAGTTTTGTCTTAGAGCAAATGGCAGAAAATAATTCAAGAGAAGACTTAGAAATATGAGAAGGGAGTGCAGACATAGATGAAATAAAGGAGCATCAGAGAGAACTGAGAAAAGATTTCAGAGTAGGCATAGTGAGTCACAGCAAATATAACACACAGAATGTAAAAACAAAAGCAAGGTGCTGTGTCAGCATGTGGTCTGAAAGCAAAACAAAATGGTTATATTAAATTCACACTGAAAATAGAAAATAGAGTTAAAAATCAATGTTTCAACCATAGGTCTTCTTCAGGAAATATCTGAAAGAGAAAAAACAAAGTTAGTGTAAAAGAGAGGTAACATAAGGAATATATATATATGTGGGGAAAGAAAAAAGGGTGAGGCTCTAGAAGAAGAAGTGATAAATGACAAGTTAAAGACAGACTCTGGAACACAAAAAGGTGATGATGGGAGTGCCAAGGAATATTAGTAGTGAATGAGCTAGAGAGGTCCCCATATGGGGACTAATTAACAGGGCCTAGTAAGAAGGCTGAAAAGTGAATAGAAACATAGAAACATAGATTTTGGCGGCAGATAAGGACCGCTTGGCCCACCCAGTCTGCCCATTTCCCTACCTAATGGATAAGCTGCAGATCCTAGTTAAGCAGCAGCCTACTTCTTCTACCCACCCCTAGAATTGCCTTATGACTGTCCCACTGCTTGAATTCCACCACTGTTTTTGACTCCACAACCTCCTCCGAAGGCCGCTCCATGCATCCACAACCTCTCTGTGAAAAAATACTTTCTTAAATTACCTCTGAGCTGCTCTCTATCTTCAAATTGTGCCCTTGTTCTTGCACTTCTTTTTGAAAGATGCTACCCTCTTGGACTTTGTTGATTCCTTGAGGTACTTCAAAGTTTCTATCATGTCCCCCCTCTCCTCCTTTCCTCGAGGCTATACATATTCAGCTCCTTAAGTCTCTCTTCATATGTCTTCCGGTGCAGACCCTGCACCATTTTAATTACTCTCCTCTGGACAGCCTCCATCCTGTCTATGTCTTTGCAGAGATTGGGCTTCCAGAACTGCACGCAGTACTCCAGATGGGGTCTCACCAACTGTCTGTACAGAGGGATAATAACTTCCTGTTTTCTACTGGTGATGCCTCTCCCTATGCATCCCAGTATCCTCCCAGCCCTCCTTGCAGCCCTCTCACATTGCTTGCCCACCTTTAGGTCATCTGATATGACTACCCCCAGGTCCCTTTCTATTTATGTTGTTGTTAGTTAGAATGGAGGGGTGGAGACATCTGTGGAAAAAGAAAATAAGTGTGTACAGACACAAACAGATTTTAGGGAAAAGAAGGGGAGGCTGAAAGATATTAGTAGAAAATAAGTCTATCATTTAAACTTGAGGGCTGCTGGGAGCCAAGGCGGATGATCAGCTTGGTTTCCATGTTTTTTCTATGGTCAGAATCCCAGAAGCTCTGCTGAAGGAAGCAGACAGAAAGATTGACACTGTGGTCCCTAAAGATAAAGTGGGATACAATGGATTTATCATTGTCTCCATTCCTGACTACCATGTAGAGTTCCTTGAAATGGTCAGCAAGACGTCTATCAGTTTCTTCGATGTAAATAGTAGCTACACACTTCCTGCAAAGAATACAATATACCACATTAGTAGATGTGGATGAGAACTCACTGGTGATGTGAAAGAATCCTATGGGCCCCAGAATTTCAGTCACACTAAAAATAAGTTTGCAGGAGTAGCAGTGAGTTCTGTTTCAAGGTTTGGTATCTGGTAGGGAGAAACTGTTAGTTGTAGGTAGGCTGCATCTTACCAGGAGATTCCGCAGGTTGGGTGGCTGGTGGTAGGAGGCAATAGGTGGTTCTGTAAAGGAAGCACCAATGTTGGGGTCAGTTTGCAAAATAGGAAAGTTACTAGTGACAATCCTGTGAAGAGAAGGTGCATTCTGATGGAAGGGAAGCACTTGTGGAATTTGTCGTTGTTCTTGCATGACAGTATCCTTCCCACAGAGGTCAAGGTTACGGGGCATGTAACTGACCCAGGAGAGTGCTCTGTCCACTGTGCTTTTTTAGTATCTCCTGTTAATAAAAAAACTATGCATTATTTGGGCCTGCTTAGCAAAATCATTATCTTCACTTCATAATCTGCGAATTCTAAGAAACAGGCCATTCTTAACATGTTTAGGATGGAAGGAGTTGTGGAGGAGGAAACCAGGGCTGTGTTTACATAGATAGCACCCATAGGCTTGAAACTTCAGGTGCCCCCCCCACCACTGACCTATGCACCAGGCATGTCCCCCCAACACGCACACGCGCACACACACACACACACCCCTCTCCCTGCCATGTCCTGCTAAGTTATATCCACACCACAGAGTCCCTGCCTGGTCCCACTCATACCCTTTTGAAAGCTAAACTTGTATAAAACTTTTCCACAATATGAACATTTTTACAGTCAAAATGTTAAAATTCCTTTTAATAAACTGTTTACACTTATTTAGAAGTGAGAATAAAACAGTCTATCAGAACACAAGCAAGCACAAACACTCGCTTATTTGTTCATTTGATCTGAACAAGGCCAAACAGTGTGCATTCTTATTCAGAGTCTCCCTGGTTAGAAAAAAGTAATGCACTGAACAGAACAAAAGTCACTTTTACCTAAATGGTCTGAGTTCAAGCACTACAAGTCATTCAGGGGTAGCATTTTAATACTAAACTAAAGTTAGTGTCATAACAAACAAGCTGCAGGAATAAATGCACTGCTCAAAACTCCGCGTTTTAACTTCTTTAGGAGTTAGAGGGGAAAAAAATCTGCAGGTCATGGGGTGGGGGGGGTAACATTTTAAAATGGAGGCTAGTGGTTAAACTTTTTCTTATCCAAGTGGTCCGAAGGACAGGGGGCAGAATTTTTGTTACTAAGTGTGGTGATAACATTATTTAAGAATAAAAGCTACTGCAGTGCCAGTGTCACTGTCTAATAATACAGAACCTGTGGGTAAACAGTCTGAACTCTGAAGCTGCTGCTATCAATTTAATTTACAGGAGAAAAAAAGAACCTTCAAATTCACTGCAGGTCATGGGGTTGGGGAGGTAGCATGCATCCTGAACTTTCTAAAAAAAAATGGATACACTACAGATCAACCAGGAGCAGCATTTATTTTTGTTACTATATAACACAGACAATAAAATAAGATAAGCTTCAAACAAACTGTCAGATGACGTTGTGTGCAATAAAGCAAAAATGGTACCTGATATGCCTTGAATGATTCTGTGGGAAGGTAAATAGTCTGGCAGAAGTTGCAGGCAGCAGTTATTTATCCAGAGAAGCCAACCGACAGGACACGATGACCCAGTCCATCCGACTAGTTGTGATGATGATGCATATGCATTGATTTGGAACACACCTAGTCTACAGCTCACCTCACATACATACTGGCTGGCACTGCTCACTCAAAAAGATGAAGAACAGTTCTATTTACTTACTAAAGTAAAGTGGGTCTGGTGTTGACTATGCAAGTCTCAGTGACTTCTCGACTTGCTTTTAAACTTCTCCCCGACCAGACCGGCCATGACTACTGGGCTGGCAGCACTGTCTGCACTCACTATCTGGCAAGGAAGGTCCCTCTCAGTCTTTGCTTTCCAGCCTACACGACTCCTCCACGCTCGCTCAGTCAGGTCAGGAGAGGACCGAGGATTTCAATTTCTTTCACTTCAGTCCACAATACAGTTAGCTAGGCTAAAATTAAGTAGCTGTAGCTGGCTGGTCTAGCTGCTCCAGACTAGTACTACCGCTCCGCATCTGCTGCTTGCTTCGACTCCCGAATCTCCTACGCAGTCACACTTGTCTTGTCTCTGTGATGGTGACTCTCCCAGACAGAGACCCAGTGGACTTGAAGACACAGCTGCTTGTGGCGCTCTCTCTCTCTCTTCCTTCCAATTCCGGCTGGCAGAGTGGCAGTTGATACAGTTCTCCTTCTATCTTCCAAGTACTTTGCTGTACTTGTACTGGGGCCATTTATACTTGCCGCCCCTCTAACCTGAAACGGCAGCCAATCAGAGGATGCACAGCACAGTATACGCCCACCATGGACCTAACTGAAATCTTAAATCACAAGGTCCATGGGGCACTGCTTGACTTGCTGAGAATAATAGTTTCATACAGGGAGGGTAGAAGCGGAGTGGGCGGTGGGGCACCAACAGGCCGAATGGGAAAGTACATTGATATCCACGTCAGTCAGGGTCAGGTCAACCATTGCCTAAGCGGGGGGGGGGGTGCCAGCAGTCATGTACATTGATGTCACGTCATCCATTGCTTAAGGGGAGGAGAGGGCTTGTCATCAGCACAACACCAGGAGCAATAAACATTTATGTCTGTCACGACAAAGGGGAGGGTGGGGAGCCAATTGTTTAAATGACGCTGGCAGGGGGTCCCTTAGTAGGAGTCTGAACTGGAACGTCTTTAGACTTTTGTGTCATTTTTTTTATTTTGTTTTGTTTTTAGCAAGATATACTGGCAGACAACACAAGCAGCCAGCCCAGAAAAAAACATTTTTTTTTGCTGCCTAATTTTGCAGGTGCCCCTAAATGGCTGGTGCCCCTAGGCTGCAGCCTAGTTAGCCTATGCACAAAAACGGCCCTGGAGGAAACTGTGTGAGTCAGTGGGTTTGTAATAAACTGATGTTTTCAGACCAGTGTTCTGCACTGACAGTTTGATATCCAGAAAAGGCAGTGTTGAGGAGGATACTTCAAAAGTGTACTGAAGGGATGGATGGGCCGTGGTAAACTTGTCCAAGATTTAGAGGGTCTCTCTGGAGCAGGAGGTAGCCCCCACACAGTTGTCTATGTAGTGTTTGTAGAGTTCAGGCACAATCCCTATGAATCAGAGAAAAACATATTCCTCCACCCAACCCACAAACAGATTGGCTGAGCTGGGACCCATCTTAGTACCCATGGCAACTCCGCTGCTGAAAAAAAAACTGAAAAAGCATTTAGTTTAAGAATAAATTCTGCCAGACAGGTTAGTGTGTGTGGGGGTGGCTGCTGGACATCACGCTTATTCAGAAAATGCTGCAAAGCTGCTTTTGTTACACAGATAAATAATGAATTGGCTGAATCAGACTTACCATGTTATGCTGAATTTCTGGACTTCTGTCTGTGCCTGTGTGATAGAAACATAGAAACATAGAAGTTGACGGCAGATAAGGACTGCAAGGCCCATCCAGTCTGCCCATTTCTTTTTCTACCTTATAAATGTGCCATCGGCCTTTTCTCTGTCAGTGACCTATCTATTCATAGTCATTTGTATTGCTCCCTTATGCCTATCCCATGCCTGTTTGAAGCCCTGCACTGTATTCATAGCCACCACTTCTTGTGGTAAGCCATTCCATGCATCTACCACCCTTTCTGTGAATGTGATGTCTTCCTTGGGATAGATATCCTTGTGGCATCTCGGACAAAGCTGCTAATTGCGTTTTATAAGTGGAAGAATGGACTGAGAACCTCCAAGTTTGGGTGCTGGAGGTAATGAGTACTGTGTGTTGGCCCTAACAGAGCACATCACCTTTGGGGCTCATAATGACTGTTTTCCTGAAAGCTTCAACTTCTGTTTTCAGACAAATGAAACTACTGTTATTAATGGACAGGTCATTAGACCCTTACCTTTGTTTCCTAATGTTACTACCATTCAGGAATCTCTAGCCTATCAAGGCGCTGTCCGACAGGCAGTGCCACCACAGAGCATGGGGAATATGGGTGTGGACAGGACAGTAGTGTGGTGGGTAGGTAACTGGCTGGGTGGCAGGACACAGAGGGTGGTGGTAAATGGCTGTCACTCCACAGAGGGAAGAGTGACCAGTGGGGTACCACAGGAATCAGTGCTGGGACTGGTCCTATTCAACATCTTCATCAGTGACATTGCGCAGGATCTAGAAGGCAGAATTTCACTGTTCGCTGATGACACAAGCTCTGTAACAGAGTAGACACACCAGAGGGTGTAGACAGAATGAGAAGCTACCTGCAGAAACTTGAAGAATGGTCAGGGGTTTGGCAGTTGAAATTCAATGCAAAGAAGTGCAAGATAATGCATATGGGGCACAAAAACCCTGGCACAATATATCAGTTGGGGGTGAGGATATAGCATGCACCAAGCAGGAAAGGGATCTTGGGGTTGTCATCTCTGATGACCTCAAGGTAGGGAAACAGTGTGACAAGGCAGAAGGTAAAGCAAATAGGATGCTGGGATGTATAGGCAGGGGCATCACCAGCAGGAAAAGGAAGGTCATAATTCCACTATACAAGACACTAGTGAGGCCCCACCTGGAGTACAGTGTACAGTTCTGGAGACCATACCTACGTAAGGACATAGGGTAGAGAAGGTTCAGAGGAAGGCTACAAAGATGGTGCATGGATTGCATCACAAGTCCTATGAAGACAGGTTGAAGGAACTGAACATGTACTCCCTGGAGGAGAGGAGGGAGAGAGGGGATATGATAGAGACATACAAGTATCTTACAGGAAGCAACAGGGTGCAGGAAAACACTATTTTAAGCGAAAAGATGTTCCAAGACTAGAGGGCATGGGATGAAGTTGGAGGGAGGGACGATTCAGAGGAAACATGAGAAAGAATTTCTTCACAGAGACGGGTGGTGGACAAGTGGAACACCCTGCCAGAGGAAGTGGTGGGGCAGAAACAATCACGGATTTAAGAATGCATGGGATAGACATAAAGGAATTCTAGAGGTCAGGGGTAAGGGGAAACAGACTTCTAGGAAAACAAACTGAACTTACAAGCTCAAATGGGCAGACTGGGTGGGCCATTGGCCCTTATCTGCCGACACTGTCTATGTATCTATGTATCTATGTATCTATGTATCTATGTATCAAGATATCACGTCTCAACCCACCCACAGAGAATTTGGTAAAAAGGGACAAAATGGCCTTGGTGCCTTTCCATTTGGACAATAATGAAGTTAAACAGAATATCTATAGCTTGCCTACCATAGCCTGGTGGCCATTTATTAAGTTTTATTTTTAGCATCCTTCTACTCTGTGTTTCTGTTATTCTTATGTCTGCAATTCATATTTATATTTGCTGAATTTATCAAAGATTCAAAAGAATTGTCTTATTTGCAGCATCAGTCTAATATTTACCATATGACACCTCTAATTAGTGGGATGCATGAGATACTCTCTGATGTCTCAAGGTAGGGAATGTTAGGAATCATATGTGTATTACGATACTATAATACAGAATATTAGAATACAAGGGGTTAAGCTAGAAATAGTTAATTTTATAAAATAAGAAATTGTGGTATTTTGCAGCAATGGAGTATAATACCTAGGAAGTCTTGTTGTGGAATGTGACAAACAAACCTTATCACTGTTGACAACGTCATTAGAAAATTTGATGTATGAACTGTCTTTTGTAATGTATAAGATAATGTTGCAAAATATTAGTTATGTATTTTTTTGTACAAGAGAATAATATAGAATGCTGACAAAGTGAACATTCTCATAAGAAATATCCTGTGTAAGCACATTTTCCCAGGGAAGACATCTTGTATGCGTAGCCAACTTTTGGTGCATATTAAGTTTGAGGATTTTAGCAGACCTTTTCTATCCAGATTGCTGGCATGATGATGTCATATGTTCCTCCGTGGATAGACTGGTTGTAAGTATAAGACTTGTCTCTACAACTGTTAGCTGAGGTGGCTAGGCATAGTGTGATGCAAATGCAAATGTGTTTCATGCTTATCATCTGTGCGCTTACATCTTAGTGGTCTAAATAAAAAGAAATGCTATGATGAGTGTCTCTGTTTCTGACTGGTCAGTACCTCTGGTATTATTTCAAAATCCAGCAGCATGGACCTCCAGGGAGATGACCAACCTTGCCATGGCCACCCCTTTTGTCCGCTCCTCCTCTCTCTTCAATCCAGAGCACAAACCTCTTGAGGGACAGCTGCCCCAGTCCACAGCCTCCCTCATAGCCAGCTCCTTTGGGACGAATAGCCCAGAACTAAACAGTCCTTTAATAGGGGCAGTCTAGGTCCAGGGGCTGCCTTGGACCCCTGGCTCCCAATCAGACTCCCTCACCAAATCTTCTTCTCCACTGTCCCCCCATTAGGCAGAATTTTGTCATGGGGGTCCCACTCAGCAGCAATCCTCTGGGCTGGTAGCAGCTCAGCCCACCCCCAAACTGCAGGTCCTGGTAGCAGTCTCTCATTTTCCTCACTCCAGGCCAAGCAGCTACCGTCGGTTCCTTTCTAGAGATCTGACTCCCAACAACAAGTCTCCAAAGAAAATGGCAGCTACCACATCCTCTCCCCAAATACTGCACTGCCAACAAATTGAAAAAAACAACCAACCATGACCAACATGGGCAAGTGGGCAATCACCCTGCTTCAACCTCTCTCTCTTCTCCTGGTGATTTCCCCATTCCCATGCTGCTATTTCCCTTTTATTCCCGCTGCAGAAAGGTGCCAGAACCCCAGAGATCCAATCCTGAACCAGCCCAAGGGTGCCAAAAGCACTCTCTCCCTGATGCCCTATGGGACACATAGTTCCATTTTAACTGTTTGCAATTAGCCCCTAATGATGCCAGCTAGCACCAAACTGCTTCCCCCTAAATTCAGCAGCTGCTCCTTTAATTTTTCTAAAGCTGGTGGCCGCACATGTTCAGTAGGTGCAGTCCACCATCACTATTTACATTAGTTATTTATTTACTCATTTTCCCCTAGAGTGTGGTTCCGAGCCCAACTAAACCAGAACACTGGACTTAGGATCATGACCACCCCACGGGTGCCCAATGGTGCAGACACACATCCTGGCACTCAGCCTGATCCACCACATCCTGAGGCACCAGGACCTCACAGCCAGAGCTGCAAGTTACAAATGGAGCTGCAATGTGTGACTTCACCCCCGGAGCCAAAGATGCAACAATGCCTCAGAAAGACCTGGAACCGCAGCTCCCGAAGGTAAGCCCATTTGGGGGCTTACATTTCACATCAATCATATTTAGTTTTGAACTGCAGTCCTGTTCTGACTACTGGGTACCCAGGTAAATGACACACTGTTACATATGAACATATGAACATACAAATTTGCCAGCAGAAAAAGGCCATACAGGTCTGTCTAGTCTGCTTCAGTGTGCAGCTCAGCTAATTTCCTGGATCCACCCCTTCTTCCCTACTCCCGCTGGAGTCTTTCCCCATCTTAATCTTCTTCTTCACCCTGTCCCAACCCCCTTTAAAATGGCCACCATCTTTGCTGCCACCACCTGCTCTGGCAACTCATTCACCCCTTCACCACCCTTTCAGTGAAAAAGTGCCTCCTTGTTTCCTTGCTGAATCTACCCCCAATCAATTTCAGGCTGTGCCCTTGTGCTGTACCCTCCTTCCTTAACTAAAAAATGCCCTCAGTACCAACCCTGTTTATGCTGTTTAGGTACTTGAATGTCTCAAACATATCTCCTCTCTCCCATCTGTTCTCCAGGGAGTACATATTCAGCTCCCTCAGCCTCTCTTCATACGTTCTTTCTCCCATTCCCTTGATCATTTTGGTTGCCCTCCACTGGACCCCCTCCAGTAATTTGATATTCCTCTTCAGGTAAGGGGACCAGAACTGAACACAGTATTCCAGGTGTGGTCTCACCAGTGACCTGTACAGTGGCAATATAACCTCCTCCCTCTTAGAAGTGATTCCATTTGCAATGCAGCCCAGCATTTTATTTGCTTTGGCTGCTGCCTTATGGCACTGTGCTGTGTGTTTCATGTCACCCCTGATCATTACCCCCAGGTCCTTTTCCTCCTCTGATACTGTCACCTGTACTACCACCAGCCAGTATCTGGCCTTTGGGTTTCTGGCTCCCATGTGCATTACCTTACATTTCTTCACATTAAAACCCAGCTGCCAGATGCCTGACCACTTCTCCAGCTTAGCCAGGTCCTCCCTTAAGTCCTGTCTCCCCTCGTCTGTGTTTGCCCTCCCACAGAGCTTAGTATCATCAGCAAAAAGGCAGATCTTACTTTTGACTCCCTCTGCAATGTCACCAATAAATATGTTGAAGAGCACAGGTCCAAGTACTTACTACATCGTAGTCAGGCTGACACAGCTGCTGGCCCACTGCATGGTTTGGCATCTTTCAGTGCGCACTCAGGCCCCATTGCTAGCCTCTTAATCTGTCTCCCAGTTTGCGCTTGCTTGCTGCCCCTCTGACTCGCTGCCCCTCTGACTCCCTGCTGCATACTAATGTTGGATTCATTTGTCTCCTCTGCATATCTAGGCTGTGGAACCCTTCCCCAGCTCACACAGCTGAAACCACACCAGGGGGACAGTGCAGGACCGCAGGAGCCATTGAAGATAATTCAGGCTCCCTACAGGTTTCAGCTTGTTTGGAAGGAGTGTTAGCCTGTCAACACTTCACATCGACTGCCAGCCTACCCCAACCACCCTCCCACCCAGGGGCATCTCTACCTATATAGTTGTCATCAGGTCATGTTATTAGCCTGTTATCATGGATGACCACTAGGAGTCAGTGTTGCACACCACAAGCTCCTATTCCCCTCCCCTCCTGCTCTAGCTTTTCGCTCCCACTTGCATGTCCCTCTCTCTCTCCAAGTGTCTTCTAAGCCATTTTTTAGCCCTCTTTGGTAGTCCACTCACCCAGGATTTGAACCTTGCACCTTCAGCCCCAGAGGCTGTGACCTTACCACTGTGCTGATCGGTCACCCCTACTATAGGGTATCTCTTACACCCCTATCCCTGTAGCACTCGTCCCACACTTCTGCCATCCACTCATGCTCCTCTCCCCCTGCACCCAGTCCAGCATCTTTCTTGATCTGTCGACTCACCAGGACCCCTCTACCCAACCTGCTCTCACTTTTACTCCTCTACCTCCTCCTCTCCCCTGCTGGTACCCCCAGTGTCACCTCCCTCATCCCCCACACAATCTATTGCCCCCACTCAACACACACTATTGCATCTCACTCTCAATGGCACCCCACCACATCACACCCCCTACCCCCTGCCAATTCCTGATCTCAACTGTACCCACTCCTCCTAGCAGCACCTTATATCTTAAAACTCCCTGTAGCTATCACTGCATCCAGTCACACTCGTCTGCCCTAACAGGCTCATCTACTCTGCAAAATGACCCAACTTGCCCTCCTCAGGGTTCTCCTCCTTCTCCTATCTGGAAATATCCACCCCAACCTGGGGTCCATACCTGCCACCCCCACATGTCCTCCATCCAATGATGGTCTTCGCATTGCATTTATTAATATATGCAGCTTACTAAAAAACTTTGACATCCTTCAGGGGTGGATAATACGACACCACCCTGATGTTGTTGCGCTTGTCGAGAGCAAGCTCTTCACCTCTATCCCTGACTCTGTTGTGGTAGTCCCTGGCTACTCCCTCTTTCATGCTGACAGACTGGATAAGCATGGAGGCAGCTGTGCCCTCTATCTTAAGGACTCAATGCAAGGTCAACTTTTCTGCCCCCCCAAATTGGAACATGGGACACAGGCCCTCACTGTAAAAGCTATTATCAGGAAGATCTCCACCCCTCTCCTTATCACCACGGTCTACATCCACCCCAGGGACCAGAAACTGGCATTCCACTCTGTCCTGAACTACCTTTCCCTTCTTCTCACAGAAAATGAATGCATAGTTCTGGGGGGACTTCAATATTAACTGACAGTCCAGGTCTGCCGCACCATATAAAGATGCCACTGCCACCATGGATCTAACTCAGGTAGTCACCACTCCCATGTGGCAAAATCCCAACTCTGGCTCCACCACTGTCCTGGACCTGGTGTTCACCAACTGTTCTCACAGAATCACCAGTGTCTTGGTCCTCCATAATTCCCTAAGTGACCACTCTCCTGTGCTCTGCACCTAGTCCTGTAAGTCTCAGAAGCTCCCACCAAAAATCATCCTCCAGTGTAAACTTAAACCAGGCAAACTTGAGCAATTAAGACTCCACCTAAGGCTCTGGGATTGGTCACCCTTAAGAAACACCCCTGACATAGACTCAGCACTTGACCTATTCATCTACACATTTAACACGGCCTGTGACAAGTTTGCACCTCTGACCCAATGTGTGATCAAAGGCAACCCTACATCTTGGATCTCCCACTGTCTCCTTGACCAGATGCGCCACTGTGACTCCCTCTGGCAAATAGCCCTTGAAACTGGCCTGTCAACTGACAGACAACATTATCGGGAGGCTAGAAACAAGTGTACCTGGGCCATATGCAGAACCAAAGTGGAACACTACATAGCATCCCTTACATCCTCCTGGGGCTCAGACAGAACATTTTGGAATAACCTAAAGGAGCTTAGCAGAAAGATCATAACTCCTCCCCCTCCCAAATTAGTATAAATGGCAACTGTACCGCCGACACCAAACTCATTGCAGACACCCTTAACTACTCCTTCTCAAACCACAGCAACGTACTCCTCCCACTTTTTTGATCCTCTCCCTGCCCTCTCACACACACCCTCACCCCCTTTTCACTTAAAGACCCTTGCCCCATGGGAAGCCAAACCTTATCTTCAAAAAGCCCTCAGTGGCTCCTAGTTCAGTAGTGACTCTCTAGACCAAAAATTCATCCGCTTGACCCTGCAGAAAGTCCTTGCCCCACTAACCTGCATACTCAATCACTCCCTATGTCTAGGCAAATTTCCATCTCACTGGAAAGCGGCCACTATAACCCCCATTCACAAAAGCAGTGACTGTATGGCCACCGGCAACTAACGCCCTATCTCTACCTCCCCCAAGCCCTGGAATATATCGTCTCTGATCAGCTCACCGACTACTTCACAAAATATGATCTCCTCTGTAAGGAAACACACGGCTTCTGCAAAGGCCACAGCACCACCTTGGCACTCCTGGAATTTACCTTCTCTGTTCACTCAGCCCTGGACAGAAGTCATCTGACTGGCACTATCTTTGTGGATCTGTCGAAAGCATTCAACACCATTAACCATGCCATCCTCCTATCTACCCTCCCCCACTAGGTCTTTCCCAGGAGACCACTAATTGGCTTTCCAACCTTCTTTCAAGTAGAACCCAGCAGGTCAAGACAGGCAGCTCCCTCTCCACCTGCCTTCCAGTTAGGGCAGGGGTGCCCCAGGGCTCTATTCTGGGACTCCTGCTATTTAGCTTATACAGTATCTAAGCACCCTCCCTGTGGCTTGCTCTGGTATCCTGCTACTATATGCAGATGATGCTGTCCTCTATTCCTCCCACCCTGATCCTTGCATACTCCAGCAATTGCTCCAAACCTCCTTCACTGAGGCTGAACAATGGTTTGCAAACCAGCGTCTTGTTTTAAAATACAAAAAGATGAAGGTCATGACTTTTGCTCACCACCACAGCACTCACAAAAATTGCTGTCCCCAAATCCTTAACTCCTACCTGACCCCCCTTGAACATGTAGATACCTTCAAGTACCTAGGCATCATGCTAGACTCCGCCCCCAAATTCCACCAACATATCCATCTCCTCTCTACAGCTGTCAACACCAGAATCAGCCTCCTCCACAGGTACAAACACTGTCTCACCCCAGATGCCCTCTGACTAGCTGTCTCCTCCTCAGTCCTCTCTCTAATTGACTATGGAATCCTTGTCTATGGGGCAGCTGATTCCTCCTCCCTCAACAGATTCCGGCAATCTCTCAACAAAGCCTGCCGCCTAATCCTTGGTTGTGACGATACTGCACACACTTGCACCCTCTATAGCCCTACAAACTGGCTTAACCTCAGAGATAGACCCAAGTTCCACACCTGTCTCATGGCCAAAAAGATTTTCCTTGGCCATTCCCCCCCCCCAGGTCTCTCAGCCCTCCTAAAACCAATTCCTGTTATTAGAAACACTCGTAGCTCTGCCAAATCTCTGCTCTGTGTCCCCAGATCCCAGACCTCTCTATGGCAGAGAACGTTTAGCTACAGGGCCCCCACCTGGATGAATGCTCTTCCTAGCGCCATTGTAACAGAAAGTTAGACTGGCCATTTTAAATGTCTTCTTAGGGACCACTACTGCTCTGCCAGTACTTGTGACTGCTACTGTAACTGCTCTGCATGTCCTGCTACCCAGTCCCTCCCCTTGCTGTTGCACCCACTCCTGTCCCTACCCGCTTGACAATAGACTTTGTCCATCCTCCATCTTCCTTTCTGCCCTTCCGGACCCTCCCTACTATAGACTTTTGATTTTTACTGTGTATATTGTTCTTGTTATGCACCTGTATATTGTATCTGTTCTGTACCTGTATATTGTATCCTTTACCCATTATGTTACCTACTCTGTATATTGTTCTTGTTACTGCTCCATCCTCTGTTTACAATCCAGTTGTGTTATTCCTGTCAAGTGTTTTTCCAATGACGTGGAGCCTTTGTAAATGAGTCTCTGACTCAAAGGTTGTTTCCAAAACGTCAATAAATAAATAAATAAATAAAATAAACAAATAAATAAATACTCAGCCCAATATGTTGAACAGCACAGGTTCAAATACTGAGCCCTGTGGAACCCCACTGGTTACAGGCCTAGGTTTGGACAATTCTCCCCCTACCACCACTGTCTGGTTTATGTCCCTTAGTCAGTTCTTGACCCATCCCAGCATTTTGTCCCCTAATCCCAGGTCTCCCAGTTTGCTGATCAGCCTTTCATGCAGAACTGAGTCGAACACCTTACTGAAAATCAGGTACTGTAAATACATCCACCACTGTTGCAGGCCTGATGTCATGGTGCCTGAGATCTTGCACTGCTGCACTCACAGATATGCAAGCTTGCTGTAACCTCACCTGACTTACCTTTTAGTAGGCACTTATTTTTATAGCAGAGCAAATTTGTAATCCAACAAGCATTCTAACACAAATTATAATTCAACAGGGAAAATTCAAATGGCAGTAGCAGTTTCTGTCTGGCAAGACAATACTCACGCATTCTGTGCAAAGGGAAATCAGTCTCAGATACTTCTGGATAGGCAATGTCACAGCAGCATGCAGATGGCGGTTGCCCAAAAAATTAGAAATGCTCAGATTAACACCATAAAAACTTTGCAGCCTTTTGGGTTCGATAAGGGAAACGAAAGGAGAGGAAAGGAAAAGAAAGGGGGAAATTGTTTAACCAGGAAAGGCACAATATCAATCAATCAATCAATCGATCAATCAATCTTATTTTGCCAAGTGAAGCACCAGTGAGAAGAACTCATTTACAAGGTCGACCTAGGTAGGGTACACACAAGTCAACAATTTGGACTCCATACACATTACAGAGCATAATATACAGCACATAAGTTAGCAGTGAATAACAAAGCAACATGGAGTCATCAAATAATGCAGCACACTAAATACATAATATACACTATATATATATATATATAATATATATATATATATATATATATATATATATAATATATACAATAGGACCCTTTGAAGGTGAGGGGTTCGAAGACAAGTATATATGAAGGACAATGAGAAGGAGCAGAAGCAGATCAGCCAAGGGGTAAAGCATGGTCAAAGATATAAATACTAGGTCTACAGGATGTCAGTTAGAAAGCAATTACAAGTCTCATTAAAGGAACATGCAAACAGAGTTTTAAATGTGGACAATTTGATGGGGATGGCTAGCTTCAGGGTTTTAATGAGGTTATTCCACAGAACAGGACAGGAAGGGCATGATTTATTGGGGATCAACCAATGTGTGTTCTGACGCTAGGGATAATAACTGTGACATAGGAAAGACTTCTCAGATAGTAGCCTCTAACAGTACAAGCAGGCAGGCAATCCAAAATGTACTGTGGAAACTTATTGATAATTGCTCTGTAAGCCCAAGTGACTGTGTTTTTTTGTTTGTCTAAATTTAAGTGACTTCCAGCTTAGTTTAGAGTAGAGGAGGCAGTGATGGGTGTAGTATGAAGCTCCAGCAATAAATCTTAAAGCTTGATGATATAGGGTGTCAAGCTTAGATAAAGCAGACCTTGTCCATATAGAAAGTTGGCATAGTCCAGAAGAGGAAGAAATGTAGTTTGAACCAATCTAGTTTTGGCATCCTGTGTAAGTAAGCGCTTAATACGAAAAAAAAGACCAAGCCTTGGTTGAATTTTTTACCTGTTCCTCAATATGATCGACAAAAGAAAGTTTATGGTCAATCCAGAAGCCCAGGTATTTAAATTTGACCACAAACTCCAGAGACCCCCCCAAGAGGGTGGTGATCTGAGGTGCCGTACCTAAAGGGCAGTGATTAGATGCATTGACAAAAGGTGAAAAGAACATGGCTTTGTTTTTTTTATCATTTAGCAGAAGTTTTAGGTGAAGGAGGTTTTGCTGCAGCCTATTAAAATCAAGTTGAAGATCCTTGCAGACAAGTTCAGGGGTCAGTCCAGTGATATAAAGGATGGTATCACTGACACAAAGGTAGATATTTGCTGAGTTGATTTATTTATTTATTTATTTTTTGTTGACCGGGAAAGTGCACTAGACAAATCCTGCCTATTTTTTGGCCTGACCCCGGGGGAGGGGATACAGATGAATGCCAACTGACCTTGAACCAGATTAAGCTGTTGGTGGTATTTTTAGTGAATGAGGGAAATTTGGCCCGGACACCGGGGAAATTCCCCTACTCGCAGGTAGGGGGACCGGCTGCTGTGTGAACATGGCAGATGACTCTGGACCTGTGAAAGAGCAACATGTCCCAGATGCTGTGTGAACATGGCAGATGACTCTGGATCTGTGAAAGAGCAACATGTCCCAGATGCTGTGTGAACATGGCAGATGACTCTGGACCTGTGAAAGAGCAACATGTCCCAGATGCTGTGTGAACATGGCAGATGACTCTGGACCTGTGAAAGAGCAACATGTCCCAGATGCTGCTCGTCTTGAGCAAGCTTCCGTGGTAGAGTTACAAGCGCTGGAGGGTGAGAACACATCGGGTTCTCATATGGAGGTTCCTGCAGTGGAGCATGGTGAAAGCCATGTATCGGGAGATTTTATTTCGGCTAATGAGTCTCATTTATCGGTACCTGCATTATCGGTGGCCTCCATGTTACCTCTGTTGCTGACTGAAGCTTCAGTGGCTAATATTTCAGTTGCAACTGACGCTGTTTCTTGAGCTGCTCCTGCAGTTGTATCTGCCTCTGTGGAACATCCTGAGTGGCCGACTTTGACAGATTCCGTCGGCATGAATCACCCGGATGACACTTCAAATCTGGGAATGGAGAAGCAGACTGCGTGAAAGGATTCCTTTCTGAATGGAGACTGGTCAAAAGAGACTGCTCTGGCTGATGCTGGCTAGACTTTGGTGGATGGCAAGTGAATGCCTGATTCTCAGTGGGAAACATTTACACCAAAGATGGTGCAGCAAATTTCAGGACAAGCTGAGAACTCTTCAGCAGGTCAGACTATTATTGTGACGGATGCTCATGTTTCTGAATGGGAAGCGGCATCAAACACTTCTGATAATTCTAGGGGAGCTCCACAATGTTTTCCTCCTGTTTCCCCTCCCACCCCCGAGCTCAACGCCACCCTGGGGCCCACTTTTCTGATCTATTTAGAAATAATAGGTTAGAACAGGCACCCAGAAGGAATGCTGTTTGTCTCCGTTACCGTGGAGGCTTAGAAGGACACCCTGATAGGCTCTGTGTGGCCAGGAAACTATTAAAGGACTCTGTGAACTTTCAAACATTTTTGCATTAATTAATGTACCAGGGGAAGATACTTTCAATATTAGCTTTAAAACTTTTACTGGCCTAGATAAATTTTGGAATCGTTATGAAAATCGCAAAACACAACCCTTATGGTTGCCTTTCTGGGCTATCCCAGTTACTAAACCCCTTTACAAAGTTGTGCATGTCATGTTCAGGAATGAAGGGGTTAATGTGTGAGATATTCTTTTTTGGATGGAGCATAAATGTACTGTTTTGGGACCACCGGAAGCTGTTATTGATGGGGAAGAATTTGGACAGTTAGTTGGAAATTCAAAGTGAAACTGCATATTGTGGGAAATGAGGTGGCGCATATCCCCAACAGTTTTTTTCTGGGTAAGGATAGAGGAGTCTGTTTTTATCCTGGACAACCAAAGGCTTGTTATAAATGCAGTAGCAGGCAGCTCCTCAGTAGTGCCTGTGATAAAATTAAATGTGCTTTGTGTGGGGACTTTGACCACGATAGCGGTACCTGTAGAAATGTCTTTCGTTGTAACCTCTGTGATGAACAAGGACATGCTTATCACCAGTGTCCTTGGGCTGGTCAGAATAAATAGGGTGGGGTTGATAAGGGAGATCTGATAAATAATGCACAGGACAGGTTTCAGTATAGGGACAGGCCAGATGCAGGCCCAGGTCCAGCTCCCGCTCCTGATCCAGGCCCTGCTCCTGCCTCTGCAGGTACTGACTCCACCCTTCTGCTACCCTTTCCACTGATGGTACACCTTTTTCAGGACCTCCCCAGACCCCTCGACCCTTTCCTGCAGCATCTTCTATAGATTCTGACCCCGTACAACATGAGAAACAGTCCTTTTTTTGAGGTTCTTGAAAACTCCATTTCTGGGGAACCCTCTCACGCACAAGGCGGTAGGCCTTTACTTCCCTCCACTTCGGAGTTTCAAATACCACCTCCTAAAAGAGTAACCAGAGTTTCTAGTCAGATTTTGATTCAACCCCCTGAAATTCCCACTGATAACCCTTTTCAGCCCCTTCAGACTCTTGAGGGAGGATCAGAGTTGGATGTCTTTATTCAATCTGGCCTTGTCTCTGACATGAATTGTGAGGCAGATGGGGGGGGGGACAGTTGGAGGGAAAGAAAAAGAAGAGGAAAAAAAGGAAGAAAAAAGATGTTCCTAACCCTTGATGTTTTGCTGCAATTTTCTTTTCTTGATTCATGGCACAAACTAAACTTATTTCCTTAAATACTTGCAGTATTAAGAATTAAAAAAAAAGAATGGTCTGGTTACATTTTTTGTCTTATGCTGCAAGCTGATATCATTTTTTTACAGGAAACTAGGTTTAATTGTCTCACTGATATTAGGCAGGCACTAAGCTCTGGACTACAGGACCTACTTTTTGGTCATATGGGGAAGATGCTGCCGATGGCCTTGGTATTCTGTTCAACCACACCTCTGTCCATGTCTCAAGACTTGTAGATATACACCCTGGGAGGGCCTTGCTTTTGGATTGTGTTTTTAAGTGTTTTCCATTGCGTTTGATTAATACCTATGCACCCCAAGTTAAGACCTCACAGATTACTTTGTTTAATAATATTTTGCCCTACCTCTTTACTAGGAAATAAAATATATGGGGCGGAGACATGAATTGTGGTCTGGATGTTAAATTTAAGGATTCAGTTCAGGCTAAAGTATACTGTGATTCACATGCTTTATTGAAAGTTTTACAGACTGCTTCTCTTAAAGATGCGTATCGTGTGCTTCATACTGATGAAGGAGCTACTTATAGACGCAGTGCATTTCGCACTAGGATTGATTTTTTTCTTTTATCTAAATTTTTATTTCCCCTTACTTTTTTTCTTCCCGTATGTGAATTTTCAGATCATATGGTTTTACTTTGTACAATACATATGTCCCAATTTCCTCCTAGATTTCCGGGGGTACCAGCTCGGTGGAAATTGAATTCTTCAGTATTACAAGATCAAGGAATGCAGGTTAAATTGAAATCTCTTCTAGTAGCTCAGAACTCAATTTGGGTTTTATATGGCTTTGTGGCACTTTGGTGGGCTGATACTAAAAAGGACTTTAGAGACTTCTTTATGTTTCAGGGGCAGTGTACACAAAACCAAAAATATATACAGTATTTGAATTTTTGACAGCAGTTTTATCATTTGACCTCTTCGTCCAATGTTGCAGATGTCAGGGTTAAATTACAGATAGATGTTATTAAATAGCACATGAGGAATTATCAATATGGCCGTGTGGTATCCCTACAAGCGGAGATGCAATATGGTACTGTAAAGTCACCTTCTGCTGATCCTTTTTTTAGCTTGCAAAACTCATTTGGACAACACTTTGATGGAGTGACTTAGGGATTGTGAGGGGATGGTATTACATTCTACAACTGGAATGTTTCAGGTAATCAGACATTCTCTCTGTGCACTACAAGGCACTAGTTATGTTACAGGGGTTCGGTAGGATGATGATTTTTTCTTGCGTGCCACTGAGCCCTTCAAAGGCTGATATTGAAGTTTTGGAAAAAGCTATCCCAAAGGAGTAAATTTGGCAGGAGATTTCAAATTTAGCTTTGGGTACTTCCCCAGAGGTAGATGGCCTTACAAATTAATTTTATAAGTTTTTTTCAGAGGATTTTTGTGAGATCTTACATGTTGTATATAATGAAATTCTGGCTACAAGGACCCTGCCTCAAGATTTTTCAGACGCAATACTGTTGCATTTGTTCAAAAAGGGTGACGAGACTGATATTGGAAATTGGAGGCCTATTAGTTTACTTAATACTGATTACAACATTTTCTCAGCTATTCTTCGTCCTAGATTACAAACCGCAGCTTCCCATTTGATACAGCCGGTACAAACCTGCTCCATTCTGGGGCAAAATATCAACATAATCTGATGTTTTTATGGAATGTTTGTGAGTTTGGGAGACAACGGCACCTTTCAGGTTATCTGTTAGCTCTGGACCAAACCAAAGCATTTGACAGAGTGTCCCATAGATTTCCTGGGAAGTATTAGAATGCTATGGGCTTCCTTGTCATTTTAGGACTTGGATCAGTCTTTGTTATACGGGGGCTAAAATCTTTCCTACACTTAATGGGGAATTGGGAGAACCTTTACTTTTACACAGAGGAGTCAGACAGGGATGCTCCCTCAGTCACCTGTTATATACATTTGTTTGTCCTGGATCTGGTAATCTGGGAGATATTTCATGACATTACTATTCCGGGTTTGACACCCTCCCTGTTTTGGAACCTCAGAAATTAGCGGTTTATGCTGATGATATAGTGATTATTGTCCCTGAAGCCAAATCGGGTGAGGCAGCTATACGAATTCTGGATAAATATGTCACTATTTCAGGAGCAGCTATTAATTATTCCAAGAGTACAGGTGTATATGTGGGAGATGGGGTTCCCTTTTCAAAAATGGGGCAAATCTCTATATTTCAGAAGCCAATCAAAATTCTGAACAAATCAAAAAATAATATCACCATACCCAGATCTGAACTTTGCAGACTGGCTTTGCAGACCATCACTCTATCCACTACGCCATATGAGCAGCTCGACACTCCCCCACCAACAAATGCTGATAGCATACTTTCCCTAACGCTCCCTAAGACTGCCTCCCTCTTTCGTCGCTATTATAACGCTCACTCCTCGCTATCCCTTTCAGTTGCTATTCTTCAAGGTTTGTTGTCCTAACAGGTGCTCAAGTTGAGTTGCTCAAATATGAGTCACTCAGTCTGAGTCACCCACATCACCGGATAACCAACGCTCCAGGTAACATGTAACATAAAAGTGCCATTTAATAAAAATAATTTACTCACGTAAAGATCTGTGCAGAAATCCAATGTAAACATTGCTGTGCAAAGCTGTAAAAGTGCAGAGTGACAAAACACAGTGCCAGATGACCCTGACTGGTTTCACACGAGTGCCTCCTCAGGACAGGTGCAACTGGTTGGAGTCATGTCACACTGTGCTTTTGTCACTCCACTCTCCCACAGCTTTGCAAATCAATGTTTACATTGGATTTTTGTACAGATCATTATGTGAGTAAACTTTTTTCATTAAACTTTTTTAATGGCTAATTGGTGGTGCCAGCTTAATTTTGCTTACTGACTTTCAAGCTCTGACAAAGCTGAACGTTTCATAATTTTATTCTAGTTTTCCTGCTACTTTAACAAAAACACAGTAAATGGATGGAGTTTATGCAAATTCATAAAGAAAAAGCCTTCTAAACTTCTAAACCAATTACTATTAAATCTGTCTAAAAATTAGAATCTAGGACCTTCACTGTGCAGACCACACAGCCCCATTAATGGCTCTACGTGGGTGTATTTTTATTGGTTTATTTTATCAGGAAAAGGCTCCATTGGGCAATGCTCATTTACAAGGAGGTTCTGGATAAGATATCATACAAAAAGTAAAGAAAAACAATCTCAAAAACCAATACCTGTTGTACAAACAGCATACGTGATTATATGAGCAAAAAAAGAGGAGCAGCTTGGCAACCGACAAGAAGACCTGAATGTTAGCTCAAGTTTATGATCGCCTTATTCAACATAAAACATAAAAAGCTGATTGAGACAAGCAGCACCCCTCCACCAATGTTTCATGTAGCACTTATGCTTTATCAAGGCGGGGCCACGTTACAACAATATCAGCATTTAAAAGGAAGGCTCTTAAAGAGATATTCATGTTTTAAACACATTATTGTTACATGACCAAAATGTGCAACCAACAAGTGTAGCCCTGCTATAAAAACAGCAGAATGTACCTGAAATAAAGTGCAATTAGTGAAAATCGTAATGAATAAGAGCACCTCTACAGAAAAGCATACAAGCCATAAGCACCTTAATAAATACAATGGATCACAAATAAATAAATAGACCTATCAAAAATGGTTGATGTTGTTGTAACATTGTCCTGCCTTGATGAAGTGTAAGTGCTATGTGAAACATGGCTGGAGATGTGCTGTTTGTCTCGATCAGTTTTTTTCCATGTTTTATGTTGAATAAGGCGATCATAACCATCATCTAGCATTCAGGTCTTCTTGTCAGTTGCCGAGCTGCTCTGCTTTTTGCGCTCATGCTTAATTTATCTGTGGTAGCACTGGCTACGACTCAGGAAGCCACCTCCTTTTGCACAATACATGATAATATAATAGTATGAAAGATACAATGATACAGCACATGCTTACATACAGGAACTGCAAACAGGGAGGCTAAACAATAGATGCATGAGGGTATGGTAGCATATACATGGTATGCAGTGCAAAAAACATACAGTGGTATGGTATAGTAGGGCAGGAATATAAGATACAGAGGATTATGGCTTAGCCACAAGTACAAATATCAGTATAGTGGTCATCAAAGAGAGCTTAGAATACCTTTCGATGGACCAGGGACCACAGCTTAATAGTAGATTCCAATTTGTTCCACACAGAAGGTATAGTGCCTCGGAGTACAGATTTACCAAATTGTGTGAGATTTTATTTATTTATTTATTTGTTTAGTAGTTCGGAAAAGACGTTTGAGCCCAAGCTCTTTTATAATGGTTCCACTTCAGAGCTGGCAACAAGAACAGTAGTTAAATGACAGTATACACTACATAGAGCGATTACAATTGGTTTCAATTTCTACAGTAATTTCAGTTCCCTAAGTATAACACATAATGAAAATTAACACAAGACATAAAGTATTAATGACTAAAAATAGTTTCAATAGTTTGGTACTGCATCAGAGAGTGAGATAGACAGCAGTGGTGAGAACAAGGGAGGGGGGAAGCAGCCTCAAAGGGGCCTTGTTGAGTATAGGGGTGGGGTAGTTGGAGGTTAGGGTTGTGGTAGAAAGGTGAGAGAGTGAGGTAGGCAATATGGTGGAGAATTGCTTGACTAGGGGCAAGGTGTGGGTAGGAATGGCCAGGTTATTTGTGCTAACAAGGACTGTACAGGGATTCATGGGACTAGATGTAAAATTGGGGGGTGGGTGGGCAGTGCTGAATGTGCAGTAGAGGACTGCTTGCTGTGTGTAGACATTGGCAGGAACAGAGGGTGGAGGAGAGTGTCAATGGGTGAGGCTGGCCTTTAGAGGCAGGTACACTCTGAGATTGTTTTTAGGTGCTGTTTGAGGCCAGTTTTGAACTGAGTCAGGCAGTTGGAGGCCAAGAGGTGCACAGGGAGTTTATTTAGCCACAGGGAGAGCCCGGTAGGCAAAGGTGCATTGCCCAAGAGAGGTGCGGCAGAAGGGGATGGACATGGCCCCTCTCATCCTCATTCTGGTGATATGTGATGAGGTGGGCACCTCAAACATATTACCTACATAGGGTGGGGTTTTACCCAATTGCGCCTTCTTCCCAGGAGGCAAGTTTAGAATCTGATCCTGTTCCTTAATGTCAGCCAGTTTGTGCGTTCATACAGAGTACAGGTATGAGTGCCGTGATCTGTCTCCAGGGTGAGTCTGCATGCTTTATTGAGTGCAGTTTCAACCCTCTTGAGTGCTGTATCTGATGCAGCCCCATAGACCACCAGTCTGTAGTCTATTGTTGATAGGATGGAGCTGGAGACTGAGAGGCGGAGAGCCTCTGAAGTGAGGAAAATTCCTATGCCTATAGAGAACACCAATCTTGGTGTTTACCACTCTGATCAGAGAGTCAATGAGGTGCGTGAATGTGAGAGTGTCATTGAGGATGACCCCCAAATACTTACACAAGTGCACTTGTTCCAGTAGTTCACTACATGTGTTGGAGATGACGAGGGGGTGGTGCCTGTTTTTATTATGGGGCTGAATATAAGCATGGCCTTGGTCTCCTTGTAGTTTAGCAGCAGTTTGTGCCTACAGAACCATCACTTGAGTTTAGTGAAGGAGTTCTGCAGTTCGGATTGGAGGGCATCATGGGGTGTGTTGCTGCTCAGTAGAACAGCATCATCTGCATAAAGGATGAGTTTAGGGTCACAGGCTGTGGGAAGGTCAATTAAGATGAGGCTGAAGAGTAGGGGCCCCAGTATTGACCCTTGAAGGACCCCTAAGGATACTTCCTGGCGGTGGATAATGTCTGCCCAATTTTGGCACGTTGGTTTCTTTGTGTCAGGTAGTCCTGGAACCAGCATAAGGCATTGGGTGCCACACCCAGGTTATGCATTTGGGTCAGTAGTAGAGGGTGGCTGATGGTGTTGAAGGCTTTGGTGAGGTCTATGAAAACAGACCCCACCAGTCTGCCTTCATCCAGGGCCTTGTGTGCATAGTCCACGTAATCCAGCAGGGCAGTGGTGGTACTATGATTTTGTCTGAAGTCGTGCTGGTTAGAGCATAGTAGATTGTACTTGTTGAGGTAGTTGATGATTTGGCCCACCACAATCTTTTCCAGAACCTTGGATAGTGAGGAGAGGATTGAGATAGGCCTGTAGTTGGTTACCAGGGACTTATCGCCATTTTTATACGCTGGTGTAATAATGGCTTGCTTTCAAACCTCCAGGAATTCAGCAAGGGACAAGGGCTTGTTAAATAGTATTGTTATAGGCACTATAAGAACAACCAACAAAAACCCAGGGGAAGATTACACAATGGGGGAAGGTAGTAACAACAACAAAAATGGAAAGGGACCTGGGGTAATAATTTTTTTTTAGTTGTTTAACCAGGAGTAGCACACTAAGCTGAAAGCCTTTTTACAGGAGTGCCTGAGAACACAGGGAAGTTAAGTGACTTGTTTAGGGTCACACGGTATGCAAATGGAAGCTGTGGGATTCAAACTCAAGTCTGGTTTGCCAGATGTCACCGGATTTGCAGCTCAGAGCCTTAAACCACTGTGCTACACTGTTTCCCTGCCTCCCATCATATCAGATGACCTTAAGGTTAGCAAGCAATGTGAGAAGGCAGTAGGGAGGGCTGGGAGGATACTGGGATATATAGGGAGAGGCATCACCAGCAGAAAACAGGAAGTTGTTATCCCTCTGTACAGACAGTTGGTGAGACCCCATCCGGAGTACTGCATCCAGTTCTGGAGACCCCATCTCCGCAAGTACAAAGACAAGATGGAGGCAGTCCAGAGGAGGGCAACTAAAATGGTGCAGGGTCTGCAACAGAAGCCATATGAGGAGAGACTAAAGGAGCTTAATATGTATACCCTTGAGGAAAGGTGAGAGAGTGGGGACATGATAGAAACTTTGAAGTACCTCAGTGCAATCAACAAAGTGCAAGAGGGTAGCATCTTTCAGAAAAAGAGATGTGCAAGAAGAAGGGGACACAATTTGAAGATGGGGTGTGGCTCGGGGGCAATGTGAGGAAGTATTTTTTCACAGAGAGGGTGGTGGCCACATGGAACATCTTTTCTGAGGAGGTTGTCGGGTCTAAAACTGTGGGAGAATTTAAGAATGCATGGGACAGACATAAGGCAATTCTTGTGGAGAGTAGGAAGAAATAGGCTCTTGGTTAACTAGGATCTGCAGCTTATCCTGTAGGTAGGGAAATGGGCAGACTAGGTGGGCCAAGTGGTCCTTATCTGCCATCAAAGTCTATGTTTCTATATTTCTATCCAGGGTGAGGGATAGTAGTTTCATGTCTATCCCATCACTGCCCAATCTGATCTTGCCTAGAACTTTCTTTACCATGGTTAGTGCCTCCTTCAACGACACCCTCTTAAAATAGAAGGCTGGATGAGTAATCTTGGGTTATTTGCTGCTGGCATGATTTATAGCAGGCCGTAGATAGTCAGGTGGCCGCACTGAGGTCAGGTCAGTGAAGGCCTTATTAAAGGCATCTGCTATGACTAGGGGGTCAGTGGTGGGGGAAGTTACTGATATTGAGCAACTGAGGGTGCTTCTTGTCATCCTTACCAAGGATGTTTTTGATGTTGTCCTAGAATCTTTTGCCATCTCCCCAAGAATTGCTAAGCTGTATTTTATGGAAGTTGGCTTTTGCAAGCCAAATAAGTTTGGCACAGCGGTTTCTTGCCGTTCTGAAGCACTGGTAGTCATGCTTGCTTCCTGTGTTTCTGGCCTTCTCCCAGAGGCTATCCCTTTCTTTCAAGTGGGAGCGGATTTCCCCATCAATCCAGTCATTTACTTGTCCCTGAATTTTCCTTTTCATGAGTGGGGTATAGTTGTCACAAATGGTGTTAAAACCATCAACTAAGTAACTGAGGTAGGTGCCAGGTCGATAGGAGACCAGTCATGGAGGGAGAGGGCCAATTTGAGGGATCGAAGTTTGCCCTTCCTCAAGACCCTGCTTTCAATAAGGATGGGTGGGCATTTGGTAAATTTATTTGACCACAGGAATGAGATGGGAGTGATCACTCAGTGTGTCCAGAAGAACCTTGAGCTCAGAGATCCAGGATGGTGAGCTTGCTAGGACCTAATCTATGAGGGACGGTACTGTTTCCTAGAAAAAAACAAAACATTCCTAGCACACACACTCACTCACTCAAAGAGGGATGTACATAACATAAGGCGAAGATTTTATTCGTGGTTATAGCCTGATACTGATTTCAACATCCTTCTTCAAAGCCTTTGAAGTAGGATGCTGAAATCTGAAACATGTCAGGCTGTAGCCTGCATTTTGAATAAAATGCCATTTTAATATTTATGGTGTGGTGCCCATCTTATGGGAGAATGTGTGCTAGGAACGTCTTGTTTTTTCTCTGCTTTGGTGTCCCTTTAGCACCACATCCTTGTGCATACTCCTTAGTTGGAAATGGGTACTGTTTCCTGTTTTGTAGTTCTGCCTGGTGGGGCCGGTGATGAGTTGTGCTAGGTTGGAGGTAGCTATAAAATCCCTAAATTGGGCTGCCTCCTTTCCAACCCAGTTAATATTAAGGTCTCCAGTGATGATGAGCTCTGTTTCCTTGGGGAGGGTGCTGATTATGTCCATAATAGTAGGAAGGCATTCTTTGGCTTTTTTGGGGGGGCAGATAGATCGTGGCAAGGATGAGATTCTTGTCATATTGACCGATTTGTGCTTTTATCGCTAGTATCTCATGATCCTCAGCTACTCTGGTGATGGGGAGTATGGAGCATTGCAGTGAATCCCTGGCATAGATGAGGCAACCTCCTCCTCTCTTGCCTATTCTGTCAAGCCGAAATGCTTGGAAGCCTTTGAGAGCTACCTCACTTTCTTTAAACCTACTGGACAGCCAGGTCTCTGTTAGGTAGAGGATGTCATGGGCATGGAGGGCCATCCATGCCTGGAGCTGGTCAAATTTCGCAGTTGAGCTGCAAGTGTTTAGTGAGGCTTTTTTTAGGCAATTTACCTTGCGAACACCTAAGCCTGTCGAGGTTGTTGGGCCTAGGTTTGAATGTATATTGCCAGAGAGGAGCAGAAGCATAAAGATTATCTTTCTGGCAGAGAGGTTAATGCTAATTTTGACTCGTACCTTCTGCCACTGAAGCTTCAGATGAGAGAGGTGGTTGGACACTGGTTTTATTTTTAGGGAGTAGCTAACCGTTAAGACTCCAAAGCTAGAGGTGGGCAAGGTGAAAGCCATGTTTGTAGGGTATGGAAAAGTGAAACGCCATTCGCATCCAAGAGAGGCAGTAGCTGTTGGTTCATTTGTCAATCAACTGATATCCAGTAATGGTTCAGTGGGAGGTGGCAGTAGTCCAGTTAGGTATGTGGTGCCAGCTGTACCAAGAAAGATAGTGAGCAGCAGGAGGAGAGAGCACCCCATGATAGGAGGACTTGCAGCTTGCTACAGCCAGTAGGCCTGGCCACTCTGATGGCAAAGTGTGACTAGGAGGATTTTCTTCTATAGTTGGTTGGTAAAATAAAGTGCAAGCAGCTTTAAGAGACCGCAGACGGCTTGTAAACTGAAGCGGAAGGGAGATGCAGGTGGGGGCATGGCTATTGAGTATTTAATAGAAGCTGGGGTCGGGGAAGGTGGGAGGGGAAAAAAAGAATACTGGTTAGCAGTGAAGCTGCAGCAGCGAGGAGCACCGCCAAAAGTATTTCCAGCCCAGGCTTGAATGCTGAACCAATCAAAGTGCTAGCTTTTCGAGTGGCAGCCAATCAGCGGTACTGGCAGTTAGTTCAAGCCCAGCGGGGCTTCTACCAAAAGGAGCAGTACTTGAATTCAGGTATCCTGGGCTGTACGCTTGCTGGGGATGGCCAATGAGGATTTGTGCAGTCTGGTCCTCCGCTTTCAGCCCTACAGTTTTGGGTGTGCCTCGCTGCCTAAGAGGAGAAAAGCAAGGAAAAGCTGCAGTTAAAATTATGTGGGAATTGGTTGGTAGGGGGGAATATTCAGAAGCTAAATAATGGAGGTGTAAAGAGCTATAGGCGAGAGGCGCCTGAGGTCTGGGATGGGGGTGGGGATAGGTCAAAGCAAAAGAGCAAGTGAGTAGATATGGGGGAACAAGCGATTCGAAGCAGTGGGAATTCAAGCAAGGGCTGTAATTACCAAAGCTCTCATCACAATGCTGGTTCCAGAAGCTAGAGAAACAGACAAAAGTTGCAGAATTAAACCCTGAAATACGCTAGCAGTTACAATAAGCAGCAAATTCCTCTTGTGTAGTACAGAGATTCCCTTAAACAGTTCTAAGCTCACTTAAACTTGTTTAAATTAAGTTTCCCACATCGTCAAAATATACTGGTTACCAGTGAAGCTGTGGTAGTGAGGAGCACTGGTAATAGTCTTTCCAGCCCAGGCTTGAGCGCTGAGCCAATCACTGTGCTTGTTCTTTGAGTGGCAGCCAATCAGATACCTGGGAATTTCAAGGATAATTAAATTATTTCTTCTCAGGGTATAAGTTTAGTTTAGTTTAGTTTTTATTTTGCATAAAACCCTTTAGGCAGTGCCTATTTTCAAGGGGTTTAGAGTCAAGATACAACAAGTACAGAGTAGGTTACAGATAGCAATACAGAATAACAGTACAGATTGCAGTACAGCATACTTTACAGCAGAGGTCAATTTATTCATCTTTAAACAGAGATAAGAGAGTGATCATACTGTTTGTGCTTTACAGTGATAGTCAGAACAACAGAGCATGTAACAGTTTACAGCGAGCCAAGTGCAGTTGTATATACTGTAGTTCCACAATGTACCAGCGTGTACCTATTTAGGGGGTCAGTGGTAGCAGTTACAAGAACCAAGTGGAGTAAGCAAGGAGTAGAGCTGGGATTTGAACAGTTTAACAGAGCAATCCTTTTTCATGGAGTCAGGTAAGTCATTCCATTGCCTAAGAAAATGGTTTGAGAAGCAGTACTGGCCAAGATATGTGTTTCTACATGGGAGCTTCAGTAATTGTCACATTACACCCCATGTTGAGTAGTTGTTATCCATGTAGGTGGACTTGGCCTGGACCCTTGGAGACAGCAGGCTTCATACAGCTTTGTAACCTGTGACCAGAGTGTGTGAGAGCAGCCTGTAGTCTAGATTCAACTAAATCATTCTGCTGTACAGTACACTAGTGTGTGTATCAGGGATTAGACCAAGGCAAAATGGCAGGCCTGTTAAGGAGGCCCCTGACTCTGGACAGCACATGGTCAGTTGCAGAGCCATAACTCACAATTCCATAACCAACTAAGCTTGTATTAAAGCACAGTGCCAGTAGTTTCCTAATTTCTGGTAGGAAGCTGTGTCAGTAGAGTAGTCCTAGCCTCAAGTGGACTGCCTTAACCAGGAGGGCTACATGGTCGCTGAAGGTCAAAGTGCTGTCAAGTGTGACCTCGTCTAAAGGAGGACCCCTTTAGAAGACTTGTGAGAGTCTAGGCACTAGGGGTTAGAGCTGGAGCAGCTTGGAGATGCTGTAACATGTAACTGACGTGGTTACCTGACTTTAGATTTCATATCTGAAGTTACTGCAAGTTTCTGCATGTAAGCAATAAAGCAGTGAATTTTTGCTTAAACCTGTTGCAGTTTTTCTTGTTTGAGTGCCACTGTCATTGACTGCTTTCATGGTTTATTGTTTTCGGCAGGCCGCCCCACCAGTAGTGTGCACTGGCCTCTCTGTGTATCGCTGCCATAGTCCGCAGGACCTTTTCACAATGTATTGAGTCTATAAGCTCAAGAAGGGCAGTCATTTTGTTGAGGTTCTTTCTAATCCAATGCTGTTTATTTGCCAGGAGCTCATACTGACTCAGGTATTGAACAAGTTGGTCATTTACAACCCTCTCAAGGGTTTTAGATAGAAGGGGAAGGATGGAGATAGGGTAGTAGTTGGAGGCAGGTCATAAATGCCACCTTTGAATACAGGGATCACGTGTGCTATTTTCCAAAGCTCAGTTACTTGCTCAGTGGAGAGGGATAGATTGAAAATAGTCTGTAGTGGATAAGTGACTTCCCTAATCATTAGTTTAAGCTGCTTCACATCTATACCATCTGGTCCAAGTCTAGTTTTATTTTAGTCCTAGTTAAGCAGGTGTACACATCAGTCCAGGTTAACCTTTTGAAGTAGAATTTGGGTCTAGTTAGGTGGTTGGGTGAATCCACTCCTAGGGCTGGGTGAGTATCAGGTTTTTGAATGTATGATGATGGGTCACTGAATGTTTTATTGAAGGTGTCAGCAATATGCTTGTCCCCTTCAGTTGTGATGCCATCAGCTACAGTGGACTGAGGCAGGGATTTTTTGACATTGCTCATAATTTCGTTCATGTCATTCCATAGTTGCTTAAAGCAGTTTATGAGGTTTTGTTGTGCTGTGTCTTGTAGAAATCAGCCTTAGCCTTCTTAATACAGACCTTCAAGGAGCTCTGCAGTTCCCTATATTTTTGGAGCTATTTGTGTTGTCCACGTTCTTTGTAAAGGGCCCAATTTCTATCCTGTTTTCTAGCCAAAGATTTGAGGGTTGGACTATACCATGCTTGAGAATTTCCCTTTCTGTGAAGGGTCTTGAAAGAGGCAACAATGTCACAATATCTTATTGAACTGAAGGATGAAGCACTCCAAAGCTGCATTCACATCACAAGTACTGGACAGCAAAGACCAGTCAACGTTTTGTAGTAGGGTTCAAACATATGGAAACTTGTGGGTGTAGAATACATGGAATTGGATGTTGGAGGGCACCTCTATGGACACCTTGGCTGACCATATCCAGGTGACAGGGGAATGGTCACTAAGGAAATCAAACAGGACTGCATTAGAGACTACCCTGTCTGAGTGACTGATTAATATATTTAGTCCAGTAGAGTGACAGTACCTGTTTTGTAGTTTACCCTGGTAGGACTGTTGATAACCTTCATGAGGTACACATTAGCCAGTTTGTCTTTGTATTCTTTATTATTGCTTGTGGGCTAGTTACAGTTAAAGTTACCTAGCACAATTTATTTATGTTGTGTGTTCAATCCTGCAACATCAATGAAGCCATCAAAACTGGTTGTGATGTTCTTTGGCAGGATATATGCCATCAATAGATTGAGATTTGTTTCACCCCTAGGACCCAGCTTCAAGTTAGCTGTGAGAATTTTGCAGCCTTTAGGTTCTTGTAGGAGGGGGAGCCTGTTGGAGCTAATGGAGGATTTAATGTGTACGAGACACCCACCCCCTTTTTTATGGCCCCTGTCTAGTCTAAATAGTATGTTGGTGTCAATATCAATTTCTCTGCCTTGAAACTTATTAATAAGCCAGGTCTCTGTGATGGCCTAAGCATCAGATTGAGAGTTTGCCAACCAATGCTTAAAATCATTTAGTTTAGGCAACATACCTCCCACACTCACATGGGCCACTTCCAGATATCCTCTATAGGATTTTACATGGGTAACTGGGCCAGGATTCAGACGGGCATTGTCTCCAATGAGTAGGAGAAGCAATATCACTTGCCGAGTTGCGAGACTGAGCTTGGATGATTTGGGAGGTTGTGAACCTCTCATATATTTTACCTACAGCATCACACAGCTAAACTGCTGAATGAATTTTAGTAAGGTGTCTCCTGTGTGGCATCTAAGGTTTAGTAAGTGGGTTATATAACAGGATAAGGGACAAGGGCTGATAGTAGGCCTAGTAGATGCTTGGTCCTTAGTGTTGGTGCCTTGAGCAGGGATATTATCAAGCAACCCATAGGTGGGGTAACTATCAATTGTTGCCTGGGTGTTGTTAGCCTAAACTAGCAGAGTAACTATGGACATGAGGCCTATGCTACCTGCCTGAGAAGCAGAGGTAACCATTTCAGATCTAGGAACAAGGGGAGCCAACAGGATAGCCATACCTTCTAATTGTGGGTTTAACAGCGAGAGAATGAAACCAGCATATAAGTATAGGCCACAGTGTCAGAGGTGTACCAGAATATAATGTCCCAGCCAGTGGTAATCATACAGTAGCTTACAACAGTACTGCCAACAACCGTAACCAGGGTCTACCTGCAAGGTTCAGTACTTATTCATAACATATATTGATAGCCCTGCCTTCACATAGCAGGTTCAGCGGATTAATACTAACTATTCTGAGATTAGATACATACAGTGGCATGAAAAAGTATTTGCCCCTTCCTGATTTTCTCTATTATTGCATATTTGTCACACTGGATGTTTTCAGGTCTTTAGAGAAAATGTAATATTAGACAAAGGGAACCTGAGTGAACAAATAACACTTGTTTTTTTTTTTAATTTCACTTATTTAATGAAAAAAAGTTAACCAACACCAACTGGCACTGTGTGAAAAAGTAATTGCCCCCTTACACTTAATAACTGGTTATGCCACATTTAGCTGCAATGACTGCAACCAAACACTTCCTATAATTCAATATCAGTCTTTCACATCGCTGTGGAGGAATTTTAACCCACTCTTCCTCGCAGAACTGCTTTAATTCAGTAACATTTGGTAGGTTTTCGAGCATGAACTGCTCATTTCAGGTCCTGCCACAGCATCTCTATTGGGTTTAAGTCTGGACTTTGACTAGGCCACTCCAAAACTTTAATTTTACTTCTTTTAGCCATTCTGATGTGGACTTGCTTTTGTGTTTTGGATCATTGTCTTGCTGCATGACCCAACTACGCTTCAGCTTCAGCTGACGGAAGGATGACTGGACATTCTCCTTAAGAATTTTCTGGTACAGAGCAGAATTCATGGTTCCTTTAATTATGGCAAGTCATCCAGGTCCTTAGGCAGCAAGCATCCCCACACCATCACACTACCACCACCATGTTTGACTGTTGGTATGGTGTTCTTACTGTGGAATGCTGTGTTTGCTTTACGCAGACATTATGGGATCCATGTTGTCCAAAAGTTCCACTTTGGACTCATCTGTCCATAGAACATTTTCCCAAAAGGCTTGTGGATCATCCAGGTGCTTCTTGGCAAATGAGAGACGAGCATTTATGTTCTTCTTGGTTAGCAGTGGTTTCCGCCTTGCTACTCTCTCATGAAGCCCATTTTTGCCCAGTCTCTTTCTGATTGTGGAGTCATGAACACTGACCTTAGCTGAGGCAAGAGAAGCCTGCAGTTCTTTGTATGTTGTTTTAGGATCCTTTGAGACTTCTTGGATGATTTTACACTCGCCCTTGGAGTAATTTTGCAGGCTGCCACTCCTGGGAAGGTTCACTACTGTTCCAAGTGTTCTCCATTTGAGATTATGGCTCTCACTGTGGTTCGATGGAGTCCCAGAGCCTTAGAAATAGCTTTGTAACCCTTTCCAGACTGATAGAGGGACAAATTTTTCTGATCTTTTCAGAAACTTCCTTTGATCATGGCATAATGTGCTCATTGAATCTTTGTGCTGGCAACGTGAATCTGATGGTAAGGGCCAAAATAAGTGAGGTTTATATTGAGCAGGGCTGGCTGTAATCAAGCCTGGCTGTGTTCAATCAGCTGACTCTAATTATCCCTTTAATTGGGTTGATTTAACTAGGGGGCAATTACTTTTTCACACAGTGCCAGTTGGTGTTGGTTAACTTTTTTCATTAAATAAATGAAATAAGTAAAAAAAAAAAGTGTTATTTGTTCACTTAGGTTCCCTTTATCTAATATTATATTTTGTCTAAAGACTTGAAAACATCCAGTGTGACAAATATGCAATAATAGAGAAAATCAGGAAGGGGGCAAATACTTTTTCACGCCACTGTAAGTCAGGCTACCACTCCTTGGACTGGCATTTCTATGGAAGAGCCCTGCAGTATAGGGCAGTAGGTAATTTTGTAACACCTTGTAACCGTGGTGAGAACACACATCTCTGGAATCAAATCATTGCTGTCCAGTCACATTACATTGCTTTTTACATGTATTTATGATTTATATGCAGACATTCACACTGCCAAAGCTCATATCCAGGTGTTGACCGTGGGGGCACAGGTAGGTTGCATGATATGCTTAGTATGTACACAGTATGTGGGTAATATTTCCATGATTCAAACATTGATGTGCAGGATGGCCAGATATACAGCTTTTGCTTCAACATCTAGGCTATAGCACTTCCCCTGAATACTACTCTCAAAAATACCATTTTGATTACATGGCACTTAAGTATATAAAGTATATGGTTAGGTCTTATTATACATAGAAATTGGTGGCTGCTCTAATGTTGTTGTGCGCATTCTAAAAGTTGTGCATGTTCTAAACGTTGTTGTGCACATTCTAAAAGTTATTGTGCACATTCAACAATGAATATTCAGCAGCCTCTAATTAATATTCATGAGTCTTGCACTATCCCTCCATATAATTGGATGAAATGTACTTCTTCAAAAAAAAAAATTCAAACAAACATGGCACCGGCACCTAACGAGCAGTTCACAGAGATGGTTTGGACATGGACTGCTGTAGCTGGTTCTGTGTTCTCAAACTGTAGAAAGTTCACAGGTTTTCTTTCTCCCCCAAACCAAGTAACATCGTGAACAGCTGAAGACTCAGCACTGGAATGAATAAGACTGCACCAATGGGAACTTCGCAACTGACTGAGCTGCCGAGAACAAGTGGGAGTATAAACACAAGGTATGAAACCTTGTGACAGTTTAAATGATGAAAAATTTAATTTTTTTTATAGGGTAACCATATACTATAAAAACTTAAGTTTGGCCAAGTATACACAACTTGTCTTATTTCCATCTCGAGGTGGAAGATACCAGCATGGACCTCTTTAGTTTTGCTCTTGAGGTCCATGTGCTGGTATCTTCCACCCCTCGATGGGAACATACAGTAGGCTCGTAGTGTATACTCGGCCATACTTTATTACTCATGTTATGTTTCTTGCAACTAGTGCATCCTTCAGTTTTTGGAAAATGTGTTGGTTGTATTGCCTCTTTTTGTCAGTTTTGTCCAGCAAATACAGATCCTTGTCGTATCTTGCAGTTTGGACTCAGTTCCCCACCTTGTTAAGATCACTGCAGACATATTTGGGACAGTAACTGCCATTGACATAAATCTCCTTACAGTATACATACCTGTCACTTCCATTCCTATGTTCAGTACAAGTCTGCATAAAAGCCTGACACAGGCAGATGTGCTTTCTCCAAAGAAAAGCAGGTTGTTGGGGATCCATACTGTGCTACCTTATCTTCTAAAATAAGGAACTTTGCTTAAATTGGCTTGTCTGACTTTGAAATCCTTTTTTTTTAAATCTGGGTCAATGTGAAAAAGATTTCAAGAAGGCGAACCCCATCTATATTTGCTTTTGCAGTTTGAAATTGGACTCAACCAGATCTATATAAAAATATTGTGGAAACAGGTGTCTTATAATTATAAAAAGGCTCTCAGGAATGCTGCAGTCTGATTACTTGTCAGCATTCCAAGACTCTTACATTAAGTAAGCAATAATACCCGACAGAGTGGGCGGTATTGGGCAATAAAGGACCACCCAGGGGCGTAATGAGGCCAGACACCGCAGGCGGAGGGCCTAATAGCCCCTGGAAGGTCTGGTATTGCCTATACTGCCCACCCTGGAGGGTATTATTGCGCTTAGAAAATGGAGTACATGTGTCATGTTTATAGGATTACAAAAACATTTAAGTAATCCTGTAAAAACTGACTGTAAATGTCTTTTTAGTCCATTTTGTTAAAGTAGTCCCTTGTACTGCTGGAATAGTGGCTTCACTAGTGATCAGTAAGGGGAGCTGTTATATTTTATTAAAATTATGATTTACCAATCATGGCTAGTCCTGCTTCATTTTTTTGTTTGTTTATTTATTTACAGTTTCCCGATCCTCACTGCCTGCCCTGAGGAAGGGGAACAAATCAGACTGTTTCTCATTTTTTGTTTTTTTTTTGGTCCCTGCTGCTTACTCTGGGGACCAGGATCCTATGAGTATACTTCGATTTTACCTCTGCCTGCCATGGGGATTTGAAGCAGCAATGCATACATTAAAGAGTAAAGAAGTAACACCCCCCAACCGCCATTTCTCAGTCCAGGTTGCCTGCCCTGTGTTCTTTTACGAGTTCCTGGTCCTCGCTGTTGTCAATGAGGACTAGGATTATGAAGAGGAGTGCCATTTTGGCCAGTCAGTCATCTTGTACCCAGGTACCGAAGCGGAGGACCTGCCGATCAGCCAGTTGACAAGAACATGAACACGGATTCATCAGTAAGTGGGTCTGCCTGCTGTATGTGTATTGGGATGGGGATCTGCGTGCTGTGGCAATTTTTTTTCCATTAACAGTTGGGGAGAACTAGGGAATGCTACAGTTGTGAAGGATATACCAGGGAACTCAACTGGCATGCCCACTCGTTTGCTTGACAAAACGTGGAAAAAAAGGTTGTTTTTATTTACTTTGTGTGGTGTCTGGTTTAAGACCGGGGGTTGGCTCTCGCTAATCGATTGTGAAAAAATGGTGGTTACTGACTTGAATTTCAAATGGTGTGGTCTGAAAGGTTTTAAACGTATTGGGGATCGGCAGTGAGACTGGACAGTAGCCATATGACTGGAGTGGAACAGGAGAGGAATTGCAAGAGGGGAAAGCTTGTTTCAATTGCTGGCAAATGTGTCCTGTTTGTGGGATTTCAGTTGTGGGGCTGATTCTTTGTTGACCTTGGGAGAAAGCTTGTGCAGTGGAATGGAATGGAATGGGTTAGGAGCCATTTGACGGCCAATGAATGGGTGTGCAGTTTATATAGAGCATGGCTGTGAAGCACAGACAGCTTAGGAGCCATTTATGACAGCAAGGGTTTTACTACCAGAAAAAAAATATGAAAGTAGTTTGTAGCAGGGGAAAACAGGCACACAGTTCTCTTTTGGGTAGTTACTGGGTGATGTCATGTTTCAGGACAGAGTTGGGGAACTTACTCTTTTGCTGAGTGATAAAAAAAATGGCGGCAGTTTGAAATTGTGTGCCCAGTGCTTCAACCAGTGATGAAGCAGGCTGGGCACAAGGATAGGTGCCTGGGCATGAGGCAGGTTTGGTCTGGGACTTTTTATTTGGTGGGCATCTATTGAAAGTTAATATACCCCTGTGGAATGGGTACTAGCCAATCAGATGCCTCCAAATAAAAAACCCATTTTCTAATCTCTAATACACTGTCATGCTTAGCCTGATCACCATTGCACATGAGTTCGTCCTATCAGTGTTCGATCCTCTAGCACTGTTGAATGACTGGAATTATGTATTCTAATTCTGAATCAGCATTCTTAAACAGTTGGTGAATATATTATTTTATTAAAAATTTCCATCTCAATAAGGAAAACATTCAAATGGTACACTTCTAACCCTTTTCATTTGGAATAATTTTTATAATAGCAATAAGGCCTCCCATGAATTAGATTAACAGTCCATTAATCATCCACTAGGAGCAATATGGCACTTAGCTGTGCCTCATGTCAAATTATGCCCCTAGGATAGGGATTAACAGACTGTTATTCTAACCCCTGGTCATGCCTTGTTGCTTATTTATTGTGTAACTTTATTTCCAGAACACGTGGTGATGGTGGTGGGGAAGGGGGGTTGGAGGCTACACTTGCTTTGGAAATAGTAAAGGGAAACAGTAGAAATAATGCAAACAGTAACAGTGTTAGATGTTTTACTGCATATAACATGAAAAGCTGGAACAATTACTGTTGTTCAAATGGTTCTTTGAAATGATTATAAACAAAAATGTTTTCTGCAGGACTGATTTTCCTGCACAAATTTCATTTCTGGTGCAGAATGTTGAGGTATGAGAACTACTTGCTACCTACAATGCTTATCTCCTTTAAATATCTTTCTTTTGTAGTAATTTTTGTTTTAGATATCTATTCAAATGTTGTAATTCTGGGTACAAAATTGGGACTTTATCACTGACTTCAGTCAGGCTACTCTCAGGCTGCCTTTTTGGCTTACGCATTTTAGGATATATTTAAGAAATGTGAGGAAAATGGACATTGTTTATCACTTGGCCCAAAACAGTAATGGTGTAAGGGGTGGTGGTATCACTATTTCTGTACCAATAAAATGAAGTGGATGCTAATGTGTGTGATATGGTCATATTCCCTATGCTTTACTAATGGAAAAGATCACCTAGGCTATTAGCAAAAAAGAAGTGGACATAGACAATGCTAAAAAGATATCAGATACAGCAAAATCAAATTAAACAAAATAAGTTAAGGGAATGTAAGAAGATAGCTGGAAAAGAGAACATATTACAAGTACAACTGGCACTGGGAAATGTGATATGAAGCAATTTAACAGCTGTGTTAACTCCATTAAAATTCATTCATCAAATGACTGGACCAGAGGCATTGCTAGCATAAGATATTATTTGGGACCCAGGCCCCAAAACAACAGGCTGGGGGTCTGGGGACCACATAGGCCCCCATAAGCTGTTGAATTTTTGGTGTTCTGTGGTATAAAATAACACATTTCTGCTACTTTCTCCTTGTTTTTTCCCCCCACTTCTGTTCAATTATATTGTGTCCTCTACTCCTCCTTTTGCTCCCTCCTCAAGTAAAGACATCATATTGTAGATTAAAGGTCATCTATGCAATACTCTACAGTCCTATTTAATGGCTTTATAAGTGACATTGCAGAGGAACTGCAAGGGAAGGTCTGCCTCTTTCCAAACGACACCAAAATCTGCAGTAGGGTGGACACTCCAGAAGGGTTGGAAAGTATGCGCAGAGGCCTGAGAAAACTTGAGGAGTAGACAAGGTATGGCAGCTGGGTTTTAATACAAAAAAGTGCAAAATTATGCACCTGGAACACAGAAACCCAAGGGCCAACTACAATATGGGAGAAGAGGTATTGACAGTCACCAATGCAGGAAATTGACCTGGGTGTCAAGATATCTGATTACCTTAAGGTGGCGAAGCAGTGCGACAAGGCAATAGGTAGGGCCACTGAGATGCTGGGGTTCATAGAGTGGAGTATTGCCAGCTGAAGGAGGGGGTGGTGGTGCCACTGTATAGATCACTGGTGAGATGCCACCTGAAGTACTGTGTCCAGTTCTGGAGACCACATCTCAGGAAAGACATAGACAGAATGGAGGCAGTCCAGAGGAGTGCAACTAAAATGGCGTAGGGTCAGCATCAGAAGCCCTACGAGGAGAGACTGAAGGACCTCAATACATATACACCCTGGAAGAGAAAAGGGAGAGGGGGATATGATAGAGACCTATCAATATGTCATGGGGCAAATAACTTTCAGGAGGGAGCATTTTTCAAAGAAAAAAACAGGATAACAAGGGGACATGCAATGAATCTGGACGGGGTAAGTTCAAGATAGATGTGAGGAGGTACTTCTTCACTGAAAGAAGAGATGTGAGGAAGTATTTCTTCACTGAAAGAGTTATGGATGCCTGGAACAGTTTTCCAGTGGAGGCGGTGGGGAAGAAAACAATGGTGGACTTCAAGCCTGCATGTGATAGGTAGAAGGGAATCTTACTGGGAAGCAAGAGAGGGGAGGAAATTAGAGACCAAGTAGTGTCTGTTGTGACAGTATAGGCAGGGAAAAAACATGGGTAGACTGAGCGGGACAGGTGGTCCTTATCTGCCATCAAAGTCTATGTTTCTATGTATCTCTAATGGCTTAAGAAAATAATTTCAAAAAATAAATAATTTCAAATGTTGTTATCCAAAAAGGATAGTTTCTTCTGTTCTTGCTGTAGATTATTCTTGTTGCAAATTGCCATGTCCGCCATTGCATCTTGCTCTCTGAAGTTAATGGTCTAGATTTACATAACAGACACTAGGATACCTGGCATAAGTTTTGCAAAAATGCATTAAAGATCTTGCCCCTTCTTTCCAGACTGTATTTGAAGGACCACATCATACCATATAGCATATGGGCTATTCATCTCCAAATAATTAATTACCTCAATGCAGCCTCAAACCCTGGTTCTAGATCATTCTCTTATGCTGCACTCAGTAGTTGAAACACTTAACCTACCTTTTGAAGGAAAATGGATTCTGTCCATATTTTAAAGTATCCCTACTTGACCATTTGAGGTCAAATGTCTGGTGCAACAGTTTCAATAAAATGTATTTAACAGAGCACCATATAGGTCTTAATTTTGTTTCAGTGTTTCTAAATAATTTATGTTGTAATGTAGAGTGTATGTGTTGGTCTGTATTATTGTTCTGCATACTGGACATGCTTGAAAAGTTATCTCCATTAAGCCTTTCTTGGCTAATAATTTTAAATAAAAATAAAATAAAGCTGCCCAGCTAATAACCAAAAAGTGATGCAAAACATACAATAACCTGTGAAAGTGGTTCTGTTCTGTACACCCTGTTTATTTTTTTTTTTTGGGAGGGGGGAATAATCACACAATATCATTCTATATAAGTTTTGAGTGCTTTTTTATGTTCACCATGCCTGCACTTGCAGGGAACATTTTGTTATGAGAGTGGCTTTTGAGGGATGTGACACTGTCAGTCCAATGCAGAGTGGTCTGCAAGGGGCTCCTCAGTGTCACACCAATCATCAGACAGGTTGATCATGACAGTATTCAGGCTTGTTGGGTGGAAACTTTATGTATTTCAAAGGAAAGAGCTAACCCAATTATGGGCTGGCTCTTTCTTTTGACCTACACTACCCAGCAAGCACAGCTGATCTGTCATGATCAGTCTGCTGAGGAATTACACCCTATAACAAAGAAAAACATCCATTAATGACTGTTGTTTGTACCTCCATAACTGTCCCCCCACTTGACCCTACCTCTTGGCACCCTCCACCCACCCAAACATGACAATGACATTGGGGGTGCCCAATGCCCCAGTGTCACTACCTGAAACAAAGAAAGCCATCCCTCATAGTTTTTTTTAAATACACACTGTAAAAAGGAAAAACAACCATTGATGTCTGTTTCTGCCACCACCTTTACTATCCACCCACCTAATCCTTCCACTCAGCCCCCCACACAAACACAACACTGACACTGGGGGTGTCCAATCCCCCAGTGTCACCACATGAAATAAAGAAGACTGTCCTGTATCATTTTCTTTAAACCCTGTAAAAAAGAAAAACATTCATCGATTTCTGTTGCACTGTTAGTTCCCCCACCAGACCCTCCCACTCAGCTCCCACAACCCAACACCCCCTCAAGACCTTACTTACCCACCATGGGCCCAACACTGTAATCCTCTGTGGACCACAAAGACGTCTTCACTCTTCAAAGCCAGACTGCAAACTGAGGAAATCAGTAAAATCGGGGCTAAAATAAAAATAAAAAAAGGTATGCAGTTCAGTGTATTTCAATAGGGTTTTGAACTTAGTGGCTTAAGTTTGCCATTTTTTAATATGGACACTGTGAGAAATCACCTTTTGGGCAGGAGTTGAACATTTTCTCTGCCCTTGCTCATGAGGTGGGATCATAAGAAGGCTATGTTGAAAATTTAGCATAAAAATATTAAAATACAACTAAGTTATGAGCCTACATTGAAATTTACGAACACAGGCTTGTAACTTTGGTAATTTTTCATATTTTGACCCCAGATTTTGAACATAGCCATTTCTTCTCAGCACCTAATGAATGTAACAGCTGTCATTTTTCAAATCCTTCAGAAAATGTGTTTTTGCATCCCAAAAGGTGATTTTGTGGTCGCTGCATGAAATCACTTTTTGGGCAGGAGTTGGACATTTTCACTGTCCTTGTTCATGAGGTGGGGTCATAAACAATGAAAAAGTTATAGGTGTACTCATTACAAAAGATTTATCATTTAAACAACACCATACTGAGGTAATAAAGAAAGTAAACAAGATGTTAAATTGCACACTCCAGAACATCCATAGCAGGGAAAGCACAGTATTGATGCCGCTGTATGGATCCTTAGTAGGTCCCTTGTTGGAGTATTGTGCTCAGTTTTGGAGCCCTTATCAAATGGGGGATATTGAAAGGTTTGAGGGGGTGCAGAGGAAAACAACTAAAAAAAATATCAAGGTTAAAACATCTTACCTACAAGGAAAAGCTTGAAGAGCTGGACTTATATACTATTGAATAACATTGCCTCAGGGAAGACCTCTGCCTTGTTTATGCAGTCATCTTGAATGAGGATTTATGGGACTGTCTGGGATTGCAAGAAAGGGTTACTGAAAGATACATTAGAGGTCATAGTTATCAGTTCAGGGCAGAAGGATACAGGGTACACAAAATAGGGGCCTGGTTTAACCAAAGGGTGGTTACTCACTGGAATGCATGCCCTGAGGAGGTGGTAACTAGTGACACAATAACTACCTTCAAACATAAACTAGATCTTCATTTAGGTAGGAACTCCTTCCATTGAAAAATGGTGAATGTCTTTTAGCAAAAGCTATTGATTCATAGCAAGCATATGACATATATGATAAGAAGGCTATGTTGACAATGTGGGGTAAAATAATAAAAAACAACAAAGTTATGAGCCTACATTGAAATTTACAAACTAAGTCTTGTAACTTGGTAATTTTCAATATCTGGACCCCACAAGTTCAACATAGCCATTTCTTTACAGCATCTCGTGAATGTGTTAGCTATCATTTTTCATATCCTGGCCAAAATATGTTTTCACACTTGTGGCACGAAATCACCTTTTGGGCAGGATTTGAAAATGTTCTCCACCCTTGTTCATGAGGAGGGCTCATAAGAAAGTTATGTGGGGTCATGTCATAAGAAGACTGTGTTAAAAGCTTGGGGAAAAATATGAAAAACAACAAAGTTATGAGTCTACGTTGCAATGTTTCAATGCACACGCGTAACTGTGGTAATCTTCAATATGTTGACCCTAGCCTTTCAACATAGCTATTTTTTCACACCACATCATGAATGTGACAACTATCATTTATCAAATCCTACCCAAAATGTGTTTTAACACTTGTGGCATAAAATTACATTTCAGCCATTGTTTTACAAAATACACCTGTCATGCTCAGAAGGAATGGTTGCAAAAAGATTATGATGAAAGGTTGGGTTAAAACTGTGAAAAAAACAACTAAGTTATAAGGAAACAAATTGTTCCAACATTTACTCGTAATGTTATTTTTTGCAGATTTTGGCCCCTAATGTTTGACATATCCCTTGTGTTACCCCACCTCTTGAACATGACATGTGTCATTTTTCAAATCCAATTAGAAATTTGTTTCCACAGTAACACAATGAAATCACCTTTCAGGTGGGATTTTAAAAATTCCACTTGTCTTGATTGTAATGCCAGGTTATAAAAAGACTGTTGGACATTTGGGGTCAAAATGTGGGAGCCCACTTAAAAGTAGATATTGCCTCTCAGCTGCCCTATCCTGGGTAATTACAGTCTAACAATGTGTCAAAGTAGGACACCACTAAAAAATGAGATATTGCATTTCATCAGTCCTATCCTGGGTAAATCCCCTATATCCAGAATTGAGTATTTTTTTGGTTGTATGATTTTTAAAATTATTTTTTTATATAATTTGTTTCCCTTATTTGATTTGGTTTCTGTTTGTTCAGGCTCTTCTAAGCTAAGATCTGCCAAGGGAACATTATTAAATACAATTCTCTACAAGCATAGGTCCGGCTCATGTGCTTTTTTTTATTGCAGCACCTTAATTCTTGAACACACTACCTAAAACCCTTTGTTCTGCAATCTCTCTTCCATGTTTTAAGTTTATTTTTAAGCAGTTTTTATTGGAAAATAATGTTTGTAAATATATAATTTAATGATGTCATTTTGTTAGGTTGTTGTGTTGTACTGCGTTCAGTTATATTATGTATTTCATTCCTGGGCCAGACCTGAAAAAGGACATTTGGTCCAGTGTCCCTACTTGGTTAACAAATAAATAAATAAAACAAATAGTACACATGTAAACAAGCAAGACCCGATACAACAGCAATACTAGCAGTGAACATTCAGCACTGACAAATGCTTGTATTTTTTTTTCAGTACATTTATATTTACATAGGCTAATCCAACTGAGGTGTACAATCTGACTCGTAGTGGAGTCCTGCTTATACACAGTTTTAAGCTACAGTAAGAGGGGCTGAAGTACAGGGAAATCCAGTGACTTACTTCACATATCTACAGGTATGTGGCCCAGTGGCTGCAGTGGGACTTCGTGGTGGTGTTCCATTCAGCTTTCTAACCAAAAGACCACTCTGCCATTACATTCCCTGAGCTTTCTTTCAATGTAAGATTTAAACACCTTCGGCCTAATTAACTAAGCCCGCTCATGGACTGACACAAGCTGTGGCAAACAGCAGCTTGCACTGATCCCCAATGTACCAGGGGCCCTGCACCCAATTCACTATTGGGAGGGGTTCCAGTGCCATAGTCCCATAGCTTGCAGCTGCTGCTGTTGTGCATCAAAGTGAAGGTGCATGACAGTGGTTTGCAGCAAACTGCTGGGCCTGTATGGTATATCACAGTAGCAGAAGTGGAATCAAGCATGCTAAATGCAGGTCTTTAAGATGTTGGTCATTTTAGTTTGACACATCAAAAATGTATGCAACAATAGATACCTTTTCTCCCCCTTGTTTACCATAGCTTTTTTTACTCTGCAAGATTGCAGACCTTGGAAAATGGCTCTAACCCATCCTCAATTCATAGGAACCATAGAATCCAAAATGGACATTATCATTTATAAAAAGCAACCCTGCAAAGAGAACAAACAACAGTATTTAACTGCAGATCATGCTGGGTTTATCCACGATGTTCACTAGTGGCCCAAGACCACTAAAAAAGTTTAGAAAAAAAACTCTATGTGTTGGGGGTGCCTTTCTGGAGGCTGCCAGGGTCTTGAGGACCACATCAGGGGATATGGAGGGAAGGGTAGGTCTGGATGGATGGAGGGGGGCAAGAGACCCATGCAGGGTCACTGCATGGCTGCGCCACCGTGCCTGTGTTGTCATGTGTGTATGCAGTGGGGCAGCAGCAAGCCTGGCACCAAGGGAGGGGGGACCTGTGGGCATGTTTTCACCACAGTGGGACATTATCAGCTGCTCCACTGCTGCTCTGTGGATGTGTCCAGGTCCAGTGTGGGCAAAGAATACTGCGGGTGACCACTCTGAGGGTGGTGCATAGCCCATTAGACCAGCCCCAGGCTGTTCTAACTGTAATGGACAGTGCACCCTGGGGGGGGGGGCTTCCTGAATCTTGAGAATGGGGATGCTGCAGTGCCACCTGGGTGCATGCTTCCTTCCACCACGGTACACTGGTGCATCTGTTGCAAGGATGGCACAAGCCCAGATAACACAGGTAGTCCTCCAAAACTGGTGCGGACTGGGTTGCTGAATTGGGAATGACATAAGGTATGGTGCAGGGAGTCCCTTGTGTCATATTTCTTTGATGCAAACACCTTGCGTCCTTCCCAGTTCTTAGTGAATGGGGCCCCCTTGTTTTACTAAATCATGTCAAATACATCACAGCTTCAATTCATGTGAGTATTGTTTTACAAAATAAAAAAAATGCCAAAGAAAGCATTTAAAATTCATTCAATTTGCTGATATATTTATGTACCTATATTATAATGTATCGTTTTACCAGGGAAATCTCAACAGATTCACATCACCGCATGCTCACTCAGTCCTGCTTCTATCCAGTTTTACAGCTGGAAAAACATGCTGCTGCCCAGGTTAGCCACCAAAGGTTCTGATGGGAATTCAGATCTACAAACTCGACTCCAGTTCCACAACATGTTTCTCCAAATGACTATACTGATCATGCCATTTGAAAAAAAAATGCAAAGCTTACAGATTCAACAAGAATGAACAGAAAACAAACAGACAACCAAAATAATTATTTGTACCATTTTCGTTGAGCAGCAACTTATCCAGAATGGATATCATTAACTGCAGGTACTGCGGAACACTTTTCACAAAGGCAGTTTTACAGGATTTAGGACACTATCCTACATGCTGGGCCACTGGAGATCTAAGGGCTTAGCTCCAGGCAGCATGGGCAGAGATTGCGCACCTCAAATTGCATATTCAAGAGGAAATATAAGAACCGGCTGCCATTTCCCCAACATCCAACAGAAGCACCGACTGCAGAGGGTAGTTGGTCCGGGAGGTTGGCAGGTGGTTAGGAGGGGCAAATCGGGTGCCCCATCACCCGGTGCTCTCCAACATATCGCCTCCACAAACCATATAAAAACTACAAACAGATATCTGCCTCTACTCCGAAATCAAACAAAGGGGCAGATGACACTGCAGAGCAGGACACTGCAGCACAGGAGCTAACACAACAAAACTTGCCCAAAACATAGAAACATAGAATTTGACAGCAGATAAGGACCGCTTGGCCTATCCAGTCTGCCCATTTCCCGACCTAATGGATAAGCTGCAGATCCTAGTTAACCAGCAGCCTACTTCTTCCTACCCCCACCCCCTAGAATTGCCTTATGACTGTACCATGCATGCTTGAATTCCACCACTGTTTTTGACTCCACAACCTCCTCCAGAAGGCTGTTCCATGCATCCACAACCCTCTCTGTGAAAAAATACTTCCTTAAATTACCTCTGAGCTGCCCCCGCTCTATCTTCAAATTGTGTCCCCTTGTTCTTGCACACCTCTTTTTTTGAAAGATGCTACCCTCTTGGACTTTGTTGATTCCCTTGAGGTACTTGAAATTTTCTATCAACAAAACAAGAACCAAAACAAAAAAAGCAAAAAGGAAATCCAAAGAAATTCTGATCATAGGAGACTCCATGATTCGGGGAGTTGATAACCATCTCCAGCCAGGGGTAATGGTCAGATGTCTCCCAGGTGCATCAGTGTGGAGAAACACTGACCACATTGCTAAAATTGTTCAGGAAGCAGGTGAAAACATTGACATCCTGGTACACATAGGGACTAACGATCTCACCAGCCGGTCAGTTGTGGAGACCAAAGAACACCTGACCAGGCTGGGTGACAAACTATCATCCATTTCATCCGGCATCTCCTTCTCTGAGATCCTGCCAGTCTGGGAGAGGGGGCAGATGAACAGAAGGTCAAAGAAGGGGAGATAGGGGAGCTAAACATGTGGCTCAAGGGCTGGTGCCAGGAAAAAGGACACAAATTTGTAGGGAACTGGCAACAGTTTTGGGAGCGAAAGTTCTTTAAATTTGATGGATTGCATCTGACTAAGGAGGGAGTCAGTGCATTGGGGCAGAAATTTGACGTCTTTGCAGAATATTTAAAACTAGCAAATAGGGATGGGGTGCAGCACCCCATACATTGAATGGGAAGAACACCCCTCCCCCCTCAGCTAGTGGTCAAACAGGAGTTCAGCATGTTTGTAGTTCATTTGCACCACCAGGTAAGGAAAAAGGTCCAGCTCCCCATATCACACACAGGGGAAATGCCAGACCTCGCCCAACAAGTAACACACTGAAATCTAGCCAATGGAAAATCATGTACACAAATGCTCGCAGTCTGGGAAACAAGATCCCAGACCTGCAGGCAATAATGACAAAGGCTAAACTGGACATAGTAGCCATTAGCGAGACATGGTTTACCAGTAACCACACTTGGGAGACTTCAGTACCTGTCTATGTACTGTTCAGAAGAGAACAAGGTACAAAAAGTGGGGGCGGAGTGGCCCTTTATGTCAATGAAAATATCAAAGCTACAGAAATTCCGAATACACATAAGGAGCCAGAAGAACTGTGGGTCACCCTGGAAACAGGAAATGGGACAGCCATATGAACTGGGGTTGTGTACAGGCCTACAGACCATGGGGGGGGGGCATAGACACATTACTGTTAGAAGATATACAAAACATGACATCTAAAGGGGAGGTTATGATAATGGGAGACCTCAACATACCAGATACAGATTGGTCTATACCAGCAGGAACATCTGCCAGAACTAGACATATGGTGGATTCCCTGCAGGGGGGGGCCTCAAACAACTGGTACAACAACCCATAAGAGACAGGGCTATCCTAGATCTAGTACTGACTAACGGGGAAAGGATCACAGATCTCAAGGTAGAAGGTCACCTTGGGGGCCAGTGACCATCACCTGGTAAGGTTCAATTTGGCCATTAGAACTAAATCATCCCATTCCAAGGCAAAAATATGGGACTTCAGAGGAGCTGACTTTCATAAGATGGCCAACAGAGTTAAGCTAGCCCTGGTAAAAAGAAATACAGGTGAGGGGGTACAGGCAAAGTGGGAAAGCATTAAGGATGCAATACATGAAGCAACATCCCATTGTGTTAGAGAGAAAAGGAAGTGCAAAAGAAGAAGGAAACCACTTTGGTTCTCAAAAACAGTAGCAGGAAAGGGCAGAGCCAAAAGGCTGGCCTTCAGGAAATATAAAGGAATGCAGCAGGATGAAGATAGGGAGGCATACCAAACTTCCCTAAGGGAAGCAGGGAAGGCAGTAAGGCAGGCAAAGGCACAAACTGAGGAAACACTAGCACAAACAGTAAAAGAAGGTGACAAGACCTTCTATAGATACATTAGTGAAAGGAAAAAGTCCAGAGGGGGTATTGCTAAGATCAAAGGGGATAAGGGGCATGTGAGGAGGAGGATCATGTAAAAACATCTATCCTAAATAGATACTTCTACTCAGTATTTACTGAAGAGAAGGTAGGGTAGGGCCCACAGCTCAGCACCATGGACACAGGGGGAGGGAGGTGTGCACTAGTTCCTTCACAAAAGAAAGGGTCCTACAAGAGCTCAATAAGCTCAGGGTGGACAAGGCAATCGGACCTGATGACATACATCCTAGGGTACTAAAGGCACTAAGGGTGGAACTAGCAGAGCTATTATCAAAACTGCTTAGTGAGTCTCTGAGCACAGGCGAGGTCTCAGAAGACTGGAGAAGGGATCATGTGATCCCGCTCCACAAGAGTGGTAGCAGGGAAGAGGCAGGGAACTACAGACCAGTCATTCTTACCTCAGTAGTGGGCAAGATTATGGAGGCACTCCTTAAGGAAAGGATAGTGCAACACCTGGAATCCATAGGAGCACAGGATCCAAGACAGCGTGGGTTTACAAAAGGAAGGTCCTGTCAAACTAATTTCATAGATTTCTTTGACTGGGTAACCAGAGTGGTGGACCAAGGGGGAGCAGTTGATGTCGCCTACCTTGACTTCAGCAAAGCTTTCGATACTGTTCCATATAGAAGATTGATTAATAAGCTGGGTAGGCTTGGGTGGGTCAGAAGTTGGTCAACTGGGTGGCAAACTGGTTGGCGGGCAGAAAAAAGAGAGTGGTGGTAAACGGTATACAGTCAGAAGAGATGCAAGTCACAAGTGGGGTACCTCAGGGATCAGTCCTGGGGCCAGTCCTCTTCAATATCTTCATAAGTGACATTGCAGATGGACTGGAGGGTAAGGCTTGTCTGTTTGCAGATGACACCAAGATCTGCAACAGAGTAGATGATCCAGATGGGGTGGGCAGAATGAGAAGAGATCTGGATAAACTGGCAAAATGGTCGAAAGAGTGGCAACTGGGGTTTAACGCAAAGAAGTGCAAGATCATGCACATAGGGAAGAGAAACCCTGAAGCCACCTATAGGTTGAGAGAGGAGTTGCTGGCAGTCACAAGGGAAGAAAGAGACTTGGGCATCATCATCACCTATGACCTGAAATCATCCAAGAAGACCACTAAAGCAGTAGGTAAGGCTAGGGGGATGTTGGGGTGTATTAGTAGGGGTAACACAAGTCGAAAGAGGGAGGTAATAATCCCTCTTTACAAGACACTGGTTAGGCTACATCTGGAGTACTGTGTGCAGTACTGGAGGCCACACCTTCACAAGGACATTAACCAAATTGAGGCAGTCCAGAGAAGGGCAACCAAAATGGTGCAGAGACTACATCAGAAAACATATGAGGACAGATTACCGGAGCTCAATACCCTAGAGCAAAGGAGGGAGAGAGGTGTTATAGTCGAAACATTCAAACATCTTAAGGGTATTAACAAGGTGAAAGAGTCTAACATGTTTCAATATAAGAAAAATAGCAGAACAAGAGGACACAGCATGAGACCAGAGGGTGGCCGATTAAGGGGTTATGTGAGGAAGTTCTTTTTTATGGAAAGGGTGGTGGATGCATGGAACGGCCTACCTCAGGAAGTGGTGGATATGAATACAGTGTATTGCTTCAAACAGGCATGGGATAGGCATAAGGGTGCAATACAGATGAGTATGACTAGTTAGGCCATTGACAGAGCAAAGGCTGATGGCACATTCATAAGGTAGAAAAAGAAATGGGCAGACTGGATGGGCCTTGCGGTCCTTATCTGCCATCAACTTCTATGTTTCTATCACAGGCCAAAACTGGGCTAACACCCCTACGTATTGACCCAGCAAGGAAGACCCACCCGCTGGGTCAATATGTAGGGGTGTTTGCCCAGTTTTGGCTTGTGATGACTTTTTGTTAAAATAAAATAAACTTTTCCACTACTTATCTATTGGTGTGTGCCCACCTTCATTTCTTTTCTTTTAACTGTTTGTGTCTTGCTGGAGCATCTTTATGGAGGTTGATGTGCACTTCTCTTTTGTTTGATTGCATAGTAGGAAGACAAAACTGCACTCTACATGTTTTTCTGCCACTGTGTGGACTGGTATAGAGCTGAAAGCAGTGCGGCTGCACCTCTCCACTCTGCTATTTCCTGCTGCTGCTGCTACTGCTAGTTGTTCACTCCTGCTAGAACATGCACTTACACACTCCTTCTCCTGGCAACACTAAGGGGGCTCTGAAGGCAGGGGAACAAACAGTCCAGATCAGGAAGGAAGTTTAATAAAAGAAAAATACATATTTTTTAAAAGCAGAGCTGTGCAGAACAAGTTTTAAGACCCCAGACAAAATATTGGGGGGGTCCCAGCCCCCGAAGGCCTAGCCCTAATATTGCCCCTGGATTGGATCACTTCTTATTTAATAACAAGGTAGTTAACTAGGAAAGGAAAATAGCTGAAGGGTTTACAAAATACTTTGGCTCTGTTTTTAAAGGGAACAGTCAGCACTATGAGACCTACACCCAAGTGTGGGGCTAGTCCCAATCTGCACTTTTGTAAACTATGATCTTCTGTTTGTTGGTCCTGCTGTCCTCTCTGGGCTACATACAGTCACAGAAAACTGTACTTAGCCTAGGGAGGACAGTGGAAAAGCAAATATCTGATTGGAGTTTATAGAAGCTCTAACATACACTGCAGGCTGTTGAATCTCCCACTGCTGCAGCCCTACTTTGATATAAGCTGGAGGGGATTCAGGAATTTTCAGTTACAGAAAATATCCACTTGCATGTCAACAAAATCTGCCTGATATAATCTAATATACTGCAGTAAACAGTAAGTAAAAAAATGTTTTTGAACATAAAGTATAAATTAAGACTAGCTCCACATGTGGGTGTTGGGCTTTTAGTGCTGACTGTTCCTGTTTAACCCCAGCAAAACTATGCCATCAGTATTGTGCCAGTACACCAAAAAGTAACTAGAGTAATCACAAATACTAATTTACCCTGATTTCATAATGAAACAACTAAGCTCTCGAAAGACATTTCAATCACCAGGCCTAGATGGCCAACACCCCTCCTTATTTAAGGAAAGATGTGCTTGTGGTTCCCATTGTCAGAAAAATTTAAAACCACAGGATAGTAACTGCAGACCAATACCTTTGACATCATTAGTGGTCAAAATACTATAGACATTTATTAAGCATTATATTAAGAAAGCACATTGTCAACGTGGGAACTGAGAACACTGAGCAGCTTGAGTTTACAAAATGTAAATCGTATGTCACCAACCTTTCTGAATTGTATGAATAGGTTGTCTCTGCTATATATGTGAGAAATACAGTTGATGTACAGTAGACACCTAGAATGTACAGTTCCCATGCCCACATCTTTATGAATGAGAGTTACCCCAACTGAACAAATCCAAATAAACAACTGTTAATAATGATTGGTGCACTTAACTACCCTGGGCAAACCATCACTTGCCACAGTAGCCAGCAGGTTTGACAGCACCTGCTACTCCTTACTGCTGAGGTCATCCCACCTGTGGTGGCACTGGGCACTGGTCTAGATCTTTCCAGTGCACCTTGACAGGCCCCATGAAACTGAGTCCCACACCTGGCTGCTGGAGACATGTGGCACAACCTCTGGTCCATCCCCAAAAAGCATCCTCTCCTTGTCAGTAACAAAGTCCATCATGTGGGTGAGCTTCTGTGGTGTGAACTGTGGCTCCCTCTACCTGTCCCTGTGTGCTCTTCCCCTCTGTCTTCCATCCTGCTGCAGGAATAGCATACAAATGAGATGCCAGGGCTGTCCATTGTATTTGGACACTGGAGAACTGTTAGAATGATGACTGTAGCATGCAAATGTCATTTTGCAATGCAAAACCACTTTTTCTTGTTGGTGAATGACTTGGGGGGCTCTACAAGTTCATTTAGGTATCTATTTCAGTACTAAAATTGTTTTTAGGTATGTGATACAGAGCAGAGACAATCAGTTGTGGCGGCTGTGGGGTGCTCTTCTCTAAGTATATGCTGTAGAGGAGGGGGCACTGCCCCATCTGCAGTACCATGGTGGAGTTCCATGCTGAGTTGGTGGCAGCAAGGATAGAAATATCTTAGCTGTGTCACTATCTCAACTGCAGGCCACCCCAACCCCTTCCACTTCCCCAGAGACCTACTGGCCCTGGGGGTAGAGGGTGGAGCAGGGGAAGAGGGTGGGGAAGGGAGGCAGGATTAGCCACAAAGGGATCATCCAGCCCACCACCTTTTAGATGGTAAATCCTTTTACACCCCTTGAGGAGGCTCAGGTATCTGACTCCCCTGCTTGGGACTGTGGGTCAGTCAGTGGTGTGGGGCAGGTCAGCACAGCAGCACCCAAAGGGATGAGCAAAAGTAAGTCTACTAAGGTAGTCTTGGTGGTTGGTGGCTCTATGATTAGGGGTGTAAAGAGGGTGGTGGGAGGGGGGATTGGAAAGGAGGAGGAGGGCCAAGTGCCTTCCTGGCGCATCAGCCATCTGCTATTTAGACAGCATAGGGAGGATAGCAGAGAGTGAGTGTGGGGGGGGGGGCGGCTGGAGAGGCTGATATACCTGGGTACCAATCATCTGCCAAACCAGTCTGTGGAGATGGTGAAGTGGAACTTCTGTACACGGGGGGAGAGAGTGGCAGTGCACTCTGCGAACTTGGCCTTTTCTGAGTTCCTCCCTGTGTGAGTCAGAGAGGAGAAGAAGGATAGAATTAGGAGGGTTGAGATAAAGGAGTTTAATAGGTGGGTTAAGGGATGGTTTCTGGAGAAGGGGTACCACTTTGTGGAGCACTGGGGGGGTGTATGGGACAGGAGACTTTTTAAGGGTCATGGACTCTACCTGGTAAGAGAAGGGGCCTGTTTGTTGGGCAGAAGTTTGATGTCTATACTGCATGTTTAAACTGACTGCGGAGGAGACTGGGGCTAAGGGAACCACAGCGACAGATAGAAAAAAAAGGGATCCTAGCTAATACTCCCCCACATCTTTTTTGCCATAAAGATTTTACTGAGGTTATGTTTAACACTTTAAAAATTACAGTAACAATCATAAATGATATAGAGAGACAAAATAAGTAATCCATGTAAAGAAGCCATTAAAAAAAGAAAACAGTTGACTCATACTACAGCTGTGACAAGCAAAAATCTGTGAAATAAAATAAGTATATACTATGTAGATAGAAAGTAAAAAGAAACGTCTAGTCACTATACACAATACGATAGAATAGGATATAAATAAAACGATTAGTGTTCAAATCCTAAACAATGTAAAAAAAAACATTAGTCTACAAATAAGTCCTTCTGAATCCCCAAAATGCTTAGTAAAACTATAAAAGACAAAGTAATTAGCCCAAGAAAAGGAGAAGTCAGGAAAAAGGGTAAGCTATAGGGAGGTGGTGGTGGGAAGGGAAGCACAAAATTCACTCTCAGTGATGGAGGGAGATTTTCCTTTCAAAGTACAGTGACTTGGAAAGAGGCAAAAAAAAACAAAAAACTGATTTCAACCATTAGGTCGAAAAGCAAGGTTGGGTCTAGGGAATTTAACAAGGAAAGGTTGCCAGATTTTTATTTTTTTTGTATTCTTTGGTAACCGGAAAGGCCCACTAAGCACAGGTGCCTGTTTTCAGGGGCAACCTGGGAGCACTGGGGAGGTTAAGCTACTTGCTCAGAGTCACACAGTATGGAAGTGGAGGTTTTGGGAATCAAACCCAGGTCTGTCTGCTGGATGTACCAAGCTCATTTACAGCTCATTACTCTAACCTCTAGGCTATACTGCCAGCCAGTTTTTGTCATATGCATGAAGTTTGCTTGTAATCTGATTGAAGGTTTTCTCATAGAGAGCAGTCAAGGACAGTAGATTAAACCACTCTTCATAAGAGGGGGAGTCTGGGGACCACTAATGTCTAAGCAGGGCCCATTTTGAAACAATCAAGGCACAATTCAACCAAGAGAGCTGGGCCTTATTTAAAGGGGAGGTACACTGAGGTACCCCTAGAAGTGCTAATTGAGGGTCTCAAATGCCAAGATGGGGAATAATCAGGGAGCAGGTCTCCCACACTTTATACCAGTAAAGATCAATGTTGGGACATGATCAAAGAATATGGGTAAGAGCCACCTGAGGGGAATGACACCACGAACAGTCACTGTTAGATAATAAGCCTGCTTTATACAACCATTGTGATGTATGGTACACCCGATGTATAGTTTTATACTGAATGGTCCTGGCCTGCAATTCTTGAGAGGAATGGAAAGTGTTGACCAAGGTTTGTGCCCACTCTGATAAAGAAAGCTTAAGACCAAGTTCCATTTCCCATTGCTCCTTTGGACCCATAAGGGGAGGTAGAGGGAAGACTTGGCTCCAAAATGTTTTCAGCTTCGCAATTAAATGTCAAGGATCTCGAAGAATAGTGATCAACACTTCAAAGGCCACCCCTTGGGGAAGAACACGGTCACGAGAACCCTTGTGTTTGAGGAGTTCTCGAATTTGCAAATACCTCTAGAAATGTGTACCTGGGAGATCATATTTGGATTGGAGTTCAACAAAGGTGAAGAAAATACCTGTCAAAATGTCAAACAGATCCTGGAAACTAACAGTTCCCCTCTCTACCCACTCTTTCCAATATATGGATTTGTTGTCAATAGTTAGACTCGGGTTGCTGGGGAAGTTGGGGAAGTATGAGAATCCCAACCCAAGCAGGGAGCATAATGATTCCAAATATGCTTGGTATAGCGGGCACAAGGCAAAATATCTGAACAAAGGAACCAATCAGGGAAGAGCAGTGCAGGTGATGAAGGCAAATGATCTTGGGCCAGTTCTAACATGAGCCATCCAGGTATAGTAAGGGAAAGATGAGGGGCATAGCTGAGTATAGCCTGGTGGAGAACAGTAAAATCATGAAGTTGCTTCATATCAGATAAGCCCAGGCCTCCCTCTTTCCACAGCCTCAGTAAAGCCCGAAATCTAATTTTGGGAGGTGTATCATTCCATATAAAAGAGGGCATCCTGGATGTGAGCTTCTTGAAAAAGTCCCAGGGAAAAGCCAAGGGCAAATTAGCTAGTATATACTGTACCTGTGGAAGAGCTATTAACTTCAGAGCATTAACCTTGCCCCAACGGGACAAGATAAGGGGCTTCCAACGTAAAAGATCAGCATCCAAGGTGTCCAACACTTTCCAGACATTGACTGAGAGAGTAGCCAAAATTGTAGGCTTTAGAATGACACTCAAGCATGTAATGCCATCAGGGGACCACTGAAAAGGATAATTGATAAAAGATCAGCTGTACAGGAGGCATTCAGGGGAAGGATCTGAGATTTCCCTTTATTCAATCTGTAACCAAAAAGGGAAGAACAGTAATTAATAATGTCCTGAATGGTGGGTAATGAGGATTCTGGATTAAAAATAAAAAGGGTAACATCATTGGCAAATAAAGCAACTTTATGGGCCATGTTACCCATTGTAATACCATGGAACTGCTCCTCCACCCTAATTCTGGCAGTGAGGAGTTCTATAGCTAACAGAAAAAGAAAGGGTGAAAGGGGACACCCCTGTCAGGTTCCTCTACCTAAAGTGAAATGGGGAAAGGACTGAATTAGTAAGGACTGCAGCTTTAAGAGAAGAATAAAACATTTTCACCAGCGAAATAAAGGAGGGAGGAAAACCAAATCTATGCAGGACTTCAAACTAAAAGGCCCACTCTACCCTGTCAAATGCCTTTTCGGCATCAAGGGACTGGGTGGCAGTGGGCTACGAATAAGATCGGGCCCCCCCATAGTATGTCTCTAATCTGACATATACTGTCAGACCCCAGCCTGCTGGGGACAAATCCCACCTGATCTGGGTGGATTAAAAGGGGTATGATAGGCTCCATCCTCTTGGCTACAATTTTAGCAAACATTTTTACATCCAAATTTAGAAGGGAAATTGGTCAAAAAAGAGAACAGTGAATACTGCCCATACCCTTTTTTGGAAAGTAATAATGGCTTTGGTAAAAGTGGGGGGAAAGTTGTCCAGTTTTCCAGACCTCATTGAAAACCAACACCAGTCTAAGGATTAAGAGGTCTGCAAAAGTAATATAAAATTCAGACAGAAAACCATCTGGACCTAAAAACTTGCTCTGAGACAATCCATGAATCATTTGCAGAACTTCCGCTTCTTGAATAGGGGCCACTGAGGAGGATACAAAGGCCTCTGGAATGGTGGGGAGGTGGAGTCCAGTGAAAAATTGTGAGTATTGGTCAGGAGATGGACTAACTTCTGAAGCATAGAGGGCTTTATAATAATCCTGAAAGACAGTGGCACAAAATTGAGGTGCACTAGTGGAACCTTTAAATAATTTTTATTCAAATAACAATAAGGCACAAGTAATCCAAATAACACGCCGTCTAGCCACCCAGTGCTTTGACTCCTCACGAGTTTTCCTCAGGGGTGTGGCCAAGAGACGGGAAAACTGACTTAAATACAGATAAGTACCATGACATCACTCAAATGGCTTACATCATTAGCCACATATACACTTAGCCACCCATAAATGGAATTTAACAGAGAGCTTTACTAGCTGAACCTGTTGACATTCAGAGAGATTTTTAGAGGCAAAATACTTCTACTGTCATTAAATGATGTCTAAACCTTTTTTGTACACAATTTTTCATGGGTGCAGGGATTGTTTATCACATAAAATAGTTTATTTGCTATATTTATAAGAACATTGCTCTTGGTACTGATTTGTTGTTAAATGTATGGATTTGTGAAATGAATCTTGAGTATATGAACTAAGTGTATATGTGGCTAATGATGTAAGCCATTTGAGTGACATCATGGTACTTATCTGTATTTAAGTCTTTTTTCCCATCTCTTGGCCACACCCCTAAGGAAGACTCGCGAGGAGTCGAAGCGCTGGGTGGCTAGACGGCATGTTATTTGGATTACTTGTGCCTTGTTGTTATTTGAATAAAAATTATTTAAAGGCTCCACCAGTGCACCTCAATTTTGTGCCATTGCATCCAATGAGATTTACTGGTCCGAGTGCCACATTTTTGCTTCTGTTTATTCCGTTTCGAGCTGGCTGCTCTGTTGTGTGCACCGGACTGACTTGATTTACTCATGGCTTTCCCCTTTTGTCTTTTGTTTTAGTAATCCTGAAAGGCCTGATTAATGTCACAAGGGGAAGTAAGACATACTCCTGATTCAGCCACTATGCCTGGGATGTACTTTTCTTGGGCCTGGGCCTGGGCCCAGTGCCTAGAAGCGAGCAGTTTACCTGGGTGCTCCCCCGCTTTCCAATATTTCTGATTAAGCTTATACAAGGAATATTCAGTTCGGTATTGTAAAATGTCTTCAATTTCTGTCTTAAGGTGGGTAAGTCGGGATCTATGAGCAGTATCAGCTTGAAGGTTCCAGGCAACAAGGGGTTCTAAAGATTTTAGTTCAGCTTCAAGATTTTTAAGGGAGGATTCTCACTGCCATTTGAGTCGGGTAGCATAGACAATCAACTTGCCCCTCTGTACAGCCTTGAGGGCTCCCCATAAGGTAGCATGGGTACATCCTGAATGATTATTTAAAAAATAATACTCTTGAATGGTCTGCTTAATCCAAAAACAGGTCTCTTCTTGAAGAAGTAAAGAAGTGTTTAGATCCCAAGTATTACGTCTGCCCATGGAGGTGTCCCGCACTAAAAAGAATATCACTGGAGTGTGATCAGACACCAAAATGCTACCAATGAAGGTCCCCCCAAGTCTGAGAGGGCAAGCTAGAAGATGTTAATATTATGTCAATCTGGCTATGGGACTTATGTGATGAAGAATAACAGGAAAAATCCAATTCTGAGGGATGGGTCGCCTGCTACATAGCCACAAGGCTGAAGTCCCTGAGAAGTGCAGAAACCTGTGTGGCCAAAAGGGATTCATATTGTGGGCCTGGGCCTGTTCGATCTAAAGAAGGATCTAAGCCAAATTCAAGTAACCTCTAAGAATAATAGAGGCAGGAGACTGAGGGATTTCAGTTAGGATAGAACGGTAAAATTGCAAATCAGGAATATTAGCAGCATAAAAGCTACCCAGAAGAATTGGAGTGCCCAAGTAAGTGCTCACTATTATCACACAATACCCTTCAGAGTCTTTATATTCCCAGGAGATGCCCAAGGGTAAGTTTTTTCTGCACAAGATGGCCACTCCCCTCTGACAGGCTGAAAAAGCACTATAAAAGTACTGGCCCGCCCACATTTGACCGAAGAGCTTGGAGTCTCCTTCCAGTAAATGTGTCTCCTGAATTACGGCTATATCACATTGGGCATCTCATAAGTACTGGAGAACAGTTCTACATTTCCTGGGGTCATTTAACCCTTAAACATTCCCAGAAATATTTTTTAAACAGTTTACATTTGACATTATTAAAGGCAAACCAGGAAAGTAACAAAATGCAATATCCCAAAACTTATGGTTCTGTAGTCCCCAAACCTGCCCTCCCACCCCCAACTCCCCCATGTAAAACAAAACAATAACCCACTAAACAGGCACCAGATAGGACTCATGAGAAAGAACAATTATACCAGGAGAACAGTAACAACATACAGCAAGGGAAAAGGAGAGAATAGGCAAAATAAAGAGACAAAAACAAAGAAAAAGGAAAGAAGAAAAAGAGATAATAAGCACAGAGAACAAAAACAAATAAAGGCTAAAGCAAGCACTCCCAAACCTAGTGGAGGTACACTGGATGCTTCACTAGCTGAAGGCAATGGGGGGGGTCTATTAGGCCAATGCCCTCATGGACCTGAGGGAAAGATGAACAGGAAGATCAAACCCTTACTACCCTCCGTGGTCTCCACCCCTGTCTGGCCAATTGGAGTAACGTGGGTGGACCAGAGAACTGGAACTAAAAAGGGAGCACTGAGGAGTGATAAAAAAGGGAGGAAAGAAAGGTAGCCTTAATGCCAGAAATAGTACAAGGACAGCAAAAAGAAAAGCTGACAGCAAGAAAAAGAGAATAAAAAAAAATCACTAAGGGATAAACTATCAAACAGACTATACATAGCCCTGAGGAATAATACAAAACAAAAGAACAAGTAGCAGATACCAGGTCAGGAGACAGCAAGGGCATTGTAGAGTTACAACTAAGTAAACAACCAGCAATGTGCATATAACAGTTTCTGCCTAATAAGAGCTAATGTCCTGTAAAAACTCACACAATTGGTGAACAAGGGTACAGCTAATTATAACATATTTAAACATGTTATACAATAAGCATACTGATTACAAAGAAGCTAGAAATCAGAAACCTTACCAGATTCAAAGTAGTAATAAAAGGTAACAGTGAGATTCTTTTAAGAACATAAATGAGACAAATATTAAACTCTGTTAATGAAAAGGCCCTACAAAGCCAGGTATTACATAACCATATAGGGCTGACTTACTATCACAATGTAAATCAAAAAGAGCCCCTAGTAATCTGAACTTAATCAGTCCTGTAAGGACACGAAGTAAGGGACAGGATAAGCAGCAAATAAAACTAAAAATAAAAGTAAAAATGAAATTAAATAGAGTGCACTAGTCTATTCGGGAGCCATCAGAGAACCTTACAACTAAAAAGGAAAAGGTACCCTAGGACCCATCTCGTCTGAGGCCTGTCTAAATTCTACCATGCATCAGATCTGAAAAGTGACATATATAGAGAATAATGGATAGGCAAGTGTGTGTTATGGATTTTTATTATACACCCGAGGTGTGTGATGACCCGTAAACCTCGAGAGTGCAGCTCGAGAGGTTTACACAGTCATCACACACTGAGGATGTGTAAATAAAATCCTTAACACACACTTGCCTATCTTTTATTTTTTATAATCACTGGTGTTTTGTGCTGTTTACACGGCTTAACGTGGCATTGCGCGACTTTGCGCGGCTTTTCATATCAACCAGCCGGTTGATATGACTTTTTAATCTGGTTGATATTGGGGCTCACCAGTAATTATAGTAAAATAATTCAAAGGCAGTCCACAATAAGCAGTAGAGTGCTGTAATCACGCAAATTTCAAGTGCTAGGTATAATTAGACATGATAGTGAGCAATTGCCAGTCCTGCACAAAATAATCAATATAAAGTCCCCCCTCAGAAACAGTAGCATTACGAAGTCCATAAAAAGAGCTGAAAGATAAACAGCAGAGGTCACAGCCGCATGAGGGACTGAACAAGTGGTTTAACAGTACAAAAGCTGCAGTTCAACATAGCGCCTGTAGAAAATGTAAAAAATGTTGGTCCAAAGAGACATCTCTGCGGGCAAGGTAATGCAGATCAATAAGGCAAAAGTAGGCAGTCTCCCAGTCTGATCTCAGCAACTCCAGGGCTCTCAAATCACCATCCTACTAAAATCAGTGGAGTCTAGGAGGAAAGGATTGTAGCCACAGGACCAGCTGAGTTGTAAAGCAAAATAAATTCTACCCACCGTATGGTGCATGGAGCTGCTTATGAACAATACTATAAAACAACAAGCCTACAATTTAATTAAGCACAATTCCATAGAGGGAATCTGAGCGAAAGATGGGAGTAGGAGATAGCTCAGGTCCACATCGCAGCAAACGGTAGCAGCGCTTGCACTCCTGGCTCGGTTCAAAACTGTAAACCAGTTGGATCATTATCCATCATAAGGCCAATAAAAGTAGTACACTCACCGAACGATCTCTTCCAAATGCAGCAGAGATATTTAAAATGAGAGATCCCTCTAAGATGAATTAGACATCAGCTGCTGTGATGGACTGAGCATCCTAAACAATGGATGTGTCCATACAGTCTCCTCCAGTCTCCTGTAGTATTGGCGAGTAGTTATGAGAGCCAGGTGACCCCAGGTGCTGCTGTAAGTAGCGATCCACTTCTTCAGGATTTTAAAAATGTAAGGTCTGCCCTATCAAAAAAAATACTAGAGTAGCAGGGTAGAGCATGGCGTAGGTAATACCTTTGTTGCGCAAGCCAGTTTTAACTGTATCAAAGACTTGGTGTCACTCCAGAATACTATTCGGATAGTCACTGTAAAGAGAGATGCGAGCCCCACTGACTAGGATTTCACCGAGCTCCCTTGCTTTGGACAGAATTAGCTCTTTGTCTTGATAACAAAGTAATTTAAAAATAAAAGGTCTGGGTCTGGAGGGGGAACCAGCGGGTTGTGCTCTACAAATGTGATGAGCCCATTCAATTTCAAAGTCAAATTCCTCGGAGGGGAAAATTAAGTCACCTAGGAAGCTGCTCTCTGAACATGCCACAGGGTTTTTGCCCTCAACTCCTTTGGGGAGTCCAATAATTCAGATGTTTTTTCACCTCCCTTGCCCTCTAAATCTTCTAGTTTAGCCGAAAGCCATGAAAGTTTAACCTCCAGGACAAGGGGTCATAATGTTGCAAGCCATTATGCCACAGCAATATACCATGCTGCCAATACAGTGCAATATATCGCCAGTGGCATGTCTTTTTTTGGGGTGGGGGCTCTGCCCCTGCACCCCTCATTATGGGGGGCTGCATCCCCGAACAGCCCCAACTAAAATAACTAACTCCAGGAGGGGGGTTAACAGTTAAAATCGCACAAAGTGCAAAAAATTTAAAAAATCCATGCGTCTGGGACCAGGAATTGAAACCCAGTCCTAAACACACTGCCTTCCTCCCTTTCTGCCAATGGCTCATCCTGTTGAGCCACAGCAGCTGCTTGCCAGCCTCCTGTCCCAGTAGAGGTCTTATCCTCTGCCTGGAAGAGTGAGAGGGTGCACTACCGTGCATACACCATTTCTCGGTCTTGCACCATCTCGCTCTTCCCTACTGTGCTGTTCCTATTGCGTGGTTTTGTTGTACGACATAAAGCATATGACACACTGACCCAGTAGTGAGCCTCCAATGCCTGGATATGGTACTCTTGTACATGAGTACACTCAGCAGTTTCTGCCAAAGAAGCCTCCGTTTTTCCCACTCGAACAATAAGCAGAGAAATACTGTTTTGAGTTTCAGTAACTGTCAAGTGTATAGCTTCAACAGAAGGTACAATTGTCTTGATTAGGAGGGCCTGTTGGATAGGGTCTGGGGAAGAAGGACGATGATCTCCAGTGGCAGCCATTTTAGATTCAGGCAGCTGGTTTCTCGGAGGAGATTTGTTGATTGACTTTTTCTGTTTTTGAAGGAGAAGCCAGTCAGAGTTCAATACATCTCCCAATTGCATAGTGAATGTCGAACACAGTCCCACTAATAAAGTACAAATCTAATAAAAAAATATCAGTATAGATGGACAAAACACAGAGAATGGCACAGAGCTATTGAGTTAGGCAGCCATCTCCTCCAGGTGCACATGTGACCTTGTACCCCCCACATCTGGGGGCTAGTAGCAGCTTAGAGTGTATAAAGGGGGATGAGGTACAATCTGTGCCAGGTGAGGGGACATTAGAGTGGGGGAGTGAAAAGTGTTTAAACAAAAGGAAAAAAAAAGTCTAAGAGAACTTGAGAAACACATGAGTAGTAGACAGGGAAATAGCACAATAGTTTTTGGAATCAGATGGCAGCTGGTATGCCTAAATTCCAGAAGTATGGATAATAAAATCAGTGTGCTTCAGGTACTGATAGCAGACATGGAGGTAGACCTTGTGGCCATCATGGAAACGTGGCCTGCAGAAAATAATGACTGGGATCTGATGGTTCTGTGGTACTAACTGTTTAGATGGGATGGGGAAAAGGTAGTGGGGAGGAATAGCCCTCTATGTCAGGGATGGCATTGAGGTGGTGGAGGATGTATTGTTTAGGAGGGATAGAGGAAAAGGTAGCAGGGGAGGAGCAGACCTCTGTGTCACAGATGGCATTGAGGTGGTGGAGGATGTATTGTTCAGGAGGGATAGGGGAAAAGGTAGTGGGGAGGAGTAGCCCTCTGTGTTAAGGATGGCATTGAGGTGGTGGAGGATGTATTGTTCAGGAGGGATAGAGGAAAAGGTAGAGGGGGAGGAGCAGACCTCTGTGTCACAGATGGCATTGAGGTGGTGGAGGATGTATTGTTCAGGTGGGATAGGGGAAAAGGTAGTGGGGAGGAGTAGCCCTCTGTGTCAAGGATGGCATTGAGGTGGTGGAGGATGTATTGTTCAGGAGGGATAAAGGAAAAGGTAGAGAAGGGGAGGAGTAGCCCTCTGTGTCAGGGATGGCATTGAGGCAGTGGAGGATATATTGTTCAGGAGGGATAGAGGAAAAGGTAGAAGGGGAGGAGCAGCCCTCTGTGTCAGGGATGGCATTGAGGTGGTGGAGGATGTATTGTTCAGGAGGGATAGAGGAAAAGGTAGAGGGGGAGGAGCAGCCCTCTGTGTCAGGGATGGCATTGAGGCAGTGGAGGATTTATTGTTCAGGAGGGATAGAGGAAAAGGTAGAAGGGGAGGAGCAGCCCTCTGTGTCAGGGATGGCATTGAGGTGGTGGAGGATGTATTGTTCAGGAGGGATAGAGGAAAAGGTAGAGGGGGAGGAGCAGCCCTCTGTGTCAGGGATGGCATTGAGGTGGTGGAGGATGTATTGTTCAGGAGGGATAGAGGAAAAGGTAGAGGGAGAGGAGTAGCCCTCTGTGTCAGGGATGGCATTGAGGCAGTGGAGGATGTATTGTTCAGGAGGGATAGAGGAAAAGGTAGAAGGGGAGGAGCAGCCCTGTGTGTCAGGGATGGCATTGAGGTGGTGGAGGATGTATTGTTCAGGAGGGATAGAGGAAAAGGTAGCGGGGGAGGAGTAGTCCTCTATGTCGGGGATGGCATCGAGGTGGTAGAGGATGGGTGCATCAGGGGTAATAATGGGGAGTCAGAGTGACTGTGGGTGCAACTCATGGCAGCCTTGGGAAAGACACTATGCTTGGGAGTGTTCTATAGACCTCCAGGGCAAGAGGAAGAGAGGAACACAGAGCTGGCATAAGAACTTGGAGGAGGGTAGCAAAGGGGGATGAAATGGTAGTGAGTGATCTGAACCTGCTTGACATCAACTGGTATGTTCCAGTGGCCAGAAGCACAAGACGTCAGGCCTTGCTGGATGCACATCAGGACTGTCTCCTGGTACAGCTAGTTAAGAAACCTACCAGGAAGTCTGTCATCCTTGATGTGGTGCTTACTAGCTCAGAGGTTGGTAGAATCAGTGACAGTAGGGGAGCCACTAGGGAACAGTGACCATAGCTCCTTTTTGTTCAAACTGGCCCTAAGGACTAGAAAGCCCCAATCAAGAACTGTAGTCCTTGATTTTAGGAAGCAAACTTCAGCAAGGTGAAGGAACTGGTCAGGGAAAATTCAGCCAGTGTAGACATCCTAGGTGGGGTGGAAGAGATATGGGGGTAATAAAGGGGGCCATTCTCAAAGCATCCAATTTATGCATGAGAATGGTGACCAAAAGGAATAAGTTTAAGAGACCATTGTGGTTCTTGTAAAAAAGTCAGGGAAGCAGTGACAGTTAAAAAAATGGTCTTCTATAAATACAAAGAAAAGTATTGGCAGAAAGAATGGGAGAATATTTACTATGAAATAAGGAGGCAAAGGGGGTGCTTAAGGAGGCAAAAGCAGACACAGAACTGTGTATTGCAGAAGGAGTCAAGGGCAGAGAAAACATTTCTTCTGATTTATTAGAGAAAAAGAAAACAAAGGTGGGGAATCGTTAAACTATTGGAGGGGAGCAGGGTGATAGATGAGGACAGGCAAAAGGCTATCATCCTTAATGATTATTTTTGCTCAGCTTTCACTAAGGAGGAAGGCAGACCTTTGCCTGAGCATGGCATAAAAATGGCTGATAAGGGGGTCCTGGAGATAAGGCGGCCCATATTTACAAGAGAGAGGGTCCATAAAGGGAAGGCATCTCTAAAGATAAATAAGACCACGAGACCAGATGGGCTACATCCGAGGATACTCAGGGAACTGGTGGCAGAACTGACTGAACCCCCTGGTAGAACTATTCAACAGCTCGCTATGGACAGTGATAATTCCAAATGACTGGAGGGTGGCAGAGATCATTCTGCTTCATAAGGGGGAGGACAAGGAACAAGTGGAGAACTATAAACCTGTCTGTCTAACCTCCATTGTAGGGAAGCTGATAGAGTCATTGGTCAAGGAAGACCTCCTGAACTTCCTGGAGATCAGTAGTCTCCAGGATAGTAAACAGCATAGGTTCATGGCAGGAAGGTCCTTTCAGATGAACCTGATAGTTTTCTTTGGGTGACGACGGAATTGGATAGGGACCAAGCTATGGATTTCCTCTATTTTGACTTTAGCAAGGCTTTCATCTTGGTGCCCCACAGATGCTCGCTGAAGAAGAAGGAAGATCTGGGTGTGGCTAAGGACACAGTTAACTGGATAGGAAACTGGCTAAATGGTAGGTAGCAAAGGGTTGAGGTCAATGGGGTCAAATCAGAAGAGATGAAGGTCACAACTGGAATGCCACAAGGATCTGTCCTGGGCCTGGGCCTGGTCCTCTTCAATATGTTCATCAGTGACACTGGAGAAGGAATCCAGGGCAGACTGTGTCTCTTTGCAGATGCAACTAAGCTCTGTGGGAGGGTGGATAGTGAAAAGAGAATCATGGAAATGCAGAATGACTTACAAAAGCTAGAGGGTTGGTCTAAGGTTTGGCACTTGAAACTAAACTCCAGAAAGTGCATGGTAATGCACCTAGGGAATAAGAACACCAGGAATGAGTACTGGATGGGTGGGGTGAGACGTCACACTACAGCTGAAGAAAGTAATCTTGGAGTAATCATCGGTGATACTCTCAAGCAACTGAGCCAGTGCAACAAAGCCTATGATAAGGCAAGAAGAATTCTGGGGTGCATAGGGAAGTGTACTTATAGTAGGAGGAAGGAGGCAACATTACCCCTTTATAGATCTTTAGTGAGGCCACAGCTGGAGTACTGCACCCAGTTCTGGAAGCCTCAACCCCAGGAAGGATAAGGCCTGGATTCAGTAATGAGGTGCCTTCACCCAGAGTAATGGTATTGGGGATGTTTACCAGTTCTGCTATAGCCCTCTGGGAAGCTATAACCACCCACCAACCCTCCTAGTGGCCCAATACCTGATACAGCAATAACTTCACAGTCAGTAGAGGAAAGTAATAATATGCACACACCCTTCACACTTACCACCAGCGTTGGACTGGCAGCAATGTCTCTGGAGACCCCCTGTAAAGTAAGGTTAGCAATACTATTGCACACTTTCAACACGGTAATGCAATTAATAATATGCACACTGGCCAGGTTAAACATGGAAAAAGACAATCAGGTTTATTTAGGGGTAGTGAACAAGGAAGGGGAGTGAATTTAGTCAAATGATTAAAAATCTGATTTGGTTCAATTTCCAGTATGCACTTTTAGTCCCAAAATGACAGCCACACAACACTGGGCACCCAGGATAGAAAGTCTGGCTACCCAGAGGAGTTGCCCAAGGGGTGGCTGGCATTGCAGCTGATGTTGGAGCCCTTGATGGAAAGAAAAGGCAGTTAAAATGCAAAACAACAAGATGATTATTTGTAATCTGAGCCAGTTGGCTCAGTCTCTTGCAAAACCCAGAAAGTAGAAGCAATTAGATGGTACCACAGATTATCTAAATATTTGTTGCAGGGAGCTACCCTGATTGTACTCATGCTACCAGGTTTCTGCTGGAATGCAGGCAATATGGAGACCTCGTGTTGTTTACCGATGAGCATGGGGAAGCAGGGCTGACATGATGCACCTCTTCTTCATGGCCTTTCCTCCAGGTGGCCGAAACTTGCGAGTTGTTGTGCAGCGGCTGGATCCTGGAAGACGGTCTCTCACCAAAATAGTCTCTGGTGCAGGAATTTAGGGATGGGCCGGATTAGCAAGGCCCAGGCAGGATGAATAGATTTACAAAGTTTGTAATCATCTGCTGGTGAAGCCTCCAGCTGGCGTAACAGGTTTGGCCATGGGGAAGCAGGTCTTGACCCATGTAACACATTCAGCACATTCAAAATGGACAGCTATGACTCTGAACAGTTTGGATACAGTCTGGTTGCAATTCAACAGCTTTACTGAACAAACCTTTTGATCCAAGCACATCTCACATACAAGCTGGGCTGATCGCGTCACAGGAGCAAATCTTCAGTCCAAATCGCAAGGAGCATTGGTAACACTTTTCTCTTTCTTTTGCTGCAGTTCAAACTTTAATGAGAAAGTTCCGACTTCTTCGATAGGCAGTCCCAAGGCAGGAGAAACGTGGCAGGGAGGCAAGGTAGGCTTCTTCCCATCAATTCTCCTAGTCTTCTTCACGGAGCAGGTGCTCAAAGGCTCGAGCTGTTCACACTCCAGTCTCCAGCTCTAACTGATCCACTCTGTCATTGCATACTGGGGATTTCCCTTGTCAATCCAGCATGCAGGTTGACTGAGGAAGCTGTCAGTAACAGTTAGGGCTCCCTCTCAAGGTTAGTTTGGCACTAACCTAAAAACTACAAAACTACAGATTTTCCTTCCCATGAGACACTGGGGCCAGGATCCATTTTAGGCCCCAGGAGTTTGATTGGTCCAAGTACTGGAAGTCCCGGACTAACATTGTGGCTTCGATTCAGAAAGATAAGCTGCAAGGAAAGCAGGTTAAACAAGCATCTCTAATTCAAATGTAACAGCATATAAGCGGTAAATAAACACAGGTCCCACACAGGCTTCCTCATGTAGAGTCATGTAGAGTTTTGAGCATTATGTACATGGCAGAATTGAAACCTTGTGCATTGACAATTATTTTGTGACTGCATACGTGTAAAATGGATGGGGGTATAGAACAGTATTCAATGTTTTGTGCAACTATTTTTCCCACTGCATTTTTTCACCCAAATTAATTCTTTTTAATCTTACCTAAGATTTCCCCAAATTTGAAGGCATTGGGACTACAGTGATAAGACAAAATAATAACATTTTTATCAGGGGTCACACAACCTACAGGTAAGGCTCATTTGGAGCAATAGAAGAAGGTACTGTTTTCAGTTTCAGTGGTCAGGTAGTAAAACACACTGTCATAGGAACTCATAGAACTTGGGGACAAATACAGATTCAAAGCAGGTCTCGACAGGCTTATGACTAAGGGCAAAAAACTACTATCACTGAGCAGTGAGGGGGAGGTACCCATAGGCAAACACCTTCTTTCATCTTTGTCTTGATAGCAGATTTGATAGTAACCCATCATGCCATTATTCAGACATCAGACAGTTATAGTACTGATTTGGTAGACTGTACTCAAAGTTATCAAACAGTATGGCAATATATATATAGATTAGAGGCAAAAACCTCCGTTTCATGCATTAGTTAGGGTTGTTCCACAGCAACAAAAGTGAGGAAATTCGCTGTTAGGGTTGAAAACCCTAACTCCGAAATCACCCCCCCAGCACCACACACACACACACATGCAAGTATGGGGGAGGACCAAGTCAACGCAACCAATGACAGACATCCAGCAGCAGGTGACAGAAATAACAAACAATTGTCTAAATGTACTACGAGACATCCCCACCCACCTGACCAGTTACTGCTTGCTCAGTGGAGATCAACAGCAAAACTGAGGCCATGTACACCAAACGTACACATCCCTGATTGCAGCTGCACACAACGTACCACACTTAGTAATTGCATGGCCTTACCTACCGATGCCCCACACCATACCACACCACATGTGGTGGGCCACCTGAGCAATAGAGTTGAGCAAAACCAAGGAGTTGTACAGGTGTAATATCTCTGATTATAACAAGAGTTTGAGAAATGCAGCTTTCTAATTGACTGTAAACATTGTAACAGCCTTATGTTTAGTTGTTATTAACATACATGTAGAGCCTAACCATATGATGCAGATGCTTTAATGTTGTTTAAAAAAAAAGTTTTATTATTATAGCAATAAGCCACTCCCAGGTATTATGTTAATGGTCAGTTTATCACTGTCTAGCGACATGTGGCACTCAGCTACGCCTCATTCAACATTAAACCCCTACATGGTGATTAACAGACCACTTAACATAACCGCTGGTCATGCCTTATTGCTTAATTGTCTTTATGACTAGATACTCTCCCTCTGCTAGGCACTGCAGGAGTTTTGCAACACAGTGTCACACCCAGTTACAGCATACTCTGTCTACTTACTGGAGAATGTCTGTGAACATGAACTCATGAAGATGAACAGTGTAACTTGATCATTACAGTCATTGAAACCTTAGTGTGATTATAACTGACAGAGTCAGTGATAGAGAATAACCCTTGCTGTCCTAGTACACTTATCCCATTGTGAGTTAAATCAATACTAATAGACATTCTGTTTATATCTACACTATACCTACTTGATTGCTGTTGTATCACAATTGACATAGTTATTACTTTGATAGCATCAGTGACAGAAGTGTGGCAAACCCAAACACTACGTATACAGCCTGAGTATGAAACAACTGTTAAAAAAAATTACGCTGTGTCCATAAGTAGCATAGATCACTCATTGCAACAATAGTAAATGTATCACTGTTTGAATAAGTTAGTCATCACAGATGCAATGAGATTGTCTTTATCAGGTACAACATACTGAGTAAGTGCCTACAGGAAAATCTATCCTATAGACATCTCCGATACAGGTACGTCATTGTTGGCTCAGTAGTCCTATGATATTTAGAAGTTGCTTGGCCTGATCCATGCAATTACACTGTTTCTTACAAAGAATACTTACTGCATCTTTAGTATTGAAACACACTGAAGGTCTATGTATGTACATTAGCAGTACAGCTTCATCAGTAAGAATGCATCTGATACTGGCAGTACGGAATTTCACAGCATTGAACAGGCAATGCTTTTCCATATGTTTACATCAGCCTCTCTATCTTCAGTAAACAGTTGCAGTAAATGTACTACTATGAAAATCACATACTAAATGTAACACTGCTTTTATCTTGAGCATGCTAGTGTCTTGTAGTTAATTTATGTACTTCTGTTAATTAATGTATACTCACTAGTGTTAAAAACCTTTCTACAACTGTGATCATGCACCTTTAGCATTTATATTGACTAATGGCACAGTACCAGTCGTGGTGTGGTGTGGGGCATCGTTAGGTAAGGCCATGCAACTACGAAGTGTGGTAGGTTGTGTGCAGCTGCAATCAGGGATGTGTACGTTTGGTGTACATGGCCTCAGTTTTGCTGTTGATCTCCACTGAACATGCAGTACCTGGTCAGGTAGGTGGGGATGTCTCGTAGTACATTTAGACAATTGTTTGTTATTTCTGTCACCTGCTGCTGGATGTCTGTCATTGGTTGTGTTGACTTGGTTGTCCCCATACTTGCATGTGTGTGTGTGTGTGTGTGTGTGTGTGTGTGTGTGTGTGTGTGGTGCTGGGGTGAATTGGAGTTAGGTTTTCAACCTAACAGCGAATTCCTCACTTTTGTCGCTGTGGAACAACCTAACTAATGCATTAAATGGAGTTTTTGCCTCTAATTTCCTTCTTTTGAGAATGATAACGAGAAATAGTGAATGTAATGCAGCGGCGCGCTCCGCCACGTGATGTCTTGTGGCATAGTAACAGGAACAACAACACAAACAGAAGTGCTAACAGTGGCGCACATGGTAATGTGGCAAAATGAGAACAGAAAGGGTAACGCAATGGTGGTGAGATGGGAACGGTTCCACATGATGTGTTGTCACATAGTAACATGGTGCCTGCAAACAGAAATGTCAATGGGCATGGTGACACAAAGTGAAACAGAAAGAGAAACAGTACTGTAGACACAAATGGCAAAAAATAACAGAAACGCAAGCGCAAATGAAAACGCAAAGGATAACGCACATGGTGGTGCAGACGTCAACGGTAAGTGAAATGGGTACGGAACCGCAAGCGGAAAGGGCAACAGTAACAGAAATGTAAGCACACAGGCTGGTTTTACCCAAAACCTGTATAGAGAAAGACAGTGAGTACAAAGAATGTATGCATAATAATGGGTATCGGAGCAGAAAATGAGGACTTGGAATACTAAATAGGTTATATCTCAGGAACCGTATGACGTAGAAAAAAAATTTAAAAGTCATATGATTTACAACTGTCCTGGCTAATTTTGTATTTAGCCCCCATTTTTCTGACGAAAAGTCCGTATCTCGCACCGTTTCCGAGATACGGCCCTGAAAGGTGCGGCGAATGCCGTAATGTTATCCTATGGGAAAAAAGAGAAGTTCAGAGTGCCATAACTTTTCCTCCCTGTAATATTTTTTCACCAAACCACTGAAAGACACATCTGTGGGCTGTTGGCTGTCTTCCCTCCAAATTTCAGGAAAAAAGACCAAACCATTATTTTGCAGCAGGGTGCCAAAGGATTCCTGTAATGCGTCGGGCACAGTAATGTTATCCTATGGGAAAAACCATTAACTTTGGAGTGCTGTAACTTTGCTGCCATGTAATATTTTTTCAACACAACACTGAAAGGCACATCTATGAGATGTCGGCTGCGTTTCCTCCAAATTTCAGCCCCAAACTCCCAACCGTTCTTTTGCAGCGCAGTGCCAAAGATTTGCTGTCACTTTCCCACAGACTAGAAAACTACTGTCGCAATTTACGAAAGCTTTCACAAAAAAGTTCGACACTTTCGTGAGCACAAAAGTACTTTGCGAAAGTACTTTTTCCAGAAATTTGAAAAACATATTTCTGGGGTGTTTTACCTCAAAATAAAGACATGGCTAGCATCCTCAGGGTCCGACTAGGTGAATACAAAAAGAATTAGGTTGCTAGAGGGTCCCAAATTTAAATGCCAACCATTTTCCTGATCACCAACTGAAAACAAAATGGCGGATTTGCGAAAGTAACAGGCACATTCGAGAAAGTAAAAATGCATTTGCGACACTGTCAAACTTTTTGTTAACTTTTCCCATTGACTTATAATGGGAAATTGTTCTTTGAATAACTTTTGAACTGTTTAATATTTTTTCACCAGATCTTTGAAAGGCACATCAGGGACCCTGGCGCATGTTCCTGAAGATTCCGGGCTGGTCGCGCAAACCGTGCGACCTGTAAGTGCGACCATAGAATTCCAGAAAAAGCGTAAGCGCGCGCACAGATAATGCTTAATAACTCCACAGCCGTGTATCTGACCACTACGAAACATGGCAGATACCACAGCCTATGGTTCTTTATCATATATTCCAAATTTCAGCCAAATCTGTCAAACGGTTGCAAAGTTATTAAGATGCAAAATTTTGGGGTTTAACATAGAAATGGCTCCTCAACCATAATATAGATATATATATATATATATATATATATATATATATATATATATGTATATAAAATGTTCTCTTGCCATACTGTTTCAGTACCTTCAAGAATAAAATCTACCATACAGCTTCTGCAGTGGGGTAGCAATGCATCTGTTTGGATTTAGAAGGTTATAGGGTACTGCGTTAGGATGAGCATATTATTATAGGTGTAACCTCCTACAAATGGGGGTTCCCAAAAGTCTTCCAAGAGCTTGCCTAATTGCTCAGAGCCTGGTTGGTGTTCAGCATTTAAGCTATTTAACTGTGATTGCCAGTGAGTGCTTTTATAACCCACTCACAATCACTAACGCCTTCAATGCCACGTTCACTCTGCCACCTATCTCACCCCCCACCCACCGCTCATGCGTCACTCACACCCCCCATCCCGGCCCCAATTCCCACCCCCCCTTCCTCCTTCAACATGTGTTGGCCACCGAGATCCAAGGGCACCTTGCCCGCCTCTCCCCCCATAGTGGGGCAGGGCATGACTGCCTAGAACCTAGACTACTCAGACTTGGGGCCTCCCTTCTGGCCCAACCGCTAACTCACATCTTCAACTCCTCCCTAACCACTGGTATCATCCCTAATCTCTGGAAAATTGCCAAGGTAACTCCAGTTCTAAAGCAAGGTAACCCCAGAGATCCACTCAACTATCATCCCATCGCCATCCTGTCGGCCGCCTCGAAGGTCCTGGAGAAGGTCGTGGCCTCTCAGCTCACCGGGTACATACAAACACACAACCTCCTCTCCCCTGCTCAACATGGGTTCAGAAAAGGTCACAGCATGGCTACTGCCCTCACGGTTGACTCCTCAATGATTAGAACTGCCACTGACCAGGGCAGCCTCACCGGTGCCATTTTTGTGGACCTCTCCAAAGCCTTCGAGAGGGTTGACCACAGTCTCCTTAGCTCCACCCTTCTCTCATTTGGACTCTCCCCCCTGCACACAACTGGTTCCTCAACTACCTCTCTGGTCGGAAGCAGTATACCAACTTCAACCGCACCCCCTCTTACCTCACTGATGTCCTGTGCGGAGTTCCCCAGGGGTCGGTTCTTGGCCCTACTCTCTTCTCCCTCTTTATCAATGAGCTGCCGTCCATCACCTCCCATGGGCCTCCACTCTATGTCACGGATGACCTGGTTTGTGCTGGTAGCGCCGAGACATTGTCACTATTAACTCACAACTTAACTCCGACTTCGAGCAGATCCAATCCTGGTTGGTTGAACATAGGCTTACTACCAACCTCAAAAAAACCCAAGCTATGCTTTTCGGGTCCCAGTGCAATTTAAAATCTTGCCCTGCCCCACTCAAAATCCTCGGGGCTGATGGTGCCCCTTTGCAGATGGTGGCTGCCGTCAAATACCTGGGTGTTACGCTTGACCCACAACTTGATCTCACTCTGCACATCCGAAATGTCTGTAGGCTACAAATGGCAAACTGGCCTCGCCTATAGAGCCAAAAGCTGCTAACCCCTTGGCTCATCTTGCCCTAGCCAGGGGGTCCTCTCCTGTCTCTCTGCTATGGGCTAGTCGCCTTTGCCCCCATGCCCAAAACTAGCCTCTCAAAGTGGGACACAGCCTGTATCTGCCGCTTTGCACTTGTTTATAAACTCTAGCTCGACCTCTACTCACGTTTACAGTGGCTACCCCAAAGAAACACCGCACCTTTGTAGTTGGGAACTTCATCGACAATATTGTCAGATCCGTTCTCCTGCATCCCTTGCTCTTCCCCCTGTCCCCGACACTTCCTCCTACCCCCTCCGGTCGCGAGCTACACCTGACCGCTTGGTTCCGAGAACCCGTACCCTGGCGGGTGACCAGGCTTTCACCGTGTATGCCCCGAAAATCTGGAATTCACTCCCTGCCTACACTCGGTCCGCCTCCTCCCATCTGGGCTTCAAATCCTCCCTGTGGCATTACCTGATGGGTCCCTCCACTTGTTCATGTATCTCACAACACTCTCACTCAGGCATGAGACAGGCCCTGCCTTCTTAGGGTCTATTATTATTGTTATTTTACCTCTGGTACCTGGTCCTGGAACTGTCACATGTCTCACCTGAGCCTGTCCTACCCTCCCCGGTGTGGCTATGATCCCCCCCAAACTGGCACTTTTATTCCATTGTATGATTTTCTGATGGCATATGGGTTTTCTTACCTTTATGCACTGAACTACTCTGGGGTATGTATAGCTTATTTTGTAACCCCCTGGAGCACCTACCCCTCGGGGTGCTGTAGCCTCTGTTGTTTTGCTCAGTACGTATCTTGTACCACTTTGTCTCCATTTTTGTTGTTAGCTCCCTACGATAGCCCTATTAAGCTGTCATGTATTTCGATGTAAAACTTTTTTGACTTACTGTTTATTCACATAATCTCTCCCTGTAAATTTTCCTAACTTGCTGTTTGCTCACCCAATTGCTCCTTGCCCTGTTTATACTCGTCCTGCATCTCGATGTAAACCTCTCTCATGATACTGTGTAAACTCTCTGTAACCCAGTTTGTAACCCTCCCGGGTCTCACCTGAAAATAGGCACATGGCTGTCTAGTGTGACCTACCCAGTTAACAAAAGCAAATAAATAAAATAAATAAAGCCTCCAAGTGCTGTCTCTTTAAGGGCTGCCTGCTTGCAGTCATAATTAATCTGTATGGGGGGTCTGTGTGTTTCCCTGCTCAAGTGCTGCTCGAGCTGCTGACAGATCACTCCATTTCTGCAGTCGCTATTTGGGCACAGTGAGCACTTTTGAAAGATGTAACTAGTTGCTGGGAACTATTTAGAGTAATAGTGAAAATGTAGTTTGTCTGATCTGCCTTTCTTGCAGCATGGACTGTTTCTGTTTACTCTACCATTTTGGTCCCGAACTGCCGAATTGGACCAATCGGGTGGTGAGGACTCTAAAATAGAGCCTGTCAGAATGGAACTAATGGTGCCAGACTCTGGGAATTGTAGTTTTGGACTATTGGTGCCTTTTTGCACCAACAGGGGGAGTGTGTTGTGATTGACAGTAGAACCAGCCAATCGGACCAGTTGGATCTAGGGGAAATGCCCTGAACTGCCTGCTGGCAAGTCAGATTCAAGTTGGAAGCTGAAGGAGAAGCACCTCTGTGTGTTTGAGTGGCCGTTTGCGGCATAGTTTGCGTGGGAGACCCGTGTAAGGCCTGACTTCTGGCCTACTTATTTGAATTCTGCCCTGAGAGGGAGAAGAGGACTTTTTTGGACTGATTCTGAATTTGTAGAGAATGAAGCAAGCTGCTGTGGGACCAGGCTTACCCTGTAGAAGACTGAAGATTTTGCTAAACGCGATTGGCCTGTCAGGAACTTTAGCTACTGCAGTGCTCCCGGGGTTAGCAGTGATTTTGCGATTGAGACCGAGGAGTCATTTGCCTGGTACAGTAAACTTTCTTTACATATGAATGTGCTATGTGCTGGATGGGGATTGCGATCTGATTTCCCCCATTGCTGTGAGCTGTGTGATAGTGCTGGAAGCTGCTGCCCAGAAAAATCTCGGACTGAATCCGTGCTGCCTGATGCAGATAGGCCCAGCCACGAGGGCCTTGTCTCACTGCCCTGCTGCACAGAAAAGATCCATCGATGAGGGACTAGCCTGGGGACTAGCCCCTGCTCCTTGCCTGAATAAGACTAGTGCCGAAGCAAGTTGTGTGGGCCCTGTCTCTTCTGGCAATCCAGGCCCTTCATCCATCAGCCCTCCTGAGTTTATCCGGGGTATCTTGAGTAATTATCAGGGTAGCTCCCTGCAACTTTTGTTTAATCAAAGTGTGTCATCTGATTGTTTTGTGCTTTTCTTTCCATGAACTGAGCCCTCCAGCTCCAGATTACAAATTGTGTGTGCATGTTCCTTCTCCATCGTAGGGCCCCAACCAGCTGCACCAGCGGCCTATCCCGAGCATCGGTCCTGGCTAGCCTTTTCCCCCATCCTGTGTACCCAGAGAGCGTGACTGAGTTGGACTCTAAGTGCATGCACAGTAACGAGATTATGAATGTGTTCAAGCTAATTAACCTGATTATTCCCCCTCCTTGTTACAGACCCCTGAATAAATCAGAACTGTTTGTTTCTGCAGCTCACATTGACTGTGGTGTCAGTTTATGCTGAAGGTATTGCATTGTTGCTGTTGTACTGCATCACCTTATTTTACAGGGGGCCCCCAGAGTCAACCTGAAGGAACCAGTCCTGGGGGTAAGTGCCAAGTACAAGTATATGTGGTTTGCATATCTGGGGTATTGGGAAGGTTATGTCTGTGTACTGTGCGGGCGACTAGTGGGAGATAAGTGGGGTCACAGTGTCCCAGAGGGCTTTGCCTGGTTAGCGTAACCCAAACCAAGCCAGACCTTTGGGTGGAGGCACCCATTTCAGAACTCAAGCCCCTCAACCTATTAGTAGCCAAGCAGGCAGGGGTAGTAGCCCAAGGGATAGTGCCATCTAGGGGTTACATATGCATTATATCAATAGCCCCAATGATCATGTTGTATTCATACACAGTACTTCATTTCTTTGTACCATAGGCACATCACAGCACTACTAAGGGGTTAACAGGGAATTAGTTAGAAAAGAGAAAAATATACTTAAATTATCTGACCTTGGTAAGCTGGGAGAAGAGCTGTGGGGACTTATAGTGTTTAGCAAACACATCTTGGGGTTGATTCTCAAAACACTTTAGAATGATGCAAATTGGGGGACTTCTGGTGACGTCACAGAACTGCAAGGAGCTTAACTTCTAGTGCTCCCTACCCAGTCTACTTTTTAATCCTCCTAAAACCTATAAATTCAACCTCAAAATGTCACGGAGCTCAGAAGAGAGACCTATGGATGACAATAGAGGCAGAAATCGCAACCAAGGAAAAGGTAAAGGCAAGGATGACTCACGATTTATCATGCACCCCCCCCAGCAGATCTCTCTCACCGGCAAGCTCACATGTGGCTGGGTACGATACAGACGGGGAGATCGAACAACTCTCGCGCACCAGATTCGAGACTCTCCTCAAAGAAATTAGAGTCCAGAACAAAAAACAAACAGGAATTCAGAACTGTATGAAAGCAACTCTCTGCTCTAGAGTCACGCATCGGATTGATTGAGGAATGGGTGGCGGAGTCTGAGGAAACTACAACGCAGCTCACGGAAATCGTCCAGGCCCTACTGCAGCAAATGGGAAAGCTTTCAGTCCAAATGTCTAGATCTAGAGGGGTGTTCTTGGCATGAAAATCTGTGCCTATGTGGCCTCCTGGAGGATATGGAAACCACCCCAGTAGCCCCTTTTATAGAAAACCTCCTAAAAGATATTTTGGATCTTACAGCTACTTACACATTGCACATTGAAAGAGCTGATCGATCCTTACAAATGAAACCCTCTGACCCTACGACGCACCCATGCTCCATTGTCTTTAAATTAAGCTCATACAGCATTAAAAAAGATATTCTGAGACATGCTTGGGCGAAAAAAGAGATTAAATACCTGACACACCATCTATTTCTGGACTATCCCAAGAGGTCCAGCAGCAGAGGCTTCGTTACCTTCTGATTCTGCGGACACTCTGCAAGAAGGCTATTCGTTTCTATACTCCATATCCATCCTGGCTACAGATTTTCTGGGAGGACAAAGTCAAACTATACTCCATGGTTGAAGAAGCAACTGAAGCTCTAAAAGAAAGGAAGATCTCTGTGCCAGAAAACTGGAACCAGAGTGAGGAGAGGAGCTGTCAGGTTTGGCAGTGCAACACAGGCAGAAAGCGAGTGGGATCCAAAACACTGCAGCACACAGAGGCCCTATACAGAATTCAGAACATGCTTGAACAAAAAACTGGAATGGCAGAGAAACCCACCTGAATCCCCGCAGACTTTCTTAACTGTTTCACAAAATTAAGTGACTGCCAACGCACCCCTTTAAGTCTCTCTCCTAACACCAGAGGACTGCCTTAAGGCTAAGTACTTTGATCCTATTACATAGCTTGTTTTTTTGTCTGAACTGGGTAAACTGATCAGGGGAGAAGAGGGGAAAATTGTAATAAAAAGTAGCCTGTATTGCTAAATCGTTCTGGCCTACCAGCGACTACATGGGAATGGAATCTTTTTATCGGCTTTGCTCGCAGGATCGTTTATCAAAGGGGACTCTAGCTAACCTGATTTGACTCACCACCCCCCCACTTGAGAAGAATTAAGATGACCAGGCTACTTGCCTATGGGGCTCTAAGCCAAGCAAAGGGGGTGGGGGAGGCCTGCTCTTAAAATATCTCCAGTAAATTCGACATTGTTTTTACAATAACTGTCATTTGATCCTGTTGGGTAACCTGTTTGATATTGCACTTGGAGGGGGGGGGTGAGAAATGAGAATAAGTGATAGTACCCTTGCTGTTAAGGGGATTTTGACTATTGCAAATATTTCTGCACTCAGTTTTAAAAACATTTTTCGTGTTTTCAAAGAGTAGATTGGGAATAGGGGCACGATTAAATACAGCACAGTCCATGCCTCTGGTACCAGAAGGTACTTGTTTTTTCTTTCTTTGGAGCCCACTGAAACCATGGCTGTAGGGGAGGTCTTCCAGGAACAGAAGCTCTAGTATTTCTCCTCATTCTCCTCAAATAGAGAGAGGATACAGGCTAATTCAATATATTAGCCCCCAGCCTTGGAAGCAATCAGTTCTTGTGTTTATTATGGTTATAGTTCCTGTTATAGCCATGTTGGCTTATTTGTTTTACCTTTTACCTTATGGGCGTCACGAACCTAAGAACAGTGATTTTAAAATGCAATACCAGGGTGACTATGGGGCAGGGGTTGCCACTACATCTGAGAAATTGGCAATTGGTAGGAGAATACCAACAAGATAAAATGGGCATCACATAAACATGGCACAATCATATACGATATGCACATATAATGTGCACGGAGTAACTAACCCCATTAAATGAAGAAAAATTCTCCAATACATGAAAAGAGAGGGGGTTAGCATCATACTAATGCAGGAAACCCATCTCTCTCAAGCTGAATATAAAAAATTTGAACAATTGGGTTTTTCTCATGTGGTGGCCTCCTCTTATAAGGGGGGCAGAAGAAGGGGATGGCTGTGATGACTAGACAGTACATTCAGTTTGAGTTAAAAGGTCAGCTCATTGCCAAGGAGAGGAGAGGAGATATGTTCTGGTAAAGGGCCATCTGGATGGGCAAATGATTACCATGGTTTCTGTCTATATCTCCCCAGCCTCGGAATATAAGTTGTATAGATCTCTCTTTACACAGTTAGCAGAATGAGCCGAGGGACAAGTGATCTGTGGGGGAGACCTCAACCTTAAAATTTCTGAAGGAACCTCAGGCCAACATTCTTTAGACTGAGTAAATAAAACCACCAGAGAGGTTAAAAAATTGCTCCAGGAACTGGGATATGAAGATGTTTGGAGGTTTTTACATGGCCCAACGTCCAGACATACTTTCTACTCCCAAGGCCACAACACTTACTCATGCTTGGATTTCTTCCTGGCCCCCTGGGAACAGCTGGGGACAATGCAGAGCATCTGGGGTGGAGATTTTATACTTTCAGACCATGCCCCGCTCTTCAGTAAATTCCACTCTCAGTTAACCAGGAAGAAAACTTTTTGGAGGCTAAACCATTCACTGCTAAGAGATAGGGAGGTGCAGGAATCCATCAAAGATACAATATCACAGGCCCTCTCTGAGAATGACACCTGGTACACTACAGTGTCCATACTCTGGGACACCATTAAAGCAATAGTCCGGGGGAAGTTAATAGGAATAATAGCGTACAAGAAAAGGCAAAGGGAGGTACATCATATCTCCTTAGAACAAAAAATAAAGGAGTTGTAAGAACTTCAGTGCATCAAAGTAAGCACATCTAGGAGTCGGGAACTTGTTATCCTAAAGAAAGAAGTTAATAATAATTTAGATTATGCTATACAGCAGAAATTAATATGTTTAAGACATAGATACTACGATGGTAGTCCCCGATTCCTAAGGTTAATAGCCAGCCAGTTAAGGGCCCAAAGGGTAAAGTCCACCATTATGAAGGTTAGGCACCCTCTTTCAGGTGAAATGCAGAACACCATCAAGGCGATATCCAAGTCATTCTTAAGCTACTATACCTCATTTTATTCAGCAGCCCCCCCTCACCCCCTGACCATAAAATTCAGGAGTTCCTGTCTTCTCTGAACCTCTCTACCCTGTCCGAGGAGCAACGTAATCATCTAATTGCCCCAATACCCTTAAAAAAGCTAGAAATAGAAATTAAGAGTATTAAAAACAGGAAAATGCCCGGGATCTGATGGACTCCCAGGAGAATTTTACAAGTTCTTCTCTAAAAGCCTTTCCCCACTGCTGGGCAGAGTATTTTCCTTTGTATCTACAAAGGAGGGGACAATTCCTCCATCCTGGAATGAGACCATAGTCTCTGTTATACCAAAAACAGACAAGGACCCCACCTACTGTGCATCCTATAGACCCATATCAGTATTGAATACAGACTGTAACATTTTCAAATCTATACTGGCCAAAAGATTTATCCAGTTTGCTCCAAGTAAAATACATATGGATCAATGTGCCTTTATACCAGGCCGACAAGCTCAGGACAATTTCAGACGCACTATGTACCTATTGGAACACACTCAATCCCAGAAGTTTCCTTCATTCCTGGTTGGATTGGATGTGGAAAAAGCATTTGACATGGTCTCTTTGAGGTTTCTTAGGGGGTTCCTTGCCTGCTTTGGCTTCCCAGATCAATTTTGAGAAATCATTTTTAAATTCTATAGTAAACCTTCCAGATTCATCAGAGCTAATGGCCACATATCAGAAAGCTTTCCCCTTTATGGATGAACCAGACAGGGTTGCCCCTGCTCCCCTTCCTCTTTGCCTTTTATATTAAGCCTCTGATACAATATCTCAGATACTCCATGGATATTAAAGGTATTTCAGTTGCAGGAACAGAACATAAGGTAGCCTTGTTTGCAGATGATTTATTGATATATTTAACAGACCCTGATTCTTCTATGACAGCCCTCTTCCAGAAATTACAAGATGTTTCCTACCTATCAGGCTACTCCCTTAATGTAAACAAAACTGAAGCCCTCTCTATTGGATACAACCCTACACCCACACTTAAATCCAGATTCCCAATCAAATGGGACAAACCAACTATTAAACATCTGGGAATACAGATCCCTTCAGATTTATCCCAGCTGTACTCCCAAAACTACACTCCCTTGGTATCAGCACTTCAACATGATCTCAGAAGATGGAATCTCCTTCCATCCTCCTTCTACACACACACTGTTTCACTCAAAATGAACACTCTTCCCTGCTTCTTATACCTTTTTCAGTGTATACCATGTATTATACCACCCAAGAAACTTCTTTCTTGGCAGAAAATTCTCAATGCCTTCCAGTGGAATCAGAGAAAACCTCATGTCAACCTTCATAAACTATTTCTCCCTAAGATCCTAGGTGGTGTAGCCCTCCCTTCTCTGGTTAACTACTGGACAGCTCCTCAAATGTGACTAGCATTACTATGGGGTAGCAGGTCTTATCAAGCAACCTAAAAACAAATGGATTTAACCAGGCCAGTAAGCCCCCCATTGCCAGACAACTTGTTTTCCTTCACCCTGTTAAAACAGACAAAGCAATTGGTCCCAAATGCCACTGCTACAGTCTTGGTGGGGGGGAGGATGGGAACAAAAGGCAAAGCCTCTCAGTAGCAGTTTTGGAAATATCAATGGTTCTTGGCGACCCCACAGTTCAATTTCCGACTACAGGAACCCTGGTATAGCACTCAGGCTGTGAAGGGTTTAGTGTTCCCTGGCAGCTCTTTAGGGGCAATACAATAATTAGTTTTGAAGAAGTCCAGAAGAGATACCTATGGACAGAGAGAGGTAGGCTGTATTATTATCAAATTAGAGATTTCATATCTAAACAAATTAGAAGTAAAGAAAAGGGGTCTCAGCTGTGGGAAGATCTTATTCCATTTAAACAAATCTGGACTTCATCCCAGGGAGAAAAGGCAATCTTAATCATATACAAGTTTTTAATTCAGCAAAAGGCCCACTTCATAGACCCAGTCAAATCTAGCTGGGAGAAAGAGTTGGCTCAGGTAATAAGTTTTAGGGACTGGCCTGGGGTTTGGAGAGGAACATGGTCCACCACCTCATCCCCAATCTGGAGAGCGATTGTCTGAAAAGTTCAAATGAGATTCTTTTTGGTTCCCTCAGCAGTAGCTGTGAGAAGCCCAGGAGCCTCCTCTCATTGTTGGAGGGAATGTGGGGAACCCATAGTATCCCATAAACACACCTTCTATGACTGCCTGAAACTCTCTACCTTTTGGGCTTCGGTTTCCCTTCATATTGTTGGCATACTGGATTTCCAGAACCTTCTCTCTGGAGTTAACCTTCTATTGGGGGTCCAACCTATAGGGGTTAAGGATATAGCTATTTTATACTTATGGTCCATTATGTTGTTTACAGCATACAAATCTATCACTAAAAGGTGGCTCCAGGTGGTCCCACCTTCTATCTCTGACTGGAAGCCCTTGATGCTTATTATACAGCATAATGAACAGATGTCTTTTTCCCTGCATAACAAGTTGGAAACATATACTTCCTATTGGACAAGATGGGAGATGGCCCAGGATCAAATCCAATAAAATAGATCGACTGGAATTGGGATGGGACCAGATCCTTGACCATTGAGCTTGCTCCCAGCTAGTTTTGTCATGCTAAGCTATGGTGCCGCCCTCCCCAGTCGGGGAGACCAGTATGTCTGCCTTGTGGCCTGTTAGATATCAGAGAGTAATTTTCAAGATGATAGATTGGCACAAAATGATTCTTAGGAAACTGTTTTCATTTCTTAATCCTTTTATCCATAACAGGTTTTAGCCCAATACTGTTGTTGTTCTTTTTTATTTATTTATAATTTGATTATTAATTACAGTGGCCGTAGTTCCCAATGGCCATAAAATGTTACACATTCTTGTAAACTGTAGCAACTGTACTGTAACAGTGAATTCATGTGTACAGGACTTTTTAATAAAGGAAGTATAAAAAAAAAAGAATGATGCAAGGTACCTATGTCAAAGGTGAAAGATGCAAGTGGCACCATGTGTTAAAAAATGCACCCAAAGTGATTCCCAAAAGCAGTCTGCAACAAACACAGGCTGCTTGCAGCAAAGGGGGCTTGCACCAGCCTTATGCCATAAATCTTATTGTGGCATGGTGCAACGGGGTATGTGGCAGACGCAGGCTGCCACATCCCCTAAAATGGCATTCCCAAATCACCTGCAGAGAGCAACTGTCGAAGTACATTTAGACAAGCCAGGGGCTGGACTAAGTGTATTTTGGTGTCCTCTGGGGGATGCGCCAATGTGCCATCAGTTGATCCTCAGTAGTACATGCAGCCCCCCATCCCCAATCCCCAATAATAATAATTTCATTGCCCTGGTGGGCTAACAGCACCCCCATCCCAATCTCCACTAAAATTAATTATATTGCCTTGGTGGACTAGTGGACCCCCCTGTCCCAATTTCCAATAATATTACTTATAGTGCCTAGTGGGCTAGCAGATCCCCCCAAGCCCTAATCCCCCCGCTTTCCTAAGTGACCTATACATTGGTGGTCCAGTGGATCCCCAACCAATCCCCCTTACACATACACAACATACCTGGTGGCCTAGTGGACCCCACTGTCCCATACCTGGCAATGCCCTACTACCCTGCTCCCCCAACCCATAACCCAGCTGACAACTGGCACAGCCCACCACTCACCACCTCAGCCAGCAACTGACTGAGCTTTGCATGAGAATGTACTGTATATAGTATGTGCTCAGTGAATGACAGCTGCTGTCAGTCACTGAGCATGTGCTATATACAGTACACGCTCATACAGAGTTCAGTCGGTGGCTGGCCATGGTGGTGGTGAGCAGTGGGCTGTCTCAGTCAATGGCTGGGTTACGGGTTGGGGAATGGGTGGTAGCGCACTGCTGGTGGGGGGTGGGGGACCACTAGACCACCAGGTATGTTTTGTATGTGTGTAAGGGGATTGGGCACAGGGAATCCACTGGACAACCAATGTATAGGTCATTTAACTAAATGGGCGTATTGGAGCTTGGGGGGATCTGTTAGCCCACCAGGGCAATTAAAATAATATTATTGGAGATTGGGGTGGGGGGCAGCTAGCCCACCAGGGCAATTAATATAATATTATTGGAGACTGGAGCTTGGGGGGGCACTTGTGTTCTTTTTCTGTACACTGCCACAGGCTTGTGGCAACCTGTCCAGGTGTGGCCTCTGTTTGGCACACTGCTAGTGTTGCTGCAAGCTGTGTGACTTAGCTGCTGGGACCTTGCCAGGTAAAGAACTGAGCACAAGTTTCCTGGTGCATCAGAAATCAGTGCAAGCTGCCTTTGACATGACTTGTGCTATTTCTTTGAGAATCAACACCCTTATCTTTTCTCATATATTATTTTTTCCACATTGTAACTTTTGCTGACAAACTTTCTAGTGTAGCTTATCAGAAACCTTGAAGATAAGACAGCAGGTGTCTAATTTGGTGAATAATGTGTTTTTCTGTACAACTCAGAGATGGAGAAGAAAGTAACTTCTGCATGTACTACAGGTATGAAGTCATAATACCTTAGTCTGAAAAATATGTTTTTCTCATTTAAAGAATGTCTTAATAAGTCATCAGAAGTTGGGCAAAGTTTGGTACCAAAAAGTGTATATATGCAGAGGTGTTTTATCAGTCTATGTTACACAGACTCAGACAAGATGAAGTCATAAGCTGCCTGCTGTGTAATCTGACTGTGAGCATAACTTTGTCTATCTCATAATTGTTAGCCAGGGTTTTAGGTTTAGAAAGATATTTGTTAATTAGTAAAATATCTCTGGCTGTTAGACCATGTATACTTGCACCTGTGTGGTCTTAGTAAAAAGAAGTACTAAGGTGAATATCTGTCCATGTCTGGTCTGTACTTCTGGTATAAGTTGGCAAGGTTGGAGGAATGGTCAGACATATGGCAACTTAGATTCAATGCAAAGAAGTGCAAAGTAATGCACCTGGGAAACAAAAACCCAGGAGAAGAGTACACAATAGCAGGGGAGGTACTAACAAAAACAAAAATGGAAAGGGACCTGGGAGTAGTCATATCAGATGACCTAAAGGTGGGTAAGCAATGTGAGAAGTCAGTAAGGAGAGCCAGGGGGATACTGGGATGCATAGGAAGGGGCATCACAAATAGAAAAAGGGAAGTGATTATCCCTCTATACAGACAATTGGTGAGACCCCATCTGGAGTACTGTGTGCAGTTTTGGAGACCTCATCTACGCAAGGACAAAGACAGGATGGAAGCAGTCCAGAGGAGGGCAACTAAAATGGTGCAGGGTCTACATCAGAAACCATATGAAGAGAGACTGAGAGAGCTTAATATGTATATCCTTGATGAAAGGAGGGACAGGGGAACATGATAGAAATGTTCAAGTACCTCAAGGGAATCAACAAAGTCCAGGAGGGTAGCATCTTTCAGAAAAAGAGATGTGTAAGAACAAGGGGCATAGTTTAAAGATAGAGGGACAGCTCAGGGGTAATGTAGGAAATTCTTTTCACGGAGAGAGTGTGAATCGTGGAACAGCCTTCCTGAGGAGGTCATTGGTCTAAAACAGTGGGGGAATTCAAACATGCTTGGGACAGACACAAAGCAATTATAGTGCGGGGTTGCAGGAAGCAGGCTGTTGGTTAACTAGAATCTGCAGCTTATCCAGTAGGTAGGGAAATGGGCAGACTGGGTGGGCCAAGTGGTCCTTTTCTGCCGTCAAAGTTTATGTTTCTATGTTTCTATTACTATTTTCATTGGTAATTCCAATGTTATAAGTTACAAATCTAACATTTTGCAACCCAAACAAAGGGAGGACAGCAGATACAGATTTAAGTGTATCAGACCCCTGCATCTTTAGGATTGCTCCTAAATACAAGGCATTGTAGGAGGTTTTGTCCTTAGGCACCTCCGGTAGGCTGAAATTGGGCAGTCCAATAAGAACAGTTAGGGATTATATTGAAGAATATATTAAAATGCATGGTGGCAGAGTATTGTCTGTGCCTGATGTCATGCTGCAAGGAGAGTTATGGCATCGTGTTAAACAAAAGTTAGAAACAGAAGACTTAAACAATAAGAAGGTTCCAGGACAGAAACAAAAGGAGCTGTAGCTCAAGATTTGTGCTGTGCAATGCTGACATTGTAAGAGCAAGCCTCTGGTCTCAAAAAGGAGACAGAGAGGCTGCCATGTGTAACATGTAATACGTTTAAACAACTGCAGTGCACAAAATGTAAAACTGTAGCTGTAATAGGGTGAGTTTTAATTGACTAAGGTTAAATAAACTTACAACATATTTGATAATCTCTGTCTGGTCTATACTTCTGGTATAAGTTGTATTACTATTTTCATAGGCCATTCCAATATTATAAATTATAAAGTTAACATACTGTATATGTTGTTTGGAGACAGACACAAAGACACAAAAAATTACAATATAATCGCTCTTACATCTTATCAGTAATATTATGAGAAAAAGAATGCTTGTTTCATTCACATGTGAGCGTGGTTTCTACTGAAACTGTTTCTTACAATAAAACCCACTTTGTGAAGAGTAAGAAAAAAATGGAAACAAACAGCATTCACATAACAGGTCAGCATTTACAGTTCATTGCCGACCAGGGAAAGAAAAATGCACAAAAGAAAACACCATTCTATTTAAAACTAGTTGTGAACTACTGTTCTTAGCGTACTGAAACTAAAGAAAAAGCTGACATGGTCCTCCAGCAGCTAGAGAATTACATGGCTAACTTCATATTTCTTTTTGAAGTAGCAAGGTGGCTTGGAGTATGAGCCTGTTACTATTAGATGTATCATTGGCAGCTTTAATACATTGCTGCAAATATGCCTTGTAGTCATTGGCCCTAACTCTCACCCCATTCCATGTGAAAGGATCCTGAAATGGAACAGTATAGGAGAAAGGGTTGAGAGTTAGGCCCGATGACTCCAAGGCACACCCTGAAGTCTGTTGGTCTGTGGAGGGTGGTGGTGGGGTGGTAGGGTTGGGTGGGGGAGGTGTTAGAGTCTTGACCCTAATGCCTCATTTTCCTACTTTTGTTGCTTCAACCCTAATTGATGCATTAACAAAGTTTTTTGCAATGAATTTCCTTACTTTTTGAGAAAATGTAATCGTACTCTTATATGTTTGTGGGCTTGCAGGGCCCTCTGGGCCCTGTGCTCCTATCAGTCTATAGTGTGTAGTGGTTGCAAAGGGCCCTCCATCATGTGGGAGTGCAGGGCCCTTGGGGCCCTCCACTTCTATGTAACCATAAGTGTATACACACTGTAATCAACCCTCATCTCCGGAGGGCCCTGCGCTCTGATCACAGTCCCATCACTCCATAATGGTATCCATTTGTAGTAGCACAGAGCCCTGTGGGCCCTGTGCTCCCATCTTTCCATAAGTGTTTTGACATTGTCATGCAGTGCCATCTCCCTGTGGGGACCTACACTCCCAGTACTTCTTAATGGAGGGCCCTGCATGTGCAATATTGCATAATGGTATCAATATGTGGCAGCTATCTGGGCCCTGTGCTCCCATCTACCTATAATTATAGAGATGTGGCACATTCCTAGAGACATTCCAAGTAACCACTGTGATGCAAATGGCACAATATTTCAGTAACCATAGGAACATGAGGAATATTTCACCGCAGTTGCAATCATGGCCTGGTGACCTGCATGCATGCTTAGTATACCTGAAGGTGTACTAAGCTGCATTAAGCAAAAATCTGTATCTTGAGCCATTTACGAGATATAGACACCGAAAGGTACTGCATCAGCCACAATGTTATCATATGGGAAATTTCCAAATTTTGAAATGTTATGACTATGGAAGAAATGTGAATTATATCACTAAACCAGCAAAAGTCACATCTTTGCGGCAAGCCCTTTCCACCCTGAAAATTTCAGCCCTTAATTCCAAACCATTTCTTTGCAGTGAAGTGCAACAGAAACAGTAAAGTTTAAGAATCCTTTTTTGTGAGCTGTCAAAATCCCTTTTCATGAGGTAGGGCCATCTGTCATCATATTTTGAAAAAGTATTTTGACAGCTTGTGAAAAGAGATTGGCTCGCGAAAGGGGATTTTGACAGCTCATGAAAAGGGATTGTAAAAACGAATCCCTTTTCATCAGCTGTCAAAATCCCTTTTTGCAAGCCGATCCTTTTTCATAAGCTGTCAAAATCCCTTTTTAAGAGCCAGTCCCTTTTCACAAGGTAAAACCACTGTCATCTCACGAAAAGGGATTTTGTCCGCTCATGAAAATAGATTGCTCATGAAAAGGGATTTTGACAGCTCACGAAAAGGGATTATAAAAAGTAATCCCTTTTCACAAACTGTCAAAATCCCTTTTCACGAGATATGGCCATCTGGTCATCACCTCACAAAAAGGGATTTTGACAGCTCATGAAGAGGGATTGGAAGCGAGTTGTGAAAAGAGATTTTTAAATTAAAAATGAGCATTTTTTGACCAATCTAAAACAAACCAAAGGCACAGAAGTGTGCAGGATGTCCCCATGAACAAAACCCATACTTGAATGTGTACAGAAGACATCCCTGGGACATTTTATAATGTTTTGTTTTTGAGGAAAAATGAAAGCAAGATGGCAGCTCGCAAAAAGGGATTTTTTTCTCATGAAGAGGCATTTTAGAAAACTCTCTTCATGAGCTGTCAAAATCCCTTTTTGTACCATGTAGCTATCCAAAAGACTGAACTGAGCATGCGCAGAACCTGCAATTTCAAAAAGTTATAACTTTGGAAAAGGGTTAATATTGTTTCAGCAAAGCAATGCTGGCTTGTTCCTTGGGGCAAGCTCTTCTACCCTGGAAATTTCAGACCAAAATTCCAAATGGTGTGACCACAGCATGATAAGGAAAAAACAGCAAAAACTGTGAAAAAAAGCCACTTTTACACTTTTTTCACTATGTGCTGCACGAAACTGCATAGCCAATCAAAACAAAACTTGGCAGATCAAGAGATCTATCCCACAGGACAGTGCATACCAAATTTTGTGCAAATCTGTTGCAAGGTTGCAAAGTTATTAAAGTACAGAATTTGAGGTTTAAAATTAAACTGCCTACTCATCCTAATTATAGTGGCTTATTAGCCACTATTATATATATATATATATATATATATATATATATATATACATACAGTGAAGTCCACCAGGATGAAACCAAACTCTGCAGAATTCTGCAGTAGAGTTACTGCAGCAAACAATACAATTTCAATGTGGGTTAATCCTTTTGTCTTGCAGGAAACCTGTGACACTGTGCTTCATTCTGGCGGGCTTCTCTCTCTCTCTCTCTCTCATGTATGTGTGTATATATATATATATATATATATATATATATATATATATACAGTATATCCCCAATCAATTTCTCATGATCAAAATGTTAACTGCCAAACAGAAGTTTTTCAAAAATTTAACAAAGGAATTGACTGCTTCCGGCCCAACCCCAGACCAGTTTTGATATTGAAATGCTCTACAGTAATTCAATCAAATTTTATTTAGTATAGCACATCATCCCAAAGGTTCAGATCACTGTACATCAATTTTATTTAAACTGTTAAAACATTTAAAACAATTATAAAATCAAACAGGCACAACAGAAAAACTCTTAATATATTCCATATTAAAATGAGCAGTTGAATGATACATAGATACAGAGATACATAGACAGTGTCGGCAGATAAGGGCCTATGGTCCACCCAGTCTGCCAATTTGAGCTTGTAAGTTCAGTTTATGTTTTCCTAGAAGTTTGTTGCCCCTTACCCTTGACCTCCAGAATTCCTTTATGTCTATCCCATGCATTCTTAAATCCCGTGATTGTTTCAGCCCCCACCACTTCCTCTGGCAGGGTGTTCCACTTGTCCACCACCCATTCTGTGAAGAAATTCTTCCTCACGTTTCCTCTGAATCGTCCTCCCTCCAACTTCATCCCATGCCCTCTAGTCCTGGAACATCTTTTTTGCTTAAAAATAGTGTATTCCTGCACCCTGTTCCTCCCTGTAAGATATTTGTATGTCTCTATCATACCCCTCTCTCCCTCCTCTCCTCCAGGGAGTACATATTCAGTTCCTTCAACCTGTCCTCATAGGACTTGTGATGCAATCCATGTACCATCTTTGTTGCCCTCCTCTGAACCTTCTCTACCCTGTCTATGTCCTTACATAGGTAAGGTCTCCAGAACCATACACTGTACTCCAGGTGGGGCCTCACTAGTGTCTTGTATAGTGGAATGCCAGGGAGAAAAGAGGAATCTTAACAGCCCTCTTAAAAACTTTCACAGAGACCTCATGAAGTTGATTTGGAAGGGTATTCCATATGCATGTGGCAGCCACAGAGAGGGCCCTTTTTTCTAAAGATTTCAAACAAACATATGGAACCACCATCAGATTCTCCCCTGGAAAGCAGAGTGCCTTTGCTGGAGCGTATGTGTGTAGTAGGTCTTTATGTACTCAGGATCCATCCCATTCAGGACACTGAATACCACCAAGCAAATCTTTAAGGTGGTATGCCATGATGCAGGACCTTGAATACCACCAAGCAAATCTTTAAAGAGGTGTGCCATCTAACCAGTAACCAATGTAGTTTACACAACACTGGTGTGATATGATTGAAAATGTTTGTACCAGATGTCAACCAAGCTCCAGCATTCTGCACCAGTTGGAGATGACACATCAAACCTCCGGAAAGGCCAAGATATAAAGCACTGCAGTAGTCCAGATGGAATAGGAGAAAGGCAAGAATTACAATAATCATGTCATCATATCGAAGAAAGGGCTTCACCTGTGCGGTATTCCTTAAATGGAAAAAAAAAAACACAATGGATGATGTTTGAGACACACACACCTGATATTCAAAGATTAGCACACCCATAAATAGAATCTGTGGGGGCACTAATCCAGCTGGCTCATATTCAGAAGCCTCAGGATTGCCAGTGTAATCTCATAGTGCCAAAGTGCTATAATACCGCTGCGCCTATGCAAATTATGGGGTCCCCCATACTTATCAGTGCAGCTGTATCTTCAATGATTTGCAACAGTGGTAAAAGGCCCCTAGAGCAGTGCTATTTGCTATCTCTGAAAACCATCTGAATGGTGTAGCCCCACCCCCCCCAAAGTCAGAGCACTTGTACTGCAGCCGCCCACCCTGATCTCCCGTTACATTTTAACATATCTATCTCCATGTAAACTGATGATTTCCCTGGTGTCTAGTGGTACCCCTTCACACCCAATCACCCCTTCAGTGTCAACTGAAGAATTCCCTGGTGTCCAGTGGCACCCCATCCCCGATTACTTGTTCCATGTCAATTGAAGATTTCCCTGTTGTCTAGTGGCACCCCCATTCCTGATCACCTGTTCAGTGTCAGCTGAAGACTTTCCTGTTGTCCAGTGGTTCCCCTCGACCCCGACCACCAGTTGACAACATTTTTGAAAAATATGCGGTGGTCTAGTGTCCCCCCACCATCTTGCCTGCTCACAGACTACCACCCTCCACACACACCCTTACCTGGTTGCCCAGTGATGTCCAGCAAACAACATTATGGTGACCAGCACAGCCCTCCTCTCACCTCCTCAGCCAGCCATTGTTTGAGATGTCAGTGAGTGCACATACAGTATAAGTACTATACACACACTCACTGACAGCTGATATGGTGGCCAGCTGAGGAGGTGAAAGGAGGTCTGTGTTAGTCACTGTAATGGGCTCTGCTGCATATGGTCTAACAGCTGGCTAAGGGGTGGTGTGGGGTGGTATTCTGTGAGTGGGTGGACACTGAATCACCACTGATTCATTATACATTAGTCAATGGGTAGTCAGGGGTGGCAGGGGAACCACTAGACACCAGGAAAGTCTTCAGTTGACATGAAATGGGTGAATGGGGGTGGATATACTACTAGATACCAGGGAATTCCTCAGTTACATTGCAGGATAGGCACTAATGAGCTGTGCACCATACAATTGAGCCTATAGTGGGCATTCAAATGGCCCTTTAGCATCTCGCATGCTCAATGGCCTAATTTACCTGTTGTAGCTGAATATAGCCCACAGGGGTCTTGGCACTATCTGTTTCAGGCAGCACTATTCCTCTTAGGCTATATGCAGCCCAGGTCCATGTGAGGGCAGCACAATTTCACTTAGTGCTGCACCAATATAGTCCAATATTCTTTCAGACAGTGCTGGCCTACTATCTGACTGAATATAGCAGCCACAGGGTTGTGTGCAAGTGCAGCACGAATATTTGTGCTATACTTGTGCTCCTTTTTGAATATCATGGCCCTGGCATTAAAGAGTCAATCTGTCATCTATTATGACCCTCAAGTTCTTAGCTTGATTCACAGCTTGGGAGTAGTGCCACCAAATGAAGGTAGGGTGAAACTTAACTTCTTCATCACTGACTTCTGAGATCCTGGTTCCATAATAAACAGTTCCATTTTTCCTAGATTCAGACAGCTAGGAGTCATCCAATCATTAATGTCAGATAAAAACTGATTTATCACAACTACAGGACTGTCAGGATTTGGTGTGAAAGAAAGGTAAAAAAAGACAAGATGGGGTTATACTGCAGGAGAAGAGGCAAGTATTACAAAGTAACACTAAGTAACCAGGAATCAAGCCGAGTGCCAGGGACAGTAGTTAATTTATCAAGCAGAGAAATTCCTGGAAACAAAGCTGAAGCTTTTATCCTATGGTTGTCTTTTGTGCTCACAGCACATGTGAATGAATGTGATTTGTATTGTGATATTTTCAAACTATTCAGGAAAATCAACCTACATAAACACTTCAGCAATTAAAGCAGAATTTGGAGAGGACCGCATCAAGATGAGAACCTACCTGCATTACAAAAACTGCAAGCAGACGGCAGGCTTGAAATACAGGGTTTAGAGGAGCACTAGGACACAGAAACAGACGGCAACCTTCTAGGCAACATCACAGGTGAGCGTTTGGACTGTTACTAAATGAAGCCGATACCAGTGAACAACCAATAAGCATTGCAGCGTGCTCCATAATGCACAAAAAATCCAAATTTATTCCAGCAAATCTAGCTACTGCAGTGGTGCAGTGACGGAAGTATTCTAGAAGGCAGTTCTTGAAGGAACAACACAAGTCTTAGAGGCAAACAAGTTGCAATATCACTATGAATTTTAAGTACAGAGGAGATACAGGTACTGGAGAAAATCAAAAACGTGTCTGATATAATTATTAAGCCCTCCAATAAGGTAGGCAATGTTGTAATAATGAACTTAGTTGATTACAAAGTAGAAGTGGAGAGGCAACTGCAGGACAAGACTATAGGAAGCTAAAATAGAATCTAAGTACAGACTTTTTTACAAAACTGTGGACATGGCCTGCCTAGATTTTAGCAAGGCATTTGATACAGTCCCACACAAAAGATTAATATACAAGTTAGCCAACCTTGGAGTGGGTCACAAGGTGGTAGCCTGGATAAAAAAAATTTCTGGACAACAGGATGCAAGGGGCAGTAGTGAACAGAGTCCACAGTGAAGAAAGGAGGGTTACTAGCAGGGTACCACAGGGTTCAGTACTGGGACTGGTCCCTTTTAATGTCTTTATAAGTGACATTGCAGAGGAACTGGAAGGGAAAGTATGTCTCTTTGCAGACAACAAAAAGGTCTGCAACAGGGTTGATACACAAGATGAAGTGGAAAGGATGAGAAGGGACTTGGCAAGGTTGGAGGAATGGTCAAATGTATGGCAGCTCAGATTCAATGCAAAGAAGTGCAAGGTAATGCACATGGGAAACAAAATCCCGGGGGAAGAGTACACAATGGGGGGTGAGATAGTGACAACAACAACAAAGGAAAGGGACCTGGGGGTAATTATAGCAGATGACCTAAAGGTGGGCAAGCAATGTGAGAAGGCAGTAAGGAAGGCTGGGGGGATACTGGGATGCATAGGAAGAGGCATCAACAGTAGAAAACAGGAAGTTGTAATCCCTCTGTACAGACAGTTGGTGAGACCCCATCTGGAGTACTGTGGCAGTTCTGGAGACCGCATCTCCGCAAAGACATGGACAGAGTAGTGGCTGTCCGGTGGAGGGCAACCAAAATGCTGCAGGGTCTGCATCAGAAGACATACAAAGAGACTAAATGAGCTTAATATGTATACCCTTGAGGAAAGAAGGGAGAGGGGAGACATTCCAGAAACTTTTAAGTACCTCAAAGAAATCAACAAAGTCTAAGGGGTAGTATTTTTCAGAAAAAGAGGTGTGCAAGAACAAGGGGACACAATTTGAAGATAGAGGGGGGATGGCTCAGAGGTAAAGTGAGGAAGTATTTTTTCATGGAGAGGGTTGTGGATGCATGGAACAGCCTTCCTGAGGAGGTCATGGAGTCAATAACAGTGAGGGAGTTCAAGAATGCATGGGACAGACATAAGGTAGCCCTAGTGGAGGGCAGGAGGAAGTAGGCTGTTGGTTAACTAGGATCTGCAGCTTATCCATCAGATAGAAAAATGGGCAGACTAGGTGGGCCAAGCGGCCCTTATTTGCCATCATATTCTATGTTTCTAAAACATATTTTATTGAGCAAGGTAATAAACTGCCAACAGGTGCACCAATTTTAACAGAACAGGAATAACAAAGTTAAACTAGACACAGTATAACAATGTGCAAGGTATAATACCTTACAGTGCATTTCATTACAGTAGAACACAAAGATCAATTCTGTTTATATATCTCAGTGGATGCAGGTCAACACCTAGTTGCATGGGCCATAAATGTCTTAAAGAAAATACCTGTACCAAATCCCAACATGCAAACATCCTATGCAGCCCGTACCAACCTTCTCGACTTAACTGGCAATGAATTATATAAATGCTGTGGTGTCAACAGGGTCACTCACAGATTGATCTGGGGAGAATTAGATTGGCCAAATGCCTGATTCAATTGCTAACACTAAGGGGTCCCAGATTTTATGAAAGGGGTTTTGTGGTCATTGACTATGAGCTGGGCTCTGTCCAGTTTCAGACAGCTACCTATACTGTTAGCACATTGTGATACAGTAGGAGGGAGATGGACCAGAACATGATGGAACCCACCCCACCACCATGCTTCCAGTCAGACTGTATGAGGGGTTCCCGGGGGGGGGGGGCTAGGAAGCTTGGTTCAGAGACCCTGCTCTATTATGCCATGAATGGCGTGCCAGAACTGTGATATCTTCTTGGGACAAGTTAGGGTCATGTGTGGGAATGTGCCATCCTCCTCCTGCCACTTAAGGAAATATAAGGGTTTTTATGGGTATTGGCTAGGTAGCCATACCAGAGTGAAATAGGCTCAGTAGAGGTAGTTTAGTTGGATCTGCCTGACCTTGTTGCTCATGGAGCAGGTAGCAGCGACTACAGTCTTTAAGAATAAAGTGAATATGTTTCTCCAAATGTCTAGAAAGAAGATGAATTACAGAAGAGGAAATGTTATCCCTATTTTATGATAATCCTGTCACTTCGGTATTCTACCATGTACTTAATTGCATAGGAATGGCCTGCACCCTCTAGGCAGTCTAATAATCTCAGGTTATTCTGTAGGTCTTTCACAGAAAAATTATTATTTTGTAGACCATTTTTACAGCAAGAGGTTATTAACCTGCCATCTTTCTTAAGGACCACAAAGTCAGTAGTGCAGAGTCTTGAGGGCTGAAAATGGGGGGGGGGGGGGTGGATGATACATGGCTCACAGTTGACATGACCCCTCTGTACACTGTCACCAATCATGAATAGGAGATTCATGCAGTTAAAAATGTTATGAAATTCTAGCAGAGCTTACAAAGAAACATAGAATGTGTTGGCAGAAATGATCGGTAGGTCCATCTAGTCTGCCCTTTCACTGCCTAATACTACACCCTGGACACTATTTGGTAACAGGTGCTCCTCCCTCTTCCCTTACCTCTGTTTATTATACCCACGTGTGTACAGTATCTTACACATGTTTGAAGCTTCCACTGTCTTCACCCTTACCACCTCTTCTGGCAAACTGTTACAGGCTTCCATCAACCTTTCTGTGAAGAAGTACTTCCTCACATCCCGTCTATTCCCCCCCCCTCCCACAAGCTTCATAGCATGCCCCCATTTTCTGGTGCTCCTCCATGTTCTAGTGCTCCTCTACCTGTGAAACAAGCTTCCCTTATGCAGTTTGTTCACTCATGTGAGGTACTTATAGATCTTAACTATGTCCCCTCTTGCTCTCCTCTCCTCCAGGGAGTACATGTTGAGCTGACACAGCCTCTTCGGATATGGTTTCTTGTGCACCCCACCCCCATTTTAGTAGCCTTCCTCTGGACCACTTCCATCCTGTTGATGTCTTTTTGGAGGAGCAATCTCCAGAACTGGACTCAGTACTTGTGCTCAATTAATCACTACTGTTTGTTACAGAACTTATACTAACAAATATTTTTTTCTGCTAGATGAACTGTATTATTCACAGACAAAGGGCACAGCTATGGGGCCATCGATGGCTCCCTCCTTTGTCAACATGTTAATGGACTGGTGGGAGGGTGGAATCACCTACGACCCCTAAAATAACCTAATCCAGGATAAGACAGCCCTCTGAGTCCACTTCATCGATAATGTGCTTTGTATTTGAAGGGGAACAGATGTACAATTACCACAATTTCCAGAATACAATAACCAAAATGATTCTGGTCTCATAGTTACTGCTAAATGAGACCCCAATAGGATAGTGTTTTTGGATTTGGAACCCATTGGGGAGCTAGTGGAATTGGTGCTTACAACAGATTACTATAAATTGACAGCTGGGAACACTCTGCTACACACCTGAAGTTCCCATCCTGGCCACCTCATTAACAATATACCCTATGGAGAACTGTTAAGGCTGGGTAGGAACTGCACTCATGATCAAGATTTTAAGAAAGCTGCTGAGGGTTTAATGGATGGGTTTAGGGCTGGGGGTATGAGGAAAGAGTGACAGAAAACTCTTCATGGAGGAAAGAATTTGGACCCACAAACATTAATTCAAGAAAAGACAGAAGAACTAGAGGATGAAAACCATTCATGTGTGTTACGATGTATGCAGTAACAAGAAAGCAGGCTCCACATGTTGACATGCTCCTCATGAACAAATGATACTTCCAATTCAGGAAAAAGGGCACCATCCATAGCAATAAGTTCCAAAAACTGCATTTATTACGACGAGCAAAGGGCAATTATAAAAACAGCAGTCAAGTACCAAGTAAGTGCTACAAACTCCAAAATTTATGGCCAGTAGCAATGAACATAAGGTGGATGGTAAAGGAAAATGGGCATCTTCTTGAACATGACACTGATTTGATAACCATGGCTTAATGTTTTTAAAATCAAAAAGTATTTGGGATTCAGTAGTCTATAGTTCCTAACACAGGTCCAAGAAATGCAAATTGGTTTTCACTTCATCCCTCTGGCTTTTTTCCATTCAGAAATTGTATGAACTGTAAATATGCATTGCAAGGGAACTGGTTTGAGAAACAAGCACCACTAGGAAAAAGAGAGCTGGTTATTAAATAGTTCATCACATGCACAACTACTGTAGCTTTGTTGTCTATGCCCTGTGGTGCTCCTGTGGTGATGCCTATATAGAGGTACTATTGAATCTTTGACAGAAAGGATACAGGAGCACTACAGGGCAACAGGCAAAAAATGGATGGATCGTCCCATTTCCAACCACACTATGGACAAACATGGTGATGGCAGGTATGTGGTCATGGCCATTGAGTCAATTCTGGTCAATCCATGGGGAGGTGATAGAATTTGCAGTTTATTACAGGAAGAGTTCCAGTAGATCTTTCTACTCAAAATGCTGAAACCAGATGGTTTCAATGAAGAAATGGACAGGGAGCTATTTTTGTAAATGGAGTGCCTCTATACAGACCATATGTATTTTAGTGGCACTCCTCTGCGATTAATGGATTGAACCTTACTTAATATGTTTTTGTATATCTAACAGATGGATGACACGTACATCAAGTAGGTTATTTATTTGTTCATGCCAAGGTTACAAACACGTCATTTATTATCCTTGTGAAGTTGTTCTTTCTCTTTCATTCTTTTTCTTCTCTTGGTTTTCTCTTTCACTTCCTTTTTACCTCCTACCTACTTACCAACGCCCTGTCTAACCTACAGCACATTAGCAATTACTTTTTTTCTCTTCTTTCTCATATTCCATTTTTGTCCAACTACACTCCTCTTTTTATCCCCCCCCCATCCCTTAGTGGGCAACTTTATTATTACCTATGCAAAGTGACACACACATATATATTTGTATTTTTTATTTTTTATCTTTCATAGTGAAGGGCATATTTGTCAGTACTTACATCTATGCAAAGCACTAATTTTGAGCCATATAATTTTTTCTATGCCCTCATTAAATGCTGTATTCTTTGTTATTAGCAGGATATACATTTACCTACCTTGTAATCCTTTAAGATCAGCTTAGTGCATTTTTCATGAATGTCAACAAAAAAGAAATGGACTTTGTCAGTTGCGAAAACTGCGGTGCACTGTACAATAGGATCTACAAATGGCATCCAGGACCCTGCCATGCATGCTGTACCATAGCAGATCTTGCAGCCCAACTACAGGATGCTTGGACCATAATATACAACCTCCAATACAAGGAACTCTATAGCACACTTCCTCAACCTCCCCCACCAGTACCAGCATGTCAGCCAGGGGCCAGGACTCTAGGCAGTGCCTAGAGACTAGCATGCACCATAGCAAAAGAGTCATCATAGGAGGCCCAGGAAGGAAGCCAAAAACCAGGCACATTTCCCAGCCATCCAAACAAAAAAACAGGTTCACTCTACTGCTACCAACTACAGATGAAGTAATGCAAGGTAAAAAAATCAAACCACCAAAAAAGGCTAACACGCCAATTAAAACCAATGCAAACTATGATAAAAACAAAAACACTAATACTCAAATATAACCAACAACAATACTAAAACCAAATGCAATAACAACAAAAATACTAAAACTCAAAATAAAAATGGCACAAATATAAACAAAAGCAAAATTCTCATAATCAGGAATTCCATGATCCGAGGAGTGGAACATCGCCTAACAAAATGTTTAAAGCGACTGTGGTAAAGTGTCTACCAGGAGCCTCTACAAGTAGGGACACTAACCACATAAAGAAAATTGTTCAGGAATGAAGGGATGTTACACATATAACAATACACCTTGGTACCAATGACTTGGCAAATCACACAGTTCAGGAGGTCAAGAAACATTCTGAGGACCTGGCCAACAAACTTACTTCCCTTCCATCCAAATTAGCCTTCTTAGAAGTGCTGCCAGTGTGAGAAAAAAGAAAAAAGCACCAAGTGAGTCAGAGAGATTGAAGTAGGAGAATTCAACTCATGGCTGCATGATTGGTGCCAAGACAAGGGATGCCACTACATACGGAACTGGCACAACTTTTGGGAAAGAGCTTTTTTTAAATACAACAGACTGCACCTAAACAGAGAAGGTATCCGAGCACTTGGACACAAATTCAATGTCTATACAGGTAGTTTAAACTAAATAAAGGGGAGCATGATGCAGCTCACACCCCTGTCATCGGTGGGCTGGTCATCACTCCCCCAAACACCAAATTCATGCATATATCCTCAGAAAACAAATCAGAACCAGCATCCACCCAAACCAGCAACTTCCATAATCTCTTAGCTGGAAAGAGCAAACTGGAGCAGTACAGGAAGAGGTTATATCCGTGCACCAAAGAGGATGTACATTCCTGGAAGACAATGGTTGCAAATACTAGGAGACTAACTAACACACTTCCCAAACTCACAGCCATCTTGGAAGCAGAAAGGTTGGACTGGGTGGCTGTAACAGAAATGTGGTTCACAGAAAACCATGGATGGGATACGGCCATTCCCAGTTACAATCTGTTCAAGAAAGAAAGGCAGGGCAAAAAAAAGGGGGGGAGGGGGCATAGCCATTTACATTCAGGAGGAAATAAAAGCCATAGAGCTAAAAGGGCAACCTGGGGACTTCCAGTCACTGTGGCTAACAGTAGACAAGGACAAGGGAAAACCCTTCAGAATCAGCGTCGTGTACAGGCCTCCAAATCAAAAAGATAAAGGAGACAAATACCTAATAGAGGAAATCCACAAAATGTTTGATAAAGGCAAAGTAATACTGGTGGGGGACTTCAACCTACCAGATATTAACTGGAGCACACTAACAGCAGCAATAACAAGAAGTAGGGACTTCTTATTGTCACTACAAGGGGAAGGACTGTGCCAGCTTGTTAAAACCCAAACAAGGGGAGATGCCATTCTCTATCTTGTCCTCACAAACTGGGAAAGAATCAAGGACATCGAAGTGGGATGCTATATGGGCAACAGTGACCATCACATGGTAAGCTTTAAGTTAAACATAACACAGGACACCAGCCACTCAAAGATGAAGGTGCTAGATTTCAGAAAGGCTGACTTCCAAAAAATGAGGGACAATATAAGTAGCCATTTAATGGAAATAGAGACTGAGGAGGTGGAGATCATGTGGGGGAGACTTAAGAGATCAATAAAGACTGCCACAGATCAATGTGCTAGATGGGTCAACAAAGCAAAATGAAAAAGAAATCCTCTGTGGTTTTCCAAGGAAGTGGCTACCACAGTCAAAGAAAAAAAAAGGAGTACAGCATATACCAGGAAACCAAAAACTAAGAAAGACTGGGAGTCATAAAAGGAAAAAATGAGAGAGTCTAACAAACAAATTAGAAAGGCAAAAGCCCAGACAGAGGAAAAGATAGCAGAAGGGGCAAAGACAGGAGACAAATCAGTTTTTAGATACATTAGGGAATGTAGGAAGGCAAAAGGGGGGATAATAAAGATTGCTACTGAAGAAGGGAAATGCACCAAACATGACCCAGAAAAAGACGAAATCCTCAACAAACACTTCTGCTCAGTGTTTATCATAGAGGACCCAGGGGATGGCCCAGCCCTGAAAAAACACAGCACCCCAGGACCAGGGGTACACATGAGTTCCTTTACAGAAGCCAATGTATGGGAGGAGCTAAATAAACTAGAAGCAGACAAAGCCATGGGACCAAACAAGATGCACCCCAGAATCCTTAAGGGACTGGGGGCAGAATTAGCAGCCCCTCTGGCACTTCTATTCACGAAATCCTTGAAGAGCAGTGTGGTACCTGAAGACTGGGAAAAGGCAATAGTGGTTTCACTTCACAGATCAGGCAGTTGCGAAGAGGCTAGTAATTACAGACTGGTGAGCCTCACATCTATAGTAGGGAAACTAATGGAGACACTACTCAAACAGAGGATCATAGCATTCCTCAAAACTAGCGGCCAACAAGACCCTAAACAGCATGGTTTCACAGCAGGTAGGTCATGCCAGACAAATCTGTTTACATTTTTTGACTATGCTACAAAAACAGTGGACCACGGAAGGGCAGTAGATGTGGTCTACCTATACTTTAGTAAGGCCTTCGACTCGGTTCCATGCAGAAAGCTGGTAAAGAAGCTTGACCACACAGGGGTTAGTCCAAAAGTAGTCAGATGGATACAAAATTGGTTAAAAGGCAGAACTCAGAGGGTACAGGTTAATGGAATGCATTCAATGGAAGACAGGGTGACCAGTGGGGTGCCCCAGTGCTAAGTGCTGGGGCCTCTGCTCTTCAATATTTTTATAGCAGACATCGCTGACAGACTGGAAGGGAAGGTGTGTCTTTTCGCAGATGACAGCAAGATATGTAACAGGGTGGACACCTCAGAAATGGGCAGACTAGGTGGGCCAAGCGGTCCTTATCTGCCATCAAAGTCTATGTTTCTAAGGAGTGAGCAAGATGAAAGCTGAGCTCAAGAAACTAGAAGAATGGTCTGGAGTGTGGCAGCTGAGATTTAATGCCACAAAGTGCAAGGTCATGCACATAGGAAAGAAAAATCCAAGAAAGTAGTATTACCTAGGAGGCGAAAGACTGGTGGCTTCAAACCAGGAATGAGATCTGGGAATCATAATCTCAGATGACTTAAACGTTAGTAAGCAGTGCGAGAAGGCAACATTGAAGGCCAACAGAATGCTGGGCTGCATTGGGAGGGGAATCACAAGCAGTAGGAGAGAGGTGGTACTACCACTGTATAGATTGCTGGTCAGGCCTCACCTGGAATACAGAGTCCAATTCTGGAGGCCTCACTTCAGGAAGGACATTGACCAGGTGGAAACAGTACAGAGAAAAGTGACAAAAATGATTCAGGGTCTGCAGTACATGTCCTACGAGGAAAGACTTAGGGAACTGAATATGTACTCCCTGGAGCAGAGAAGAGAGAGAGGGGACATGATTGAAACATTCAAGTGCATAAAAGGCATTAACAAGGTACATGCACAGGAACTTTTTCACTTCAAGAAGGGCTCCAGGACCAGGGGACATGACCTCAGGCTGCAAGGAGAGAGGTTCTCTACCAACACCAGGGGGGTTTTCGTCAAATAAAGAGTGATGGACTCCTGAAACAGCCAGCCCTGAGATGTTGTGGGGGCCAACACTGTGGGGGGGGTGGGATTCAAGAATGCATGGGATAGACACAGGGAAGCCCTGACTACAAAGGGCAACTAGAGTGTCAAAATAGGTCTAAAACAATTGGGCAGACTAGGTGGACCTAGCGGTCTCCTTCTGCTGTCAACTTCTATGTTCCTATGTAACTCACATTTTCTGTTTTCTGGGTGTTCATAGAACAGTGCACTTCTGTATTAACTGCATTGACAGTGATATGACTACAGAATTAAAATCTAACAAAGAACAAGAAGACTGTTAACATCAATGGCTTGTCTGAGACATCTATTACATATGGATTTGGATGATATAATTTATGAGAACTATCATAATGATTTTAAAGTTTGTAGAATTTCAATGTATATTAGTGTGATATTTGTTTTTTTTGCACATTTGCAGTCACAGTTTTGTGGTTTCTTAAAATATGCTTTCCATATTTCATGAAGTCAGCTGTCATTGATGCCTAGCTATGTCTTTTTGACTAATATCAAAGAAGTGTGCTGGAAAGCAGCTGTTGTGACAGAAAGTTGTATTTTACATCAACATTAATAAATAATAATTGTATGAGAACTTTCGATTTATTGTTAAGCTGGGCACTTGGTATTGTAAATCAGAAGCCTCATACCACCATTGAATGGTCCCCTTGCCACATTAGAGGTATGGATATTGATGGGAATTTAAATACTATTTTTATGTTAGTTTTCATTCAGTCTAGATCCTGGAAATAACCCACCTAGTGGTGGGAGACAATCTCGATGGGTCTTGGCCTTCTTTTGTCTTATATACCAAGATACCAAGTTTAACATGCTGTTCCATAGGCATGCTATTGAAATTGGACTGATAACTCCCCTTTAACTAGTAACCATACAGCTATTTACAATCATAGTATCCATTACTTATAAGTCATTAAATCAGGTTGGGCTAAGTAACACCCTGACCACACCTAATATGGTCGTATCAATTAAATGTAATATTCCAGCAAGTAACAGTCCATTATGGGGAGTAATGGTTTATTCAGTTGTAATAAATAGATCTTCATAATAATACTATTGGAATGTCTACTAAAAATTCCCCGAGATACCATTGTTGGATCCTATTGATACTATTACGAGATCTTGTAATACTATTGATGAAACTCCTATGATAGTATTAGGGGAAAGAACACTCAGCTCGGACTGCACACACTTCTCTCAGCTGAGCATAAGCCGTCTTTTACTGTAACCATCTCGTAACCGTAAAAGCTGGCCGACTCTTCAACCGACAAGACAGTCACACGCAGACAAGAGACCTGGGACATGCAGGCAAGTGACTTCAGAAATATGCCCTCAAAATAGTGTAGTGTAGTCAGATGAGTTTATTTAATGCAAGAACGCAGAGGGAGCCTGAAACTGAAACACTATCCTGCCTAGAGACAGCTGTCAGCTATTGAAAAGATGCTCTCTCCTCACCTCTCCAAACCAAAACTAAGCGTGTAAAACTTGCATCCATATATTACAAGAAAATAACAACCAGGTGACTGTGATTTCTTGGCTATAATACCATCTCTGGGTTCTGGGAACCACTCAATGGTATTATAGCATTATAATACAAAGCCCCCTAGTTACACAGAACTCCACATCGGGGAGTGGACTCAGAGAAGACTGTAAAGGTCCTCTGAGGAACCCCCCTTTCAGCACACTCTCACCTGGCTGCACAGAACTCAGTTATCACTACCAGGTGGCAGCACACCCTTGTGGTGCTTATGTACTCCTCCCTCCCTGCGTTTTGATCCTTGTACTTTCTACTCTGGAGTCAGCAATACTACTTCTGTACTAAGAGACCAGACAATCTCTCTCCCTTGCAGTAATCATCTTAGCTCGACAATTAATTAATTTATTTATTTGTTATTTAGTGTACTTTATGTCACTGTCCTACGGCTAGTGCCTCTGCCAGGTCACGGACCCCTTCCACTTCCACTCCCAACTTCCAGCCATGACTCCCCAATACCCCCTGTCTTTTCCCACAGGGTGGGGTTGTGGCACCGGCCCTAAGGGCCTTAATCGATGGGATAGGTCGGGGAGCCAGCCGTGGGAGCTAATTGAAGTGGAGGGGCTGGCTTTATTGAGGTGGCAGGCAGTGGAAGTTTTTTCGTGTATGTGGGGGTAGGGACGTGCAATGGCGACCATTGTCCACCCTGCCCCCGAGCTTGTTGGTGTTGGCACTTTATGGTACACCTAGTCTCCGCTAGTGCACCAGTGGACAGGCTAGCTCAACAATTTAATGAGACAGGGCCTGAAAGTCTAAGATCCTGACCTAGGTCCACAAAATTGTTTTTACTTCAAGAACAAATTAGTACCTGGAACAAACCACAGGTATATTGATACGTCACTACCAGGAAACAGCACACCCTTGTAGTGCCTATGTGTTTCCTCCCTGCCTGAGATTAGATCCAAGTACCTCCTACTCTAAAGTTGGCAACCCTACCTCTGTACTGTGTGATAAGTCCATCTGTCTCCCTTGCATTAAGTATCTTAACCCTTCCCTCTGGCCTCCCATCACTATGCTTCACCTTTGTAGCCTCCTATTGTTTATCTGGGGCTTACCTCCCCACCTCCATCCTCCAAACATCCTCTTCCAACAAATTCCTTTCACTCCTATCATTCCCCCTCCCTCCTTACACCTTGTGGTACCTCCAGCCTCACTAAACAGGAGTGGCTTACCACCCCTCAAGCAGTATCCATCCCCTCTCTCTCTCTCTCTCTCTCTTTCTCTCTCCGCCCACCCTTCACCCTCCTCCTTCCTTATGCATTTCACCCTATCCATTCCTACCCCCTGTTCTGCCAGAATACCTTCCCCCTTCAGAAGTCCCACACCTCCAAAATACAAACTTGCTAAAGCAGCCTTTCTGTGACACGCCCTCCTCCTCCTATCTGGAAACATTCACCCTAATCCTGGGCCGACTCTCCCATGCTCCCCTGCTAGCAACAGGATGCAAGGGCTCCAGCTCACTGCAATTAACATATGTAGCCTGCAGAAAAAGTTCACCTTACTCCAAGGATGGGTAGCCCAGCATTCCCCAGACGTGCTGGTCCTGTCCAAGACATGGCTCTCCTATGACACGCCAGACTCGGCCGTGACCCTACCTGGCTACTTCCTTTTCTGTGCCACCAGAATGGGTAGATGAGGTGGTTGCTGCACCCTCTACATTAGGAACACCCTCTAATCATTGCCAGTTCACTCCCCCCCCCCCGAGCATGATGCCCAAACACTCACAGTCAAGATACTCCTTGGTGACCCTGGCAAAACACTATATGTCATGGCTGTCTACATCCAGCCACGTAATCAGAGACTTGTCTTCCCCTCAGTCATGTTCTGTATCTCTCAACTCCCCTCCAACAGCAAAGTATTGTCATGGGGTACTTTATTGTCAATTGGCTGACCCCATCCTCCGTTCCTTATAAGGACTCAGCTGCTGCGCGCGACCTCACTCAGGTTATACAATCTCCTACCAGGCCAAATGACAAATCAGGCACCTCCTCATTGCTGGATCTTATCTTCACCAATTGCCCCAACAACATCACTAATGTCTCAGTACTCCTTGACTCCCTTAGCAACCATTGCCCAGTAACCTGTGTATGGTCCAATAAAACTCCCACTGCTCCCCCTACTGTCTCCTACCATAGACGCCTAAAAAAGGATGTGCTTCACCAATTCAAAACCTACCTAACCAGCTCTGACTGATCCCCCATGTATAGCACCCAATCAATTGATACCACCATCTTCCACTTTCTAAATACCTTCAACATAGCTTGTGACATCTTTGCTCCTTTCTCGAAGCAAATTACTAAAAACCATAACACCCCCTGGATATCACAACAGTTGCTTGCCAAAATGAAACACCGTGATAATCTCTGGCATAGGGCCTTAGACTCACAACTCCCACTGGATAGACAATGATATCATGAGGCCAGAAACAAATGTACCTGGGCCATTTGCCATGCCAAGGCAACCCATTATCAACAGGTACTCTCCTCCAGCTGGAGCTCAGGAAGACATTTCTGGAAAAACATAAAGGAACTGAATGGGAAATCTGCCACCCCCCTGCCTGCCCAGCTCTTGGTTAATGGTAACCTAACATAGGACCCTCAGTCCACTGCATATATCCCACAACTGTCCTCTGCTATCAACTCCAGACTTGGACTTCTGTACCGCCACAAACACTGCCTTCCCCCAATGGCTATTCGCCTGGCCATTACCTCTTCAGTCCTCTCCCTGGTAGATTATGGCATTGTCATCTATGGCACTGCTGACCTCATGGTGTTGTGACACATCAAAGTCACCCTAAACAAAGCATGCAGACTGGTCATGGGTTGTGACAGATGGATACACTCCTGTGATCTCTACAAGTCTGCTGAATGGTTGCCATTTGATGCCCATCTTAGGTACCATACCTGCCTCTTGTCTAAGAAAATCCACCTTGGTCAAGCCCTGCCTGGTCTGCATAGCCTCATCCAACCCTTCCCGTTGGTCAGAACCTCCCATAGCTCTACTAGGACCTCCCTACTAGTCCCCCACTGCCAAACTTCCCTTGGACAAAGAGCCTTTCTCTACAGAGCTCCCTGTTGGCTCAACAGCCCCCCGTCTCCCTGGAGCACAGAATCAGTCCCTTCAAGACCAGTCTCAAAGCTCATCTGCTACAATCTTCAGCCTGTGACTAGAACCCTTCTCTTCCACCTGCTCCCCCCTCTTGGTGGGGCTCTGTAGTATAAATCTACCTCATAAATGTTATGATATATATGGAAAACAAAATGTTTATTCATGCACTACCTAAATATTATGCATATTAAGGATGACGCTGGGTCCTCCTCTCCCAAAGACTGTTGTTTCAGTATCCCCCATCTATGTGTTTTTGTGCATTATCTTTCTTCCATGATCACTGTACTTATAATATTGTATCATTTTTAGCATGTGTAACTTCCATTACTCATTTTCTGTCTTGTATCTATTACCTGAATACTGTACTGCTTAATACTATATGTATGTCCTTATTGTTGTTTAACGTGGAGCCTTTGTAAAGAAGTCTATGACTCAAGGGGTTGTAATTCTGAATGTTATTAAATAAATAAAAAATAGTCTATTTATATCTTATTGGGACCAGTAAAAGTGTAGTAAGAAGGCATCAGGTACTATCTGTTCCCCTGAAAAAGACATATAGTTGAAGCATCGGGCTTTTTCAGATTTTTTTCAGGATAGCTATGTATTTCTACAAAAACTGTGTGTATGCATTTAATACTGTTTTGTCATTTTTATAAGGAACAGCACTGAAGAGCACTTTATGCAAAATAAATGTACTAAATGTAGCAGCTGGAGTGCTTTATCTCTTTGTTAGAACAGATCCAGAAGCTTAGGCACTTTGTTCTTTTTGTAACATCTAAGTTGGTCCAATAAAAGGTATCAAACCATTTGCTTCTGGATCTGTTCTTACAAGGACCAATACGGCAACTAAACAAAATCCATTTGTACTCTGCGTGGTGATTTTTACAAAGCACCTGACAGAACTGGAATGCAGATGGCTTTTTGTAAATGGGAAAAAAAGGTATATCTGTGTGTCATGTGCATAGCAGTGAAAACCCAAGTCATACCATCTCATGACAGTACATGTACACGGTGAGCAACATAAGGGACAGAATGGAGCCCTGCATCACACTGCATGAAACAGCAGAAGCCTTGGAGGCAAGAGCTCAAAAGGTTATTTGCTGACATCTGTCAGTCAAAAGAATGGACTCAAACCATCACAAAGCAGAGTTGCCAAGTCCTGCATAGCACCTAAGATGTTTTACCAAAACCCCATGTTCCACGGTATCAATGATTGGTCAAGGAGAATAAAAATTAACATTCTTCTTCGTCCCTGACCAGGAAAGTTCATTCCACACTTTCAAAAAGGTGGTTTCTGTACTGTGTCAAGATCTGAAACCAGATTGGAATGGCTCAAAAATATCATAATGCATCAGATAAATCTCCAATTGCTGCACAACCAACTTCTCAATTACCTTCCCTAAAAATGGAAGTTTTGAGTCAGATCTGCAGTTGGCTGAAATCTTTCAGTCCAATAATGGTTCTTAAGTACGAGCTTACCTACTGCATTCTTTGATGTGGAAGGAAAAAGAAACTCAGAGAACACAAGACAATTTCAGTCACAAAAGGGCAAAGGCTTCTAGGCTGGTGACCACCAGTTGGATCGGCCCAGGATCCAAATCACAATAAGTACAATAGGTTGCAGACTGGATAGCACCTATGATATATCCTGAACTAACACTGGATAAAACTTATTTGTGAGGATTAGTGTGCCCCTACCCAAACAGTCATCACTGCTACTGCCTACAACCCCCAAGGAACTTGATGCTCTAATGGATGATACCCTGCCAAGGACAAATGACTCCAAAATCTCACATTTATCTGATGAAACTACTCTCCCAGACTACAGACAGGCTGGATGTAGCAACCTGTAAACTATCCAGAAGAGCTGAGCTGGTCTATTCTTATCTGCAGCAATTAACCCTGACAGGAACTATAATGTCTTCTGGGAGACTGCCCTCTGATACACCCCATAATAAGTTCTCAGACCCACTCAGTCCTCCATACAGTGTGTTCTCAAGCAAGAATGTTCCAATCTTCTCCCAACAGTCTACAACTGTCTCAACTTATCATACCAGGGCAACTGATGGGAGACAAGCAGACCTACACAGATAGGTGTGAGGGTATCAACTGCTGAAGAGAGAGCCAAATTATATCCCTCTACAGCAGCATCAATACCTCCTGCATAGGTGGCCAACATGCTTGAGACATCCAGTTCTTCCAGGAAACTCTTAGGAATCAGGTTCTGCTTAGGTCAGTAGTGATCATCTCCATGGGGGGGGGGGAGCTACAGTGCCCCAGGGGGCCCCAAAGTGGAAATTCACAGCAAAATGATCCAATGAAGCTATTGGATCAACCCATTCATCTATGATGTTGAGTTATGAGGCAAAGACCAGGTCAAGTGTGAAGCCCTGCTTGTGGGTAGCAGAGGAAATAACCTGTCTGAGGTCCAGAGGTGACATCATCTGGAAGAATCTTGATAGAAACTACAACTCTTCATCATTGACACATGCACTGAAGTCCATAAGCACCAACAGTCTGGGAGACTCCAAGGCAAGGCAAGGCAGACTAAAGTCTGCATGTTCCTGAAGGAATTATGCCTCACTTCTAGTACTGGATAGATCAGTCTCAAAGGCCCATCTGCACTGTTACATAACCTTTTTCTATAACACCAACCTGTATTGTGATTTACCGACTATAGAACTGTACAATTTGAAGTAAGCAACCTGAAGAGGAGCATTATTCTAATGGCAACTTGTACAGTACTAGGATATCATGAGAGACAAACCAAAATATGTACTGGAGCCAATGCCAAGTATGTTAGACGTGTCAAGCTGAGGATGTATCAGAATAAGAAGCAGTTCTGACATAGATCCTATTAGTGTGTGATGACTGGGGAGAATGGAATTCATACTGCCATGAAACTGCTTAATGATTCAGCTAGGCTGCCATAAGTAATAATGCATCACAAAATACAGCACCTGCAAGACGTCTATTCAAAAACTAATCAACTTAAACATTGCTCCACATACAGTATGTCATCCAAGTCAACAGACACAAAAACATCCAATCAATGAATGACTACTCCACTTTATTAAAGGATAGGCAGGAAAGGATTTTTTCAGTTTTGGGAAAAGATTCTGTAATTAAACAGCTACTGCAGGCACTGCAGTGGATCAGTGTTTTTTGTTTACAGCACAAGAAGTGCACATCTCCCCACACCAAAGCCAGGGCAATTGCAATGTTTCCTTTATGATCACATCTGAACCAGTGAGAGTCAATGCTGTTTCCAATCATGTAAAATTAGTGCTTGTCAAGAGTATAACTGTATATGTCAGGGATTCAATCAAGGTAGTTAAAGACAGAGCAATAGGAGGGTAGGGGAATAGAGACAGTGTTGCTCCAGCTGTTTGACAAGGGGAGAAGAAGCCTGAGGGTAGGGTTAGTCAACAGACTGCTGGTTCAGACAACTGAAAAAGGCAAGGGATGCTAAGAAGAAATAAGGAAGGCACCAGGCTCAGGTAGTCTTGTCATCACGCAAGACTTTAATCTCCTGGATTTAAATATAGGACTTCCCAGCAGCAGGCAGTGGAAACAGCTAGGAGTTTTTGAGGATAGGCAGGATAATTTCCTGAACCAATTGATTTGGGAGTTGACTAGGGAAGGGACCATCCTTGATCTTGTATGGTCCAACAAATACATAAAATGTAACATACTGGTAGAAAAGTGAGGTCAGATTTAGGGGGAGATGGGGCATAAGTTTGGGGTGGGAACAGCCATTGAGGCCAGAGTCCTGAAAGGCCTGCAATGCCCAAATGTAAATGATTTCTCAGGACGAGATTGTTTGTATCCCAGGTACTAAAAGAGGCATCACATGCTCTGGCAAGGCTACTGATGCACCATTTAATTGCTCTCTGCAGACAGGGGTGTTGCCTGGGGACTGGAGTGTGACAAATAGGGTGCCTCTATATCAGAGCAAAGCTAGGAATGACCATGGAAACTAAAGCAAATTAGTATGACCTCCATTGTGAGGAAGCTGCTGGAGCCCATCCTCAGTGACTGCCTGGTAACTTTGCTAGAGCTACATGGGTTGCAGGACAAAAGGTAGTGTGGTTTCATTAGGGCAGTCTTGTCAAACCAATTTGATAAATTCCTTTAAGTCAGTTACACAATCTATTGACAGGGGGCAGGTGGTGGATGTCCTTTATCCAGACTTCAGTAAGATCTTCAAATCCATGTCACATCAGAGACTGGTTCAAAAGGTGGAGGATCTGGTGATGGGGAAAAACCATGGAAGCATATGGTAGTAACCCTCATGGCTCCATGATCTAAAAAATAAAAAAAAAACAGTGAGGAGTCCTGTTCCAACAGGATGTTATAAATGCCAGATAGAAGTTGAATCAATGCAATTCATGCATCTGAATATCTTTAATCTTTCATTAGTCAAGTTTTATTTTGCACAGAGGTATGTTATTCTGACCTGTTTGTCCTGCGATGTTTCTTAACTATACATTGCTTCCTTGGAATGGCAGGTTCTGCAAATAATTTATAATATTATTGTGATATTAAACATTTACATTTAGTACATCTACATTAGAATTAAAAACATGATAATCAGACAGGCTGTTGAAAATCCCAGGTATAGTACTGTTATATACTCCTATGAGGATCTCCTGATTATGGGTGATGTAAATATCATTTGGATCTCCCCTTCCTTCAAACTACAGACTGAAAATATAGACACATTGATCCTCATCCAGCTCATTGATGAGCCCACTCAAATGAACCCCTGTTCTGATAACTACTCACTTATTAACAGAGTCCTCTCCCCCTCACCACATCATCTCAGGTGGCACCATCCTGGACTTCCTTAGCGAGCATAGTATGGTTTACTGTGTCCATAAAATTCTGCATCCTAAGGTGCTTCTCCAAATTACATGTGGCCAGGGCTCTTAGGCCCCTTAACTTACCAGCCTTCCAAGATGATCTTACGAATGCTGACTGGTCCCATGTTGCTATATCCACAGATATAAAGGATGCCCTTTCCTGCGTCCAGACTAAAATTCTATGTTTTATAAGGGACAAACCTGCCCCCCTTAGGAAGTTTTGTGTCCATGGGTCTCTCCTTCCCTGGATTTAACAAGAGCATATCACCCTCTTTAGGGGAGTGAGACTCTACTTGGTGCCTCCATAAATACTCTGGCTCCATGGAGGACCTGTGTAGGTATAAACAGTTCCAACATGTCAGCACCAAGGCTACTAGAGTAACCAATGCTAACTACTTTAAAACCAACCCATATAATAACCTTAATTACTTCACACAATTCTTGCAGGTTGTTCACTTCATTTTTTTTACCACTCTTTCCGTATCAACTAACTACTCCCCTCTGGAAGCTTGGAGGTTTCCCTATAACTAATCCACCTGAAGTCACTGCTTTTTGGGGTTTGCTTGTGTGTGCGCAAGAAACAACTTGCTTCAGTAGGAGGCAGTTAATGAGCATGCCACTATACTCAAAGAAACTTGACATCACGATCAGCTGTGTTTGCAGGGCGGTCCCTGACTGCAGCAGCCAATTACAGCTGCATTCTTTGCCGGAGGTACAATACAGAAGCAGCAGCTCCCAAATCTTTATACAATACTTAAAGTAAGAATGGACACCGCACCAACAGCATCTGGCTATGTAACAGGCAGCCCATAGGAGACAGAACCAGGGAAGCGGGGAGGGGGTGCTGCCACTCCAATTTTTTGGGGCCAAAGTAGATTGCCATTTTTAACCACTTCTCACCAGAATTATATAGAAGTAATTTGAAAAAGAGCCATGTATGTGTCTTTCAGGTTGAAAGAATTCAGGTGTAAAGGAGTTAATATTTCCATACTGATTCAAAGAGGAGCAGGGGAGATGAGATGTGTACCAGCTGTATGTTGTAAAGATAGCAGTGGGTCAGGACTGTGATAGTGGGGCTCAGCTCTGAACTGACAGAGCCAGAGATTTACAATTCTCATTTAATTACTAAGTGGTCCAGCACTCCACTCATGTGTGTTTCACATGAACAAAGTGTGGACAGTTGATCAGCTGGACCAATCAGTACGATCATTATGGCTTCAGGAATGGTTTTTTTTTTCATTTCCACCCAGTGACTTGACAGAGAAGTTATACTCAAAAGATAGTGCTATATGCAGTCAACTGGTGGAAAAGTTAAGAGGAGTCTGGATTTCTTTTACTATACCTCTGCAGTGGGAAACTGAAAATGATCCTCTACAAATTGGGAAAAGTCCTATGAGGCATTGATCAGTACAGGTACTGCCCTACTGGAATTGTGAAAAATGTAAATTTGTTGTTGTATGCAATGCTTTTAAGTAATTGTTTCTCAGAAACATAGGCAGAATAGTTAACCCCTGGTACTATTACATCTGACACAATCACATATTGGCTACATCTTGAGATTTCAGATGTCAAAATAAATCACATAAAGGCTTATATCACCTTATTATTATTATATTAGGAGGGACCTCTATGTAAATGAGTGTGTTCAATGGTGTTTTCCTGTAAATAAACTTGAAACTTATATTAAGAGTACACAGTGATCCTGTATATGTAGTAAGTTGACTTCCCTACTGTTACACGATGTCCCTGCACCCTTAGTGATACCATCAGAGGTACACCATAGACAGCTAGTGCTTAGGTATATGTTGTACTAACATATAGGGCTAAGGGCATCTACTGTATAAGAGCAGATGTCAGGATATGTACGCATGTTATTGTAATACACTTTGCTTGCTAATACATATATATTCTTCTATGTATTTTCTGTGTATTTCTTACTTATAAGATGTTAGGACACCTGTGTCCTTGGAATAATTATGATATATAAGTCGGCATTGCCACCTTTTGGTGATTTGTACTACTACGCTGAGTTATGTAAGACTCTGTATAAGTACTCTTTTGTTTCACAAACTGATGACTACTACAAAATTGTATAATGTTATCTTGGACCATGGAGCCTCCTCTAATTTGGCCAATAGGGCTCATCTCTGTAACTAGAAATGTTTCTATCTTACAGTAACCATAGTACTGTAAGTATCATAGGTATATAATATGAGACACTAAGTCTTGTACCTCGGAGATCCCAAGAGACACAAAGAAACCTCGAGGTATAGGGAATGCTTAGCACTGGCTCCCAGTTTGTATTGGTAAGAACTGCTTAGGGCAACTGTGATTTTATCCTTTTTGGTAGTAATAAACAAGTTTATTACTCTAATGCAACGTGTCTGTGATTACTTGCATTCCCAATATTGCCAAGAACCTGAGAGTGAGGTTTAGACCTCCTGACACTACTTTTCAGTATTAGTGCTGTGTTAGGTAGTCATCAAAATATTTTATTAAAATCATTTAACAATGACAATTGGGCTGGCAGTATAGCCTAGAGGTTAGAGGAATGAGGTGTGAATGAAATTGATACATCCAACAGACCAGACCTGAGTTTGATTCTCACAACCTCCACTTGCATACTGTGTGACTCTGAGCAAGTCACTTAACCGCCCAGTGCTCCCAGGTCACCCCTGAAAACAGGCACTTGTGGCTAGTGGACCTTAACCAGTTACCAAAGACTAAAATAAAAATAAATAAAATAAAAAATAATTTAACAATCCTCATTTTATGGCCCTCAGCACCAGATCTGGTGACTGCATACAAGTTTAGGGCTTATGGGCAGAGTAGATGGGCCTACATGTAGCGGTCCTTATCTGCCGACAATTTCTATGTATCTATGTATAGCCATTTAACCACCAGTAGAAAAAAAGACACATAGCATTTCTCAGTATTATTAGTTTTATAGGTACTCTCTGATTCAGTGCCTATTGTCCTCACTGCGAGTTACTATGCACTGCAAGCCTGAAGTATAAAACTGAGTACTAGTATCAGTATCTGGCTGTTTTGTATTTTGTGCACTTTTTGTGTTTGCTTGCGCATGCGTGCGCATGCGCAGGAAACACCTTGCTTCAAGTAGTGACAGTTAATGAGCATGCCACTATGCACAAAGAGATTGACCGCTGCAATCGGGGAGCACCCCATCATGATCAGCAGTGTTTGCGGGGCAGTCTCTGACTGCAGCAGCCAATTATAGCTGCATTGTCTGGTAGTGTCTCATTTCAATTAACATGGAGACAGCTTCACCCTCAGCTTCTCGCAGTCCCCAGGAAGCCAAAGGACAGCTGCCACCTTTCACAGTCCCTGGGGAAGTCTATGGGGGTGCACAATCCCCCTGTCAGCATGCCCCCTTCTCCAGTTCTTTTGCTGATGGGGTAGGCCAATCCCCATCGGCATGATGTGCCCCCCCCACTCATTTGTTGTGTGCCGAGGGGGTGCCCAGTCCCCCTTGGTTGATGAACACTTCCCCCCTTCAAGCACACTGTATGGCCGATGGGGTTCCCAATCCCCATCAGCTCCACTACTCCCCCCAGAGACACAGACTTCCAGGTGGCATGCTGGGGGCCCACCCCAGCATGCCAAAAGTCCTGAGTCATCCGTAAAAAAAAAACTGTAAAAAGGAAACGGTTTCTTGTTCAGTCCGGTGGTCCCTCCCCCAACCTGCAGCCACCCTCTGTGCACTGCACATCCCCACATTCCCCTCACCTCATACTTACTTCTGGAGCCCAGTGTGACAATCTTCAGTGGACTGTAAATACGTCTGCACTCTTCAAAGCCGACTGCGAACTCAAGAAATTCCGGTAAGCTGTATAATGGCATAAATGTTTTTTTTCAACTTATGTGGGTATCTCAGCCATTTTTTCCACTTTTGGCACCAACTTTTCAATATGGGGTTCTTGGGACCCCTCCTCATGAATTCAGTCACTGTCATGGCATTATTCAGTCTCGAAAGCTGATTTTGTGGTCACTGCGTGGAATCACCTTTCATAGGAACAGAAACATAGAAGATGACAGCAGATAAGGACCACAAGGCCCATCCAGTCTGCCCATTTCTTTTTCTACCTTATGAATGGGCCATTGGCCTTTGCTCTGTCAATGGTCTATCTATTCATACTCATCTGTATTGCTCCCTTATGCCTATCCCATGCCTGTTTGAAGCCCTGCACTGTAGTCATATCCACCACTTCCTGAGGTAGGTCGTTCCATGCATCCACCACTCTTTCTGTGAAAAAGAACTTCCTCACATTATCCTTAATTGGCCTTCCTCTAATCTCATGCTGTGTCCTCTTGTCCTGCTATTTTCTTATATTGAAACGTGTTAGACTCTTTCACTTTGTTAATGCCCTTAAGGTGTTTGAATGTTTTGATCATATCACCTCTCTCCCTTCTTTGCTCTAGGGTATACATATTGAGCTCTGTTAATCTGTTCTCATGTTTTCTGATGCAGTGCCTGCACCATTTTGGTTGCCCTTCTCTGGACTGCCTCAATTTGGTTAATGTCCTTGTGAAGGTGCGGCCTCCAGTACTGCATGCAGTACTCCAGATGAGACCTAACCAGTGTCTTATAAAAAGGGATTATTACCTCCTTCTTATGACTTGTGATACTCCTACTAATACACCCCAACATCCCCCTAGCCTTACCTACTGCTTTAGTGGTCTGCTTGGATGATTTCAGGTCATCTGTAATGATGATGCCCAAGTCTCTTTCTTCCCTTGTGACTGCCTGCAACTCCCCTCCCAGCCTATAGGTGGCTTCAGGGTTTCTCTTCCCTATGTGCATGATCTTGCACTTCTTTGTGGTAAACCCCATTTGCCACTCTTCTGGCCATTTTGCCAGTTTATCCAGATCTCTTCTCATTCTGCCCACCCCATCTGGATCATCTACTGTGTTCCAGATCTTGGTGTCATCTGCAAACAGACAAACAGGACTGATTAATGAAACAACAGTGTCACTGTTCATGAGGTGGGCTCTCAAAAAGCCTATGTTGCAAATTTGGTGAAATAATTCCAAAAAATGACTGTGTTACGAGCATGTGTTGCGCTGTTACCATGCACACTTGTAACTTTGCGAATTTGTAACATTTTCACTCCAGATTTTCAACATTGCCATTTTTGCACATCTCCTGATGAACAGTATAGCTGTCTTTTTTCATATCCTGCCCAAAATGTGTTTCTAGACCTGTGGCACCAACTGGCATAGTTGCTGTGCGAAATCACCTTTCAGGATTGAGTAATGAAATGATAATGTCACTGTTCATGAGATGGTGAGGTCCCAAAAAGCCCATTTTAAAAATTTGGAGTGAATATACCAACAAACACCTGGGGCATTAAGGTTTCCAACCATAACACCCACCTTGTAGAGACTGACTGGCTGCAGGGGTGTGACTTGGGTTCGCTGGCAGTAATGCTCACGGCATTCTACCCCCACCCTATAGCCACTGATAGGCATCAAGGTGTGCCTTCAGGTCTTCAGCCCTAAAGTCCACCCCATTCTCTTATACTGCACCCATCTCAGCTTATTTCCTTATGAAATGGGTTGAGCATTAGGGACAAAGACCCCAAAGCACACTGTGACACCTGTCGGTGTCTGCAGGATGGGGTGAAGTGGAATGGCATAAGCGTTATGGCTGATGACCCAAAGGCACACCCCAATGCCTTGCAGTCTCTGCATGGTGGCTGTTGGTGTTAGTTCAATACTGCCATTCCTATTATGCATCTCTCTAACTCCTGCACTAGCAATGCCAATGCCAGCCAGCAAACATTCGGCATTGACAAATGCTTGTTTACAACATTTTCACTCCCTGTGCTCTGTTCCCATCCACTCTCTCCACCGGCACCCACTCCACTTCCTCTCATCTCCCCACATCTCTCAACTCCTCTTTCTCTTTCCCATCACTCAATCCTCTACTCTCTTTGCTCTTCTTTTTCAGAATCTTGCTAAGGGTCACAGACCAGATGGTCTTGACCCCAAACTGTTATAGCTCTTTGTTCCTGCTATTGCTACTTCCCTACTACTCTTCTTAACCTCTCCTTCCAACCCAGCTCTGTTCCTCATGCATGGAAGAAGGCAGAGGTCCTCCCCTTCACAAAGAGGGTGACACCTTTGTTTCCTGGAACAACCACTCAATATCTCTCCTCCCTATCCTGGGCAAACTCCAACAAAAACCTTGTCCTCTCCCAACTCACCAATTTCTTTTTTTTTTTTTTGTAATGGTTTATACTCCTACCCCCACAGGTCTCACATTCTGGGGGAGCCCCAGCCTCATCACTCTGGGATCCACCAGCCAGCACAGTAATGACCCAAGGGCTTGCACCCCCGGTGGGGTCGGAGGGGGGCCCTCCCCTTCAAGACCGGATCAAGCATTTTTCCTGTGCTATGGCTGGCCAGGTGCAAGGCCTATGAGCTCTCCCTTCATCCTCTTTGGAGCATTTTTCCTGGATTTTCTTGTTGCCGGGGCGATGTGGGCAATGACGCCTGTGACGGCACCATGCACACTCCTGTGTGTGCTGCCATAAAGTGTCTGCACCTCTCTTGACCCTCTATCTTGTGGCATCAGTGCGCCAGCCCAAAACCACCACTAGGGGCCAGGCTAATGCCGGCTGCTGGAACCCCCATCCCCATAGAAGGAGAGCTGTACTCCAGAAGCTCAATTCTTCTCCTCCTTGCTGACCTTCTGCGGCCCACGCTCGTTCTTGAACATGGGTCGCCAGCATGGCATGAGGTGTGGAATCCAGTGCCTCAACCCTCAGTGCCACTGGGCTGGGTAACTCACCAATTTCTTGATATATTCCAGTTTTCTCTTTCCCTTCCTGTCTTGTTTTGGCCAGGCACACTATACTGTCTTCTACTTCCTACAAACTCAAACTTGAATGAGATAGATTTGGATCATCTTACCACCATTATATTTACTAACCTCACAAAGGCCTCTGATACAGTGGCTCACCCCCTCCTCCTAGGTACGTTGAGGAGGGTGGGACTATCTGATTCTTTGGTCAAATGGTCCACTCCTATCTCTCAGATTGATATCAGATAATTCAGGTACTGTAGGAGAGAGCTTATCCCCATCAAATCTGGTGTCCCCAAGGACTCTATCCTTGGGTTCATCCTATTTTCCATCTTCCTAAATGATTTCCCCCTCAACCTGTGTTGAGTTGAACATACAGTGGTGTCAGCCAGGATGCAATGCAGAACCTTGAAGTATTGCTCCAAAATGCTGCAGTATGCTGCAGTGAACATTGTCCTCCCCAACTAGGGTGGACTCTCAATTTCATTCCTTCTTCCACTTTGTCTCCAACACTCCTCCTCTTACCCATCACTGCCCCTCTACCTAATCCTTTTCCTTACCTACCATAAGTCCCAATGTCTCTCCGATTGCTTCTCATTCCTCTTCAAGTACTGGTACTCTTTCCTTCCCCTCCCTCCCTCTCTAACCTTCTCTCCTTATCTGTCACTTCTTCCTACTCGCTCTGTTCCTTTGACTTCCACAACATTCACATCCCCCACTGCAGAAACTCCATTGGTGAAACTGCTTTTTCCATCTATCTCTCTCTACCACTCAAATAACCTTCTACCCACTTCTGCCTCTTAAGCTTCCACTGTTCTTTTAAACACTTCCTATGGGACCACTTCTCTCCTTCCTGTACATGTATTTAAACTCCTGCTGTTCTCCTCCTCACCTTTTTCTCTGCCTTCCAAAAATCTCTGCCTGCCTCTCCCTTCCCCACCTCTTCCCCACCCACACACATGGGATTTCCTTTCCTTGTTGTTTTGTTAGCCTGCATCTTCTCTGCTCCCCTTTTTATGGCTTTCTCCATTTTAGTTTTAAGCAGCCCAGTGATTGCTCCCCTCACCTGGCATCCTCATTTTGGTTCTTTTACACTAGTTCACCTATTTTCCCAAATGCCTTCAACTTTTACCACTTGTCCCTCTGCCTTTGTAGCATTTTGTACAGACATTTGTGCTGTATTATGTTTGCCTACCATTTGCACTCTGCATTCCTTTCACACCATTGGCACTTGGAACTGTGACTACTTATTTACCTGTTATTTTCTAGCGTGGTGCTCTCCTCTTTTTAGCATTGTATCTTTTGTTTTCTGTCTCCCATGTACCCCTTTGCCCGGGTCACACCTGGAAAGAAGCCTTGGTTCAGTGTGCCTTTCCAGGTCACCAGTTTATAAATATATTAAATAAATAAATACTGTAAAGCCCTGTAGGAAAAATATTCAGTTCAATATATTCTATTGTGAGAAACATAAACAATCTATGCTTTGATTATGAAATGCAGCCCATAAATAACCACTTCTACATAAACATTTTCAGAATGTTCCAACATAACAAGACATGCTGCGTTGCATTATAACCCTCTTGCTAACTAGCCAGGAAAGCACTTTACTTAGAGACAGGAAGAATAAATAAAATGAGCATTTGTATACACATAGACCTATTTACATAATGTTTGCATTGTAAATCATGTCTTTTACTTCATAACAATAACAATAAAGCCAAACATATTAGGCTAATTTCCTTCATCTAGTCCATTTGCCAAACATAAATGTGATTCAATAAGACCCAAGAAACTTAAACCGCACTCAGCTGACCTGTTCACGTACTTTACATTGCTTTTGAAACCTCAAGAAGTTAATCTTATTACTTGAATGGTAGTGCTTGATTCTTACTTTAATGCAACAGGATTTATGCTCACTGAGCAGAATAATTGCAAGGGAAGAATGACACTTAATATTCTAATTTTGTCAATCAAAATGATTTGAAAGTTCACTGACTAGTGCTAAAGGGGTTACATTTATTTTTATTTATTTAGTTGTCATCTCGGAGTTACACCTTTGAGCTAAAAGCTCTTTTACAAAGGTTCCACCTCAGGTAAGGTTCAAACAATTGGTATATACAGAATAAAAAACATAAGGTGCAGACATAGTTACGTACAACACATAATTTACAATCACTGGTGAAATCCTAAGGTTACCAAGAAGAAAAAGTTATACAGAATGAAACTGTACTATATACAAGAAGCAAATGGTTCCATTCATACAATGAAGTACAGACAGTATTTATGACAGTTTTGATAAGCTATGAGTGCAGGGGTCACAGGACTAGTGCAGTGAGGAGAGGTGGAGAGGGTAGATAGTAGAGCAGTCAGGGCTGGCTATGACAAAGGGTAAAAGGGAGAGGACTGGGGTATGGGCAGAAAAATATGGCGCAGACAGATGTGTCCTTTTCAGTGATTATTGGGAAGGGTGATCAACAGGTATTGGAAGGGGATGGTGGGAGAGGAGACAATTACGGGCGGTGTACTGAATAATGACAGAGGGGGTGAGGGTTGGGAAGAGAGAGAGAGAAACATGAGGGGTAAGAGGATATGGGGAATGACTGAAGAAAAAGGGGAAAGGTGAATGGGTGGTCAGGGTGGTCAGGGAGTGGAGAGACAGATGGGGGGTGGCCGGAGGTTAGAACTTGCAGTCCACTATTTGTACTGCTTGCCTTTAATCTAAATAGCATGGCTACCAACAAACCATTCTTGTGAGAGCACAAAGTCATTGGAAAACTACTATAATGCTGCTGTACTTAACTGGGAGAGCACACACACACACATATGCACACAATGGGAGTACATCACAGACACGTGCATGATGACATCATCAACATGGTAAAATTGTGTGCATACTGCATGGCCATGCCCCTCTAACAGCCTGCCCGTCTGATAAGGCAGAACAACTCCAAGGACTAAAGAAAGTAAGAGCTGCCTTAGTTACACCACAGACACAAGCAAACATTGGGCTATAACACTGTCTGATACCCACATGCTGAAACTGTCAGACAGCACAACAGTATGGGAATGGAATGGCACCCTGTGACCATAAAATACATTTTTGTTATGTTTTCTAACTTATTTTTAAGAAGTTTAAAAATCATACTGAAACTCAATTTGGGATTTAGTACGCCAGCATTAGGAAAGAAGTGGGAAAGTATAAGGAACTGATACTCCTTGACTTTATTGCAGCAATTACCATAGAGTAGCTGATGTGATAAGATTGCTGAAAGAGGATTTAAAGTCGAAGATAGAAACTGAGGACTACAAAAAAAAAACACAATAAGTAAGGGCTTGCAGAATCTGGAAGATGACACTCAAAGCCATAACATTAAATAATTTAGACAGGATTTGTAAGATTACATGGGGAATCTACATGGATGATACAGACACAGCCATTTACATAAAGAACATTTGTCGACTTACATCCTGATAGTTCTTTATTTTCCATTGTCAGAGGTTCAGAGAAAGCTGCAGAGACAGACATGGACCAAACTCTTGTTTTGGTAGTGGATGGGGCAGATCAAGAAGACATCACTAGAGGAATTACACCAGGTAACAGGAGGAGCAGGATCTGGCCACAGTGGGCAGATAAAACAGGTCCATAGAGATTCCAGAAAAAAAAAACTAGCTACAGACAGAACAAAAGGATGAGAAAAGGAAATAGGTACAGGAAGAGAACAGGACAGGAAAGAAAGACAGAGGGGGTACAGATGTAGAATAAAACAGCAACAGATTCTGGCAAACTGAAAATAGTCATCTATAACATGTTCAAGAGAAATTTTACCAGAGAAGATAAAGCAATACTTAATAAAGTCTTCCCTTTCCATCTACATGATTGGAAACATTATTTACAATCAAACTAGACACGCAGCACTTCTTCAGAAAACTGTGAATAAAAAATATCTTCAGCACACAGGCATACCACAGTATTACCAGTACACCTGCTACTGCCATTAATAGAAGGAAGGTCCACTATAGACTGTTTACCTGCATTTTCATACATTAGCCCTGCACCAGTAGCAGTGTCATGGACAACAGGACCTATAGATAATAAATGTGTTTTATCCTGTAGTTACTGTGAACTGTTTCCTTCTTATTGACATCCTATGCTGCTGGCTTTTTAACTGTGTGCTTGTCCACGTACACTCCTTTCTTTTGAATGGCTCCCTGCTTGTGCAATTCTTGCTCCTAGTCAGATTGCTCCATCTCTGTCCCCTTTGAGCCAGTTGCTCCATTTCTATTGGCTTTAGTAAAAAAGAGGACGAAGAATCAGCATTTATATAGTGGTTTTCATACACACTGTACTCCCAAACACTTTACAACCAATGATAGACTGGTAAAGAAGTGACTGAATGTGTAGTGGCAGCCATTTTGTACCTCAACACCCATACACAGCCTTGGACGATTGCATGAACCAGTCTTATGGGAAAGGGGCTGTTGACCAAGATACCAGGGAATGTCCCCAACTCTTGTGAAAAGTGCCATGAGTTATTTTACTTCTACCTGGACACCCACCGGGATAGCACCAGAGATGGGTAGAAGGAACCTTATCTCATCTGAAGGATAGCCATCCCCATGGCACAGCACCCCCCCCAGTACTGCACTTGTGTGCCAGCATTTTAGGTATGAGCCCAGTCCTGTTGTGGGACAAGAACCAATGACCTTCTGACCTGGGGGTGGATGTGCTACCAGCTGATCCATGCTGACACCTGAGTGACCCACCCCCCCCTCCGATTGGTAGTGGTAGCCAAGTGGTGGGGGTTTGAATGTTTAAATGTCCAGCTGACAAGATGCAGTAGCATATAAAGTGGTGGCCTCAGAAAGGGCGAAGTGTGGGCAATGTGTGATTAGGTCTGTGGAGGGTGGCAGCTCAACTTCAGCCCCACTGTGAGCCAGCCACTCCATATTTACCCACTTTAGTGGCCCATCTCTTCCCCTGATTGGTAGTGACAGCCAAGGGGTTGGGGTTTGGGGTGTTTAAAAGTCCTACTGACCAGGTGCGATAACATTTACAATGGTGGCATTTATGGTGGTGGCCTCAGAGTGGGTGAAGTGTGGGCAAAGTGTGATCAAGCCTATGGAGTCAGTGGAAGTAGTGGAGCTTGGAGCACAGAGAGTTGTTGTTTTAGTTTTAATTTTGTTCTGTTTTCCAGCTGTTTTTATCTTGAGGTGCTTACGACATTTAATTGATTTGTTGATTAGATTTATACTATTATAATTTGTATTATTTCTTTTGAGTTCTTGTATCTTTGGGTAGTTTAGTTTTACTTCTGCTGTTCTAAATAGGTTTCTTAAAGATGGGTTTGTTATTTAGAATTCTTTTCTTTGGTAGTTTTGGTTTTTTGAAGGGTGTGCAGATGTATTGTTAGCTGCCAAGGAGAAAGACTAATTTAATATGAATAATTATTCTGTGTCCATGGAGTTAATATTGAGAACATACCCTGGATATGGAGGACCTGATTCACAAAGCACTTAGACAGATGCAAGGTGCCTGCTCCAAACATATATGGTGCAAGCGGCACCCCACATCCAAAATAGCCCCTGGAGCTATTCACAAAGGCAGCCTGCATCAGCCGCAAGCTGCCTGCCCCAAACAGGGCTTGCACCACCCATGTGCCTACATATGGGCTGTGACAGGGTGCAAGGGGGCAAGTGGCTGGTTCAGGCTGCCACATCCCCTTAATCAGGATTCACATAACTGTCCCAGAGGGAGCAATTCTAAGTACCCTTAGACCAGCCAGGGCTGGTCTAAGGGTACTTAGAAAATGCTCCCTCAGGAAGAATAGACCCTCCTATCCCCGATTGTGCCATGCATACACATATTACACCTGTCCCCCTCCCGATTCCCAGTGTTTCCATAATAAATATTAATGCAACTGTCCCCCTTCTCCGATTCCTGATGTTGCCATGATAAGTATTAATGCAGCTGCCCTTCCCCAATTCCCGATGGTGCCATAATAATTAATAAATCACCCATCCCCCCTGCCCGATCACCTGTAGTGGTGGTAGTAGTAGTAATACAGTCCCATGCCCCCTCTCCAATCCTGAAGGTGCCAGCACTAATATTAATATCCTGGGCCTGCAACCAGCACAGCCCACCTCATACCTCCATGGCTGGCTGATGACTGCACTGTCAATGAGCCTCTGACAATGTGCATTACAATGGCTCAGTGACAGTCACCCGTAAACCAACCATGGAAGTGTAATGTCTTCAATCTCTAACCAGAATAATCGATATCAATGCTGGCACCTTTAAGGGTTTGTGAGGGTCAGGGGACTGTAATACTACTACTACCAACACCATAGGGGATCAGGCAGGGGGGCCGGGTGAAGTAATCAACATTATGGCAACATTGGGAATTGGGCAGATGGGATGGGTGAATTATTATTTATACTGGCAATGTCAGGGTACGTGTGGGGGATCACTAGGCCACCAATGGCAATGGGTGGGGTATATGGTATGTGATGGGGCACATCGGGGAGGGGACCGCTAGCCCAAAAGGGACTAGAGTGGCGCACAGCCACCCCGTGGCTAGCAACACACACTGCCAGTGCACCATCTGTTTGGCACCTGGCCCCTGTTGCTGCAAGCCATGGGATTTAGCCACCGGGACCCTGCCCCTTGATAAATAGGGTGCAGCATCCCTGGCACCGGTGTTGCGCAAGCTGATTTATTACTGCAGCTTGTGCCGCTCTAAGCCCCTTTCGTGAATCAGTGCCGAGTGTCTTATTTATTTGAGTTTGTGAAGAAATGTGATTTAAGGCACATTGGGTCTAAACCTCATCATTTGAACATTCTAAATTTGGGAAATATCTGCCTTCAGCCCAGTGCTGTTAATTTAACTTTGCTTTTGTTATTTCTGGCAGGTGATATCGAGATCAACCCAGGACCAGTTGTTACTATATCTGGCCCTGGTTTCGTCTAGTGTCAGTCACATGGCCTGAAAATTATTAAGAAGCCTTGCACCTAAAGCCGCAGAGTTCAAGGTTTTGGCCAATCAGATTAATCCTATTTAACTGGACTATTTGAGTCCTAGCTCAGACCTCATATTATGCCCAATATCTAGATGCTCTCATGGATGCCAAACTTGAGCAACTAATTGATCAGCCAACCAGGCTTAATCAAAAATCTGGAAACCACAGTCTTCTGGATTGGATGCTCACCAACAACAACTCCCATATCAAAATTGCAGGAACACTTCCTGATGTGCTCAGTGACCACTGTCCCACTTTCTGTGTTTGGAAAAACAACTTCCCTCACACACCTCCGAAACTTATTAAGTCAAGGGATCTATCTAATTTCAGCCACATGGCTTTTCAGCAAAGCTTGTCTTCTGTCAATTGGTTCCCCATCATCTCCCTTTCTAATATAAATCAGGCCCTGGAAAACCTCATTGCCACCTTTAATGCAATCCTAGACGCCCATGCCCCCTACAAACTGAGGCGTGCTACAGGTACTTATTCCCCCTGGCTCTCTCAGGACCTGAGGCACCTAATGCGCACCAGGGACAAAGCTTGGAAGTCTTTTAAGAAATCCAGTCTACAATCAGGCTGGATTATCTACCTCCAACTAAGGAATACATGCAAGGCCAAAACTAACAAATCAAAGAGGGACTATCTGCTTTCTATACAAGATTCAAGTCTCCCCAACCCCAAAAGTTTTTGGACTCAGATAAATGCCTCCTCAAGGGCAACAAGAGGAGCACCCCCTATACTATGAATCTGAATAGCAACTTAACACATTCACCTCTGGAGATAGCCTCCAGTTTTAATAATTTCTTCACTGACCTAGGAGCATACAAAACAGATCTACCAGCTTCCCACTCTGCTCCACTCCACTCACCTCTAGAAGCCTCTCATCCACTCTGCCACTTAAAACTCACCTCTACTATGGAAGTCCTCAAGCTCCTCTCAGGCCTCAACCCTGATAGTTCTCTGGGATTTGACTCCCTGCCACCTAAATTCCTCAGAATTTGAGCCCCCACACTTGCTTGGCTGATCACACAGTTAATTAACAGATCCTTCCTAACCCAATCTATCCTGGACAAATGGAAAACCGCAGTCGTTGTCCCAGTTCATAAAACCGGCCCAACAAACCTTCTTGGGAACTACTGACCTAGATTTGTCCTTTGTCCTATCATCAAGATACAGGAAAGAATTATATACAACCAACTCTACTCTTTTCTCGAGCAAACCAGTGCCCTCACCAAACACTAACATGGCTTTCAAAAATCACACGGGACTGAATCTACCCTTCTGAAGGTCACCTCAGATCCATATCAGGCCATGGATCTTGGACAGGCCAAAGGGGCCATCTTTATTGACCTTACGAAGGCCTTTGATCTAGTTAATCACCCACTCCTCCTCCTCTCAAAGCTCTACTGTCTCAGCCTTGATTCCACCTCTCTGACCTGGTTCTCTAGCTACCTATCTGGTTGGTCACAGTGTGTTAAATGGTCTGGTGTTCACTCCTCCATATCTCCTATCACTGATGGGGTCCCTCAAGTATCAATCCTTGGGCCCCTCCTATTCTCCATCTTCATCAATGAACTGCCTATGAACTATGGTGGGGCCTCGGGTCAGTTATATGCAGACGTTTCCATTCTATATAGGTCTATCACCAATGTCTCCTCCATTAAGACTGACCTTCAGTATTATTTCCAGAAGCTGGAATACTGGTTCAAGGAGAATCTGTTGGTCCTGAATTAAAAAAAAAACTAAAACCATGCTGCTCCGTCTCACCTCCTTCGATATACTGTAACTTCACAGCACCCCCCTAGTAATCCACACCTCCTCTGGTGAACCACTTGAAGGACTGAGCTCCTTCAAATATCTGGGACTGACTCTGGATGTGGATCTATACCTTGAATCATACACAACAAATGCCATCAAGGTAACAAACCAAAATCTCAATCTATTATACTGGGTTGCCCCCTATCTCTCACCCCATGCTCGAAAGATCATTGCCTCTACTACTCTTTTCCCTGGGCTCTTCTCTGATGCCCCTATCACTCACTCGGCCAGGGCACCTATCCAGGCCAAACTTAAGCAGGCCTATCACAGAGTTGCCTTCTTCACGGCCCATCCCGCTCTCGGGCTCACCATCTGCGTTATTCTCGCATACTGACTAGGCCATCTTCGAGGCCAAAATGGATTTCCCAGTACTATGTACTGTCTTCAAACTAATCCACCTTCCCTCCTCTCCTCTCCTCCCATCCTCTCCAATCTCCTCTCACTGAAATCCTTCTCTAGGACACTTAGATCCTCTCATCTCCCCATACTAAGTATCCCCAAACCCCGCTTAGCTATAGGCAACAGATCCTTCCATATTGCTGCACCTCAAAAATGGAACAAACTCCTGCACAAATTACTCTCCTGCACTTCTTTTCCTCACTTTAAGAGACTCTACAAGGTAATCTTCTCTCCTCTTCCTGCTTGTAGCTGTCATTAATTTGCAATACCTCTACTGTCTTCCTACTTTTCTCCCTTTCTCCCTCACCCCTGCTCTCCACACTATCTCTCCCCCCCCCCCATCCTCCTCTGGATCATATTCTTTTCTATTATTCTGTAGGCTGAGTTCCAAACTACTATGCTTTAGGAGGAGACTGAAACTCCCCCACCAGTATGAACTTGATGTTTGATTTAATATTTTGTCTGTACTTTAATTGTCTAATGCTGAAGAACTGTCTGCACACACTCCCCTTGTACTTGTTTTTGTTAAGTGTCTGTGTACACTTCCTTTTGCTCCCCTTGTTACCCTTCCCCGGGTCACCCCTGAAAAAGGGACCTTGTCTCAGTGGGCCCATCTGGTTACCAAAATTTAAATAAATAAATATTCTTGATGCTGTCTGTTTCTTATCTGGGTATAATTTGGAACAGTTAGATAGAGGATGCAGGAAAAATGTGTGAAGTGTGGCCATTTAACAGACATTTTTATGTTGCTTGCACGCATGTGCAAGAAACATAGTGCCATCATCCGAGTTTTCAGAGGTGTGTCAGCCCGTCTTCCAATGCAGTCAGTGTGTTTGCAGGCGCAGCCCCAGTTCCCCAATCACTGCTGCAGCTGTCTATGACAAGCTGAAAATGCAGTGGCATACAGTTGAAAGGGAGAGCTCAGCTTGAGTGAGCAGAGCTCTCCCCCCCACACACACACATGCGCATGCACGCACACTGCGTGCTCATGCGCCTTCCCCCTCCCCCACACTGTACGGCCTGACGGGGTGCCCAATCCCCCGCCGGCTCCACGCCTCAAAGCATCCAGGTGCCACCCTGGGAGCCCACCCCAGCATGGCAAAATAATGTTATGGCTGATGGGGTGCCCAATCCCCATCGGCTCCACTGTCTCTCCCCAAGCATCCAGGTGCCACGCTGGAGCCCACCCCAGCATGGCGAAATGCGATATAGCTGGCAGGGGTGCCCAGTCCCCGTCGGCTCCAGCCCCCCAAACAGCCTTTCAGCTGCCACTCTGGGAGCCCACCCCAGCATGGCAAATGTCCCTCGTCATCTCTAAATAAAAAAAACACCTGTAAATAGAAAAACTGTCCCTCGGCGCATCTCCCTGCCCCACTCCCACAACCCGCACCCACTCACTGCGCACCCTGCCTCCCCACACCCCCCTCACCCCATACTTACCTCTGGAGCTTGGTGTGAAAATCTTCAGTGGACTGGGAACATGTCTGCACTCTTCAAAGCCGACTGCGAACTGAGGAAATGCCGGTAAGCTGTATAATGGAATAGATAGGGTTTTTTCAACTTTATTGCATATCTCAGGCATTTTTTTGAATTTTTGCACCAAATTTTCAACATGGGGTTTTTGGGACCCCTTCTCATGAATTCCGTCACAGTCATGGCATTACTTGGGCCCGAAGGGTGATTTTGCAGCCACTGCGTGCAATAACCTTTCCAGAATGATTAACAAAACAACACTGCCAGTGTTCATAAGGTGGGCTCTCAAAAAGCCTATTTTGAAAATTTGGTGGAAAAATTCCAAAAAATGACTGTTTTACGAGCGTGCATTGCGCAGTTCCTACGCATGCTCGTAAGTTCGTGAATTTTCAATATTTTCACTCCAGATTTTCAACATTGCCATTTTACCACACCTCCTTATGAGCAGTGCAGCTGTCATTTTTCACATCTTGCCCAAAATGTGTTTCCGCCCCCATGTAGCGCACAATGGCGCAGTCAGTGTGCAAACTCAATGTATGTGACACATTAAGAATATCACAGTGACACTGTTCATGAGCAGAGGTCTTAAAATGGCTATGTTGAAAATTTGGTGAAAAAATTCCTAAAAATGACTGTTTTACGAGTGTGCATTGCGCAGTTCCTACGCACGCTCGTAAATTCGCGAATTTTCAATATTTGCACTCCAATGACTTCCAGATTCGTAAACAGTACATAGAAGCAAGCAACATTCAGCATTGAGAAATGCTTGTCTTCTTTTGTTCTGAAGTAGTGGAACTCCCTCCCACCAAATACAGTATCTGCAGCTATCCCACCACATCTCCTTTCAATTCAGCCCTCAAGTCCTACCAAAGCCAATCCACAATCTGTACCTGTTTCCAACCACCCTGACCATAACCACCATATAAACATTACTTAATTAACTCTTACACCTCAGAAGATACTTTTCTTAACCTGTTTTGTTACTTATATAACTAATTGTCAACTTGATACATTTCATACTGTACTTTTCCTGACCATCGATTTTTGTACTTTAGATCATACTTGCCTTTACCCTCTTTGTAACGTGTCTAATTATTTGTCAGCTTGTAATACTTCATGCTGTCCTTATCCGCACCCAAAAACTGTTATCTATCTAAATTTGTATCATGTTGTCTTAATGTACTTTGTGCTTTTACCCTGTTGTATCTTGTGCTTTGTATCTCCCAGGTCATACCTACAAATAGGCATTCAGTTGTCTAGTGTACCTACCCGGTTACCAAAAAACAAATAAATAGATTAATTTTAGTGCTGTAATGAATGCAGAATTCCACCAGCAGAATAAGCACAGAATGACCATTCCTCTGGCAGAATTTCCACTAGAATTTTGCTGGTTCTTCTGCGGAATTCCACCTACTGTGGTCTGTGGAATAATATTCCGCAGAACAGCATTTTTCCATGAAAAATTATTCTGCAACAGTTTCTGCAGAAAATATTGAGATCTGCAGAATACTATTTTGTGGAACAGAATTTTTTCTGCAGAAAATAATTCTGCAACTATTTTCTGCTGCACAATTTTACCATTCTGTTTCTGATGAAATTCGGCAGAATAGTGAAAATTCTGTAGAATTTTGTTCTCCCAGAATCTGAAAATTCCACACAGCACTAATTAATTTATTTTAAAAAGCATTTGAAGGTCAATTTGATTTCAGGTAGTAATCAAGAAGCCTCCAAGAATGACTGGGTCTTAGTTAAAGTGGTATTAGCAGGCAAAAAGCAGGTTTGTTAGCTGTCTCTATAACCACTGTGAAATTGGGAAAGATTATTTGCACTGATTCACGGAGGGAGGTCATGTCAGACAAACCTGATAAGTGTTTTTGACTGGGTGACCAGGGAAACAGATCAGGGTTGGGAGGCAGATGTGATATACTTAGATTTTATTGCAAAATTCTACACCATACCACACAGGGTACTCATAAGGAAACTGGGCAGTTTAGGGGTGGGTCATAAGGTAGCAAACTGGGTAAGAAACTGGTTAATGGAGAGGCAACAAGGGGTGGTGGTGAACAGAGTTCATTCTGGGGAAGGGAGGGTGATCAGTGGGGTGCCTTAGGACTCAGTACTGGGACCAGTCCTCTTTAATGGCTTTGTAAGTAACATTGCAGTTGAGCTGCAAGTGAAGGTATTCCTCTTTACAGATGATACCAAAATCTGTAATAGGGTAGACACTCCAGATGTAGTGGAAAAAATGTGCAGAGACCTAATAAAACTAAAGTTGTGATCAAGAGCATGGCAGCTGTGTTTCAATGCAAACAATTGTTAAATCATGCATCTATGGCACAGAAACCCAGAGGCAGAGTACAGAATGGGAGAAGAGGTATTCACAGTTATCAGACAGGAAAGTGACCTGGGGTAATCATAGCTGATGGCCTTAAAGTGGCAAGACAGTGCAACAAGGCAATAGGTAAGGCCAGTGGGATTCTGGGGTGCATAGGGAGACATATTGCCAGCAGAAAAATGGAGGTGGTATTGCCACTGTATAGGTCACTGGTGAGACCCTACCTGGAGTATTAAGTCCAGTTCTGGAGACCACATCTCAGGAAGGACATAAAGAGAGTGGGGGCTGCTGCTGTCCACAGTAGGACAACTAAAAAGGTGCAGGGGCTGCAGCAAAAGCCCGATGAAGGGGGACTGAAGGGTCTCAGTATGTACAGCTTAAGCACAAACACTTTGCTGCAGGGAAATGGGAAGGATGCAGTCTCAACATTAGTGATGCACGGATATCTGACCCGGAGATCTGATCCGGTCGGATATCAGGCTTTTTACCCATATCCGACCCGATCAGTTTTTAAATTTAAATCAGGTCGGGTTGGGTCGAGTATTTTAAAGATGCACCATATTATATACAGTACAGAACAGGAAATTTTTTTGCTAAGTATATGCAACTGAACAGTAATGACATTGAAGATGACATAACAGTGGTAGTGACCTTCCTTGCATTCAGTTAGGTAAGTGAAAGCAGTGTGGCATAAAGCTTAAGTTGCTGAGTGTTGCCCCCCATGTTTCCGAATCCAACTGGTGGCTAGAGCTTATGTTTTTCAAGTTAGGTTGATCTTCTCCTCAAGGCGATCCAGAGAAAACAAAATCTCAGAAACTGACAGCCGACCCATGTCACCCACTGACTGACCCAGTAGCAACACGCACTCCTGATCTCTTCCAGTTCTGATAAAGGCAAATGGGAGGTTGCAAGCATATTTGGTGGGTTTCCCTTTCTAAGAGCTACTGACTGCTGTAAAGGCTCAGGCCCCTGAACCAACTGAGACAGAAGAGCGATCAAAATCTTCACCAGCACTGACAGTCGCAAGTTCTGATCTTAAGACTGTTACAGCCTGCATATTATTATTTGATATTCTGTGTCTGCTAACGATGAGGACTCGTTGTCAGACTTCTGTTTTGGACACTTTTATTTTTTTAACTCGGGTGTCACTGGTTTAATATCTGCAGACCTGCTGGTGCATATTTAATACTTTTTTTCTTTTTTTAAATACATGAACTGCATTACAGTACTACAGACAGGCGCAAGTTCTGAATTTTAAGACTGCTGCAGCCTGCATATTATTATTTGACCTTCTCTTTAGATCTGTTTTATGATGAGGAGTTGTTGTCTGACTTATTTTTGACAGAGTCACTGCATAAAGGTACCATTGGCTTACCTGCAGGCCCACTGTTGCATATGTGTGTGTGTGTGTTTTTCAAGTTAGGTCGATCTTCTACGCAGGACGATCCAGAGAAACAAAATCTCAGAAACTGACAGCCGACCCATGTCACTGACTGACTGACCCAGTAGTAGCACGCACTCCTGATCTCTTTCAGTTCAGATAAAGGCAAATGGGAGGTTGTGAGCATATTTGGTGGGTTTCCTTCCCTAAGAGCTACTGACTGCTGTAAAGGCTCAGGCCCCTGAACCAACTGAGGCTCGATAGGAAGTGAAAGCAGTGTGACATAAAGCTTAACTGCTTAGCGGCTTGGCACAGCTCATACTTTTTTTAACATCACACTAATTACTATCCGACCCGATGTTGAACCGATCTGGTCGGATGGTAGATGCAGGATATCCAGATCTGATATCCGGTGTAAAAGTGATATCCATGCATCTCTACTCAACATTAACAATTCAGGAGACACACAACAAGCTGCACTCCAGGTTTAGAAAAAAAAAACTTTTGCAAGTAGAAACTTATACCATTTAAAAGCTGCCAAGATAGAGAAGTCGATAGGGAGAAGGGCTGGGGTAAATGGAGAAAAAGGCAAAGACAGTAAGGACAGAGATGGGGCAAAAAGGGGTAAGGCCATAAAAAAATGGAGGGTCATGAGCACCACTGCCCATAGTTTAGGTAACAAGCTCCCTGAACTGGTGGCCTTGATGGAAGAGGGATGCCTGGATATCATGGCAGTCACAGAAACATGGTACACAGAGGACCATGACTGGGATGTCAACATACTAGGGTACACAATCTACAGGAGAGACAGGGAGGGTAGAAGAGGAGGAGAAGTAGTAGCTCTCTACATAAGGGAAGGGATCAAAGCAACGTAATTAAAGAGTAAACAGGGAGGAGAGGAGGCACTGTGGGTCACCCTGGAGACCAGAAAAGTCACCATAATCCACACGGGGGTTGTATATAGACCCCCATCTCAGAGGGAGGAAATGGACAAGGAAATGATAGAAGGCAGCCACAGGATGGCAGCAAAAGGGGAGATATTGTTGATGAGGGACCTGAATATGCCAGATGTTAACTGGAGCACCTTTGCTGCAGCCACATTCAAGAGCAGGGTCATTCTCGATGCCCTACAGGGGGCATGTCTCAGATAGCTAGTGTAGGAACCCACTCAGGAGGGAGCAATCTTAGACCTGGTACTCTCAAATGGGGATGGAGAAAGGATCACATATCTAGAAGTGGGTAGCCATCCTGGAACAAGTGATCACCAAACAGTGTGGTTCATGATAAACACAGCTGCAGAGTCAAGCCATACAAAAATGAGGGTACTGGACTTTAGGAGGGCTGACTTTGTCAAAATGGGAGAGTGCTTCAGAAAAGCACTAGCAAACAGGCAAGAAGTAGGGGTGGAGGAACAATGGGGAAACATCGAAACTGCCATCACAGAGGCAACAAGCCTTTGTGTGAAGCAACTAAACAAATCAAAATGAAAGAAAAAAACACCATGGCTCTCAAAAGAGGTGGCAGGGAAGGTTAGGGAGAGAAAGATAGCATTTAAGAAGTATAAGGAAACACAGAAGGAGCAGGACAGAGAGCTGCACCAGTAAAAGCAGAAGGAAGCAGGAAGGCACTTAGGATGGGAAAGGCCCAAACTGAGGACAAGATAGCCAACTTGGTTAAGAAGGGGGATAAAACATTTTATAGGTACATTAGGGAGCAAAGAAAGACCAAGGGAGGGATAGTGAGGCTTAATAATGGGGAGGGTGGCTGGACAGAGAGGGACAGTGAAAAAGCAGGGATACTGAATGAATACTTCTGCTCAGTATTCACAAAAAAAGAGTAGGGGGAGGTACCTAATCCAATCAACAAAAGCACTCTGGATAGGGGGGTCAATACCAGCCCTTTCTGAGAAGAAAGGGTTCTGAAAGAACTCCTAAAACTGAAGGTGGACAAAGCAATGGGGCCTGACGGAATTCACCCCAGAATTCTAAAAGAACTAAGGGAAGATCTAGTAATACCACTGACTTCCCTTTTAACAAATCATGGGAAGATGTTGTTGTACCTAAGGACTGGAAGAGGGTGGATGTGACTCCCCTTCACAAATGTGGAAGCAAAGCAGAGGCAGAAAACTACAGACCTGTTAGCTTGACCTCTGTGGTAGGGAATATGATGGAATCACTTCTGAAAGAAAGAAAGAATTGTTGAGTACCTAGAGGCCAGCAGGGCACCGGACCCAGGGCAGCATGGATTCATAGTGGGAAGGTCATGTCAGACTAATCTAATAGATTTCTTTGATTGGGTGACCAAAGAAGTAGACCAGGGAGAAACTGTGGACATGGCCCACCTAGACTTTAGCAAGGTATTTGACACAGTCCCACAAAAAAGATTAATAAACAAATTAGCCAGCCTGGGAGTGGGTCCCAGGGTTGTAGCCTGGTTAAAAAAATTGGCTGGACAATAGGACACGGAGGGTAATAGTAAATGGAGTCCACTCAGAAGAAAGAGGGGTTACTAGCGGGGTACCGCAGGGTTCAGTACTGGGTCCAGTCCTTTTTAATGTCTTTATAAGTGAGATTGCAGAGAGACCGGAAGAAAAAGTATGCCTCTTGCTGGCACCACAAAGATTGGCAACAGGGTTGATACACGGGGGGGAGGTGAAAAGGATGAGAAGGGACTTGGCAAGGTTGGAGGAATGGTCAAAAGTATGGCAGCTTAGATTCAATGTAAGGAAGTGGAAAGTAATGCACCTGGGAAACAAAAACTCAGGGGAAGAGTACACAATGGGGGGGGGTATTAACAACAACACAAATGGAAAGGGACCTTGGGTAGTCATATCAGATGACCTAAAAGTAAGCAAGCAATGTGAGAAGTCAGTAAGGATGACTGGGGGGATACTGAGATGTATAGGGAGAGGCATCACCAGTAGAAAACAAGAAGTTGTTATCCCTTTGTACAGACAGTTGTTGAGACCCCATCTGGAGTACTACGTGCAGTTCTGGAGACCCCGTCTCTGCAAGCACACAGACAGGATGGAGGCAGTCCAGAGGAGGGCAACAAAAATTGTGCATGGTCTGCAACAGAAGCCATACGAAGAGAGACCAAAGGAGCTTAATATCTATACCCTTGAGGAAAGGAGGGAGAGGGGGACATGATAGAAACTTTCAAGTACCTGAAGGGATTCAACAAAGTCCGAGAAGGCAACATCTTTCAGAAAAAAAGATGTGCAAGAACAAGGGGACACAATTTGAAGATAGAGGGGGATGGCTGAGGGGCAACGTGATGAAGTATTTATTCACAGAGAGAGGGTGGTGGATGCATGGAATGGCCTTCCTGAGGAGGTTGTGGGGTGAAAAACAGTGGGGAAATTCAAGAATGCATGGGACAGACATAAAGCAATTCTGGTGGGGATTAGGAAGAAGTAGGCTGTTGGTTAACTAGGATCTGCAGCTTATCTAATAGGTAGGAAAATGGGCAGACTAGGTGGGCCAAGCGATCCTTATCTGCCATCAAAGTCTATGTTTCTATGTTTATTAGAGTGCCATGGAGAACCCACAACCTCAGCGCTTCAAGTCTATTGCATGACACTTCGTCAGGAGGAGGATCCTACACCATTCAGAACACCATTTTTAAAGTATAACCATTAAAGTGACAGTGCATGAAAAGACAATGCTGACATGTTAAATCCATTTAGAGGGACAATCCTGCAAATAAGTCAGTATTCTTTGTGCAAACCCCAAACATTAGCCAACTTAAAAACAAACCACAGTGCAAATTGTAACACTTCTTATAACAGAAATTAGTAAAATAATATTTTATTAATTTTTCAGACCATTTGGTCACATATCTATTGTATTTTATATAATATATTTATGATATCATTTGAATTAAGATTTCTGTAATTCAAGATATTTAGGGTATTTCTGATATAAGGAGTATTACAATTTGCACTGTGGTTTGTTTTTAAGTTGGCAAAAGTTTTTTTCTAAGCCTTGAGTGCAGCTTGTTGTGTGTCTCCTCTCGGTACATACACCCTGTAAGAGAGAGAAGGGAGAGGGGGACATGACAGAGACTTTTAAATATCTCATGGGGTTAAATAAGGTACAGGAGAGGAATATTTTCAGGGGTAAAGATGCACAAGAATAAGGGGACATGCAATGAAGTTGAAAGGGGGAAATTTAGGAGAGATGTGAGGAAGTACTTCACTAAAAGAGTGTTGAATGCCTGGGACAATCTTCCAGCAGAGGTGGCTGGTGTCTTGTGGTGTGCCGCCAGGCTCTGTCTTATCACCCTTGTTGTTCACAGTGTATATGTTGTCATTGGGAGACATTATCAGGTGGTACGGGCTGGGTTTTCACTGCTATGCAGATGATACCCAGCTGTACTTGTCCTGTGCACCTGGTGACCAGGTGGCGTCTTCTGTATTTAACAACTGCCTAGAGGAAACCCAGAACTGGATGTCCTAAAACTGGCTTGGATTTAACCCAGACAAGACTGAGGTGATAGTGGTAGATCCTGGTTGTTGTGTTGGGGGGTGATTGGGGAGACCCCCCGGCATAATGCTGCAGGGGATTCCTCTTACCCCATCTAGTCAGGTGAACGATTTGGGCATTATCCAAGACAACAGCCTGACACTGGATGCTCAGGTGTTGGCCATCATCAAAAGTGGATAGTACAATCTGAGGAACATTGCCCAGATCCGAGCCTTGATTCCATCTGAGGATCTGCCCATGCTGGTACATGCGTTTGTCACATCCAGGTTGGACTATTGCAATGCCCTATATCTTGGGCTATCTGGAGGCAACCTGAGCTGACTGCAGCTGGTGCAGAATGTGGCTGTGAGATTACTATCGGGTAAAAAGAAAACAAACTTATCACCCCTGTTCTCTGTGAGCTGCACTGGCTGCCAGTCAGGTGGAGGACTGTCTTCAAAGTATGGCTTCTTACCTACAAGGCCCTGCATGATTGTGGACCAGTCTATCTGCAAGACGTCCTGGTGCTCCACCGGCTGATGTATGCTCTCTGTTCTGTCAATGGTGTCCTCCTTGAGGTTCCCAAGGCTAGGTTGCGGCATTCTGGGGACTGTGCATTCTTGGCTGCCACACCTACCCCGTGGATCTCATTTGCCAGGTATTTATAGGAGGCACCCTCAGTAGAAGCCTATAAGTCAGGCCATAAAACATTCCTTTTCAGCAGACATTCTGCCTATAAGTAGTGATTGGATGCTGTGTTTTAATTATTATGATAGATGTGTTTTAGATTATTTCTTTTTCTTGCTGATGCTGAATTTGTATTGGAATGTTATTATTATTATTGTATTGATTGTTTTTAGACATGTACAGCGCTCCAAATCTCCGGAGAGGAACGCTTTATAAATAAAGCATCTATCTATCTGTCTGTCTGTCTGTCTGTCTATCTATCTATCTATCTATCTATCTATCTATCTCTCTATCTGTATAAAAACAGTGGTGGACTTCAAGCATGCAGTGGATGGGCACAAGGAAATCTTAGTTGGGAAGCGAGGGGGGAGCCAGAGATCAGGTAGAGTTAGCGGTGACAGTATGGTTAGGGATAAATGGGCAGACTGGGTGGGCCAAGCCGTCTTTATCTGTCATCAAATTCTATGTTTGTATTTGGAAAATTTGGAACAAATTATTAAAAGTCATGACCTGGTTATTGTAGGAGTTATGACTTTGAATTGGTTGTCTGATGAGTCATCATTTTAATTCTTTACTTCAAAAATGTCAGTTAATGCAAATTATTTCTTCCCCTAAAAGGTTAATTTTATCTTGTGCTAACCATTCTCTCCTCCACTTGGTTATAACTAACAGAATTAATCGAATCACATTTTATGGGGCTACGAAGGTACCAGTGACAATTTTTCCTCATTTTGTGTCTTAAATGTTAAACTTCCTAAAGTTCCACCAAGTTCTATGATATCAAGAAATTTTGATAACACAGAACTACAACCACTAAGAGCTTGGCTCCTCAGTCTCCACTCCAAAGTAAGACACACCACTGCTATGTCATGGATAACATTATTATAATTAAAATATCAAACTACAGCTGTCAGTTGCTGAGCACACCCTCTCGTAGTCATCATTCCCAAGAAAAATATATCTATGTTATTGATTCAAAACACATTCAGAAAAAGACTGATCACCTGAAACCCTATAGTGCACCTGGACATGATGGTATCACCCCAAAAATGTTAAAGGTTATGAAGGAAAGCATTAGTATTCCATTAAAAATTATATTTGAACTATCACTTAAGGAAGGGTTATTGTTTGTATCATGTTCCCATTGTACCCAATAATCCCCAGGGCGCATCTGGAATCGAGCGGTACTCTGCTCAGCATGCCTTCCTGGTAAATCTCTTAAATAAATAAATAAATATAAATAAATAAGGGGCAATCCCACAAGACTGGAAATCAGCAAAAATTACAGCCATATATAAGAAGGGTAACAAGTTGGATATGCAGAACTACAAACCTATCAGTCTGACATCCGTGCCTGGAAAACTGCTAGAGGCCATAACTGTGGATAAGATCAAACTCCAGTTAAAGTCAACAGACTCAGTGGATAAATCTCAGCATGGTTTTACTGCAGGTCAATCATGTATAACAAACCTGCTTTGTTTTTATGAAAAAATCAGTACAATATTAGATCAATGTGGCTCAGCAGATGTGATTTTGTTAGATTTCCGTAGGGCATTTGATACTGTCCCACACTGGGTAATAGTGGAAAAAACAAAACAATAAAACATCAGATCAGTCATATCATAGTGGGTTGGATTGCAAATGGGCTAACAATCACACCCAGAAAGTCTCTGTAAATGGCTTTCTGTCAGATATGGGGTGTGTGACTGCGGTGTGCCTCAGGAATCAGTACTGGGTCCGATTCTGTTTCAGTTGTTTATATCAGTTTACATAGTAACATCAATAATCGTATAGTGAAGTATGTGGACAATACTAAAATTGATGGCCCGGCCTATACTCAAGAACAAATAGCAAATATCCAAAAAGATCTAGATACTATTACCATTTGGGCTTTCAAATGGGGTATGTCTTTTAAGCAAAGCAAATGTAATGTATTACACTTTGGCATACATAACACTCAGACTCAGTATACACTATGTAACACTGTCTTAGAATCAAACACATCTGAAAAAGACCTGGGTATAATTATCAACAATTCATTAAATTTTAAGGAGTAGTGTACTGCTGTAGTGTCAAGGGAAAATAAAGTGATGGGTGCTATCAAACATAACATCAAGAGTAGAAACACACACGTTATTATACCATCATACAAGCCATATGTCGTACCACTTTTGAACTACTGCAGTCAACGGCAGTGTCCTTATAGAAAAATGGAAATAAATAAAGTAGAGAGAGCTCAGTGACGTGCCACCAAAATCCCTTTCATTTCATTTTATTTAATAACCAGGTAAAAAGCAACTGGGCCACATGGCCTTTTTACAGGCTTGACCCGGTTAGGGTCAGAGACTCTCAAAACATTTATGACAAACAAGAAATTATAACAGACTAAAAGCCAAAACAGAAGCGATACAATAAAATAAAAAGCATAACAGAATAAAAGAATGTTCATATACTGAGAGATTAACAGACTTAAAGCTATACTTCTTAGAAGACCGTAGGAAAAGAGGGGATTTGCTGATGTTTTTTGATGTCATAAAAGATCAATACTTGATGGAGCAGATGAATATGAACTATAGGGAAAACTTTCATAAGACATGTGGTCATCCTCTGAAAGTGCAGATTACAAAATTCAATAGTGATGAAAGAAATGTCTTTTTTATACGGAGGATAGTTAATTATACAGAGGATAGTTAACTTGTGGAACAATAAGGCAGTGTGCCTGGGATATATTGTGGTGAACCCCAGTGTTTACGCACAGAGGTTCTTTGTCTTTTAAACGTTTTTTTATTTTAATGGGTTCACCACAATATATCCCAGGCACACTGCCTTAGGGGTAGCTGGTCCAGTCCACTGGGGTGTTAAACAGACGAGGCATACTGATGAGTCCTGGTAGGACGAAACACGTGTCTATATCTTCCTGTTAGCACCCTTTGCAAACTGTGTGAGAGGCCTTTCGGCACCATGCAATTCTGCTTAAAGTTGGACCAGCATAACATTCTGTGGTGATTTGCATATGCAGCCCATGATGCTTTGCATTGTGGGGGCATGTGTGATTTTGTATTTTCTTGAAACTTGGCTTCCCAGCCAAATGCCCTTTGGGGTAACCCTTGCCTCAGTGTTTACGCACAGAGGTTCTTTGTCTTTTAAACGTTTTTTTATTTTAATGGGTTCACCACAATATATCCCAGGCACACTGCCTTAGGGGTAGCTGGTCCAGTCCACTGGGGTGTTAAACAGACGAGACCAGCATAACATTCTGTGGTGATCTGCATATGCAGCCCATGATGCTTTGCATTGTGGGGGCATGTGTGATTTTGTATTTTCTTGAACATGTTTGGCTGTACTATGGGAATGTATGCTCAGCAACTGACTGCTATAGTTTGTTACTTTAATTATAATAAAGTTATCTGTGACACAGCACTAGTGTGTCTTACTTTGGAGTGGAGACTGAGGAGCCAAGCTTTTAGAGGTTGTGAGCATGTTGACATTGTTTTGGCCCCAGTCCAGAGCTGTTTGGAGCCACCATTCAGTTTGTTTGTGTTAATACAAAATTAGTTAAATCACAGGTTAATGTGATTGATTGGTCCTTTGTCGATTGCATCCCTTCGGCTGACTGTGCACTCACTTAGTTACTCCCAAATCAGAATCAGTGTTTCCCTATGTGGAAAAAGAGACTAAGAGGTCAGAACAATAGACGATTTACCATATGATTAACTACTAAAATGTCACCTGGTGCAATTATGTGTGTTCTCCTTCCCCTGCTCTATTAAATAAATATAGACAAAGAAGAAATAGGTGTATGTGCTTCATTATAATAATCAAAGCAAAATTCTTCAAAATTGTGTTAGCTAATCATTAGGCTAACCCCCAAAATGTGTGAGCTGACATAGCTGCCTTGACAAATCCCAAACAGAGGGGCCCTGTCAAAAAGCTAGTTATTGATTAATGCTTTCCCTCTACAGATCCCTGGCAATGCCTCAGTTGGAGTACTGCACCCAGTTCTGGAGTCCTCATCTCAGAAAAGACATGGATAGGTTGGAGATAGTGCAGCTCAGAGTGACAAAAATGATTCAAAGACAGCAGTGCAGACTATAAAGAGCACCTCAAGGTAAGTACTCACTGGAAGCCAGAAGAGAGAGGGGAGAACTGTGTGGAATTATTTAGCCTGAATATCAACTCACGGTCATGTGGACACAAATGGAGATTAGCAGATGGGAGGTTCAGGAGGGACATGAGGAGGTACTTCTTTCTGGAAAAGGTGGTGGAACCTTGGAACAGTCTGTCAGCTGAGGTGGGGTTCCACCTCCAGAACACACCTGTCAGGATGTGCCCGGTCATTAGGGTGCCAAGTCCCGATTTTGTCATCATCTCTTTTTAAGGGGGGGCTGTGCCCCCTGCACTCCCATGTGGGGGGCTGTACCCCCATGCCCCCCTTTCTAATTATTCTTACTCCAGGGGGCAGACCTCAGGGAGGGGATGGCAAATTTTCCCTTGTGGCACCCTAATGATAGGCGTGTTCCGACGGGCACCCTGACATCTGGAAGAGCCAAGGTGGTGAGTGTGAACACAGTCTGTGGATTTGAGCAGGCCTGGGATATAATGAAGGGAATAGTGGTTGTTCTGGGTGACAGGTCTAAGCAACAGAATGGGAAGAGGACTGGGAAGGTTAATACCATGTTGGAACAATAGGTTCCAAGGAATGTTCCAGTCACACAGGCAACTTGGGCAGACTGGATGGACCTTTGGTCTTTTTTTTTGCTGTCATTGTCTATGTTTCCATGTTGATGAATTAGAGGTTACTTATCCCTGTGAAATTCCTAATTTGCTGAACATCAAATTTACTGCTCTCTCAGCATTCAAAGTTTTTTGAAATACAGAAGCAAATCCAGAAACTGTGCTAGCAACTAATGATGTAGAAAGTCTATATAATCATATCCCTCATGAGGGTGGTATGAAATTTTTAGAAAAAGCTTTCAATGATAGATCATGTGATGTAATACCTTCAAGCAGCCTTGTATTAGAACTGGCAGAATTTGTGCTAAAATTATTTTATGTTTGGGGATGAGTCTACCAACAACCCCATGGCAAGGCCATGGGAACAACATTTGTACCATCAGTGACCAATCTATATGTAGGTGACTGGGACACTGACCACATTTGGAATCAAGACAATATTATCTGGCATGAACATTTGAAATTATGGCTCAGATATATTGACAACGTACTAGTTATATGTAAAGGCCCAGAAGATGCCCTAATGAAGTTCATTGACTATATCAAGAAATGTGGCATGAACCTGGAATTTACTAGGACAAGCAGAACAAGCATTTGTCAATGCTGAATGTTGTCGCGCTGGCATTGGCAGTGGCGGAGCTAGAGACGCATAGCGCTGTGATTTTGTTAATGTGTCCCAAAAGGTGATTTTTCACAGTGAGCACACCATTGTAAGCCACAGCTGTGGAAATGCATTTTGGGCAGGCTGTGAAAAATGGCTGCTGGACTGTTGATAAGGAGGTGTGCACAAATGCCAGTGGTGAAAGTGTGGCATGAAAATATTGCAGATTGACGAAGTTACAAGGGTGCATGGAAACTGCACAATGCACGCTTGCAACACAGTCATTGTATGGACTTTCAGCACCAAATTTTCAACATAGGCATTTTAGGACCTATGCTCATGAATAGTGTCACTGTCATTTCCTCAAACTGTCCCAAAAACTGATTTCGCACAGCGACCATGCAATTCTGCACTGGACAAGCGAAAACACATTTCAGTCAGCTGTACTGTTCATAAGGAGGTATGGAAAAATGTCAATGATGAACTGCTGGAATGAAACTATTACAAATTCACAAAGTCATGAGCGTGCATGCAAACTGCGCAATGCACGCTCATAAAACACTCATTTTATTGACTTTCATCCCCAAATTTTCAACATAGGCATTTTAGGATATCTGCTAATGAACAGTGTCACTGCCATTTTCATAATGTGTCTCGAACATGGGCTTTCACAGTGACAGCGCTATTCTGCGCCAGAACTGCGAAAACAGATTTTGGTCAGGATGTGAAAAATAACAGCTGTACTGTTCATTAGGAGGTGCAGAACAATGGCACTGTTGAAAATCTGGAGTGAAAATATTATAAGTTTGCAAACTTAGGAGCATGCATGCAAACTGCGCAATGCATGCTCATAACACAGTCATTTTATGGAGTATTGTCACCAGATTTTCAACACAGGCATTTTAGGACCTCTGCTCATGAACAGTATCACTGCCATTTTTGTAATGTGTCCCGAACACTGATTTTGCACAGCGACCATGCTGTTCTGTGCTGGAAGTGTGAAAACACATTTTGGCCAGGATGTGAAAAATGACAGCTGTACAGTTCACAAGAAGGTGTGGTAAAATGCCAATGTAGAGAATCTGGCATGAAAATATTGTGAATTTGCTAACTTATGAGCGCGCTTTGCAACTGTGCAACGCACGCTCGTAAAACAGTCATTTTTTTATTTTTCCCACCAAATTAGCAACACAGGCTTTTTGAGAGCCCCACTCATGAACAGTGGCACTGTCATTTCATTACTCGGCCCTGAAAGGTGATTCCACGTAGTGCCTGTGAAATCACCTTTTGGGACCGAATAACGCCATGACAGTGCAAGAATTCATGAGGAGGGGTCCCAAAAACCCCGTGTTGAAAATTTGGGGGCAAAATTCTTAAAAATGCCTGGGATATGCAGCAAAGTTGGAAAAACCCTATTTATTCCATTATACAGCTTACCTGCATTTCCTCAGTTCGTAGTCAGCTTTGAAGAGTGCAGACATGTTCCTGGCCCACTGAACATCATCGCGCTGGACTCCAAAGGTAAGTATGTGGTGAAAGGGGGGCTGTGGGGAGGCAGGGTGCACAGAGGGTGGGAGCGGATTGGGGGCAGGGAGACTATGAGGGACCATTTTCGTTTTACAGGTGACAAAAAAAAACATCGTGGGACAGTTTTTTTGTTTCAGGAGATTTGGCACACTGGGGTGGGCTCCCAGCATGCCACCTAAATGTTTTGAGGTGGATGCTGTAGCTGACGGGGGATTGGGCACCCCTTCGGCATACTAAAGAAAGTGGAGGGTTGAGCTGAGGAGTTGGGCACCCCCTCTGCCATTAACAATGGGGAGTGATTTATGCTGGCCAGGGGTAGGGCTCCCTGTCGGCACATACAGAGGGATGGGGTAAACTGACAGGGGGATTGGGCACCCTCAAAGTCGGCAGTTTGGCTGCCACTGTGCTGCCATGCTCATAATGTCAGCGAGTACATCCAGGGAAGGTCCGCTGCATCTGACAAGCTTTGCTCGGATTGCAATGGACCTTTTCTTAGATGTGCTCACCAAATTATGTATGCATGGTGTGGCGCCGGCATGCAGGCTGATTGGGGAATGAGGGACGCACCTACTGATGCGTGCCCTGCATTCACCCAACAGTGACCACACCTCCAAAACTGCACTACCACAAGATGTTGGCTGCACAAACATGCCAACATATAAATGGAGATTAATTTTTTAAGCCACAATTAATTCTAAAATGTTTCATCAATACCATTTGGGGGATGATCTTGATTTGTTTAGGGGGGATGATCTTGATTTGTTTTCAAAATCATTTGAGAAGGTATTTGTGCAGTTTAAATTGGGCAGGTCTTTGTGGATGGCCCACATTACACCATTGCTTACTGGTTGTTCTTTGCATGCATTTGCTATGGATGTTCAGGACTGTATGGACTATGTTAAAATTAAGAGGGTATTACTGAAATGTTTTGATCTTACTCCTGAGGTTTATAAGAAAAAGTTCATGGAATTAAGAAAAAGCACAGGAGACAGATATGTAGAATTGCATGTCCAAATGCATACCTATCTAGAATGCTGAGTGGATAGGGCCAAAGCAAAACTGTGGAGCAAATAAAAGATTTGTTTGTAAGGGAATGTGACAGGGTCAAATAAGGACCTGTCCCATTTGTTACTCAGAAAGAGTTAAATGCAATGATCTGTTCTAGCCTCTCCTTTTCTGGCTCTTCTCTGTCTGGTTGCACAATCAAATTTTCTTGTGAAGCCTAGGAACTGATCACTCCGATGGTTTCACAATTCTCCACCTCACTATCCCTCTGCCTTCCCTTGCTGTTCTGTCTTTTCTTCTTCCCTGCATATTCTGCAGTTATAAAAAATATATGTGAATCTTTTTGTAGAAAGGTCTCTGATACTGGGATCCCTTTGTTTAAAACTGTATATAGTTACAGTATACTGTTGAAATGATTGCAAAACCTGGAATTCAAGGGGTTAACCTGAGATGTTGGTTTGAAAAATATTTCAAGAGCTGTCAACAAGAGGTCAGTTCTGGGTCACAATGTTCTTTTTGCTGCACCTGCTGAAACTGACAAGAACACTGTGTGAGAGAAGAATGTTCTCTTAACAAGATCCCTGCAAAGACTTGTTATGAAAAGAGCTACAATGTTTTGCAAGAGGCAGAGACAGAAACTGAAAGACTGAGATTTGAAACTGAGAAGAAACACTCAGAAGAAGGACTCTGTTTTCTCTGTTTGTACTGCCATTGTAAATAGTTATACTGAACACTTTTAATTTTTTTTTATTTTGCTGTTATTAATAATAAAATGCTATTTGTGAAATTTTCAACTGCTCTGGGTCATCTTATGCCTCCTGACCTGTGCATTGATGACAGATGGTGTCAGACTAAGTAGGAATTATGCCATGCATACTCTAAGCCAGGAGTTTTGTGAATGGGTACTAGACCTAGTACCAGGGAAGCATAGCAAAAAGGCATGGATTCTCCATCAGCAAGCCCAGAAGTCATTACCGGAAGAATGCCAGCCAAACTAGAAGCAGAAACAAAAGTCCAAACTGAGACTGTTCAGCCAGCACCAGAGATGGAAAAAGTACAGGCAGTGACAGAACCTGAAAGCCTGACTGCCTTTTTCCAGTGGTGGGCAATACAACAAAAAGAGATGGAGAAACAGAGAAGAAAAGAGCTGCAGCAGAGCAAAAAAGTGATTCAATATTTAGAGGCACTGAGAAAAGAAGAAACGCAACAACTCAAGAAGCAGAGAACAAAAGAGATGCAGCAATGGATGGATGCCTTGCAAGTTATCAAAGCTGGAGGATCTGGCACTTGTCCAATGGAGCAACAAGACACAAACAACTTAAAACACATTAAACTTACAAAGATGTGTTCCTTGGATGATATCGAAGTATACCTGACAACTTTTGAATGGGTTGCCACAGACTATTAGTGGCCAAAGCAGCAATGGACAATCAGACTGGTACCTTCTCTGACAGGTAAAGCCCAGCTTGCCTACAGCAATATGGACACAGCACAGTCAGAAAACTATGACCTGGTGAAAAGCAAAATCCTAAATAGGTATGACATCTCTGGAGAGACCTACAGGCAGAGATTTTGGTCTCTGAAGAACAAGTCAGTCAACAATCCTTGAGAAGCCTTCACCTGACTCAGAGAACTGCAGATGAAATGACTCCAACCAGAGGGCCACTAGATGTAACAAAAGAAACATGGGAAGATGACCTCATCAAAAACAATCTATTACACCTTATAGGTGTGCCCTGAGAAAGAAGCTGGCAAAATATGCTGACATTGCCCATAGTAATCAGGAAGAGGCCCAAAACCAGAAGAAAGTGCATTATGACCATGGGGTAAAAGAAAAAGTTTTTGAACCAGGTGAAAAGGTCTTGCTACTGTTACCCACTACAGAAAATAAACTGTTAATGAAGTGGCAAGAGCCTTATAAAGTTCTTAGACATACTGGAACAGTTAACTATGAGACTGAGATCCCTGATAGAAAATATCCTACTAAAACACACCATGTTAACCTCCTCAAGAAATGGGTTGAAAAAACACCAAAAGCTGCTTTGCTGGTTTTACCTGAAACTGATAAAGAAGATAGTTATGTAGTTTATGATAGACTGGAACAAAGGGAGGCAAGGGAGTCCCTGCTCCAACAGCCCCCCCACCCCGCAACAAACTCCACTCTTCTTTCTCAGCAAATTCGGCTCCGATTCGGGGTACAGGCACCGGCTCTACACAAGCCTGGGAATGTTCGCAATATAGGAAGGTCTACAGTCTACACTCACCAGATAGGTGCTGCTGCTGTTGTGGGCAGGCTTTGTTCACTGTGGGGATGCACAGCTATCGGGGGTAATTTTCGCTAAGGAGCACAAAGACCGCACCTTATTTGGCGTCAAGTTTGAATTCTGCACTTGCGCCTGATTGGCTCTACTGACCTCTGTGATGCCCTGACAGCCTGACAAAAGGCTGCATTTCAAGTCCCCGCGGCTCACACTTGCCAAGCATCTAGACAAGGGAGGCAAGGGAGTCCCTGCTCCAAAAGGGCCCCTCCTGCAACAGACTCTGCTCTCCTTTCTCAGCAAATTCAGCTCCAATCCGGGGTAGAGGTGCCGGCTCATTTGCATCGTCGGGTGGACCTCCCCCGGCACCTCTGAACTCTACACAAGCCTGGGACTGTTCGCAATATAGGAAGGTCTACGGTCTACACTCACCAGATAGGTGCTGCTGCTGCTGTTGTGGGCAGGCTTTGTTCATTGTTTGTACACACAGCTATCAGGGTAAAAATTTCTCACCCACTCACCCTGTTCCCTCCTCTCATTAAATGCTCATTTAGCCTCTCCCACCAACCTAGGGGGTGGCTGATGTACTCTCCATCCCGGTTGGCTCTGCGCTAGGCTACTCTTCTACTGAAGGTATCTTTATTATGTGCAATGAGATGTTACATCCTGTTGTTACTAAGAGCTAGCAGTAACTTATTCTAGAGAATGTATCTCTATTATGTGCAATGAGAGGCTACATCCTGCTGTTACTAAGAGCTAGCAATACTTATTTCTAGAACTTGCGACTAATTTATTTACTGTCCTGGTGCATGTGGTAATCTTGGAGTCCGAAACAGCATCCTGCTGCATTTAGATTTAACGTCAGCTCAATTCTGCATGTTTAGTAAACCTTGAACCCAAGGCAGCTATCTGTTGTTTTCTCCATTTTAGGTGTAACCAGGTAAATTACCAGTGCTTCCTGTACTAGTTGTGACATGACCAACTAGTCACCAATCACCTCCCTCAGCCACCTTGGCCCTCTTCACCTTCCCCAGCCACTTGGCCCATCACCGTTGCCCTGGGAGGACTAATCTAGGGTACATTACCTAATCACCCCCAAGTCCGCTACCAATGCTCCACCACAGACCTAATCCGGTCCAGTTTTGGACCTCCCTCCTTGTGGCCTCTCAATATGCTGCTGCTGACTGGTTGCTCTGGGGCCTCAGTCCAATCCCATGGACCGCAGTCTGCCAGGTCCTCCCTGAAGTCCCCTCCCACCTGGCTGTCTGCCAAAGGTATGAAGCTGGTGCACCTGAACATTAGAAGTTTACTACCTAACATAGCAGAGCTTACAGCTTGGGTGGCCCATTGTAACCCTGATATTATGGGGGTCTCAGAAACCTGGCTGAAGCCACACATCCCAGACTCTGCATGTGCCCTCCTGGGGTACAACCTCCTCGGGCAGGACAGAGTCGGTAACAAGAGAGGGGGTGGGGTGCTCCTATACTACAAGATTCACTTAATTGTATCTATCATAGGGCACACCACTCTCCCACCCCATTCTGTCGAGTCCTTACATGCTCTACCCCTGCTTGGCAATACCAAAAGGATACACTTGGTATGTGCTTACAATCCACCCAAGGGGTGTGTGCTAGGGCTCTCCTCTCTCCTTAATAGTCTCAGTCCCATTGTTGGCTCAAATGAACTGTTGGTCCTAGGTGACTTCAACCTAAACTGGGTGGGCCACAACATCCAGCAATATGAGCCCTTGCTGGCAGGTCTCTCCCTCAGCCAACTCATTAAGGAACCCATGAGGCTCTCCTCACGAGGCGACAAGGGATCCCTCATTGATTGGGTGCTGAGCAACAGACTAGATAGAATTGTCTCCAGCGGCACCCCCCCTGATGTCATCTCAGATCACTCTCCCACCTACTGCATTTGAGGCCTCATCGCTCCTAAAATTCCCTGCAAAGTGATCCAGATGAGGGACTTCTCCAAACTTAACGTAGAAGACTACCTCTCAGACCTGCGACAAACAGATTGGTCTCAGGTCACTGCTGCAAAAGACCCCTCTGTGGCCCTTGACAATTTTCTTGCTGTCTTTACCCCCCTGCAAAGCAAGCATGCATCCCTCACAAAAAGAAGGGTAAGGGGCACAGTCACAAAGTGGCTTCATGGCAATCTTTTCTCCCTCATGAAGTACAGGGACAAATGCTAGGCTCGCTACAAGGCCTTCCTCTCCAGCACTGACCTCTATGAGTACAGACAAGTGAGAAACACTTATAAAAGAGCCATCCGCTCTGCCAAGAGTGAATATTGTCAATTTGCCCTACTCTCCTCAGCCAGAAACTCGAGGAGCTTCTGGCAGAACATCAAAAACTTGGTCAGTGGGTCTGCTAGAGCTCAGGTCTCTGACATGCACATTAGTGGGGTAAATTGCAATAATCCTCTTATGATTGCCAATGCTTTCAACTCCCTGTTCACTGATCTGCCTGCTCTCCCCTTCCTCCCCCATGTCTCCAAAACTTGGGACTCTCCCCCCATCAGTGTAATCCCTCCACCTCCCTTCTACCTCAGGGTCATCTCTGTCTTGGAGTTCCAGAAACTTCTTGCTGGTCTCCCCCCTCACACTGGTGCCGGGCACGACAGCCTTGAGCCCAAACTACTCAGACTTGGGGCTTCCATACTAGCCCACCCTATCACCCACATTTTCAACAGATCCCTTCTGTTGGGCACCATCCCTGACACTTGGAAGGTGGCCAAAGTCATCCCTGTTTACAAACAGGGTGACCCCAAGAATCTCAGGAACTATCGACCGATAGCGATACTGTCAGTGATTAGCAAGCTTCTCAAAAGGGTGGTTGCCTCACCGGTCTCCCATTACCTGCAGACCTATGATTTACTCTTCCCCACACAACATGGCTTCTGAAAAGGGCATAGTACATCCACTGCCCTAGCGGTTGTCTCCTCTGAGATCAGATCTGCTGTAGATCAAGGCAAACTGACTAGAGCCATCTTCGTGGACCTCTCAAAAGCCTTCCACCATGCTGACCACTTACTCCTGTGCTCCTCTCTCCTGTCCCTGGGCTTCTCCTACCCTGCCCTTGCCTGGATCAGTAGCTACCTCTCGGGCAGACAGCAGTACACCAAGTTCAACAAGGCCCTGTCAAAGCCTGCCCTGGTCAACTGTGGGGTCGCTCAGGGCTCTGTCCTTGGGCCTCTTCTATTTTCCCTCTTTAGTAATGAGCTGCCCTCAGCCCCAGCTCACGGGCGTTCTACTCTGTACACTGATGACTTAGTCATTCTGTTCAGCTCCCAGGACAGCTCTGACATCAACATCAAGCTCAGCTCTGACTTCAACCAAATCCAAACCTGGCTGGAGGCCCACAAGCTTGCTATCAACTTGCAGAAAACTCAAACCATGCTCTTCGGCTCCACAGCCAAATTAAAAGTGGTCACTTCCCCTCTAAGGATCTCATGTGTTGATATATCCTTCCTACAAGATGCTGAACCTGTCAAGTACCTGAGGGTGACACTTGATCCACAACTGGATTGCACTCTGCATATTCGCAATGCCTGCAAGGCTTCAAACAGTAAGCTGGGCCTTGCGTATACAGCAAAAAGTTGCCTTACCCCGTCGGCACGTCTCGCCCTAGCCAGAGGGGTCCTCTTACCCATGCTGTGCTATGGACTTGTCTCCTTTGCCCTCTCAACAAAAAAACAATCTCTCCAAATGGGATACGGCATACAATAATGTATGTCGCTTTGCACTCTCAGCTCCCCGCCTCACCCACTGCTGCCAGCTCTATTCCCAGCTGGAGTGGCTTCCACCAGAAAAGCACTGTACCTTCATCCTAGGCATTTTCATCGACAATGTTATCAGAACGGCCACCCCTTCTGCCCTTGCCGCAACCATCAAACCCGCTACCTCCTCCTACCACATAAGGTCCAGCGACTCCCATGTCCTCCTGATTTCTAAAACACGCACCCAAATGGGTGACCGGGCCTTCACTACTCTTGCCCCTAGATTATGGAACTCCCTTCCAGCAAGCACTCGGTCCTCCACCTCCCATTCCTGCTTTAAAGCTTCCCTCTGGGGCTTCCTCAAATCTGCCTCTACCTGCTTCTGCACTTAATGTACCCCTGCCGCATGTCACTTTGTTTTCTGACTGCTTCAGGGTGTTGGGTCTCCTCTCCTTCCCTACCAGTAAAACATACTGTGATCTAAGAACAGATTGTGATGGATCCTCCCTGACTCTACTGTCTCAAATTGTGCATATGGCATTGTTCTATTCCTCTGGGTTATTCACTGGCCTCTCCTATCCCCCTTTGTAAACTGCTTGACGCACTCTACAACCCCTATCCTGCAAAGCCTTGTTGCCTGTTAAACTCTGCTTACTGCCTGCCTCCTTTGTACTGTGATTTATCTTCCTCCCACTGGCTAGGTAAATGTCTCCTGATGTTGCTGCATTGACCATGTTTATGACTGTTGCCTTTACTTATACCTGCTCTTATTGTTTGCCTGTTGTACCTGAATGTATCTTTGAAATCTCCGGGGTAGCACCTGAAAATAGGCACTTGGTTGTATAGTGTGCTTACCTGGTAAACAAAAGCAAATAAATAAATAAATTGTAACTGCTGACGCTGTAAAGGTAAATGTTTCCTTAACCTCCGAACAAACCGCAGAAATTTGTAACTTGCTAAAGACATTTGACAGTACTTTTACCACAGTACCAGGCCAAGCTAAAGTGGTCAAGCACGTAACAGTGACAAGGAATGCTCACCATATTAGACAAAAGACATACAGATTACCAGAGCAGTTAAGAACAGACATGGTTAAGGAAATACAACAAATAAAAGAATTGGGTATCACAGAAGAGTCAAGAAGTGCTTGATCATCACTAATGGTGATTGTAAATAAAAAAGAAGGGGGTGTAAAAATCTGCCTTGATTGTAGGAAACTTAATCAAGTGTCAGAATTTGACAGTTGTCCGATGCCCAGAATAGATGATTTGGTGGACAGACTGGGGAGTGTCAAGTATATTAGTACCCTCAAGCTCACCAAGGGTTACTGAAAAATCCCCTTAGGTAAAGAATCCAGGGACAAAACTGCATTTGCCACTCCTATAGGATTTATCAGTTCACCACCATGCCGTTTGGTTGACCTGGCGCACCCACTACATTCCAGTGATACATGGATGTGATTTTAACCCCTCACACTGGTTATTGTGCTGCATACTTGGATCATGTCGTGATGTACAGTCCTGACTGGAAAAGCCACCTGAAACACCTATGAACAGTTATCCAATTGATCAAAAAGGCAGGTCTGACAATTAATCCTACCAAGTGTGCATTGGACATGCAGAAAACCAAATATTTGGGCTATGTTTTGGGAAATGGAGAAGTCAAGCCAGAGGTTTCCAAGATACTGTAGAAGCTGTAGCTAACAGCCCTGTCCCCAAAACCAAGAAACATGTTAGGTCATTTTTGGGGCTGGCTGGTTATTATTGGAGATTTGCTCCCAGCTTTGTCGAGTTAGCTACTCCCCTCACTGAGAAACAGTTCCTGTATACTATGAAAAGGACCCCAGAGTGTGACGAAGATTTTTGGGCCATTAAGACTGCATTAGGTTCAGCTCCTGTTTTAAGAAGAGCATACTTTAAGAAACAATTTCTGTTACAGACTGCTGCGTCAGAGGTAGGCCTAGGTGCAGTCTTGAGTCAGCACATAGATGGGAAAGAGCATCCTATTCTATACATAAGTAAGAACTTGCATGACAGAGAGAAAAGCTACTCCACTATTGAAAAGGAATGCCTTGCAGCAAAGTGGGCTATGGAGTCCTTAGGTTTTACTTACCAGGAGTTGACTTTGTACTTGTAACAGATCACAATCCTCTCTGTTGGCTTAACCAAATGAAGGATATAAATTCTAGAATCATTTGGTGATACCTGGCACTACAGCCATTTAAATTTAAAGTGATGCACAAATCTGGGAAAGAGAATGTCAATGCTGTTTTTCTGTCAAGATATGGATTGGGAATTGAGAATTCCGAGGGTTGAAAAAATAAAAATGTGTGAGTTTAAAGTTCACTGTTTGCTATGCTGCATGTGCACTGAACTGTAAAAGTTATAAGCTAATGCTAGAAAATAATTAAAAGAAAGTTTTGGAAACCTGTTTTTGTAAAACAGGTTCCCTCTTAAAGAGGGGGGTATGTGACAGGGTTGAATAAGGCCCTGTCCCATTTGTTACTCAGAAAGAGTCAATGATCTGTTCTATTCTCTCCTTTTCTGGCCCTTCTCTGTCTGGTTGTACAACAAAATTTTCTTGTGAGACCTAGGAATTGATCACTCCAATGGTTTGGCAATTCTCCACCTCTAGCTATCTCTCTGCCTTCCCTTGCTGTTCTGTCTTTTCTTCCGCCTTGCATATCTGCAGTTATAAAAAAAATATATGTGAATCTTTTTTGTGGAAATGTCACTGATACTGGGATCCCTTTGTTTAGAACTGTATATAGTTATACTGTTGAAATGATTGTATAACCTGGGATTTAAGAGGTTAACCTGAGATGTTGGTTTGAAAACTATTCCCAGAGCTGTCAACAAGAGGTCAGTTCTGGGTCACAATGTTCTTTTTCCTGCATCTGCTGAAACTGACAAGAACACTGTGTGAGAGCAGAATGTTCTCTTAATGAGCTCCCTGCAAAGACTTGTTATAAAAAGAGCTGCAATGTTTTGCAAGAAGGAGAGACAGCGACTGAGAGACTGAGATTTGAAACTGAGAAGAAACACTCAAAAGAAGGACTCTGTTTTCTATGTTTGTTCTTCCATTGTAAATAGTTACACTGAACAATTTTTATTTTTGTATTTTGCTGTTATTAATAATAAAATGCTATTTGCGAATTTTACAACTGCTCCTGGTCATCCTATGCTTCCTGACCTGTGTCTCGATGACAGGGAACAATTTCTTAACATTGTACCTGAGGACCTGCATGTATGGCTAGCAGACTGGACATGCAGCTTCACAAAGGAGGCAGCAGAAAGTACTGATCTGTATGTGGCCAGCAGGCCACACACACAGCATAGGAAAAATGGAGATGGGGTCTGTAGCACAAAGTTTCAAGGGGACCCAGGGAGGACAGCCTAAAGTAAACTAGCCTGTACCTGAGTCCAAAACACAACTCCTCTAATCCTAACTGTAGCAAGGAGTCAGGGGCAAAGAACTGCTTAATTTGCCAGAAAGTGGGGCATCTGTCCTATGACTGCCCTAAAAACATGAACAAAGGACAAAAGCCTAGGGGAGGTGTGACCAAGGCTTTACCCAGCAAGTAGCAGCCTGTGCACAGACTGTACTGTCACCTAACTCCTCCAAGCATATGCACCCAATCCTAGCTAGTGGGACAGTAACACAGGGATTATGAGACACTGCTGCCTCCATCTCCATGGTGAAGCAAGATCTGATACAGGTGGAGCAGATTCTGCAGTAACGGTTTTCCTAGATTCAGGGAGTCACAGGTCCTGTGATCCAAGTACCAATGGCTCAGGTCTTCCTTAGCTGGGAAGGCAGCCATGAGGTACGGGAGGTGGGAGTCATACCTGATCTCTCTGTGGATGTGATCGTGGGTAACAATTTTGGCCACAGGGAAACTTTGGTGTTTTACTACCACCAGTCAAGCAAAAAGGCAGGCTTCTGAGGGTGAGGAGGGGGTGACACAACCTGTGCTAATCCCTCCCTCTGCAGCTGAGGAAGCAGCTAGGGTGGGGGAGAGGCTAGCTAGGAGTAGTAGCCCTGAGCCCCAGCTGCAAACAGAGGAGATCTCAGGCATGGGTGGATTTCTTTCTGAAGTGGAGATGGGGAGGGTCAGATGGGAGGAGCTGGGCAGAACTTAGCTGGCTGATCCTACCCTACAGAAACTTAGAGAGATAGAAGATAGTGCTGAGGACTCTCATGGGGTAAACAGTTAGTTTACTGTGAGAATGGGATGTTGTACAGTGAGTGTACACCACAAAGGTGTCTAGAGGAAGAGGCACTCTGGCAGCTGGTAGTCCCTGTGGCTTACAAGGAGTAGCTTTTGGCCCTGGCCCATGACATCCCTTTTTCAGACCACCTGGGTATTAGCCACACATAAAGGTGGCTAACCAGCAATTTCTTTTGGCCTAGTATGCATACAGATGTGGCAAATTACTGTCAGGCTTCATTCACAATGCCAGAGGGTGGGAAAAGTGTGTGGGGGGGGACAAGGCTAAAGCAGCTTTGGTTCTCCTGGCTGTTATTGAAGAACCCTTCAAGAGGGTAACTGTGGACATAGTAGTGCCACTGAGCACCCTGAGGTACATGGGGAAAAGGTACATACTGGTTGTTGTGGACAATGCAATCAGGTACCCTGAGGTGGTGGCCATGTCAACATAGAAACATAGAAACATAGAATCTGATGGCAGATGAGGACCGCTTGGCTCACCTAGTCTGCCCATTTCCCTACCTAACGGATAAGCTGCAGATCCTAGTTAACCAACAGCCTACTTCCTCCTATCCCCCACTAGAATTGCCTTATGTCTGTCCCATGCATTCTTGAATTCCCCCACTGTTTTTGACTCTATGATCTCCTCAGGAAGGATGTTCCTTGTATCTACAACCCTCTCTGTGAAGAAATACTTCCTCACATTACCTCTGAGCCATCCCCCCTCTATCTTCAAATTGTGCCCCCTTGTTCTTGCACATCTCTTTTTCTGAAAGATGCTACCCTCTTGGACTTTGTTGATTCCCTTGAGATATTTGAAAGTTTCTATCATGTCCCCCCTCTCCCTCCTTTCCTCAAGGCTATACATCTTAAGCTCCTTTATTTTGGCTGCCCTCCATTGGAGAGCCTCCACCCTGTCTATGTCTTTGCGGAGATGGGGTCTCCAGAACTGTACACAGTACTCCAGATGTGGTCTTACCAACTGTCTGTACAGAGGGCCAACAACTTCCTGTTTTCTACTGGTGATGCCTCTCCCTATGCATCCCAGTATCCCCCCAGCCCTCCTTACTGCCTTCTCACATTGCTGGCCCACCTTTAGGTCATCTGATATGACTACCCCCGGGTCTCTTTCCTTTTGTCATTGTCAGTATCTCACCTCCCATTGTGTACTCTTCCCCTGGGTTTTTGTTTCCCAGGTGCATTACTTTGCACTTCTTTGCACTGAATCTAAGCTGCCATACATTTGACCATTCCTCCAACCTTGCCAAGTTCCTTTTATCCTTTCCACCCACCTTGTGTATCAATCCTGTTGCAGATCTTGTGTCATCTGCAAAGAGACATACTTTTCCTTCCAGTCCCTCTGCAATGTCACTTATAAAGACATTAAAAAGGACCGCACCCAGTACTGAACCCTGTGGTACCCCACTAGTAACCCCTTTCTTTGGAGTGGACTCCATTTACTATTACCCTCTGTGTCCTATTGTCCAGCCAATTTTTTACCTAGGCTACCACCTCTGGGACTCACTCCCAGGCTGGCTAATCTGTTTATTAATCTTTTTTGTGGGACTGTGTCAAATGCCTTGCTAAAGTCTAGGTAGGCCATGTCCACAGCCCCTCCCTGGTCTACTACTTTGGTCACCCAGTCAAAGAAATCAATTAGATTTGTCTGACATGACCTTTCTGCTGTGAATCCATGCTGCCTTGGGTCCTGTGCCCCACTGGCCTCTAGGTACTCAACAATTCTTTTCTTCAGAAGCAATTCCATCATTTTCCCTACCACTGAGGTCAAACTGACAGGTCTGTAGTTTCCTGCCTCTGTCTTGCTCCCACTTTTTTGAAGGGGAATCAGATCCACCCTCCTCCAGTCCTCGGGTACCACACCATCCTCCCATGATTTATTAAAAAGGGTAGCCAGTGGTGTTACTAGTTCTTCCCTTAGTTCTTTTAGAATTCTGGGGTGAATCCCATCAGGCCCCATTGCTTTATCCACCTTCAGTTTTAAGAGTTCCTTCAGAACCTTTTCCTCTGTGAAAGGACTAAAATCACCCCCCCATCCAGAGTGCTTCTATTAACTGGATTAGGTGTCTCCCCCTGCTCTTCCATTGTGAATACTGAGCAGAAGTATTCATTCAGTATCCCTGCTTTTTCACTATCGCTCTCTGCCCAACCACCTTCCTCTTGATTCAGCCTCAGTATCCCAGTCTTAGTCTTTCTTTGCTCCCTAATGTACCTATAAAAGGTTTTATCCCCCTTCTTAACCGAGTTGGCTATCTTTTCCTGGGTTTGGCCTTTGCTATTCTGACTGCCTTCCCCTCTTCCTTCTGCTTTAACTAGTAAAGTTCTCTGTCCTGCTCCTTCTGTGTTTTCTTATACTTCCTGAATGCTGTCTTTTTCTCTTTAACCTTCCCCGCCACTTCTTTTGAGAACCATAGTGTTTTTCCTTTTGTTTTGATTTGTTTATTTGCTTCACAAAAACCTGTGCCCTCCAGAAACAATCAACTACAATTCTGACCCTCCACCCCGGGGAATGCCTTCCTTCCTTCCTTTCAGACACCTATTTCACAGAGGTTAAGTAACAGGTCTAGTCACAAATGACTGCAAATATCTCCCAGCTACAGTTCCTCCCTGGCAAATAAAAGTTAAACTAAGAAAAGTCAACCCCAAAAACAGAGAATCAAAACTAGTTATTTACACAGGTCCAAAAAGTAATAATTCAATTCAGTGTAGTCTATTAAATTACCTCTTTAACTTAAGGAAGCTTTAGCTGCTTTCTCTCTCTCTCTCTCTCAGTCTTCCATTGAGGCAGAGAAAGTGGCTGATGAACCAATGGGAATCTTTAGCAGAGTGGGATTTCTCCTGGAGATTTTATCAGACCAGGTGATGAATTTCATGTTGAAGGGAGAGCCCTATTTCTATAGCTAGCCTATCTGTGTGAGGGAAGGGCAGACTTAGTGGAAATACTTTCAGGTTAGCAGGAAGGTTGACACAGACTATAAGAAAGACTAGCTTTTGAGATACTTTTAACAATCATCTGTCTGTGTACTTGAAATTATTATCCTTTCCCAGTAAACATGTAAACCTTTTTGTCTTACTGTATATATTCTGTTTATTTGTTAATATCTGCAGTATCTAGTAGTAATGAATCTATTTTTTATAGAACAGTGACTGTGCCTCATTATTGAAAAGGTAATTTTAATATTTCTGCAGGCAACAAAGAGTTCTGTTTACAGTCCACTGTCCAAAGTGCAGTGTACCAAATATTATTGTGTTGACTTTACTAGTCCTCAGCAGGATTTTATTTTCCTGATCTAAGCAGGTAGTGGCAGCTAAGGAACTAGTATACTGAGACGACTGCCCTGTAAGCTGGTACAGCCAAAGGGACAGGCCATCACACTCTCCATTGATTTTTACTATGGGGATGGTTGAGCTACAGAAACTTCATGTCATTTATAATAAAATTTTTGCTTTGTGTTCCTTGCTCCCACCCAAACCCATCATTATTCCCCTAATGCCTAACTAAATTAGTTTCGTCCTAATTTTCGGATTTATATTTTTTGACTGTCTTATTCATAAAGTCATTTTTATGTTTGCTTGCTTTCATGCACAAGAAACATGTTGTGGCAGCTTGCTGGAGAAGCAGGTTGTGGAGGTGAGGCAGTGTTGTGGCCAATGCTTTTTGGGGCTCATCTGTGTGTTGCCAATGAAGAAGCACACTGGCTCTGACAGTAGTCTGCAAGTGTGCCACCAACTTTAAATGATCTTGCTGCTACAATGAGGAAGAGCCCTCTCATTGCAGGGTGTGCCTTGCCTGGTGTAACATTTCAATAAACATGGTGGTGGCTGTCGCTGTCCACCTCTCACAGTCCCCAGCAAGCCGACTTCGGGGTGCCCAGTTCCCCTGTCAGCATGCCCCCTCCCCAGTTCATTTGCCGATGGGAGGGCCAATCCCCATTGGCATATGTGCCCCTTTGTTGTAGTTTGTCTGCGCGGGGGTGCCAACTCTTGGCATCATTCCTCCCCAAACACAGACACACTTGCTGACGGGGTGCCCAATCCCCCTGTCAGCATGTTTAACCCCCCCATTGCATCAGTATTTTCCTGCCCCACCCCACCCCCATTGTGTGCCACACTGGGAGCCCACCCAGTGTGGCTAACATGACCCTCCAAACTCTTACACCTTTAAAAAAACAGAAAACGGTCCGCAGTGGGTTTTTTTTCATAACCTGAAACACAGAAAATGGTCCCTCATTGTTTGGTCCCTTCCCCCAACCTGCACCCACCTTCTGCACACACCACTTCCTCACACCCACCTCACCTCATACTTACCTCTGGAGTCTGGTGCGATGAGCTTCGATGGAGTGGGAACACGGCTGCACTCTTCAAAGCCAACTGTGAACAGAAGAAATGACGGTAAGCTGTATAGTGGCATAAATGGGGGGGGTTCAACTTAGGTGGATATCTCAGCCATTTTTGTGACTTTTGGCCCCAGATTTTCAACATGGGGTTCTTGGGACAACACTTCAGAAACTCAATCACTGTTATGTTGTTATTCAGTCCCAAAATGTGATTTCGTGGTCACTGCGTGGAATCACCTTCTGGACCAATTAACAAAATGCCGATGTCACTGTTCATGAGATGGGCTCCCAAAAAGCCTATTTGCAAATTTGGTGAAAAAATTCCAAAAAATGACTGTGTTACGAGCTTCCGTTGCGCAGTTCCCACTCATGCTCGTGATTTCGAGAATTTGTAATATTTTTATTCCAGATTTTCAATATTGCCATTTTTTCACAGCTCCTTATGAACAATACAGCTGTCATTTTCCACATCCTGCCTAAAATGTATTTTCGCACATGTGGCGCACAATGGTGTGATCTCTGTGAGAAATCAATGTACGGGACAGTGCTCATAAGGAGAGGTCCCAAAAAGCCCATGTTGCAAATTTGATGAACAAATTCCAAAAAAATGACTGTGTTACAAGCATGCATTTTGCAGCTTCTACGCATGCTCGTAACTTCACCAATTTTTTATATTTTTACTCCAGATTTTCAACATTGTCATTTTTGCACACCACCTTATGAACAGTACAACTGTCATTTTTCATGTCCTGCCCAAAACATGTTTTCGCACCCGTGGCACACAGTCGGCATGGTCGCTGTACGAAATCAACGTTCGGGACAGATTAAAAAAATCACAGTGCCACTGTTCATGGGAGGAGGTCTCAAAATGTGTATGTTGAAAATGTGGTGTAAAAATTCCCCCAAATAATTGTATTGAGGGTGTGAGTTGCACAGTTTCTATGCACGCTCGTGAGTTCAACAATTTTTTTTATATTTTCACTCCAGATTTTCAACATTACCATTTTTTGCACCTCCTCATGAAGAGTACAGCTGCCATTTTTCACATCCTGTCTGAAATGTGTTTTTGCACCTGTGGCATCAAATGGCACAGTCGCTTTGCAAAATCACCTTTTGGCTAATGAACTAATAGTGTCACTGTTCATGTGGAATGAAAATACCAAGAAACGCCCAGGGTGTTAGGGTTTCCCACCATAGCGCCCTACCCTGTAGGAACTGACAGGTGTCAGGGGTGTGACTTGGGATTGTCGACAGTAATGCTCATGCCATTCCACCCCCACCCCCACCTGCAGCCAGTGACAGGCATTGAGGTGTGCCTTGGACTGTTTGGCCCCAAAGTTCACCTCATTGTCTGATACTGCACCCATTTCAGTGTATTTCATTATGGAGTGGGGTGAGTGTAAAGCCTGAACACCCCAAGGCACACCTTGACACTTGTCGGTGTCTACAGGGTAGGGTGAGGTGAAATGACATGAGTGTTATGGGTGATAACCCAAAGGCACACCCCAATGCCTGTCCGTCTCTGAAGAGTGAAGGTGGGGCTGGTGTCAGTTCAATACTTCACTGCCATTCCTATTCTGCATCTGTCTAACTCCTGCACTTCCAATGCTAATGCCAGCAAGCAAACATTTGGCATTGACAAATGCTTGTTTCTTCTGTTACTACTTCGTTTGAGAACCTGGTGACAGTTTCAAATTCTAACACCTCCCTTCGGTCATCTGTGGGTGTTGAATTAGTAATCTAATTTTGTAAAACTAGAATGGGCTCTAAAGCTTTCTCTTTGGCTGCTCTACATTACTAGAATAGTCTGCCTGCCTCCCATCATTCTGTAACTTCCTTAGAATTATTCAGATTAAAGTTATATACATATTTAATGGTTGCTTGTACTTGTGATTGAATGCTGTTTTATTATTCTGTATTATATGTTTCATGTAATCATTTGTATAATTTGCATCATACTATTTTTTGTAATATTATGTAATGTTCTTTGTGCCTCTGGCCTGGGTCAAACTTGAAAAATTACCATGGTCCAGTGCTCCTCACCCAGTTAACAAATTTGAATAAACAAATTAATAAAAAGTGTTGCACTGGGTTACAAATAAGAATTTTCTACACATGGAAATATGCTTCCTAACAGGGGGGTAGGAATTCCGGGCAGACTAGATGGATCAAGAGGTCCCCTTCTGCTGGCACATTCTTATGTTCTTAACAGTGATATTTACAACAAGGCAGTAAAGATGAATCTGGAGATTATAATTAAGATAGAAAGAAGCACAAATAGAACAACTGTAGTCAATTTCTCAGCAAAGTAATTTATCCATTAAGATCTCTAGAAAATGATTCTAACATAATCAAGACAGACAAGGGGGAGTTCTATATTGCAGAATTTCATAGATTATAAGGGGTTGTGCATGAGGCAATTATACAATGAAACTAATTACAGGAGGATTACATATAGTACAATATAAGAAGTAAAAAAAGCAAAGTACTAGAGATCTTGGACAAGGGGTACAAGGAAGGGTGCTAACAGAGTGAGCGAGAGATGCATTTTTCAATCAAAAATCTAGCAATCACTCACTAGATCTCTAGCTAGAGCCAGCTGCTCACTAGAGGGACAACCATTGGGAAGTGAGCCTAATGACAGTTTGGAGGGTTTTCTTGTTTGTCCACAGGAGCGTGAGTCGGCACACATTCTAAACAGAAAATGCCAACTCGGGACTCAGATGCCTGCCATCAGAAGGGGATTTTTAAAGGGAGCACACCAGTATGAATTGAGCTGCAGGAAGGATAAAGCATAGAGAAGGAGGGGATTTTTGAATAAAAAGGAGTAGACCAAACTAAACTTGGGATAAATCACTAATCAAACCAAATGTAAACACAATAAATCACCGTGCTTTGGGCTGATAATGAGGCAGTAAAGAATGTGGGAGGGGATTTTGATATAAAGGTGAAACAGACTAGAGTAATAGCTGCTGAGAGTGCAAGAGGTTCTGAGAAACCATGGATCTATGTTTGGTACACTTTTTGTAGAAGAGTGTAAGCAGAGTCCATGGAAACTTTGGCACAATGGGAGGGAATTGTAAAGCTGTTCAGAGGGCTGATATTTATAAAACATAAACACTAACCTGCATAAAGGCTGGTAGTTTGAAGCAAGGTAAAATGCTAAGCTGTTTGTAATCTTTGTTATGCCCAGCAGGAACATGATTTCCAAGATGGGGGTCAGAGCAACAGAGGGTCATTTGATGAGCACATACCAACAGGAACTCAGCAGAAAGCTCCAACTGGTGGTGGTCCCATCTGTAGGATAAAAGGCAGCATTCCTTACATGACCCACAGACATTCATGTCCTATCACAGCACAAGAGTGGAACTGGAGAAAGACTGGCATCTTAGGCACTAGCAGGCATCAGCAGGTGGAAGCAGGGGATTCTGCTGGTCCACTAAGGTAAAGTACCCAGTCACTCCCATTGTAACATTCACTGCATTGAACTATGGAGGGTAAATATTGTTGCCTCAGAGGGTGCCAAGTAGGAGGGACAGCTTGACTGTGGTGGGCTTTGGGAAGGTGGGGTTCTGGGAAGGGAACACATTCCTTAGCCAGTGCCATTGCACACCTCTTTCACTGCTCTGGTGGGATGGGACTGCTGAGATGAGATGCATGTGGTAGTGTTAAGGAAAGATGTGGGGATCCTTCAAAGTGCAGACTCCAAGATAGGAGGCAGGGGACCCCAGCAGACGAGGAAGCAGCTTCTGATGGGGGATTCAGTTGTTAGAGGGATAGTTTTGGGAACACTAAGGTAGGGAAGGAGGGATGTGAGGTGCTTACCTGGTGTCTTGGCATGGAGGGATGAGGAGTGGATCTTTAGAATTGCTAGAGTGGTGGTGCAAGAGGTGGTAATGGATTTGGTTGCCCATCTGGGAACAAATGACTTGTGAGGGATACAGAAGGCTGGTGGTGGATAGGTTTAAGGAGGTGGTGAAGGGCCTGAAGCAGGTTACACACAAAGTGGCCTTCACTCACGTGCTACCTGTGCATGGCTGTGGGAAGAGAGGGAACACTGGGCCATAGCCTTCAGTGAATGGTTAAAGGCATTGTGCAGGGAAGAGGGGTTTGGCTACATCAGGGACTGGGGTCCTACCTGCAGGGATAAAGGCCTGTATAAATGAGATGGCCTACATCCATCCAGAAGGAGAATGGCAGTCCTCAGTGGAAGGTTTAAATGCTACTTTGATGGGCATATAAACTAGTTAAGGGGGAAGGCAGAAGAAACGAGGGGGCAGTGAATGCCCCCCAAGAAAAGGGAGCATCAGTGAGGAAAAGCCCAGGGGAAATAAATTCCCCAGGGGTAGTGGGCAGTACAGGGTGGGGGAAGGGACAGGAGGGTCAAGAGGTGGATATAAGTCTGAGAAACATACTAGGGAATGTGGGCAGAGGGAAGATAAAAACAGAAAGGACAGTAACAGAGGTAAGAGAAGGGTGAAGGAAGGCTCAGGAAGGGAAGGCAATGTACGGGCAGAGAGAGACAAAAGGAGAGCCATGTGCGCCAGTGCAAAGAGCCCAGAAAAACTAATTCCTGACTTTGTGGCTACCATGTGGAAGGTGACATGTATTTGGTGGCCATAACAGAATCATTGTGCCATCAACAACCACAGGTGGGAGGTGGTCATACCATATTACAACATGTTTTGAAAGGATAGGGCAGAGAGAAAAGGGGGCATTGTTTTATATGTAAGGGAAGTTTTAAAGGCCATGGAAAGTATGATGACAAGGTGGGGAAAAGAAGGGTCTGGAAGTTCTTTGGGATGGCTTAGAAACAGAGTTTGGTACCTTTATACACATAGAGGTGGTGTACAAGGCACAAACACATGTGGAGAAATTAGACGGGGCTTTGGGGGAGGCCATAGGCAAAATGGAAAGCAAAGGGGAAGTAGTAATTATGGGGGACTTTAATCTGCTAGATGTAGACTGGAACATCATGGCGCAACTGCAGCTAGGAGCAGGGTCATCCTAGACTTCATACAAGGGGCATTTCTCAGGGTGCTGGTAACATCTCCCACAAGAGATGGGGCATTGCCAGATCTGGTACTTACTAACAGGTACAGCATTGCAGATATCACAGTGGTTAGCTCACTAGGTACAAGCAATTATCATACAGAGTGGTTTGGTATGCAAATTGGACAGGAGAAAATCCACACAAGGACAAAGGTCCTGGACTTCAGGAAAGCAGTTTTTAAAGAAATGGAGGCTGCCTTAAGAAATATCTTGAAGGGGGTAAAGCCAGGGAGGTGAAGTGCAGGCACAATGGCAAAAAATAAAGGCAGAAATAATGAAGATAACAGCAAGCTGTTTAACTGTATTAAACAAGGATGAGAGGAGAAAGAGGCCCCTGTGGTTATCAAAGGAGGTTACTAAAGCAGTAAGGGAGAAAAAAAAACAGCCTTCAGGAAGTACAAGGAGATCCAAAATGACACAGACAGGGAGGTATACATAAATGAACAAAGGAAGGCAGGAAGCAGTGTAAAGACAGCAAAGGCCCAGACTGAAGAAAGGATCACCAAGGAGGTCAAAATGGGGATAAGACTTTCTTCAGGTATATGAGTGAAAAAGGAGGGCAAGAGGTGGTACAGTGAAGATCAGGAGACCTGGGGGGAGGGGGTACTGTGCAGGGGAAGACTAAGAAAATGCTGAAATTTTGAACAATACTTCTGCTCAGTCTTTACAATGGAAGGGGGCATAGACTGACATGCATTAACAGGCACAGGAGAGGGGGGAGTGGACACAAGTCCATTTGCAGAAGAGATAGTATGCTGGCGGTTGGAAACCCTAAAGGAAAACATGGCGAATGGGCCGGATGGAATCCACCCAAGGGTACTAAAGGAGCTGATCAAGTTGCTAGTCACCCTTCTGGCAACACTATTTAACACCTCATTGGAAACAGGGTTAGTTCCAAAGGACTGGAGGAGGGCCAATGTGGTTCCTCTGCACAAGAGCAGCAGCAGGCAGAAGGCTAGCAATTGCAGACCAATCAGTCTCACATCGGTGGTGGGGAAATTAATATAAGCTGCAGGACAACTGTCACATTGGCTTCATGAGGAGAAGTCATGTCAAACAAATTTCATAGATTTCTTTGAATGTGTAAGTAGGGGGGTGTATCAGGGGAAGGCATTGGACATGGCCCATCTAGAGTTCAGTAAGGCCTTTGACACTGTACCACACAGGAGGCTGATAAAGAAACTTAGGAGCCTGGGGGTGGAGAGAAGGTGATGAGCTGGGTATCTACCTGGCTGAAAGATAAGAGGCAGATGGTGGTGGTGAATGGCAGTCACTCGGAGGATGAGATAGTGACCTGTAGAGTACCACAGGGATCAGTACTGGGTCCTGTCCTCATCCATGTCTTCTTCCTAAGTGACATTGTTGAGGAACTGAAGAGGAAGGTGTGTCTCCTTGCAGATGACACAAAAATCTGCAACAGGGTGGACACCCAGGAGGGAGTGGACAAATTTTGCATTTTAGACATATATTTTCAATCTATCAAACACATATATTCTGAGTAACTGATACCTTTTCATTTTTTATTTCCCTTGTAAGATGTTAAATATATAAAAAACACACAAATGTATTCATATCATAGTTTTATATTATACTCATATGGAAAAGAACTAGGGCCAGGATTTTCAAACTGCATCCAGAAAGGGCACAAGTGTGTGCGCCGCACAACTGAGTTGCACTGGAGTGCAAACATGCTATATTCAAACGTGATGTACAACACACATCCCATCTGAATATAGCAAGAGATGCGGGTGGCACAAATGGGGGCCACCTAAGATGCGCCTGTGCATCCCCCTGCACAGTCTGAATACCTGGAATGGGGATGCGCAGTGTATCCTAGGGATGCTCTGGGTGCAAATTCAAGATATTCAGACCTTGACATGCAAATAGGGCCATTATGCATGCAAGGTGCAAAGGGGCCATCTGCATGTCATTATGGCTACATTTGCATGTCTGGGGCAGGGATGTGCCCGGCAGGTTGCGTCAGGGGCCCTGCAAGCTAGACCCGACCCTGCAAAGTAATAGTTTCCCTGGTAGTCTAGTGGCCACCCCTCCCTTCCCCGAACCATGTCTGAATAATATCAATTCTCCAAAACACCCTGGTAGTCTAGTGGTACCCCCCTCCCATCCCCAATCACATAAGAATTGTAAATATCCCTGTATCCCTGTATCCCTGGTAGTCCAGTGGCCCCCCCATCCCCAAACTCATATGAAATGTAAATTGTCCCCATAGCCCTTGTTGTCTGGTTCTCCCCTTCCCGATACCATGAATGTGTCCTGATAAAACAGCTAATCCCTCCCTGATAGTCTAGTGGCACCCCGCTCCTGTCCCCGAATCCACGATCGCATCCTGTTAATATAGTTAATCCCTCCCTGGTAGTTCAGTGGTACCTCTCTCCCATCCCTGAACCTGACCATGCGATACTACATAAATCCCATTATTCCTGGTGGTCTAGTGGATCCCTCACCCCCTCCACCCACTGTGGTGACTACACCCCACCCCAGTCCCCCAAACCAAAATGACCAGCTGCCCACAGAGCCGGCGGGCAGCACATCCCTCCACACATCACCCACTGCTATGGCTGCCCGCCAACTGAGCTGTCAGTGAATGACAGTGTACAGTACAGCTAGCAGTCCATTGGGTGCACTGTTGACCAATGGGCTTGCAGTGTGTACTGTAAGCTTTCATTCACAACTAAGTGAGAGTTGTGAATAAAAGCTTACAGTACACACTGCAAGCCCATTGGTTGACAGTGTCAACCAATGGGCTACTAGGAGTACTGTACCCTTCCCCCACCTCCGCATGCTAAAAGACACTCCACCCACCTCCTCCCACTGAACCAGAGACCCCGATGATGATGCTCCCACCAGCAGCAACTCAAAAAGATTTGTTTAAAGCCAGTTAGCAGCTGCCAATCCCTTAGTGTAGAGCACCTCTGAACTGTTCAGTGTTTAATAACAGTAAGGGCATGAATGAATGCTGATATATTTGCCTATAGTAAGACCTGATTGGCTGAGTCTCAGGCAGCCATGTTTTATTACAGACAAATACCTGTCACCATTCATTCATGCTCTTAATGATATTACTGTATGTCTCCCGACCCACCCTGCAGATCTCCAGGTACCCAGCCATACACTCTATCCCCCACTCTCTGTGCCATAAGCAGTAAACAGTCCTAGCAGTAAAGAACAAAAAAATATTATTTATCCTTCCCCGACAGACATCTGCATTGTACTTGTTTGTGTCTCTGTGTGAATGACAGTGCATGTCCTTGTCCCTGAGCTCCTCTCTCTCCGGTGGTTCATGTGAGCCACAATGCCCAGCCTGAGCATTGCTCTCTGTGACGGTACCCACTGACCTGCCCCGTGGATCTTCTAGTGTCCATGCTGCTTCAGTGTGCCCCCCACCCTGACGCACAATACAAGGAGCGAAAGTGCTGAGAAGTGAGGCAGCATTGCCTGCAGAGCTGTAGCTTAACCCTGGGTGGTGGGGAGAGAGAGATTCAGATTGCAGGGACAGACACTGAGAAGGAGAGGCAGCAGTCCTCCCCGAAAGACAGCGCAGGATCAAAGAGGTGGTGAGTGGCAAAAGTGTCAGGGACAGAGCAGAGAGAGAGTCCCCAAACAGTGTCAGCAACATGCTAAGATGTGGTGAGTAAGCAGAATGAGAGTGCTCACCAGGTGACAGGCTGTCACTATTGCAGCACTACCTTGGCAGTATAAAATTGGGGGTAGTGCAATGTAGTAGTCATAATCATGATGACCAGTGGCTCCCAGACCTGCACCTGAACAAATGTGCATTTCAATGGGTGGCCCCTCCCCCAGCAGTGTCAACTCCCCCACCCCCACCCCTGAGACAGACACAGCAACAGCAAGAGCTGCTTCCAGGCGTAGATATGTGCAGGTCAAATGCATTCCAGTCAGGGATAGTGTCAACCCCCCCCCTTCCAAAACAGAGAAGTGAAGTGCAGTGTGCACCCGAACTCGGTTGCAATCCATTTTATTGCCATTCACTCTTCTGGCACCTTGCTGTCAGTTTGACTCTCTGTTTGTCTTTCTGAAGCCCAATGCAAACAGAAGGCACATATAGAGAGGCAGAGAAAGTGGCAGTAAGAGTGCTGTGACCAGGACAGAGAGCAGTGCTGCGGAGTTTTCATTTTGCCATGGGGGAGCTGACATCAGAGAGAGAGAGAGAGAGACCAGGAAAAACAGTGTAAAACAAACTTGGTGCATCTGTTCCACCACTGCACAAGAGGAGTACCCAGACAGAGCCAGAGACAAATATGTGGGTCACATATCTGCCACTTCACATTGACTAGCACAGTGTAGGGTGGGCACCCCTGGGCAGTTGCTGCTCCCTACACCTGCATCTCACATCAGCACATATGGAATAATGTGCAGTAGCCAGAGACTGATGTAGTTTACTCATCTTCCCCTCCACACCCATCCCACTTCACACAAATTGGCACAGTGACTAGCTGACCTCCAGGTGGGCAGCCCAAGGCAAATAGTGGACTGTGGCCTGGCAGAAGTTGATGATTGGTGCCCCCTCCACAACTGTCCCACCACTGCACATTGGTTGCCCCAGCCAGAGACAGAAATGTGAGATGCACATTTGCCACACCACACCTGGTTCTGTCTAGACTGGTGGGCTCCAGGTGGGTGTATATGGGGTTGCGGTCCAGATACAGTGGGTGGCCTGAGGTGATTGGCACCCAACACACCATTCCCCATCTCTGCTCATGTGAAGCATTTTCTCCTTCCATTCCATTCCACCTCCTAAATGGGTGGATCCTGCCAAGCAAACCTTGCAGAGTGTTAACACTGGGTGATGCAGGAACTGGATAAGAGTCATGCAGTGGATGTCCTGTATTTGGACTTCAGCAAGGCCTTTGATTCAGTGCTACATGGGAGGTTGTGGGAAACTGGAATATGTGGTGGTGGGACCAAAAATGGTGAAATGGATCACAAACTGGCTAAAGGGGAGGCAGGAAAGGGTGGAGGTAGTGGTGGGGGACCTCTCGGTGGATAGTCCTGTGCAAGTAGCAGAGTTGGGGGTCCAGGGCTCCAGTTAGACCTGCTGCTGTAATGGAGCTTGAGCCTGCCTGAATACAACAGGACAACTAAACTGAGTTCCTTTAATACCTACAGATGGAGGGCTGCTGCACAGATGATTGCTGCAGCCACTCAGACACCACTGGGGATTTAAAACAAGAACTGGACTATGGCAGACAGCCTGTCATCTGCCTCCTCCTCCTCATACACTGACTGCTTGCAGCACTTGCCCAGCTTCTACTCTGCTACCAGTGCCCACCAACAGTCAGTAGTGTCAGTAGGTGGCCCCCGTTGGAGTGGTCAAGTGAGCTCCTTGACTTGTTACTAAAACTCACAACCGATACTGTCTTTTGACTTCCTTCTGTGTCTGGTTGCATTTGCCTGTTTCCAAACACCCAATAAACTTTTTTCTAGTGTCTACATAGATACATAATATTAAATATATCAAAATAAAATGTAATTGCTTTGAAGAAGATAGAAGCCTTTATGTATGGTTGGAGAATGCTGAAATCTCAACTTGATTGTTTTACTTCCTTGTTGCTATTTTGAATTTTCAGGTTAAATCAAATATAATAAAATATGATTTTTTTTGAGAAGATAGAAGCTTTTATTATGGCTCTTTTTGGTTTGAACCATGCACACTGAAGCATTGAAGCAGTCAGATCACCATGATTTCAGCAGTCTTGTACCATTCCTCCGATTCTAAAAATATCTATCACAATGGTTGAATAATTGGAGGTCTATATTCATAACAAGTGTACCTTTTTGTCACTATCCTTTAAAATGTTTTTAATTCATTATAATTACATACCAAGAAGAATGATCTTAATGAGTTCATTTAAGGCTTCATAATTTGACCTTTTGCAATTTTAATGACCTCCCAATCCTGGAGTCATCAGTGTGTTTTATCAAAACATTTCTTTGTTCAGTTCATCAATGGTCCAATAAAATTTAGAATAAAATAATTTTAGAACAAAACTGTATAAACTTTGGGTTTGATTTTGCACAAATATAAATTTGTTCTCAGAGTTGAACATGCATAGGAGATCAGGTGAACATATTTTTGTATTTCTCCACACTTTTACGTTGGAAATTTGTAAAAAAAAAAATATGAAAAAATAACACTTGACTTTTTGCACAGCTCTTGACCTCCCATAAAGGGAATGGCTTAAAACTTATTTGGGAGTCATTCAAGATGTATCCCAATGTCAAGATTTAGTAAATTATACATTTAATGCATTTTAAAAATAGAAGTTGCCAAAGATGAATTATAAAAGAAAATATCACTGGTGCAGCATAGATGCCTAAAAGATATCAAACCATTTGCTTCTAAAAGTTTCACAGACAGCCAGGCCTTCTTTATGTGTGTGAGCATTGTTTTCTTCTGTGTCTTCCTTCTTCCCCCTATCTGGTCAGTGTCAGCTTCACATATAGATATTGCCGGCTAATAATTACTAAAATTAATCTGCTGCTGTTTTCCTGAAAAGATTTAACATGATTCCATCCTAAAAAGATCTAATGTTCCCCCAATAAGCAGTTCATTTTGTTTCAAGATGTGTTTTTCATTCATATTAAGAACTAAAAAATTTAATTGACATGCTGTACATTGCTAGAATAACTTAGGATCTGCTGTTAAATTAGGCATGACAAGAGATAAACCACATTTTCTTGTCTCAGTGTAGTGGTTTCAGAAATCAGGCTGTCAGAAATGCAATAGGAGTTATTCCAAACAAATGTAAATGTCTCTAAAAGTATAGAAGTTACTCATAACCCTTCAGTATGAAAGTTGTTCAGGACAAAAATACAGTTCAAATGAGCCTATTCATTAAGCCGCACTAATTATATTTTTTAAACTATGGCCATCTGATGACCTGAATTTTCATTTTTCGTAACAATTTTCACCTTTCAAATGGCTATATTTAAAACAATCTAATTAATTCAGATTGTCATACCCTCATTTGAAAGGTCATTTTGTCCTGAACAACTTTCATGTTGGTTGTATATTGGTAACTTGTATACTTTCCAAGATATTTACATTTATTCGGCATGACCCCTACTGTGTTCGCTCAGAAAGAAAAAAAATGTCATTGTTTGGAAGACCATATTTTACAAAATATAAAGAATTCAGATTGGTAACTACCCTCATGTGAAAGGTCTTTTTGCCCTGAACAACTTTCACACTGTTTTTTTTTGTGTGCTCCTTGAATAGTTTTAAACATATTTAGATTTGTTTGGAAGGTGTGCACATTTGTTCTCAGATAAAAGCAGCTTGGAGTTCTGTGTCCATCATTCTAAATAGAAAGAAGGGAGTATTTTTTAAATGCCATAGAGATTTGCAGTGTTATGGAAGGATACACTGAAAACTACTAAACAAATGTGCTCCACGGAAACCCCTTTTCAAGCTAAAGCAATATGGCTGTAGGAGCCACCCGCAGCCATAAAAATGAGGGCTCAGGACAGGCCTTAGATACCCTCTGGGCTGCTCTGAAGTGTGCGGTTAGGGGAGAGTGTATCAGATTGGCCACCACAATCAAGAGGCATTGCTCCCAGGAAATAGATGAACTCCTTTCCCAAATCAAAACTTTGGAATTTTCACCCTCATTTAGGTCCAGTGTGGCATTATGGGCTCGGTTGCATGATCTCAGGGCACAATATTATGGGCTACTAGCAGAGAAGGTGGACTCTGCACTTCAGCACACAAAAACACAATATCTGGAGGCAGATGAAAAAGCCAGGAGACTCGTAGCCCTTCGCCTAAAACAGATCAACTCTCTCAAGGCCATCCCCAGCCTTCAGCCCAACCCAACAGACCCAGTTCTTACTCATCCCAGAGAAATTGTTAGCACCTTTCATTAGTTTTACAGCTTCTTGTACAGCCAAGAACCCCTACCTTCACTCTCTTGTTAACAAATTTAGTAGCATCTCACCCCTCTTTCTTTGCCTACACTATCTCCACAACAGCAGAACCTTCTAAAAGCCCCTATTATGTTGCAGGAAGTTCACGTGGTGATGGAGCATCTCCCCATGGAGAAAGGTCTGAGCCCGGATGGATTCCTTAATTCCTTCCATTCATTTCTTGATACTCATGCCCCTCTATTAACTCATCTGTTTAACTACCTTCTTGCCTTGGCCTATGCTCCTCTGTGGCTGTCTTTGGAATCCCAGCTCTGCTTACAATATGGTCTACAACTTGCTTGTCTCCTATTTGTCCTCCCTTTCCCTTCCTTTGCAATTACGTGGCACCCCACTGATGTGGTCCCTCAAAGCCTTGCAACAGATCTGTTCCTACTTGAAGGTTGACTGGTGCAGCCTTTGATAGGCAATCCAAATATATGTATTGCAGACTGACCCATTCCTCCTTGTTTTTGTCCTTTGCTAAGTCATACTTCCTTGGGATCTTTTCTTTCTGATGGTGAGGTTGTCTCTGCCCAAATAATAAAGCAGCAATTAACCATTCCTGTTTATCACCCATTTAAACATCTTCAGTTATCTTGTGTAATCACTAGTTTTTGGGATCACTGAGCACCCACCCCCAATTCCACCCTCTTCTCACAGCCTTCCTATCTCTGCTGGAGCAGCCATGTCCTACTTCTAAATTCTACTCTAGTTTTCAGTCCAATTACCCCAGTCGCCTTCAGGGTATTTGCTTTTACTGGCAGCAATCTCTAGGCCTACACCTTACCTCTTAAACATATTCTTTGGGATTGCTCCAAGGCTGACCTTTTCTGGGCATCCATACATGGTATTCTCAACTCATGGCTGGGATTAGACTCTATTTTCATGCCACAAGCATTGTTTGGCCCCTGTAAAGCCCATGTGGCTCTTATTTCGATCACTGCCAGGCTTATCATTCTTCATCACTGGTTGAACGATACCATTTCAATGCTTCGTGAATAGCATCAAGAGCTTTCACAGGCCTTGGCAGTTGAAAAGCATATAGCCTATCTATTGAATAAATTAGAACTGTATAGGGGCAGTTTGCAATCCCTTGAAGCCCTGATCTCCAGATAGCTGCTATTGCTAGCTTGCATACCTAAGATACTGGTTCAGTCCTACAAGCTTTTTGTGAAGGTACTCACTGTGCTCCAAGCTGGGGGGTGGGGAGGTGAGGGGGATTGTTGTTTGGGGATTGTTTTTGTTTCTTTATTGTGCTCCTTTCTGTAGCTCAACTTCACTTGATTATGTTGTATTGTGAATACTGATAATGTGTTTGTTGTTTTGGTATGCCTGCCTGTTAAAATCTCAATAAAGCATATTATCTTTTTTTTTTAAATTCAACTTTATCTGTTTAAGAGTTACAACAGGTCATACATTCCAATCAGAACTGTACATAGAGTGAGAGAAACCAAAAAGAAAGGAAATAAAAAAAAACACCCCCACCCCACAACACCCACAACTCTATAACTATGTAACTACTCCCTATCTCACCAACCCTAACCCTCCAAGAGTGTGCATTATATTGATTAAACAGGTAAACATAAACATTCAGTCCTTAGACAGTGGGATTGGTCATAGGATAGAAGAGAAAAGAAAAAGAGAAGAAGGCAAAATAGGGTTTCAGAGACCGAGCCAGGAGGTCAGTGGTGCAAATAAAGTGTGTATAATTTGTCCCATCTTTTGTGAAATAAATCCATATGGTTATGAGAGCTAGCAGTGAGTCTCTCCATATTAAAGCAGGTTGATAAGTCTTTTAACCATTCCGTGTATGTTATGGTTAGTTGGTCAGTCCAATGCTTGAGGACTAGTCTTTTGACCACCATCGAAATTAATGCTATATGATACCTGCGCTCCTGATATTCTATGTTGGAATAGATACCCAGGATGCAGATTTCAGCAGTGAAAAGGCTGTCCAGACCCAAAAGAGGGTCCAAGTTGGCCTGGATAGAGCGCCACAAGGGGGCCACTTTGTCACACAGCCAAAAAATATGTAGTAAATTCCTTCTCCTTGTAAACATCTGGAGCATGGGAGAGGTAGTTTCCTTAAATGGGTCAGTTTAACTGGAGTGTAGTACATGTTATTTAATATGTGATATTGAGTAAGTCTGAATCTGTCTTGGGTGTGATATTTGTGCAGATCTTTCCAAATCTGTGGCCAATTAGGGGTGATGTCCAGTAAAAGGGAAGACCAGATACAGGATCCTTCAAGCGGGCTCAGGAATTTAATGTCCAGTAGGTAGGAGCATATTAACGAGATGCAGTGAGATTTAGGAGCTAAAGCTTCGATTTGGGAAAGGAAGGGACTAACCTGCAAGCTACGGAATACAGGACCAAAATTCACATTGATAAGATGTCTTAATTGGTATATCTTGAAAATCTTATTGTTGGGAAGGTCAAACTTAATTAGTATATCGGGAGAGGAAAGAAGGGAATCCTGAGAGTAAAAGTTTTCCACTGCTGTCTCACTAATTTGTGGAGCCAGCCAGGGTAATTAACCAGCCTCCCAGTCGAATATTGGGGTTTAGGATGAGGGGTTGTGCCATGTCTCTTTTAGGTGGGATTTTGAGGTAGTAAAGGCACTGGGAAAGAGTTTTAAGAGAGTGATGATGATTGGATTTGAGACCAAAGATGGGAGTGCTGCCGTGGAGTGTAGAAAATTGTCTTTGGCAGATATTGCCTCCAGAAGTATCTGTTCTTCGATCTGAAGCCAAAACGGGGGAGGTCCTTCAGCCTGGCCTGGGAGCCATCTGCCCAGTTTGGAGAGGTGAGCTGCCCAGTGATAGAATAATAGGTTAGGAAAACGAAGTCCTCCTTTATCCTTAGGAAGGTATAGTTTAGAGAATGAATGCCTAGCAGATTTATTTCACCAGATAAATTGTGAAAAGATGGTATGGAATTGTTGTAGGTATGAAAGAGGCAACCAGAGGCCCAATAGATTAAGAGGGTAAAAAATATGGGGAAGGACGTTCATCTTAATGATGTTAATCCTGCCCCAAAGAGAAATAGGGAGTTTAGACCATCTTTGTAGGTCCAACTGGATGTTGGACTTAAGGTCGTCTAAGTTAAGCTTCTTAAGCAGAGCTAAGTCAGAGGTAAAATGTACACCTAAGTATTTGATTGATTTGGGAGACCATCTCATACCAAACTTAGTGAAGCATTGTTTATGCGTGAGGGGGTTCAGAGGAAACACTTCTGACTTTGCAATGTTCAGCTTATATTGGGAGAGGCGGCCATATTGGGTGATGATCTGGAGAGCATGCAATAATGACTTTTCAGGGTGAGCCACATGAACCAGGATATCGTCTGCATAAGCAGAAAGAACCAGTTCCTTCTGTTGTACCGGGCATCCGTGAATATATGGGGAACGCTTAAGCTTATGAAGAAGGGGCTCTAAATACAGGTTGAACAAATAGGGGGAGAGCGGGCAGCCTTGTCTGGTACCAGTATGGAGATAAAAGGCTGAGGAGAAGACACCGTTGCAATAGATCCTAGCTGAGGGGGATTTGTACATGACCTGAATCCACTTAAGGAAAACAGGTGGGAAGTCCATCTTGGTCAGTGTTGCCCACAAGAATTCCCAGTTGACTCTATTGAACACTTTCTCAGCATCCAAAGAGATCAGAGCCACTGGAGTATGGGATAATTGGGCAGCATGTGAGATGTGAGAGAGGGTTCTAAGGTGGTCTGCAGGGGAACGCGCCTGAACAAATCCCACCTGCTCTGGACTTAGGAGGTGGACCCAGATTTTTTTAATCCTCTCAGCTAGGATCTTAGATAGGATCTTCATATTGCAGTTTAGGAGAGAGATGGGGCGATAACTCGCAGGGTCTTTGGGTGGTTTATCAGGCTTAAGAATTAGCGTGATCGTGGGTTCCAGTAATGTAGGGTCGATTGTATCGGCGTCAAACAAATAGTTATAAAGCTTAAGGAGTAGAGGGGCTAGTTCTTTATTAAAAGTTTTGTAGAAATTAGAAGGGTAACCATCTGGGCCTGGTGCTTTGTCCGGAGCAAGGGAGGCAATGGCGTCCTCAACTTCAGATAGAGTGATAGGGGAAGCTAGTGCATTTTTGTGGTGTACAAGGAGGTGGGGAAGTTTAAGATCTGCTAGGTAAGTCTCGATATCCAAAAGAGGTACTGGAGGGGAGTGATTGCTGTAGAGGTTCTTATAAAAGTCCTCAAAAATCTGGGTAATTTCTCTGGGGGTGGTTTTGGTTAGCCCCTCTGGGGTTTGCAAGGCCGGGATTAGTCTCTAACCCTCTACTGTTTGCAATCTTAGGGCCAAGAGCCTACCGGCTTTTTCACCTTGATCGATATACTTAGGTTGAGTTTTTAGAATAGCATATTCGGCCTTTTCTTTGAGTAGATCCACATATTCATTTTTTGCTTTTAAAAGGGATTCGAGGGAGGTTAAGGGAGAAGAAGGGGCATGAGAACTTTCCATTTCTTTGATTTTGGTCAGTAACAAGGCAGCACGAGCCTGTCTGCATCTTTTCCTCATAGAGGCTAGTTTAATTAATTCCCCTCTGAGGTAGCATTTCAGGGAGCCCCAAACGGAGTCCATCCTCGGAGTGGAATTCATATTGAACTCCAAAATTGGAGATGAGATTTTGATGTGGATGACCGTCTGGTCTTCCTTAAGAAGTTGAGTATTAAGCTTCCAAATGGTATCCCACTGAAAGTTGGGGTCCGGAGAGATCTTCGCCCAGACTGTGGCATGGTCTGACAGTACTATCGGCTCAATGCCTGTCTGGAGGAGGCCAGGGAGGAGTGACTTGCTAATTAAGACATAGTCTATTCTGGACCAGGAATTATGGGCTTGGGAAAAGAAGGAGAAAGATCGGAGGGATTAGTAAGTCGCCAAGGGTCACAAAGACCCAATAGCAGCCTAAAGTCTGATAGGGACTTTTGAGCTGGAGTTGCTGGTCTCTTTGGATCGTGGGATCTGTCAAGGATTTGACACGGCGGGACATTCCAGTCCCATCCCAGTATAAGTTGTGAGGGTAGAAAAGTACCAATTTTATCTGTTAGGGTCATAAAAAACTCAGGGCTCGCCCCTACTGGACCATAAACAGAGCCAAGTACAACCTTGCAATTGTTGAGGCATCCTTTAACCAGGATAAACCTGCCCTCCGGATCTGTCAATTCTTCCTCTGCCAGGAAAGAGACATGGTTTTTAATTAGAATAGCCACCCCCCCTACTGGACCCAGAGCCACTCGCTGAAAAGACTTGGGTGAAACCAGATCTAACTAGCCAGTTTTTCTCATTATTAATCAGATGGGTTTCCTGGAGCATAAGTATATCAATCCTAAGTAGGTCACAGTGGTTAAAAACTTGACTCCTCTTGGCTCTCTCCCTGATCCCACGCACATTCCAAGTAGCTATCTTAACCGATATTATAGCCATTTTAGAGTCGTTAAGTTAGGCAAATACATATTAGTATACCTGTTGACAGCCGAAAAGAAAAGGCACACTCTAACCCCCCCTACTAGTCTAGCTAAGTTCTGGAAAGAAAAGCATTCAAACCTCTGGCGTGCAGAGATTAGCCAATAAAAATGAGTGCTGATATTGGACCCTCGAAAGCTAGTGTCGCCAAGCCATGAGTAACCTCCCCCCCTTCCCCCAATAATAAAAAAAAAAGTCCAACCAACTATGTACAAACTGGTTCCAGACATGAACAGTTAAGTCCTGAGCGAACCGGTAGCATGAACTTGGAAACCAGACCCCAATGGTGAAACCCAGGGCTGTCATAGCCCAATACCAAAAAGTTATGGGATTGCTATCAGGAAAAAGACACAAATTTTTTGCATAAATCAGCCACCAAAAAATAAGGTGGAGTCTCCTATAGCAGATCTGAGGGCCGCCATATCCCCCCACATTAAGCTGGTGAGGCAACTTCCTTTAGCTCAACACACCTCCGGGATCCCCCCCCATCCCATCCCATCTGACTATGGTAGAATAGCGGCCTTGTATATCGGTGGGCTGTGCAGGAAACAAAAGAAGATAAACCAAGTTAGGTAGCGAACACCTACTGCCTCATCGTGAGGTATACAGTATACTCCACTAGTTAAAATGACCAGGCACTTACCCCCATCTGTAGGATTCTCTACCCATGAAGGTTGGCCACCTAAGCAGAATAGCCCCAAGGCAGGCAAAAACATCATTTAAGCAGGGCCCTGGGGATTCAAACGCAATGGGACCAAAATCGGTCCGCACCCAATTCGGTCAGGTAGAGCAGGAAATCTCCATCCCTAAGGTTCCGGGATCATGCTAGGGGAGCTGGAGAATCTATGGCCTACCAAGACCGGCGTTAAGGGCACCTATTTTCCCTAGCCTCACAGGATTCAACTCCCTGACATCAACAGCTAACAGGTAGGCAATTGCCAAAAACATCTTAAAACCCAAAAACACAGGCAATCAGCATAATAGCTGGACTCTTAAAGTTCAGTTCACTTCTCTTTGAACAAGTTAGGAAGCCTGGAGGTCAAGTCTCTGATGGCCTGGTCAGGAGACTCATAGGTAGATGTGGAGCCGTCGATTGTGACCTTCAAAGTAGCTGGATAGAGCATTCTGAAATGGATGCCTGCCGCGATGAGCTTTTGCACCACAGGATGAAAAGTGGTTCTCTTCTGCCTAGTCTCGACCGGGAGATCCTGGGCGATTCTTAATTTAGTTGGACCCCAAGTTATAGCTTGTAATTCACGAGCCTTAGTAAGGACGTGCTGCTTTTCAATGACGCTTAGGAATTTAATGATGATCGGATGAGGAGGAGAGTCCGTTGGGGGTCTTGGTCTCAGAGACCGGTGGGCCCTTTCGAGATGGTACTGGGGATTGAGGGGTAAGGGTCCGATGACTTTGACCAAGAATTTCTGGAGGAAGGCGATGGTGTCTGGGCCTTCCTCTAGCTCCAGTAGCCCGATTATTAGGAGATTGTTTCTTCTGCTACGCCCCTCTAGATCCTCCATCTTAAGTTGAAGTTTTTTCACCTGTTGCTTCAATGAGATAATTTCTGGCTCCACTGTGCCCCTCCATTTTTCTTGGGATATGATCCTGGCTTCCGAGTCAATCACCCTACTTTTAAGGGAGGTAAGATCCCCTTTAATAGATTTTAATTCCGATGTGATGCTTTCCAGCACTTCACGGAGCGGTGTAACTTCTTGTAAAAATCTTTCCTCGGAAAGAGGGACAGCCAAGGAAGCAGCGCCACCCAATTTGCCTGGGTTGCTGGAAATCTGATTCCTCGCCTTCTTTGGGAGCTTTTCCGGCGTATTAGGAGGGGTGTGCCGCATCGTGGCCTGCTTCATCTCTGCCTCCATCCCCGCATAAAGGTTGTAGGATGTAAGAGAAAGACGCCCAAAGGCCAAAAGGCAGAGATTAAAGAGATGCCTTCTGTTGTTATTTGTCGCGTTAACCGTTTAATACCGCTTTAAAATTGAATTGAAGTTGATGGGTGGTGGGAGCCTAGAGACTGCACAGCCTTCAGGGAGCTAGCATCACATGACCTCTAAAGCACATTATCTTGAAAAAAAGGTGCATCATTAAATGATAATTCTACTATAGATATCTAAATGGCTACTAATAAAAGGAATTTGAAATGTACAGTTAACGATATGTTACATCAAGATTCATCTATTGTCTTTTTGTCTTGGTATTATGAGATATTTTTACAATGCATATATTTAGAAAATATTTTAGATATGTGTCAACTATATAAAAAATATATCTAGTAAACATGCAAGATATATAAGCAGCTATAAGAAATATAAATCATGCACCTATAATAAATATATTTATGATATATATTAAATAGATTTGTCACATACAGTATATTCTGCAAATAAATCAAACATTTCAAATCAGCCAATCTGAGATATTTTACATATACTTCAGACATATGATGAAAATATATTTTAAAATGTATTTGAAAACTATCTAAAATGCATTTCTTTTCACCATTCTTGATAGTTTTTTTTAACAGTAATGATAAACTCTTCAAAACTTTATATAAAAGAGAAAGTCTGCAAAGCTATTTTGCATGTTAGAAGTTTCTACCCTAAAAATGGATCAATAATATCCTCTACAGACAGTTTATAAGAAATAAAAGGAACTGCGCAAATGATTCAAATTATGCAGCTGTAGTTGAGGACTTAAAGAAATTATTTTTTTGATAAGGGTTAAAATGCAGTAGCTGTAAGAGGGGCCCAATCTAGAATGGACATACAGTATTGTATAGAGGAACTCTTTTGTGACAGGAAACCAAAAACAAGACTGGAGAAAGACTGGTATTCTCAACAGCATACTGCCTAAAGTTTGAGAACATAAGGACTTCATTATACAAACATAGAAACATCTTATAGACACCAGACCCAGGGAGATAGAGAACTTAAGCCAGGACAAATCAGATTTATATGTTAAGTGCCCCTTCCTTGAGGCTCAGGGTGCTGTACAAGCAACACAATAGTAAGGAGTTAAATAAATACATTATCATAAATATGAATAAAATTATAATACAGACAATAACTAAAACTGGCTAGTTCAAGGGAAGGCCTGTTGAAATATATAACATTTCAAAGCATGTTTAAAAACCTCCATGGAGTGGACCAAGTGAGTCCAGAGTGGCAAGGAATTCCAGAGGAGGGAAACAGACATCCCAAATGTTCAGTCCCTGGACAACTTCAGCCTTGATTGAGAAACAGCCAGAAGACCCACTTCACAGAGCTGAGAGGGTGGATAGAGGTGTGGAGAGACAGGAGGTCTTTGAGATACCAGGACCCACATCATGCAGGTCCTTATAGGTTAAGAAGTTGATCTTGAAAGTGATGTATCACCAAACTAGCAGCCAGAGCAGATCATGCAGCATTGGAGTTATATGTCCTCTACAAGATGTACCAGTGATTTGCCATGGAACTGTGTTGTGGACCACATATAGGCAGTACATTAAAGTATAACCCTAGGTAGAGGGAGTTGCAGTAATCCAACCCAGATTTAATGAATGCATGACCTACAGTATCATTACCCTGGCCCATAGTGCAAGATATTGCTTAATACAGGATATGTTTTGCAAGTGAAAAAAAGCCATTACAGATGACAGTCGACGCCTGAAATTCAAGTGTCAGCCTGCAATCCAGAATGACCCCCAGATTTTTGACTGTATCCACAGCTCCATGTGTGATACCATTTAAGGAAGGAAGCACAGCATTTCAACCTATCATACCTGATTCACAGGACCTTGGTTCGAAAATTAACACCTATGTCTTCCCTGGGTTTATGCTCAGCCCATTGTAGGCCATCTACATAATTTTGTTTAGGCAGTGACACAAGACAGAAGTCACTTGCATCCCATCAGTTGAACAAGACTGGCATAGCTGAGCATCACCTGCATAGCAGTGAAACAGAAGACCATAGCATCTTATGATCTCACCCAGTGGAAGCGTACACATGACAAACAGCACTGAAGCAAGGATCAAGCCTTGAGGCAACCCACAGTTGAGTTTACTGGCTCCAGAGACAGAATTACCTAATGTCACCTGCTGTTCTCTTCCTGACAAAAAGGACCCAAACTAGCACAAAACAATGACAGTGAGTCCCACATAGTGGCACAGGTAATCTAAACGCACCCCATAATCCACCATGTCAAATGCTGATAACAGATCAAGGAGGACAAAGATGGACCAGTGCCTTCTGTCCCTTACAATGAGGAGATCATGCAACACCTTGAAAAATGCAGTCTCTGTGCATTGACATGGCATACATCCAGAATGGAGAGGCTAGTACTTGTCAAAGTCTCATTGTAAGGGATAGAAGGCACTGGTACTGACTGGGCTAGATTCATAAAGGTGAAAGTAGCACATGGTAAATAAAGAGACCACTAACGTTTCTGCAGTACCACAAGATTCAAGAAGCAACAGGAGTACTGCTGACAGGCATGGTAGTTGTGTTCATTAATCACATTGTGCAGTTTAACAAATTGCATATTAATATTCATGAATCATGAGGTCGTTAACTTGGTATCTGGGATGCAGAAGACGACATCACAGGCACTACAACATAGGAGCCTGTAGTAGTGCAAGCACCATGTAACTGTGAATGGCAGAGAGCACATGCTATCTGCCTTTAAAGGGAAGGTCCCCATCAGCCTTTTATTCTGTTTACCTGTGCTGTTTGTAGGCATCAGCAATGATTGCCTCTATTGCACCCTCCCAATTTCATCAGCATTTAAATGTAAAAGAAGTTAATTAAGACTGGAGAGAAGTCCTCCCTGACTCTGTTGCAAAGGTCATAACCCAACTCATGTAAAGCATCCTGGAGCTTTATGACATTTTACAGCTAAACCCTGCAGTAGTTATACTGTATCAGTGAATGCTGTTGCTGTCCTTTGCAGTCCCCATGTTCTTATGCTGGCCATTAAACTTTTCAAGTTATAGTAAGTTCCCTGCTGTTTTCTGTAGTTTAGGGTGCATCTGAGTTAGAAGAAGAAATGTTTTTAGAGAATACAGGGACTTCGTAAGACATGTAGCAGAACTAAGAGTATAACTTCTGCTGGCTCGTGCAGATATGCATCATCAACTCCCATGATGCCTTGCATGAGTGGGGGCATGACCTTTGTAATGGAGTAAAACAGGTCTTCACACCAGGGCAGAACAGAGTGAAGCAACCTCATTTATATTTAAATTAGGATGAAATAAGGGGAATGCAAGGGAGAGAATCATTGTTCATGCGTACAGACTACACAGATATACAGAATATAAGTTGGGGGGACTATTCCTTTAAAAGCTCAGTCATTCAGTATGTAGTAGTCAGTTTCTGGACACCAAAGGCTGTAGTATCTTGTGTGGTTCCTTGACTTCTTGACTTGGAAACTGAAAGAACACAGTTTCAAACCCTGCTAGAGCCAAATTATTACTGTGTGACCTTGGGCAAGTCACATGACCTCCCAATGCTTCAGACCACCCAGTTATGAAAATGAGTACAGGCAGGGGTTAAACTGGACAGGAGTTCACAGGAACTCAGGTCTCATATCTCTTAAAATACCATATGAAAGTTCCACCACCTCTGTCATTTTTATCCATTTACTACTATAGGAGAGTGCCACCATTTAGAAAAGACAGTTCCACCAGCTAGAAATCTAGATATAAGAGTTCCCCAAATAAACATTTCCAATTCAACCACTGGGTAGAGGCAGACCCCACTGTGACCAATATGTTAAATTTCATCTGGGTATTCTGGGTGAATAATTCTAAATACCACTCTTCGTCCCAACAACATATGCTGCTCCATTCTACTTCTCTCCCCTTCCAGCTCTCTTCCCCAACAACAAAAACAACAATGAACACTGATTGAGCATCTCCATTCTACTTCTACATCATACTCCAGCTCTCCACCCCCCAACAACAAACACTGTTCTGGTGGCTTCATTCTGCTTCTTCCCCTTTCTCCCTGCTCTCTCCCTCCACCAACAACAACTGCCACTCCAATGACTCTGCTCTGCTTCTTCCCCCTCCCTAACAACATATACTGCTGTTATGCTCCATTTTACTTCTTCTACCCTCCCCCCAAATGCTGCTCTGATGGCTTTCTGACACCAGGGTGCCCAATCCCTGGTGTCGGCTAGTACCCTCCCAACTGTCAGTTTTCAGTGTGTGACACTGAGAAGCCCATCTCTGGTGTTGCCAGACATGAGAAAACCATCTCACAATCCCTCCCACCCCTTTATTGTTAACTATACCCTATCCTGCCTGCACAAACTTGATTATCTAAAGTTCAGGGGAAAAATTCATGTAGCAAATGTTTAACGTTTATTTATTTTATTTTTTTTATTTTAATCTTTGGTAACTGGGTAATGTTCACAGGAAGGAACACCAAAAAGTGTGGCAGTTCCCGCTTTTGAACTGGCCTGTGTCCCACTCCCCCACATGGGTAGCCAAGGGGTAAAGCATCAGTATTAAGGGTATGTGGTATTTCTGCAAAAGATCTGCTTTGACAGTGCATTCTGTATTTATTTCGAGTTATTACATGAAAAATACTGTGCTTCTGTTTTAAGGGAAAATAATGTTATCCTGAACCGCCTTGTGGTGTAAAGTTGAGCCAAACTATTTTAACACCTTAAGGTGCTTCAGGACAATGATATGGTGTTCCCTTAAAAAAAGCACAGCATTTAAATAGTTTAACAGTTAATAACTTAACATAATCTCAGGTAAAATCATGAGTAAAATGATGTGAATATTAGAAAAGTAAATTAAATGGCCTTTTTAATTTTTTTAAAGTCTGTGTTGGGTAAGCATAGCCTATTGCTAGACTCCATAATAGACTCAGACTTTTAGATCCTATCTACAAACAGAGAGGTTTCTTTATCTGGCGTGTGCCTCCCAGTACAGCCACACAGAGAGGTTTCTTTATCTGGCTTGTGCCTCCCAGTACAGCCACACAGAGTGGATTCTTTTTATAGGCAGAATCAGGAGAAGAGATGCCAATTACCATTTTTCTAGTTTTGGAACTCAGTGATCTATGTCCATGGGGAAGAGGGTCACATCTGGTCACAGAACTGAAATGGCATGCAGGGATGCCATCAGATTTGTTCAAACTGTTCTTGTTGTGGTCAGTGGTGTTTCCTGTTACAGGTGTGAGGTATTCTGTTTAGTTTTAGGAGAAGCTACAGTTTGTTGAGTGTGAGAATCGAAGGGTCTGATTCTGAGCTATGAGGAGAGGCTCCTTTGTCTGGCCCCCATCATGACTCTATTACTGCTGCATGGATTGGGTCTGTTACCTGCAGCCACTGACATGCAGAATGGCTCCTTAACCTGGTTCAGGCCTCCAAGTACAGCTGTGCACAATGGCTCCTTTATCTCAGCCCAATCAAGTCACGAAGTACAGCTGCATGGAAGAACTCATTTATCTGGGCCCTTCAGGCCTCAAAAATGTGGTTCTGTGGCATGGCTCCTTTATCTGGGCCTGATCAGCCCTCCCGCCACAATCCATCAGATGGAAGAAGTACATGCTACTTAAGAGGAGGAGGAGGGGTGAGTAGGAAAACTGGAAGCAACATTGTGTACCAAGCAGGCTCTCTGTAGCTCTAATTAGGCCTCCTAGTACAGCCACACAAGTGGCACCTCACTCAGAGATCAACTGGATCTTCAAGAACACCGCCTGCACTGAGTGGCCATTGTAGCTGGACCTAAGTAAAAAGACTGCTCCTGACATCTTGAAGTGGGCAAATTGGGACCACCAGTGTATCTAAATGCATGCCACAACCTGACAGTTGGAAGTATAGAATGCTGCTGACTGTGTGTGTGTGTGTGTGTATGTGTATATGTGTGTGTGTATGTGTGTGTGTGTGTGTGTGTGTGTGTGTGTGTGTGTGTCTGTGTATGGAACTGGCAGTGTGTATATGTGTGTGTCTGGCTGGGTCTGTAGGCTCTATTGCTGTCATCCTGAAGATTATGTGTGAACTGCAGGAACTGGCACATACCAAGACTTACAGGGCCTTTATAATTTAAAACAGAATTCCACTTGTCAAAATATAGTGCCAGAACAGTACCTTTCATCAGGGGTGCAACCACAGCTAAAAGGTTGTGGGGGGACATGGCTCTACCAAGCCATTTGGATAGATAGATAGATAGACAGACAGACAGACAGATAGACAGACAGATATAGATAGAGAGATAGATAGATAGATAGATAGATAGATAGATAGATAGATAGATAGATAGATAGATGACAGATAGATAGATAGATAGATAGATAGATAGATAGATAGATAGATATTGTGAATAATTGCCTAGCATTTTATGTGTCTTTTCTGTTCTTTTCAGTTGAGCAAAAGCTGCTAAAACAGTATAATTAAGTATCTGCTCACTTACTGAAGATAGAAACTGACTGAGGATAGAAAAAAGAGGACAGTTCATCTCCAACACAAACTGTTAGGATGCTCATTGCAAGGTGCTTGTGAAAGATTCCATTAATTCAAATAAATCAAGTTAAATATTACTGATCAGGTTGCCTGGAATTCATGAGTTTGACATTCTACCCCAACAAAGCAAATAACAATTGTTTGTTCATTTGTCTTCTGTCTGTGCCAGGATACTGGACAGAAATTGATGTTGTAGTAACTACAGTGAGACTGTGAGAGGCGTCAGTATTTATCTACTCGAAATTCATGTCTAAATTGCTACAGTTAGGTCTCCTACATGAGCTGCTGTTAGCAACTGCAAAAAATAATAATGCTGCTTTCAACTCAGGGGCAATTGATTGAAGACTTGAAGTTTAGCTGAACTAAAAGACATTGAAATACAAAAATAACTTTATCAAATAGCCTTACCTGATATACATCTTCCTCAACACTAAACATATGTTGCAAGTACTACTTTTTAGAGCATTATATAAACTAAGAATGTGCCACCCATTCTGGCAATGTGCTCCACATTTTTAAAGTCTTCCAGTGATACACATTTTTGTGGCTGCAGTGGGTGGAGCCTAGAGATGTTTTGCATGTACAAAAGGGCTAATGCCATGTTTTCTATCTGTGGAACTGACTGAAGGTGTAAATAGTCTCAACCGCCTCACCCTCCTCCAAGAAATGTTTTCCACCCTCAAATAAATATGCTTTCATGTTAGTCAATGGCTGCAGGGCACTATTTTCTTTCTTAAATGGGAGGTACAAGAACTGGAACCTGAGTAGTGGGAGGCAGTATTAGTTATTTTGGGGGGAGTAAGATCCACCCCCACCTCCACCCGAGAAGCTCCTACAGATCCACTCTCACCTTTTTTTGGTTCATGTGGGAGAGGCATGAGGTGGATCTATCATGTTGGAACAACTGACTATCAGAGCTGCCTGGGGAAGTAATTAAGGAGTGCCTGAAACTGCATCTAGGCATATCCCCCCGCCCCCACACACACATAGACATCATGATTTTTTTTCTAAACTCTAAGCATGTTAATATTTGGCTCTAACAGTATGGGCAAGTTGGGCACAAAAATAAAATAGAAAAAAAGGATCAAGCAGGTACCTTTTCCTTTGTCAGATACATGCAGACAGAAGGTCACAAATCCTGTATGACAAGTTCATTATATGGATGTTTTCCATGTAAAACAGAAATTTTGTTATTGTCATGTCTGTAGTATCATTTGTAGCCAGTAAACTACTATTTATGTAGGTACTGTAAATGACAGGTTTTAATTCAGGAATCTAGTCTTGATAAATTTGTTTTTTTAGCAGTTCTATAAAATTTATGTCTCTCTGATGTAAGAGTGCATAGCACAGAAATTAAAGGGGGTTGCCTAATTGATTGTTGTTTGCATGAGAAGTGGGCATAACAGTGGCATGCAAGACTGAAGTCTAACAATTGTTTCTTGGCCATTCTGGGACCTGAAGTTTAACAGTAATGTGTGAACAGAATAAAGTCTTGTGTTATGTGCATTTGAATAGGTTTAGTGCTTTGAAGTTAAAAGATATAAACATATATACATAGGCCCAGATATTCAAAGGGGTTGCGCATGGTGCAACAGGGTTGTGCCATGTGCATCCCCCAATGTGCCCTGGAGTGATATTCAAAGGGGCAGGTTGTGTGGCGCAACTCCCGATGCCCCAGGGTGCATTGGTAATGTATGCTCTACAGATGCAGGGGGTGTGCCCATGCATATGCAGCACATCCCGGTATATTCAGCCTGGGATGTGCGGCACTTATGCTGGCACAACCCCAACATGTGCCACACACTGGTGCTCAAAGTTGAGCCAAAATTAAAAGGCTTAAATGCAGGCCACCCACAGGTGGGCAGCTGTATTTCAAGGCACAACACAACAGCCACCAGCAGTGGGTGGCCACCCAACCAGCAGGAACACCATCCACAAGCACCCAGACCTTCCCTGGTAGTCCAGTGGAACCCCCTCCCTCCCTGTATGCCCGATTGTGGGCTTCTGAAATATTAATTTCTAACCTGGTGGTCTAGTGGTCCCCCCCCCATATGCCTGATTGCAGGCTTCTGAAATATTAATTTCTTACCTGGTGGCTAGCCCCATATGCCCGATCATGGGCTGTTGTAATGTCAAATAGTAGCCTGGTGGTCCAGTGGTACCCTCCCTCGCCACCCACCCACAGAGGACCCCCAGCCACCCAGCACCCCCATCATCGGTGGGCAGCAGCACCCTGCCTGCATACCACCCAGCCACCCACCGAATGACAGCGTACAGTATGATCTATACACCTATTGGTCCACAGTTTGGGCATGCAGACCATACTGTACTACACAGGACCAGATATGTGAATGAACCACCAGGTTAGAAATTAATATTTCAAAAGCCTGCGATCAGGCATATGGGAAAGGGACCACTAGACCTCCAGGCTACAATTTAATATTTCAGAAGCCCATGATTGGGCATACAGGAAGGGGACCACCAGGTTAGAAGTTAATATTTCAGAAGCCTGCTATCTGGCATATGGGGAGGGAACCACTAGACCACCAGGTTAATATTTCATAGTACAGAAGACTGCGACCGGGTGTACAGGAGGGGAGGGGGTTACAATAGCCCACCAGGGACTCAACCCCTGATAACAGCAGCTAGACAGGGTGTCAGGCGCATTTCACCAGGACAACCTGGGCAACGCATGCAATTGGGGCCATAATGACATGCAAATGGCCCCATTTGCACTTTGCATATATTATGGCTTCATTTGCATGCCCCCGGCAGAATATTGTAGGTGATGCTCCTAGCACAACTTCACTTGTGCTGGTTCATCCCCGTGCTCCCTCTCTGTGGCTTGCGCTGGTGCAGTGCCACTGTGCCATGTGCAGTATGTGCACTGACTTTGCCATATTCAATGGTGCTATGCCATGGCGCATCACCATTGAATATCACCTGGTCCTAGCCTCGGCGCAGCCCAGTTGCACTGCGCCTAGGCTTGCACCACTGCCCACGCAGTCTGAATATCTGGGCCACAGTGTCATGGGCACCTGAAAAGGAAGGAGATACTACTGAAATAAATGCTATTCTGATGATTTATTTATCTATGTGTAAGATTTTAGGTATAGTTCTGCCTAAGTCACAGACACATAAGCTATAAAAAGTACATTTAAGGATGGATGTATTGGTCAAAGCTTGTAGTAGCAAAATAAAGCACGAAAAATAAAATATTGTGTTTTTTTTCTTTCAATTGTTTAACCAGGAGTGGTACACTAAGCTGAAAGCTTGTTTACTGGGGCAACCTGGGAGCACATGGAAGTTAAGTGACTTGCTCAGGGTCACCCAGTATGCACGTGGGGGCTGTGGGATTCAAACTAAGATTTCCAGATTTGCAGCTCAAAGCCTTAAACAACTATGCTCTACTGCCTCCCTATTTATGGCAGTCATCTGTTTTATGGTTCATGATGTTGGTGTAATAAGCAGCAGTGCATTGCATAGCAGGTGTAAAATGTCAATAAGTAGGTCATGCAGTAGATGTGCCGAGCAGTTAAGCAAGAAATGTATTTCAGATAGTAAAATATTCCTGTTAGAAAACTGATAAATGTGTGACATTTGCATCTCAATTTCAAGGAGGTCCTAATGGAGTGTCAATGTGCAATATAAAGTAGTTATAGTTTTCAAGTTGTCTGAGTAATTGCTTTGTACTACCACTGTTACTAAATTTAAATGATTCTATGAAGGAAATTAAGTTTATGTAACTGTCTCTAAATGTTTTAAAAACATTTACTTGTCCTTATAATGTAATGCATTAAATGCTGTTGCTAGGTTAAGAAGTCACATAACAGCAATAGAGATGAAAACAATGGGATGCATAGGAATTTGAAAAGTATACATTAGCAGGAGCAGTGTCATGACTTCAATTTTTTTATAGTTTCAGTCCAGATTTTCAACATTGCCATTTTACGGTCGCTATCGCCATGCAAGGAGCGTGTGAGAGAAATGTAGCACACTTGGAGGTGTGCCTCCCTACTAATGCACTGCTCAGTTGAGCAGGCATGGCGTCCTGCACCAATGGGTGCAGCAGCTCAGTATGACAGTGGTGGTCTTGCTTCCAAGAAAACCACTGCTGCCATACTGAGCGCTGCCCCGTCCGCGGCGCTACCTCCCCGTGCACGTCCATCACGCCTGCCCCTAAAGCTTATGCCACGCTGGGAGCCCACCCCAGCGTGGCAAACATTGTTTACCAATGGGGTGCCCAATCTCCGTCAGCTTCACGACCCCCAAGCTATGCTGCTGCCACGCTGGGAGCCCACCCAGCGTGGCAAAACCGCTTGTTTGGATTGCCGACGGGGTGCCCAATCCCGCATTGGCTCCTTGCCCCCACGTAGTTTGCTGATGGGGGTGCCCAATCCCCGTCGGCCCCTCACACACATTTTCTGCCATGCTGGGAGCCCACCCCAGCGTGGCAAACATCCTCGTAGTCTTTCTTTCTAACCTGTAAAACAAAAATAACCCCGGCAGCGCTGCCTCCAGCCCCCCACAACCCGCACTCACCCACCCACTGCGCACCCAGCCTCCCCACACCCCCAACCCCATACTTACCTCTGACTCGCGCAACGATCTTCGTGGACTGGGAACACGCCTGCACTCTTCAAAGCTGACCGCGACTGAGGAAGTGCGGTAAGCTGTATAATGGAGGCTAGATGGGGGTTTAACTGTGCATATCTCAGTCATTTTTAGATTTTTGCACCAAATTTTCAACATGGGTTTTTGGACCCCTTCTCATGAATGATGTCACCTGTCATGGCGTTATTCGGGCCCCAAGGGTGATTTCGCAGGCACTGCACACTCACTTCACAAAATCACCCTTTGGCCTCAGATAACACCATGACAGTGACATCATTCATGAAAAGGGGTCTCAAAAACCCTATGTTGAGAATTTGGTGCAAAAATTCAAAAAAATGACTATTTTACAAGCATGCGTTGCGCAGTTCCTACGCAGGCTCGTAAGTTCGTGAATTTTCAATATTTTCACTCCAGATTTTCAACATTGCCATTTTATCAAACCTTCTTATGAGCTGTACAGCTGTCATTTTCACATCTCGCCCAAAATGTGTTTCCGCCCATGTAGCGCATAATGCGCAATCGGTGCTGCAAATCAATGTATGGAAATACATTAAGAAAATCACAGTGACACTGTTCATGAGCACAGGTCTTAAAATGGCTATGTTGAAAATTTGGTGAAAAAATTGTACTACTGTTTTGACAGTAGCAGCATTGCGCAGTTCCCACGCACGCCTCGTAGACGCTTGCAGAATTTTCAATTTTGCACTCCAGATTTTCAACATTACCATTTTACCACACCTCCTCATGAGCAGTACAGCTGTCATTTTTCACATCCTGCCCAAAATGTGTTTCTGCCCATGTAGCGTGCAATGGCGCAGTCGGTGTGCAAACTCAATGTATGGGACACATTAAGAAAATCACACTGACACTGATCATGAGCAGAGGTCTTAAAATGGCTGTGCTGAAAATTTGGTGAAAACATTCCTAAAAATGACTGTTTTATGACTCTGCGTTGCGCAGTTCCTACGCACGCTCGTAAGTTTGCGAATTTTCAATATTTTCACTCCAGATTTTCAACATTGCCATTTTACCACACCTCTTATGAGCACTGCAGCTGTCATTTTTCACATCTTGCCCAAAACTTGTTTCTGCCCATGTAACGCACAATGACACAGTTGGTGTGCGAACTCAGTGTACGGGACACATTAAGAAAATCACAGTGTCACTGTTCATGAGCAGAGATCTTAAAATGGCAATGTTGAAAATTTGGTGAAAAAATTCCTACAAATAACTATTTTACGAGCGTGCATTGTGCAGTTCCTACACACGCTCGTAAGTTTGAGAATTTCCAATATTTTCACTCCAGATTTTCAACATTGCCATTTTACCACACCTCCTTATGAGCAGTTCAGCTGTCATTTTTCACATCCTGCCCAAAATGTCTTTCCCCCCATGTAGTGCACAATGGCGCAGTCCGTGTGCGAAATCAATGTATGGGACACAGTAAGAAAATCACAGTGACACTGTTCATTAGCACAGGTTTTAAAATGGCAATGTTGAAAATTTGGTCAAACAATTCCTAAAAATGACTGTTTTATGAGCGTGCATTGCACAGTTTCCACGCACGCTCGTAGGTTTGCGAATTTTCAATATTTCCACTCCAGATTTTCAACATTGGCATTTTACCACACTTCCTTATGAGCAGTACAGCTGTTATTTTTGACATCCTGCCCAAAACGTGTTTCTGCCTATGTAGCACACAATGGGGGTAACAAACAGGTCATGCTGACAATTTATTGTGCAAATACCAGCAATTGCACAGGGCATAAAGCACCATACATGCCAAACACCACTGCAAATACCTGCAAGCAAACGTTCAGCATTAACAAATGCTTGTTTTAAACCTCCTCATAAACAGTACAGCTGTCATTTTTTACATTCTGTTCAAAATGTGTTTTTGCACCTGTGGTGTCAAATGGCACAGTCACTGTGCAAAATCTCCTTTTGTCTAATGAACTGATAGTGTCACTGTTCATGCGAAGGGGTCACAAAAAGCCCATGCTGAAAACTTGAAGTGAAAATACCAAGAAATGCTCAGGGCATTAGGGTTTCTGACCATAACGCCCTGCCCTGTAGGTACTGACAGGTATCAGGGGTGTGACTTGGGATTGTCAACAGTAATGCTCATGCCATTCCACCCCCATCCCCACCCTGCAGCCAGTGACAGGTATCGAGATGTGCCTTTGACTCTTCAGCCCCAAAATTCACTCCATTCTCTTATACTGTACCCATTTCAGCGTATTTCCTTATGGAATGGGGTGAGTGTAAAGTTTGTACACCCCAAGGCACACCTCAACACATGCCTGTGTCTGCAGGGTAGGGTGAGGTGAAATGGCATGAGCGTTATGGGCAATGACCCAAAGGCACATCCCAATGCCTATTCATCTCTGCGGGGTGGGGGTGGGGTTGGTGTCACTTCAATACTTCACTGCCATTCCTATTCTGCCTGTCTGTCTGTCTGTGTGTGTGTGTGTGTGTGTGTGTCTCTCTCTCTCTCTCAGTCTATATGTTTGTATAATTATCTAGCTTTCTATCAATTGCATATATCTCCATTTTTACTTATTTCTAAAACAAACCTGCATATCACATTTGCCGGCACTCTGAGCACATACCTGTGAAACTGTGCATATTTGTACTCCACTTCTGCATAGACCTCATACTTTCCTAATATTCCCATTATCACAAGCATAACTACCTTTCCCTTATCAAAAGTGCTCCATTCTGAAAGTTACTATCACATTTTCTCTGCTAACAGTCCATCATTACACCTGACTTCCTGACATTAACACATTGCTTAAATATAACTTTCATCACCTCATGGACAAAAACCCTGTTTCTCAAAAAAAAAAAAAAAAAAAAAAAGGATATATAAATAATCCCAAGGATGAAAATATGCCAGCCATTACTTTTTCATGTACTGCCACCTTTTGTACCATCATGGGGATTTGCATGTGTTTCCCATGATGCTTTGCATTATTAGGGTATGTGCAATTGTGTTTTCTTTAAAATTTGGCTGTCCGGCCAATATCATCTGGGATAACACATACCTCAGTGGCATTTGCTCTGGGGTTCTTTTGTAAACGTATATTGCTTCCTATCCCTTCCATTAAAATGTACACCTCCATATATTTTCCTAAGAATGTGTATGCCTTCCTTAGAACAGAAACTAAAATAAATCTTGCTACTTACAAATCATTGTGTTGTTTCTCCATACCTCCTTAACAATTCCACACAGCTTCACTAATTTCATTATGCAGTTGTGGTGAATCTGACTAGATTTTGTTTATTCTTTGGTAACCTGGTACATCCCACTGGGCAACCACACAATGACTGTTTTCAGGGGTGACCTGGGAACACTGGGGAAGTTCAGGAACCTGCTCAGGGTCACACAGTTTGTAAGCAAAGAGGTCCAATTGAGAGGTGTGATCACCATGTCTTTTCACAACAGAAACACCAGAACCAATGATGTTGTCACATAGACAGGGTGTCAACTGCAATCCCTCGGCTATAATAATCCTGCTGGAACAGACGGTCACTCCCTAGAAAGACTGCTTGACCTACAGTTCATGGAATAGCAGCACAAGGCGTTAAGACCCTTCCCATGTCACCAGCACATTGCTAAAAATAATTTTCCGGGGAAGTAGGAAGGCTACTTAATTCTTTGCATTCACCCATAAATGGAATGTCAATATAATCATACAGTAGCCCCTCACTATAACGAGTGCCACTATAGCAAATTCCAGGATATAGCGAATGTGAATTGTGGCTTCCAGGAAAAAGTTACTAACAACATTTACAGCTGTTTGTGGTATAGCAAGGGAACACTGAAAAACTAAAATGATAGCTTCTGCATCAAATTTTGCCTTACATACTGCCTACCCTACCACACTATGCTTGCACTGTGCTTGCTCCTGCTTTCATATTCAGCTGAGTCTGGCTCGCTCAACCCACTGCCATACTGCCATTTAGAAGGGTACTCCTACTCACCAACAGACACCAACAGCACTGAAAAGACAGCTGCAAACAAACAGCACTCCAGTCAGGAAACAAAAGGCCTGTGGAGAAAAAGAAATAAATACAGTACTGTAATTTGGTACAGCCACGGTCTGTGACTTGAAGTGGAGGGGCATGTTTGTAAAGCATGAGAAAAGTGTGACACGTCCATTTGACTCAAAAAGCATAAAAGCCCCAAAAGATCAATGATTCACATACTGCTTCTAGTGCTTTCCAGCAGCTACTGCATCTAACATCTAAAACTCATAAAAGAGTAGTCAAAATACTGTGATCACAATCTATGAGGATTAAGTTCTGTACTCGGTTACTGTCTCTGTAGCAGTGAAACTTGGCAGCTTAAGAACAATGAAGAAATACATTTTTTAACAAATGGGTAATAATACAGAAGAATTATTGTATCATGCATATAGTGCATATGGAATGTGTTTGGCATGTATGCGTGTGCTAGGTGCTGGCTGATAGTGGTGCATACTAGTGTCCCTCATTGTAAGGAACATTGAGCTATAACAAATACAGGTTATGGCTCCCTCTTCATTCATTATAGTGAGAGGTTACTGTATCTCTTTTTCCACAAAAGCTTTTATTTCACATCACTAGTTAACACAACTAGCAGCCCCTGAAACACAACAAAAGGGGAACCCAAACCAGCCCATCCACCAGCAGCCTGATCCCCTTTTACTGTGTTTCAATTGTGACTTATACAGTATATTAATTAACAAAAAAACTTCATTGAAAACAAAGTTAGGGTTTTACACATATCTCTTCAACCAAAGTGATACAGGTCATGAAATCGGATGTTAGGGTTTACAATTTTGATACCCCTCCCCACCAAACCCTACCATTGGATCTGCACCCTACCATCCACACACCAACATGCATCAGGGTGTGACTAAGGTCATGGTGGATCCCACCCCATCCCCCACACAACCATACCACCACAACACAACCGGTACCCTCCACACACCAACAAGCATTGGGGTGTGCCTTAGGGTCATGGACCCTAACGCTCGCCCCATTCCATCTGTAAGGAACCTGACATGGTGCATGTAGAGGAGAAGGGGTGAGCGTTAGGGTCCATGACCCTAAGGCACACCCCGGTGCTTGTTGGTGTGTAGAGGTTAGGGGAGGTGTTGCAATATCAAGAAACACTTTGCAGAACAAGCTGAACTGATCCAGTGCCAGTTTACTAGTCAAACTGATTCAGAATCAGGATCTGGTTTCCAGCTCTCATTATCCAGGGTCATTTTCCCTTCCAAACTGATGTAGGTCAGTTTGTGTCAGAGATGATCACATGTAACTAACCACAAGCTTTCAGAAGCTAGCATAGTATAGTGCCAAGATAAAAAAGTACTGTATGCAGAATATGTATCTGTGTTTACACATCTGTTTTATCCTCTGTTATCTTATGTGTAGTGATATCTTTTAGTACTGCACTGATTCTATGTATGTATGATCTTATTCTGTTTTATATATGTAAAGCATCCAGAGCCTTTGAGATTGGGCAAATGTCTTGTCCCATTTTATTAACTCTAGGGCTATTCTCTCCTTAGTTTGCAACTTTGCCCTCCTCACCACTTTCCCTGCCTCCCTCTGCATCTCCTGATACACATCTCTGTCCTCGTCCCTCTGCATCTCATTCTACATCCTGAAAGCTACCCTTTAACCTTTTCCATTTCAAATTACTTTCTTTGAGAACCATAGCAGTCTGTCTTTCCTCTTGTTTTTGTTCACTTTATTAGCACAGAGATTTGTTGACTTCTCTTAGCTTAGCCCACTGTTCTTCACTCCACCAGATCATCCCTCCCCCATTAGGTTGCCCGTGTGGCATTCATCCAAATAATGACACACATCATTAAAGGTGGCTGCTACTCACAGTTCTTAAAAATCTCTTCCATTAACATTACGTGTTGAACGCAAATGCAAGGTTTATACTGTGGATATATTAGGATGGTGCTATCACATGTTTCTGATGGTAAAAAGCACACAGCTATACAAGTATCTCATTTTTTATGGTGGGCATGGCACAGGAGTGGGAACTTTTAAAAACCTCAGAATCCTATATGTTTATTTATTTTTTTATTTATTTCAGATTGGGATTAATACTTTTGAGTCATGGACTCATTTACAAAGGTTCCAAGTCTAATACAGAAGCAACAGGACAAACAGCTACACATAGTTTACATGGGCTACACAGGGTTCCTTAGAAGTAAACATAGCAGGTTACAAAGAGTACATCAATCAATCAATCAAGTCTTTATTTAACCAGGCATTCATCGTTGAGCAGCACTCATTTGCAAGATGGACCTGGGTGGAGCATAGACAAATGTTTGTACAAGGCAACACAGATATTCACAATCAGGTTAAAAAAAAAGAAAGAACAATAGTTACATATATAAAATAAGATAACACAGTAGTTCGTATAGGCATGGAATAATACAGACAATGTACAAGGTGTAAAGGCATCTACATACACGGTAGTATCTAAAATCAGCTAGGAGGGCAGTGTTAAATAAAACAGTCAGAAGAATACACTAGGCAGTGGCGGTGTTGGAAGAGGAGGGAGGGAGGAGAAAGGCTAGGAGGGCGTAAGGTACAAAACAGAGTAGAGGAAGGTAGGGATGTAGGGATAGGGGAAAGGAAGAGAGTGGGTGCACTGGAGATGCTAGATAGGAGAGGGAGGGGCAGGGAGGTTGTCTCGACCAGAGGGTAATGAGGCTCCTACCCGAAGTAGGGAGACTAGGAAGAGGTTGGGATATAGAGTCAATAAGTCAGGGGTAACTGGGAGATAAGACATCTAGGCATGGGAGGGAGGCAGGCAAGGTGTCAATGCTTTATGGGTAGGTCTGAGCGGAGATGGTTACTAGCGTGGGCACTGGTACTGGACCTTGATGCGGGAAGCAGTTACACGCTTCTTTGATTGTGCGGGAATATAGTGTCTTGAAAGCATTCAGACAGACAAAAGTGCTCAATTTGAGAGTTTTTTTGCAGATTGTTCCATAAGCTAGACAGCACGAAGCTTATAGCTGCCCTGCCAAATCGAGATTTTGCCTTGGGCACTTTAAGTGTTGTAAAAGAGTAGCATCTTAGTGCGTATTTCCCAACTACACTTAGGGGTAGACAGCAGGAGATATAGTGAGGCAGTTTATTAGAGATAGCTCTATAGGTCCAGAGTGCGGCATTTCTGTCATGCCTGAACTTGAGGGAGTTCTACCCCACAGCTGCATATAGGGCACAGTGATGCGTGGCAAAGGGAAGTCCCGTAATAAACCTCAGGGCTCTATGGCAGAGCGTGTCCAATTTTGCCATGTAAGAGCTAGGGCACTGGCTATAAAGGAAATCTGCGTAATCAACCAGCAATAGAAAAGTTGATTGGACCAACCATAGCTTGGCATCTCTGGTGAGAAATTGGTTAATTCTAAAGAAAAGACCTAACCTTTGTCGGAGTCATTTTAGCAAATCCTCAACGTGTTCAATGAAAGAGAGTCTGTGGTCTATCCATACTCCCAGATACTTGAATTTTGTAACAAATCCTAATGTTTCTCCTAGAATTGTGGTGATCTGGGGAACTGACCCACTAGACACAGGGTTTGCTGTATGGATAAGTGGAGGGAAGAGCATCGCTTTTGTTTTTCTGACGTTGAGGAGTACATTTTTTTGGGAGAAGTTGGCTTTGCAAAAGGTTGAATTCAGACTGGAGATTGTTGCAGGCAGCTTCAGGCATTGGGCGACTCACATAGAGGACTGTATCATCTGCGAACAGATGAATGCTGGCATTTTTAATACAACCGTCAATATTATTAATGTAGATTGCAAAAAGTAGGGGACCTAATATAGATCCCTGGGGCATCCCTCTTTGGAGAGTTTTAAGTGGAGACAGACTTCCTTCACCTTTAACTTGCTGAAGGCACCCTGTAAGATAGTCTGTGAACCAATGCGGAGAGGAGGCGTCCACACCTATGTTTCGTAGGGAGGAGAGGAGCAGGCTATGGTCAATGGTGTCAAATGCCTTGCTTAGATCCAGGGAAACAGCACAAATAAAGTTTCTGTACTCAAGATCACGCTGTCAATCATCAGTTACTTTAGCAAGGGCCGTGATAATGCTATGTTCAGCTCTGAATCTGGACTGCATAGGATTTAGCAGTTTCATTGATTCAAAACAGGATCTCAGCTGTGCTTTTAAAATTTTCTCCAGGAGTTTGGACAATACTGGGAGGAGAGAAATTGGCCTATAGTTGTTGAGATCACAGGGGTTGCCAGATTTGAACAGAGGGATGACATGCACTATTTTCCATACAGGTGGCAAGATGCCCTGGGACAGGGATAGATTAAATGGGTCAGTAATAGGTACTGCTAGGACATGGCAGGCACTCTTTAGGAAGTAAGGGTCTAGGGTGTTGGCTCCAGCACTTTTTCTAATGTCCAGCTGTAGCAAGAGGTCCTCAACCTCTTTTAATGAGGCTGGTTGAAGCATAAATAGCAAGAAAGCGGTCAGAGGTACAGGAGGGTGGTTGTCAGTCTGGGAACGTAGTATGTTCGCTGGGGAGTTATCAAATGCCAGGCCTGCGGTAGCAAAATGGTTATTAAATGTATCTAGTATATCCATCTTTTCGGTGATAGTTGAGTTGCCAGAGATAATCTTGGTCAGAAGGGAGTTTCTTCGAGAGTGGCCCAGCAGGTCATTAACAGTGTTCCAGAATTTAATTGGGATCTTGGTGGCAGAGTCGAGTTCAGAGATGAAAAAAGTAGCCTTCAATTCTCTGATTGATTTTGTGCATAAATTTCATACCCTCCTGAACTGATTCAAATCCTTAGGAGTGTTCAGTCTGCACGCTTTTTTCCAAAGCTTATCCCTTTCTAGGAGCAGAGACTTGATTTCAGGGGAGAACCACTTACAGGTTTTGTTCCTTGTGCAAACTTTAATCAAGGAAGCATACTTATTGAGGGCCCTGACAAGATGTCATGGAAGATATTGTAAGCTGATGTAACTGTTTTGACCAGGTACATGATACATAGGGTGTGGAGTAGAGTACCCTAAGAACACAGGGTACGACTGTTAGATACAATACAATTTGAATAGGTTTATGAAAAACTTTTACTAGTGCAATAGTTCACATTAAGTGCATGACACAGTATGGGACTAAGGAATTCATTCATCACTTTTTTTTAGATGCAGCTGAAAGGCTTTCTCGGCATATTGAGAGGTAGTTGTGGAGAGGAGGAATAGAGCAGGAGGGGTAAGCAGAGGGGAGGGGAAAGGGAGGGTGTTGATGGAGGGGGAGTAGTGAGAGTGTGGACAGAAGGGTTAGGGGAATGTGTTGGGGGGATGATCAGGAAGGAACAGGAAAGGGGTGACAAGGGGGTAGGCAAGGGAAGAGGGTGGGACAGAGAGAGAACAGTGGAAAGGAGCTTGGGGGAAACAGTGGGAGGCTCTTTGGAGGGGGCTGGGTGAGCATATTTATAAGTTAGACTAGTGACCGAGGACTTGGCCACTAGGAGCAAGGGTCTTGCATCAGCCATGAAAGAAAATAAAGTGAAAAATGGGTATCTTGATATTTTTGCCAGAAAATCATTATTTCTAAGAACTACAGCATATGGTGACCCACAAATACTACTTCTTCAAGTGCAGCATGTATTCTGTAATTGTCTAGCAAACAAACAATATTTCTCAAGAACTGGATTTTTTTTTGCAAAGCATTTGCAACAAAAGCACTCATTTTGAAAATATTTTTCAAAGTCTTGTAGGCAAATGGAACGGAAATCATTGCAATCCATTTGCAGTAATACTGTGCACTTTCCATGCCAACACTGTACTTTGAATAACAGCAAACCACATCTGTTTTACAAACTCCTTAACAAAACTGTATGCATATATTCAAGTAAACCATACAGTGAAAACTGCAAAGTAATGGTGTGTACTTTCCAGAGAAAATATAAATATCCATTTTTCAAATGGTTTTCAAGTAGGAAGCAATTTATATATGCATAACTGGATTTTTTTTTAACTTAAACCTTTATATTACAAAGATGTCCATATCAACAAAAACTCCATAAGATCCTTTTCATAGTTGGAAAAATTATAATTAATCACATAACATTATAAAAGGTTGGGAAGTCCAATAACATTGTAGCAGTACCCACACTTTGACAATACCAAATGATTTAATACTTAAGTTTAACACTAAATAATAGATGCATTGTAATATGTACTTACTAAAAGATCAACATTATAAACCTATAACAAGTATAATGTCATATACTTAGGCCCAGATATTCAGAGCGGATGCACCATGCGCAACAGGGATGTGCCAGCGCAAGTACAGAAATGCACCATTGTGCAATATTCAGCGTGAGGTGGCTGCGCAGTGCACTAAGCAATGCTCCAGAGCGCAATAGTAATGAATGCATGCACTACCGTGGGGGGGGGGCCATGAATAACATGCACAGAGTGATATTCAACAGCATGCGCTGTGCGCAATAGGGGAGCAAGCGGAAGTTGCGCAACAGCGGAAATTATCCAAAATAAAAAGGAGCAAGAGAGGGGTGCAAGAACGCAAAAGGGAAGCCACAGGTGGGAGCATGGTAACAGAGAGCCAGGGTGGTATAGAAGGAAGCAGTGCACAGGACTGGGCAGGAGCAGGACAGGGCCTACCAGAACTGAGCCATAGACAGGGTAGGAGTGGGTGTGTGCCTGTGCCTGTGCCACTGTGCAGCAAAGGCCATGGAGTGCCACAGTGGACTGAGGGCAGTGGCAGGAGGCAGGACAGCCACCGCCAAAGGCCAAAGGTATACCCGGTGCAGGGGGAGCATCCGGAATGGACAGCAGGGGGAACGGGACAACAGCCGCCGGGGGGGGACACCAGCCAGGGACATGGAGGCGGTAATGAGGGGTGTGAGAAGGCAGGCAGCAGGGGGGTGCTGCTGCTGTGGAAGGGCCCATCAGCAGTACACCCAGAACAGGCAGTACCAAGCCCACACCAGCTTCGAACACTACTCTGACACAGAGATTGTGGGCCGGTACCGCCTGAACCAGGCGATCCTGAGGCAGCTATGTGAGCTGTGCAGTGATGAGATGCAGGCACCCACACGATGGAGCCATGCTCTGTCAGTGGAGACAAAGGTGACAGCCATCATGTGCCTGCTCATCATGGGCACCTTCCAGAGACCAACAGGGGACATGACAGGCATAACCCAGTTGGCCGCGACATGCCTACTCACACAATTTCTCAGTGCACTGCTGCCACATGCTGCGGAGTACATCCATTTCCCCAGCACACAGGTGGAGCACACAGCACACATATAGGAGTTCCACAGGGTAGCATGGTTGTCTGGCATGCTCGGGGCCATTGACTGCACCCATGTGGCCATCCGCACACCACCTGGCCCAGAGGGTGCGGCATACATCAATCACAAGGGTTACGCAAGCATAAACTGCCAGGTGGTGTGTGATGCCAGGGGGTGCATTACCAATGTCTGTGCCACACACCCTGGGGAGCACACAATGCCTTCATCTGGCACCAGTCTGCTCTGTAGCACAGGCTTGAGAGTGGGGACATCCCCACTGGCCATCTAGTGGGTGAGTATGCATATCATGCAGGATGACATGAGCAGACATGGGGGGGCATAGTCAGAGGTGCCATGGGTACCAGCCTTGTTGGGCCATGGCATAGCAACGCAGACCACCATTCTAATGTCCACCCTCTACACACAGGTGACAGTGGTTACCCGCTATGTCCCTGGCTGCTCACACCATATCGGCGCCCCACGACCCCATCGCAGCTACAGTACAATAAGGCACATGCCACAACATGGAATGTCATTGAGCAGGTGTTCGGGATGCTGAAGGCACGGTTCCAGTGCCTGGACACATCTGGCGGTGCCCTACAGTACAGCCCCTCGAAGGCCTGTGGGCTATTCCTGGCCTGCTGTATCCTGCACAACATGGCCACCGACTGTGGGATAGCCATAGAGGTTGAAGAGGGGGACAGCAGGGGATGATGAGGTCCAGCTGGTGATGGGCAGCCACCCCCTGGGCGAAGAGACGCCCGCCTGATCCGGATGTCACAGCTGCACCAGGACACCATTACAGAAGAGCACTTTGGACAACACAGGTAGGTCATGGGGCCATGCGCAACCACTAGGGGCAAGGGCACAGCCCACAGACAGGCAGGGCAGGACACCAGGGGCAGATGGCAGGAAGGGAATGGGTCTGAGTGTGGCACCACACACGGCGTCAGGGATGGGCAGGGCTGAACACGACACATGCACACACACACACACACCACAAGACATGCACAAGGGGTAGACGGCACACCAACCCCAACAGCCACCCCACCCCCACACAGGTCCACACACAACCATGCCCAGTGTCCGTCACTGTGTGTGCCTCAGATGCTGGGCACCATTGCACACTGGCAGACAGCGCAACACAGCATCATCATGCACATGCCACAGTGACCAGCAGGCAGGAGGGTGTGCAGAGGGACCGTGTGTGTGCAGGGCCGGGTACCCCACCTGTGTGTCGCACAATGCACACCACACTGCACATAGGGCAGCAGCAGACAGTGGCCATGGTGGGAGACAGGTCAGTCACGTGGCACAGTACCATGGCCACCACGGATGCGTGGGCAGCCCCGCCAAGACCTGCCAGCCATGCCAGGCTGACCATTGGCCTCATGGGGTGGCACCGACAGTCCCCAAGGGGTGATGCTGCATGAACATGACCGTGTTCACGCAGGGGTCTGCAGCCCACCGAACATGCCTGCACCAGGCGTGCTCAGTATGCCCACAGCCGAACCCAGTGTCGACATAGCAGGTGTCGCATGGCACCAAGAACAGGGGGTGGACATGACACTGCATAGTGTTTGCAGCGGCTGGGCACCGAACTGGGTGCCCAATGTGGCCATGACAGCTGCCAATGCATTGGTCTGCCTGTCAATGGCAGCAGTCACATCCGCCCGCTGCCGGGCCATCTCTGCCAGGAGCAGACCGTGGTCCCTGCTGCACTGCTCCTATGCTTGGCGCAGAACCACACTGAGTGCATCCACCGCCGTCATGAGCTGCATCTGCTGATCTACTGAAGCCTGGAGTAGATGGCTGTGCTCGTCAAAGAGGTCATCCGCCGGTCCAGCATGCTGTCCCTCATGGTGTTCCTGGGCCTGCTGGCCAGCACCCCTTGATGATGGGCGCTTCACACCAGAGCCATGCTGGGGCACATCCACACACGGTGCACTGCCACCACCCCCGACACTGTTCCCCCATCACCATTGGCCAACTGTTGGCACTGCTTCTCCGGCTGCCGATTGTCAGGGCTCACCGGCACTGCCACAGCGGCCGCAACAGCCCCGCCGCCCTGGACACACACCAGTGCTGCCCCATTGGGGCATACAGGCGCAGGCTGGGACTGTGTTGTTATGCAGGCCACCACGGCGGCACCACCCACGGCAACGCCCATGCCATTGGCTGCTGTGGGACAATCCTGTGTCCCACATGTATCACTGTCCGGGACGTGTGGTCCATCATCATCGGTGCTGGATCTGGCACCAATCTGTGTCCCAGCACACTGGAGACCATGGGCGCTGTCATGCTGGGACACAGGCAGGGCCTCATCTGCACCCGCACCACCCTCATCAGTCCGGACAGACATGCAGGTATGCACTTGTCCGGTCTCTCAGACACCTGTGTAGGTGGATGGGTGATCCTCCATGTCCAGGGCATCCCCCTTGGTGGACACACCCACCACCGCTGACCCATGTAGATGCTCAGGAGCTGTAAGGGAACACATTAGCGTTAGTGGCTCTGCCCTGCCCTGTGGCATTCCCTCCACCACCCACACAGTGACAGCACAGGACCCACCATGCAGTGATGGGCTGCCACCTATCTGGAAGCCACCACCAGGAACACCCTCAATGGCACAACGCCACATGCTGCTGGCCACCCGCTCCTCCTGTGGCATCAGGCATGGTACATCCGGCTGACCTCCACCGGTGGCAGCACGTGCAGCCCTGATGGCAGCCACCTTGATTTTGATCCACCTCCTGTCCATGCCAACCTTCTTCTTACGCTCCTGCACGGACCACTGGTGGCAGCCATGCTGGTTCACGGCACGCGCCACCTCACCCCATGCAGCAGCATGGGCCTGTGGCATTCCCTGCTGTCCGCTGAGCAGTGGTTCCTTGTCAAGATATGCCTTGAACAATGCATCTGATTCAGCCAGGGTGAAGTTGGGCCCCCTCCTTCTCCCCGTCCCTGTTCCTCCTCTTCCTCACGTTCAGTCATGATCGAGCCTGTGGGAATGACAGGTGTCACCTTGGACTGTGCAGTCCCATTCAGCCATCACAAACCACAGTCCCCACATCCCAACAGCATGCAACCCACCACAATAGACTGCAATACCTAACTATGTCCTCTGCAGCCCCATGTCGCATTTATATAGTGCAAGGCATGCAAATGAGGCAAGGTGCAACTATAAGTGGATGCTAATGCAGTGGTTGCACTGTGGAATGGCTAATGAACTGATTTGCATATGCTGGCTGAATATCGCACTGTTGTGCCTTGTGCAATGTTAGTGAGCGTGCTAAAGGCTATGGTGCAGCACTGTGACATGCACAATCGGCACCACACGGCGCATGTCCAGGGTGCTGATGCTGATATGTGTGGTGCTGCTGATGTGCTGTGCATGGGAGGCAGTGCAGGGCACAGCCACCACGTGTATGTGGCGCTAGTACGCTGTTCGCGCATGTGGCACTCGTGCCTTGGTGCACCATAGGCGCCATGGAGCCACAGCGTGGTAGGCCACTGCAGGGCATCACACACAAGCACCCTACCGCGCTACACGCAGGGTGTCCCAATAGCGCTGTGGCACTCCATGCGCGGACAGACCCTTGACCCTGCAGTCGACCTGTGCCCCCTAGGCACCATGCATCCACATGGGTGCATCCCTATCACACAGTTCGGTGACAGCGCGATAGGGACTGGCAGCACAGTACCACGCTGCCTCTGCACATGGAGCACGTGCGCTACAGAGCACCATTTTGATTGCGATACCAACTGCAGGATGCCTCATAGGAGAGCACAGGTGTGGAGCGCAATTAAGCTGGCCAGTTTGGTGGCCCTAGTTGAGCCACATGCTGGTGCCCTATTTGGGCAGTATCCGCTAGACAGGCCACGCACTGCTGTGTGGCAGGAGGTGTCTATTGCCTGGAGGAGGTGACTGGGATCGCCCGGACAGTGGAGCAATGTCGCCACCAGTATGGCGACCTACAGTGGTGGGACCCTGACCGACTGGGGTGTCTGCAGGCACGCGCCCGGCAAGGCGCCGTGCCATGGCCAGGTAGGTGCTCCATCCAAACACTGGTAGTGTCTGTCTGTCCGGGTATCATGGTGTGCATAGGTCCACCCCGCAGGGGGGTGGGGGCCGTCTAGTGGGGGGGTACGTCATGGCTGGGCTACATGGGCATGCACACACCGGGGGGGGCTTTGCTACTGGCTTGTACTGATGTTTCCCTCTCCATGTTTGCACCCTAGGCCCAGAGGAGCACCGTAGAGCAAGGTTGGCCCAAGAACAGGCGGAGCAGGCCCGAGTGGGTGCATTGCCGATGCAGCCAGGACACGTTGGAGGGGCCATGGGTCAGCAGCGCCCTGCTGGCCTGGATGCAGGTGAGTGCTGTGTTTCCCCTTACATCTGTGCATGCTGGGTTGCAGGGGTGGTGGCAGGCCGTTCCCACCAGCACTTGGCCCCAGTGCCATGCACGCCACATGGTGCACTCAGCACTGTACTGTGGCACTGCATGTGTGGGTGGGCATCGCAGGTGGTCCATGTGTGCACTGGGTACATGGCTGTGCCACTGCCCTCGCACCACATAGCCATGTCACTGTACGGCCACAGTGGTGCTGTGCGGGACATGGGTGGTGGGTGTGTGTGCAGCATTCTGCATGGCTGTGAGTGCCTTGGTAGGTGGGTCATGTGGGCGCGGACACTGTGGGTGGTCGCATGCCATCACAGGGGCATGGCCCATGGCTGTATGCCATGCACATTGGGTGAGCTGCAGGGGTCTGGCCAGTCATGCGTAATGACTCTGCTCCCTTGTCCTAGGTGGACAGCGCTGGACTGCACTGGAACGGAGTGTTCAGGAGCTGCTGCAGCTGGTGAGGGCCACCCTGGAGTTGCTCCAAAGGATGGAACGGGGTGGAGGACGGCGTCACAGGAGGAGACACCGAGATCATAGTGGGGAGAGGGTTTGACATGAGGCCCACTACCCCCCTGATGTACTTTCCCCTCTGGACTAACCCTCATACCCCTTCATCCCACTCCCAGTTGTACACCCTTGCCCCATGCCCACCCCCACCTGGTATGTGGCTCCCCCCCCCCCACATTGTAAACAGTTTGTTTTTCTGTTTTGTATAATGTTCAATACTCTAATACAGACATATTTGTTATGACAACTGTGGTGGTCTCTGATTTGCAGTGGGCATATGGTGCTTGGCCACAGTGGTATGCATGGCGTCGGGGGTGGTGCAGGCCTGGGCGTGTGTGTGTCCAGCAGGGACCTGCCTATGGTATGGGTGGGGAACTCGGTCCCTGTCTGTGGTATATGTGCAGTTCCCTGTGTACTGGATGCCTGTGTGCAGTGGTCCCTGGTGCATGTGCTGTGTCCCTGGCACCCCTGTCAGTATGTCCATGGCCCGTGCAGCTGGCCCCCTTGCATGTCTATGGTATGCACGGTCTGCTGACATGTCATTGGTGGCTATCCATGCTGGCCACCCTCTGGCCATGGCTCAATGGCAGCTTGCCTCCTGTCACCAGTATGGCGCACGTCTGCCTCGGGTGGCACTGTGGCCTATGCTGTTGTCCCCCCTCCATGCTGTTGCTGGTGTCTGTTGCAGGGTCTGTGTTCTGATGTCTGTCACTTGTGCTACGGCCACATGCTGGTCATGGATGGCTTCATGGTGCATGCGCAGGATGGCTGGTACACCTGTGCCATGGTGGGGTGCAGGCCGTGGGTACACAGCATCAGTGGTCACACGCCAGCGTCATTTGTTGCCCCGCTATTGTGTCCCTGTGTTGGGTGCCCTTGGGTCTGGGTGGGTGTTTGTCTGTGTCCTGTGTCGCATCCTGTGTGATGCATGCCTCCATGCACTACTGTGGGCAGCTGTGCTGGCTGTTGGGGCCAGTGCTGGGACAGGGTGTGTGCTTGGATGGGTGTGCGGGGTGCTGTCCTGCTGGTGGTGGGGTCCAGGGCAGGCCTTGTCGCATGCGGGGTCCCTCGGGTACCGACGCAGGGTCGACATCTCTGCTGTACCATGGGGGGCCATGCAGGGTGGCACTGTGTCTGCAGTTGTTGCGTTGCTGGCTGGTGCCACCCACTGTGGGGTGCTCACAGTGGGGCTGCCATGCATGGCTCCATGGTGCACAGGGTTGCATTGTCACAGTGGGGGTGGTGGCATGCATTTGGTGCCATGCACTGTTGGGTGCTGCTCCTGGGCAGGGTGTCTGGGGATCGCTGTGCAGGGTGTGCTCTGTATTGATTGGATGGGGTGGCACTTGGTGGCCGGCCCACCTTGTGTTGCGGTCACTGCTTGCCAGGGGGTGTGCTGGGGCACCGTGCCTCAGCTGTAGATTCTGTGCTGGTGTTCATGGGCTGGTGGCCCATCCAGCTCACCACAGGTTGTGCAGTTCATGGGGTGTGGGGGGTGCTGTCTTGTCTGCTGCGCGCTCCTCCGCCCATGGCTTCCATGGGTGGTGCACCCCGGCATCATTTCCCTGTCCCTGCGCATCCCTGGTTGTGCTACTGCACATCAGCCCTGCGCCACTGCGCATCCCTGGTTGCACCATGGTGCAGTTGGCACAATATTCAGTTGTGTTGTACAAGTGCACCTTGGCCTGCGCTGTGTTTGAATATCGCGCGTGTTGCGCAGGGGCACACTGCACTTGCGCCTGCTCCTGCTATTGCGCTACTTTGTGGCACAGTCTGAATATCCAGGCCTAAGTGTCAATCAAAAAATTCATAGCATTTAATTAAAATGTATATTATAGAGATTGCAGCCAACCAAATAAATCAAATTGTATTATACTGTATGTGTTCAGGTAATACAACTAAAAAAATTAACATTCACAAGAAAATACTATCCTAGCAATCAGTACAAGTTAAAATTTCAAATAGATGACCTAGGTTTATTTTAAATTGAAACAAGATTAAATTTCATAGGATTCCCTCTTACCATAGCAATTGGTACTTCACTAGAAGATAAGGAGGAACAAGAGTGACAACCAAAAATGCAGAAGATGCCATAGTCAGCAGACATAACAGAACAAAGTCTTTACCATTTTATTTTGTTGCAGGCAGTGAGCACTACACCACTTATGCATCACACTACTCCTTGATTCGGTTCTGCTTTAGTATTGCAGTACCAATGGTGACATCCATATTTGATGTCATGATCGGGCAGTTTGGCGGAGGCAGAGGACTCCTCTAAAGGTATTCGCTGTCCCTGGGATAGGTGATGTGGCAGCTGGTGATGGTGGGCTCCAGCGGCAAATGGCAGTAACAGTTTTAATGAGTGCTTTGGCACCAGAGGTCAGTCAGGGATGGGTGGTCACTCACGGTGGTCATCCCAGTGGAGGTGGGTGTGGTCCCTGAGCACTGTGTTGTGTGTGGAGCACAGGAGACAGACAGCACTGTAGGAACCACGGTGAACAGGTGGCATGGAGCATCATTCCAAAGCTTGAGTCTAGGTGGGTAGCTTGTCTCAACCAACCAAGTGTTGGGTTAGACTCTCATACTGTCATACATACCCCCTCTCCCCTTTGATGCAGGTCATCTGCAGGGCTGTAGGTGCCAGGCACAGATGCACTTAACGTAACTGCTCTGCCGAGGTGCCACACTGACAGCCACATAATTCAAATTCCCATTCAAAGACCAGAGCTGAGCACATTTCTTTCATCTTGGGCAAGATAATAAACTCGGCGGAGTGAATCGTCAGAGCGACACAGTTATTGAAGACTAATAGAAGTCCTATGTGCTAGCCCATTTGAGCACCTACTGTAAAAATTCTAAAACCCACCAACATGCTAATCGGCCCCTAACACATGCAACTGTGTCGCTCCAACAATGTCATCACGTCTCATGGAGGTGCCATCAAATGGCAGGATCGCGGCGCTGACTTTGAAATTCAGGGATCTTTGTTTACCAAATTAAAAAGCTGACAAAAATGGGGTAAACCTCAATTGCAGAGGTAAGCAGCACCATCTTTTAAAATGCCCCCCCAGCTCTAACTTATCATGATTTCCGTTTTTTAACTTAGTGACCCCAAAAGAAAACCAGTTTAGTTGTCCTTTAAATACATAATGGGTTGAGTACAATAACACATTTATTTACTCACATGATTAGTAAGAGCTTCATAACTAACATGTGCCTTTGCCAGTCTTGAGTTATGGGTTTTATCACATGCTAGTGGAGATAAATGTGTTATTGTACTGCAATGTACTGCATCCGATACCTCAGGATTGGAGAATGGGTCATGTGGTGCCCCTCCACAAGAGTGGCCTCAAGGATGAACTGGGGAACTAGAGACTGGTGAGCCTCACATCTTTCGTGGGTACGCTGATGGAGACTATCCTGAAGGAGAGGTTGGTGGCCCTCATGGAGGCCAAAGGACTACAGGACAGCAGACAGCATGGCTTCATACATGGCAGATCCTGACAAACCAACCTGGTGGAGTTCTATGACTGGGTAACTAGGCAATTGGACAGGGGCCATGCAGTGGATGTCCTGTATCTGGACTTCAGTAAGGCATTTGACTCAATGCCACATTGGAGGCTGGGAAGTAAGTTAGAAGGCACAGGGGCAGGTGCAAAGCTGGTGAGATGGGTGGGAACTGGCTTCAGGGAAGGTAACAGAGAGTGGTGGTGGGTGGGGAGCTCTCATCCCCAAGGATAGTGACGAGCGGTGTTCCACAGGGCTTGGTGTTGGGACTAGTGTTGTTTGGGATATTCATTGCAGACATATCATTGGACATCAAGAGCAAGGTAAGTCTGTTTGCTGATGATACCAAGATGAGAGTGGTGGTGGATGACCTAGGGGGATGGCAGGGGTTGCAGGATGATCTGGCAAAGCTGGAAACCTGGTCAGACATCTGGCAACTGGAGTTTAATGCCAAAAAGTGCAAGGTGCTGCATTTTCGGATGAAGAACCCAAGAAGGAGTCACCAGCTGGGTGGAGTGCAGCTAGCCCAGACACAGGAGGAGAAGGATCTGAGGGTGCTCATTACAGGGTCAATGAAAAACTCAGCATGTAGGAAGGCAGTTGCAAAGGCCAACAAAATGCTGGGTTGCATTGCAAGGGGTATATCCTCGAGGAGGGATGAGGTGATTCTGCCACTGTATAGGTCATTAGTTAGACCGCACCTGGAGTACTGCATGCAGTACTGGTGCCCGTATCTGAAGAGGGACATTAAGTTACTGGAGGGGGTGCAGTGCAGGGCAACAAAAATGATCAAGGATCTGGGGGACTTATCATATGAGAGGAGGTTGAGGGAGTTGAACATGTACTCGCTGGAGGAGAGGATGGACGGGGGGCACATGATTGAAACATTTAAGTACATGAAAGGAATAAACAAGACCAGTACAGAGGGGGCTGTTCAAAGTAAGGGAGGGGAGGGACACCCAGGGCCATGATATGAGACTGGAGGGAGGAAGGTTCATGAGGGAGATGAGGAGACACTTTTTTACAGAGAGGGTGGTAGCTGGGTGGAATGCGTTACCATCAGAAGTGGTATCCAGTAGAACAGTGGACTGCTTTAAAAGGGGCTGTGACCAGGCAATGGGAGGGTCAATGGAGGGGAAAGGTGGAAGGGAGGGGCAGCTGCAGAATAAGGGGTGCTAGCTGCACATTCAAGCAGACTTGATAGACCTCTAGGCCTTTATCTGGTGGCAAATTTCGTATGTTCGTATGTTCTCTTCTCTTCTCCTCTCCTCTCCTCTCCTCTCCTCTCCTTTCCTTTCCTTTCCTTTCCTTTCCTTCTTACATTATTTTGTGCTCCCTGTTCAATAAATTGTATTTATTTTCCCTGCCCTGTTTATTTTCATTTTCATCCTCAAGCCTTTCTCTCCAGGTTTTGGAGAACTTCCACAATGCAATTCTCTGCAATGGAAGGAATGAAGGGACTCACAAAATTATTTTCTCTTTATGCAAATGTATTTTTCAGTTTTTACATTTTTTACATTTTTCAGTCACCACAGTGTTTCAGTTCCAATTGTTTGGAATAATGGACCACCACCCCCGACAAGTCTGCCTATTAGGCTAGGAGGTAGCAGTTATGACCTAAAGGCCCAGGTGGTTCATATGCTGGGGTATTCAGCAATACTATTTTGAAAGTTCAAGCTCACAAGCAACCTAAGAAAGCAACAATGTTATGTGTGAACCTCTTCATTTCCCAGTTATGTCACTGTTGCTATTATAAATCATGTTATTCAGTTCTTAATTTTACCCTCTGCACTTTCTATGTCTAACAACTACACGGCAAATGCAGGCAAGCAAATATTCGACATTGAAAAATGCTTGTTGCTACTAGAGTACATGGAGGATACTAAATGGCCTGAGTCAGAATATGCCATTTTTCTTCAGGCAGGACCATAACTCACAAATGGTGAAGCCACCAGCGGGTTACAAATATCCTGCCCCCTCACAAATGAAAATAAAGGCAATATTTTGAGTCAGTCTTGTCTGTGTCTGGTTAATGTCACACATGTACAAATATAAACCTTTCAGAGAGCTTTTGTTTGTGCTAAAAATGCTTCTTTTGAGTTCACTGCTCGGGCTAGAATGTGTTGCGGTACCGATGTGATGTTATCAACTCTGTTTTAGTTGTTCTTCCATTGGCTGAGAACAAAATGATGACATATTCAACCTATGCTATTTTGTTTGTCATATATTTCTTATTGAGATAAATGTTAATCAAAAATGTGTGTTCTTAATGTTCAGAAAGTGTGCAATACAAGCAGATCAAGGACTTGAAACAAAACAAGGTTGGGTATAATTACACTATTAGCATGATTTTCTTTCAACTATTTTTGGCCAGGAGAGACACACTAAGCTCAGGTGTGCTTCCAGGTGCATCCTATGGAAACAGGGAAGTTAAGTGATTCACTCATGGCCACATAGTATACAAATGGTGGCTGTGGGATTCAAACCCCATTCTCCAGGTTTGCAACTCAGTGCTCTTAACCACCGTGCTATACTGCCTGCCTAAATATTTTTTTTCCTTATACTGGGAGTTAAACCCTGGCCACCTGGGTGAAAACCACAAATCCTAACTGCAAGACTTTTGCTAAGAAAGGAAGCAGAAGAAACAACCAGCAGTGAGGGCAGAGCTTGTTAATCAAGATGGTGGCACTCTAATTTTATATGAAGGAGCAAGAGACAACTCATTTTCATCCATCCAATTGTGTGGCAGTTATCTGGCGGTAACAGAGCACTGCCCCTGATTCCACAAACTCTCAGCTGTCATCAGGTGCAATTTTGGTGAAAATCGGTACTGCACTGACAAAAGAGCATTGAAATAAAAAGAACTTGGTATGACCACGATAAACTCTTTCAGTAGGGCCACATCCCCAACATCTAGGTACTCTACGTGCCCAGGAAAGCTTGCCAGCAGTCACAGCTGGCATCCGACAGCTGCATCCAGTATGACGCACCCAAACACTGCAGTCTCAACCATGGACCTTAATAAAATTATGACAATGCTGGCAAGCTGCTGGAGGATATTAATGAACTTAAGAATACTACAAATAAAACAAATACTGAACTGCAATTGCATGCCACGTGGGTGGTGGGTAACGAAGTGGTTGTTGCACAGCAAAAAGACCAGATTACCAGAAAACAAGGACAGCTTGATAAACACCATGGACAAATCCAATATTTCCTTACTAAAGAGGATGACATGGAGAATCATGCCTGCAGGAACAACATACTGATAGTGGGCATGCCAGAAGGGGCAGAGGGGTGAGATGTGCTTCAGTTTTTAAGAACTGCTCTTCTGAATATTATACAGCTTAACAATGGCCCTCCTCTAGAGCTCGAGAGGATCCACACCATCGCCAGCCCCAAAACCTAGGTTGGGGGAGAGACCCCAACCCATTCTCTGTAAATTTCTCCAGTACCTGGTTAAGGAGCTTTACCTTTGAGTGGCACGAGAGAAAGGTTACTTGATTTGGGAGGGACACCTTATTCAGCTTTACCAAGACCACGCTCTGGATTTATCTAAATGAAGAAGAGCCTACACGGAGGTCAAATGTCAGCTATTCCAGTTTAACATCCCAACCTCTGTAAGATACCCTGCATTGTTAAGAATTTGCTATAATGGAGAGTATATAATGTTTAACAACCTCTGTGAAGTCAAACTTTTTCTCAGAGACATTCAGTCAAAGGGGCAACTGAATAACCAACTGCCACATCCACCATGTAATAGTCACCCCGAAGACATGGACATAGCTTACTTGGAGGCTCCACAAGATTACAACAAGGAGCTTGGGCAGGATGAACAATGGCAAAACATACCAAGGGATAGAGCAAAAAGGAGGAACAAAAGCAACACAGAAAGATGGATGTCACCCACTAAGAACAGATCCTGAAGCCGTCAACGGTTTTGCCAGCTTTCGAATGCCAGCAGCAACTCGCTCTGTGATACCCCCATCAAGACATCTAACCAGTACACTCTTCTTAGAGAACTACCACCCTCAGAATTGCAGCTAGCTCCAGAAACAGACCCTAATGGCAAAAACACTGCCTCCAAGATGCACCTCTCTATTGACTGGGCTCCTCTTTGTCAGGATGGCAAAGGCCGATGGCACATTTATAAGGTAGAAAAAGAAATGGGCAGACTGGATGGGCCTTGCGGTCCTTATCTGCCATCAACTTCTATGTTTCTATGAATGGGCAGACTGTATCAAGGAGATGGAAAAAGAAAATTATCAAAACCTGCTTGTCCAGCCTGAGCATCAATAGTAAAAGTGTAGTGTGTTTTTTCTTCTTTCCTTGTTTTGTAAGGTCCAGTGACTACCTGACTAGCAGCAGCCCCATTGGATCTCTATATTACTAGCAGTCAGGCTAATTTTGCCCGGCCAAATTCACTTCACCCTGCCATATAAGGCTGCCATGAAGCTTTGATATACCGATGGCCACTGCATCACCACCAAATATGGAGAGTGCTGGTGCACAATAGATTTAATTAGCCGGTCTGCAATCTGTTTATAGTCTGCTTTCCTGGGACTAAGAATTTACTTTGGTTGCCCTGTGTAAATCTCCTATTGTGAACCAACTGACTTAGCAGCTGCTACCTTCACTCGGTGAGTGTCTACTCAGGGAATGGATAGTGCCGCTAGACTTGTGTCAGAAGATTAATGGAAGCAGGAGGGAATGGCTGACACTTGCATAATCTTCCACAGCCAGATGGAGCATTGAAGTTATTTCACTAGGGGAAAAATAGGGTATTTCAAATGACACTTTGCCAAAACGAAATGAATTCAAGGTGCGGAGAGCTTCAACAACCTCCCTGCTCACCTGCAGTCCTCTTGACAGAAGGAACATATTAAGTATCGACCACCTGTTGCAAAAAATGCATATAACATTTTCTTTGCAGTTCCTATGTGAAAGGCAATAGCCAAGGTGATTAATGGGGGGGGGGGGATAACACACAAACATGCTCTGACTTCTGCTGACATCCTAGAAAGTGGTCCCTCCTGGATGAGCAAGCTCCAATCTGCTTACTTGCCTGCTTTCCTTTTGGTGCTCACCTCATAATAGACAGGTGCGTGGTATTTCTCTTTACGTATATTATGACCCACCTCTTGACCTCACAGGAAAATTGATTAGGGAAGCAGGAGCAGTATTTTGATAAGGGGCACCATGCTCGAGGAAAGCTGATGGGGCAGAAATGGATGATGTTAGTTTACAGTTCATCCCCAGTTTTATTAGAACATGGTAGGGGCTGAGCCCAGGAACTTTACAGCACATTAGCTAACCAATCACACTAGACTGTTACTAGAAGAACCACCCCCCCTTCCTCAGGGAAACTGAACCTGAGTCATTAGTCTGTATAGGGATACCCACCATCAAAAAAGGAAATGGGATGCTCTATCCACCGAGACTTTCAAAACGTTGGTGTACAGAACTACTTGGATACCCTGGTGGACAGATCAGGTTCAGGAAACTGCTCCACCTACCCCAGTGTATTCCAGCTCTGGCTAAAGGATTTTATCAGCCTCCTACCTCACCTCCTTCCACCCATTTCAGATTTTGCCAATGGTATAAACCACATATGGTGACAATTATGCTCAAAATAACTCTAGGAACCAAAGGGTGTACAGAGTGCTGGAAGGATACTTCCATGCATAGATCTCCTATGTACCCCCTTTTCCCTCATGTTACCAATAACTCCTTGCACCATGTTCAAGTCAAAGAGGTGGACAGACCTCCAGATAACTGCCATACCCTGGACTCCCAAAGACTCCCAATTCACAAATAGAAGGATATGTCCTTTTACAGAAAAATGCCAACTGTCAGGCAGTAGGACAGATTGTTATCAAATATCCCCAGAGTGTTCCTCCAGCCATGGGTGTCAGTGGGAGGTGGATGTCTGGTGTGAAGAGGAATGTCCCCCCATGTTATATGGGCCCAGAATGGTCTAAGGTTGTGATGTTTGATTCCAATGTTAATGTCAATGGTTTTATAGAAAATATACTGTTTAGCAATGAGTCAAGGAACCCTAGAGCTACCTCTGCTACAGGAAAAGCAGCCACTGTGTTTTTAGGGATCATCTTTGGTCCAGGTTACCTTTCTGGGATTTTCAAGTTAAAAAGAGCTGAACAAATGTGTATAGGGATATATAATGGAGCAGTGACTTGGATGAATAGAATAAGTGTGATATGGGATAGCTTGAGCAGGTGAAATGAAAGTAACCATGCTGATACAAAGGCACAATTAAGGGAGGCTGGGCATCAGCATGAGAGACTCATCCATTGGCTGCAGTTTATGACCCCAAACCTAGATTATGGATAAACAGTCAATTTTGGTGGCCACTTCCTGGAATGTGAGGAGCATGAACTTGCCAATCAAGTATAAGCAGATTCTTTCAAGGGTGAAACAGCTTAAAACAGAAGTGGCTTTTTTTGCAAGAAATGAAATTGATCAAACCTGAAGTGTGCAAACTGGCCAGGGAATGGGTATGATGAGAAACCCATAATTCCTCTGGGAAATTCAAATGTGGTGTCTCTGTTCTCTGCTACAAAAAGTTAAATTGTTAAAACAGTCCAGAGAAGGGCAACTAAAATGGTGCAGGGTCTGCAAGAGAAGCTGTATGAGGAGAGACTAAAGGAGCTTAATATGTATACCCTTGAAGAAAGAAGGGAGAGGGGGGACATGATAGAAACTTTTAAGTACCTCAGTGGAATCAACAAAGTCCAAGAGGGTAGCATCTTTCAGAAAAAGAGACGTGCAAGAACAAGGGGACACAATTTAAAGATAGAAGGGGGGGCGGTTCAGGGGCAATGTGAGGAAGTATTATTTCACAAGAGGGTAGTGGATGCATGGAACAGCCTTCCTGAGGAGGTTGTGGGGTCTAAAACTGTGGGAGAATTCAAGAATGCATGGGACAGACATAAGGCAATTCTTGTGGGGGGTAGGAAGAAATAGGCTGTTGGTTAACTAGGATCTGTGGTCTATCCTGTAGGTAGGGAAATGGGTAGACTAGATGGGCCAAGCAGTCCTTATCTGCCGTCAAAGTCTATGTTTCTAAGCCCAAGGAGCAAATATCAGACACTGAAGGGAAGTGGCTTCTGGCTAAGATGCCCACTCCTGTGGGTTTGATTATTCTGGCCAACATCTATGCACCAAATGAGGATACCACAGAGTTCTTTAACACCCTCTCGCAGGCCATTCTAGACCTAACCACAGATGGATCTGATATAATTTTTTTGGGGGGAGGGGGAATTTTAACCTCACATTGGATTATATAATGGATAGATCTAATTCCAAGCCAGAGCCCCATGCCAACTCGCTTCAGATCTTGAGAGACTTGCTTTCTTTACATAAAATGGTAGACATATGGAGACTATTACAACCAGCAAACAGAGATTACACCTATTTCTCCTCTGCTAGGGCAATGTCCAGTAGGCTGGACTACTGGTTTGCCTTTTCCAGATTAACTCATCAGGTGGAGGTGGTGAACATTGCTCCACTCTATATTTCTGATCACGCGCCTCTAACAATGACCCTAGGGCTATGTCACCCTACTACTAAATTGACTACATGACACAGATCCACTCTTACTGCAAGACAGTGATTTCCAAGCATGGCTAACCTCCAAAACAAAAAATGTCTTTCTTGATAATCCAAGAAGGTCAGCTGCTCTAGCCATGACCCAGGAAGCTTTCAAGGCCACAATTTGTGGTAAAATAATAAGCTTTGCCTCTCACCATTGTGAACAGCGAGAGAAAAAGGCACATAGAGTGGAAGAACAATTAGCCCAAAAAGAAACTATTTATAAAAAAAGACCCTTCAAAACTCACCAATAGAAGTTTATATGATAGTGTGTCCCTGAGAATACATTTTAATTATCTGGCCACCAGAAAAGCTGAGCTTCAGATCTGTAGAATGCAACATAAGTATTGGGCATATAGGGAAACATCTGGTAAATTACTTTCATATAGACTCAGAAAATGGCAAACTGCCAGGCATTAATGCAGCTTAAAGACTTAGGGCATTACAACTGCCTCCTCTAAGGCCATTAACCAAATAATGATGGATTTTTACAAAAAACTGTACAGTATGTAAGTGAAATGGGCCAAAGCTTCCATCTCTATCTGACTCCCAGAAATTGGCCTTGGATGCCCCCTTTTCTGATACAGAAATACGTACTACCATGTGTAGTATGGCCCCACATAAATCACCAGCGAAAGATAGTTTTCCAGTGGATTTTTGTCAAACAATACAGGATACAATAACCCCTCCAATGCTGTTTATGCTACAAGAAGTGCAAGAAAGAGGAATACTGCTAGTACAAAGAGAGACGCAGTTATTACAGTTCTGCCTAAGGAAGGAAAGGATCTCTCTCTCTCTCTCTCTGCCAGCAAGCTACATGCCTGTATCCCTTATAAATACAGATGCCAAAATCTTGGTCAAGGCCTTTGCATCCTGTCTGCAGCAAGTTCTCCCCTCCTAGGTGCACACTGCACAGGTAGACTTTGTTAAAGGAAGGGCTGATAAGAGGCAGAAAATTTCAAGCCTCCCACCACAAAACATGTCAGGTAGTAAGGTAAACACTGAGGTACAGTGCTCAAAAGAGGGCAGGACAGAGGTAAATGGAAAAATAGACAAGGGCAATAAGAACAGGCATGGGGGGAAAGGATAAAGCCAACATTAAATGGAGGGCAATGAGTACCAATGCCCGTAGTCTTGGAAACAAGCTTCCTGAGCTAGTAGCCTTGATGGAAGATGAACAATTGGATACTGTGGCAGTCACAGAAACATGGTACACGGAGAACCATGACTGGGATGTCAACGTACCGGGGCACACAGTCTACAGAAGGGACAGGGAGGGGAAAAGAGGAGGTGGAGTAGCTCTATACATAAGGGAAGGGATCAAAGCTACAGAACTAAAAAGTAAAGGGGGAGGACAAGAGGCACTCTGGGTTACCTTGGAGACAGGGAATGGCATCACAATCCACACAGGGGTTGTATACAGACCCCCATCTCAAGGGGAGGAAATGGACAAGAAAATGATAGAGGACATTTTCAAAATGCCTGAAAAAGGGGAGATACTGTTGATGGGGGCCTGAATATGACAGATGTTAACTGGATGACATGTATTGCAGCCACATCCAAGAGTAGGGTCATTCTTGATGCCCTGCAGGGGCAGGTCTTAGACAGCTAGTGTTTGAACCCACTTGGGAGGGAGCAGTACTAAACTTGGTACTCTCAAATGGAGACAGGATCACAAATTCAGAAGTCAGTAGACATCTGGGAACAAGTGACCACTGCACAGTGTGCTTCACAATAAGCACAACCATGGAGACTAGCCATACAAAAACAAGGATACTGGACTTTAGAAGGGTTGACTTTGGCAAAATGGGTGAATAACTGAGGAATATACTAGCAAATGGCCAAAAAGGAGAGGTGGAAGAACAATGGAGAAAAATCAAAACTGCCATCATAGAGGCAACAAGCCTTTGGGTGAAACAAATAAAGAAAATAAAGTGGAGTAAAAAACCACTATGGTTCTCAAAAGAGGTGGCAGGGAAGGTTAAGGAGAAAAAGGCTGCATTCAAAAAGTATAAGGAATCACAGAAGGAGCACGACAGGGAACTGTATCAATTAAAGCAGAAAGAAGTGGAAGGCAGTCAGAATAGCAAAAGCCCAAACCGAGGAAAAAATAGCCAATTCAGTTAAGAAGGAGATAAAACCTTTTTAGGTACATTAGGAGCATACAAGGTTAAGGAGGAATAGTGAAGATTAATAAGGGAGAGGGGGCAGAGGGAGACAGTGAAAAGGCAGAGATACTGAATGAATACTTTTGCTTAGTATTCACAAAAGAAGATGAGGAGGAGTTACCTAAACCAGACAATAGAAGCACTCTGCATAGGGGGGTTGACACCAGTCCATTTACAGAAGAAAGAGTCCTGAAAGAACTCCTAAAACTCAAGGTGGACAAAGCAATGGGGCCTGACAGGATTCACCCCAGAATCCTAAAAGAACTAAGGGAGGACCTAGTGACACCACTGACCACACTTTTTAACAAATCATGGGAGGATGGGGTGGTACCTGAGGACTGGAGGAGGGCAGATGTGATTCCCCTTCACAAAAGTGGGAACAAGGCAGAAGCAGGAAACTACAGACCTGTAAGTTTGACCTCAGTGGTAGGGAAAATGATGGAATCACTTCTGAAAGAAAGAATTGTTGAGTACCTAGATGCCAGTGGGGCAGAGGACCCAAAGCAGCATGGAATTACAGCAGGAAGGTCATGTCAGATGAATCTAATTGATTTCTTTGACTGGGTGACCAAAGTAATAGACCAGGGAGACGCTGTGGATATGGCCTACCTAGAATTTAGCAAGGCATTTGACACAGTCCCACACAAAAGATTAATAATCAAGTTAGCCAGCCTGGGAGTGGGTCCCAGGGTGGTAGCCTGGGTAGCAAACTGGCTGCACAACAGGACACAGAAGGTAATAGTGAATGGAACACATTCTGAAGAAAGGGGGGTCTCTAGTGGAGTACCTCAGGGCTCAGTACTGGGTCCAGTCCTCTAACATCTTTATAGGTGACATTGCAGAGGGTCTGGAGGGAAAGGTATGCCTCTTTGCAGATGTCACAAAGATCTGTAACAGAGTTGTTGCACAAGGGGGGGTAGAAAGGATGAGAAGGGACTTGGCAAGATTGGAGGAATGGTCAGACATATGGCAACTTAGATTCAATGCAAAGAAGTGCAAAGTAATCCACCTGGGAAACAAAAACCCAGGAGAAGAGTACACAATAGCAGGGGAGGTGCTAACAACAGTAAAAATGGAAAGGGACCTGGGGGTAGTCATATCAGATGATCTAAAGGTTGATAAGCAATGTGAGAAGTCAGTAAGGAGAGCCAGGGGGATACTGGGATGCATAGGAAGGGGCATCACAAGTAGAAAAAGGGAAATGGTTATCCCTCTGTACAGCCAGTTGGTGAGACCCCATCTGGAGTACTGTGTGCAGTTTTGGAGACCTCATCTATGCAAGGACATAGACAGGAGGGAAGCAGTCCAGAGGAGGGCAACTAAAATGGTGCAAGGTCTGCATCAGAAACCATATGAAGAGAGACTGAGAGAGCTTAATATGTATACCCTTGATGAAAGGAGGGACAGGGGGGACATGATAGAAATGTTCAAGTACCTCAAGGGAATCAACAAAGTCCAGGAGGGTAGCATCTTTCAGAAAAAGAGATGTGTAAGAACAAGGGGGCACAATTTAAAGATAGAGGGACAGGCTCAGGGGTAATGTAAGGAAATTTTTTTTTCATGGAGAGAGTGATGGATGCATGGAACTGCCTTTCTGGGGAGGTTGTTGGGTTTAAAACAGTGAGGGAATTCAAACATGCATGGGACAGGCATAAGGCAATTGTGGTGGAGGGTGGCAGGAAGTAGGTTGTTGGTTAACTAGAATCTGCAGCTTATCCAGTAGGTAGGGAAATGGGCAGACTGGGTGGGCCAAGTGGTTCTTATCTGCCATCAAAGTCTATGTTTCTATGTTTCTATGGCTAGTGCAGACCATCATAGGGCATTAATTATGCTGATGCAGTGTGTGGCAACTCTCTCAGCTCCAGCTGCCGCTATTACGGTAGACTTAAAAAAAATCATTCTACTCCATAAAGTGGGAATACCTTCATGCAGTACTGCAGCACTGTAATTGTGGGGAAAATTTCAGAGGGTGGGTGAGAACTCTATAAAATGGACCAACAGCTAGGTTTCTAATCAATAATATCCTCTCAGATCCCTTTCCTTTGTATCAAGGCACGAGACAAGGATGCCCATTTTCACCCATGCTGTTTGTGCTGGCAATAGAACCATTAGTGGTGGCAGTTAGGGCTCACCAAGGTGTTGAAGGCCTAAAAGTAGGGAATAGAATATATCATACTAAATAATATGCAGATGACTGCCTCATTCTGACAAGTAACATATCTGAAAGTCTTTCCATGTCCTCAAGCTCCTATGCTCCTTTGCAGGAATTTCAGGCTTAAAAATAAATGTTAACTAATCAGAGGTACTCCCTCTTAACACCCTCACTACATCTGACCTCATAATGTTATCAGGCTTGGCCTGGGCAAATGGGGAAATAAAATATCTTGGCATTAGGATTTCCCCAGAGGTCAGTAGTTTGGCCGATAAGAACTTTGGCCCCCTACTTAACATGCTACAAAAGGAAGTGGATAGATGGGCCCACTTCAACCGCTCCATGGCAGGCAAAATAGCAACAATTAAGTCAATGCTTGCACCCAGGGTCTTCTACCTACTCTCTCATATACCTGTCAAGACTCCTGACAAATGGTTTAACAAACTTAATTCCCTTATAGGGAAATTTCTCTGGGGAACTCAATTCCAAGGTACAGAAGAGCCAAACTGAGGACGCCATGGACCAGAGGAGGGTGGGGTTTACCGTACTTCCAACTCTATGCTTATGCCTTCCTCACAGCTAGGACATGCAGTATGTTCCACCCTCCCAGCCCCAATATGCCAGCCTGGATTGAACTAGACTGCAGTATATTACAAGGAGCCCACCCCTCAATGTACCTTGGTTTTACCCTTCCAAAACAATTTCACCCCTGGCTAACCATGAAAGCGGTGAACTCAGCATGGTACAAAATGAGAAAAATCTCTAAGGCATGTTTATGCCCAGGGAAATTCACCAACCTTTAGAACAACCCCAGTTGGTGCACTGATTATAAACCTATTCACTGGAGAGAATGGCAGGATAATAACATTCACATGGCTGGTGATTTGCTCACGCCTGATGGATTGAATTTTGAATCCTTTCTCACACTGTAAATGAAATACAACATACACAAAAAAACTTCAGGAAATATTTGCAGCTAAGAAGTCTGCTTCAGGTTTGGTCAAAAAGGGAGAGTTACTGTCTGAACTGTAATTCCAAGGGGAAAGGGCTTAAAACAAAGATGACAGTCTCAGCATGGGTATGCTCACATGCAAGTTTTGTTGGACATATATATAAGATGCTAAGGGACAAGGGCCCAGACTCCTCACTACTGGTTAAACTGAGATGGCAAAAGATGTTAAAGGTTACCATTTCTGAAGAGGAATGGCTACACTGCTGGATTTTGGTGCACCAGACCTGTAGGGATCCCCATAGCCTACCTAATCAGAACAAAATCCAACATTTATGGTATCATACACCAGTACAACTTAAAATCCTAGGTTTTCTACAACATGTGGGTGCTGGAGATGTGGAACTGCCAGAGTGGATCTGCTTCACATTCTCTGGCAATGCAATCATATTCACCCCTTTTGGAGGAAGGTTGTAGCCAGCTGCTCTGAGATCTTACAATGCACTATCCCACTGGACCCGGCATTGTTAATATTGGGTATAGAACATGGCAGACAACCCATGGCACACCAGCAGAAGCTTTTGCTAATTCACACCTCTGTGGAAGCCAAAAGATTGATCGTAGGAAGTAGCACACAACAGTAATCCTGACTTTCAAGGAATGGCTCCTCACAATGGAGAAATTAGCTACATTTTCCAGAATGATTCAGAACAAGTCCAAAACTGTAGCACTCGTACCCAAGTATGAGTTAGTTTTGGGCTTGTTCTGAATGCTTTTATCTACTGTTTGAGCACCTTGTCCTTGTGCATACTTCTATGGTGAATGATCCTACATAATGACCCACTTTGTAGCCCAAACTGCCCATCAGTTCCTAAGTAGATGGTCCCTGTTCTTGCTTTATATACAAGACAAACAAAAATCCTCTAATGGTCAGTAGAAGTAAGGACCTGCTTAAACCCCCTGGAAGGACTCCTCAGAGCCTGATTTCATTTCCAGTTTAAAGCTGTGTCAGATTACAATAAAGTAGTACTCTTGCTCATGAAAGCTCCCCCTACCACACAAGGAGGACCTCATTAAAAAAATGTTCATGCCTTGCTCAAGATTAACCCCACAAGCAATGTTAAGACCATTGGTTAAAGCACTTTTACTCAAGTACTGGTTATCCTCTTATCAGCTCCCTAAGAAATGTTTGTATGGTAGTAACTTGTTGTTAGATTTGTCATTTTAGCCAGATATTGTACCAGTTATACTAGTATGTAGTTCTCACTGTTATGCCTTTATTAAATGTATGTATGTATGTATGTTCTTGTTTTGGAAATCTCAATAAAAAGGCTAACTACAAAAAAAGAAACAACCAGCAAAACTAATTAATTTTATGGAAGGTAAGTAATCACAAAAGGTGTGTTTTTAACTAGATATAATATGCAAACATGGTTAACCGTGTACCTTTAACAAAATGCTGTTCTAGAATGTTTAGGGCCATCAGTGGAATTTATAGTACCTTTAAATTCTGACAATAGACCTGGGAACTTTGGGCAGCCAATACTCTGGCAAGAAACATTTAAAAATTTGAAGGAGACTGGCAGCCCAGTGGAGGAGAATTGTGTTTCTGCCTGCCACGTTGGCGACCCAGGTTCAGGAACGGACACAGGTTGCTTGCTCAGTAGGTGGGTTGAGGAAGGATCTAGCACCCAATGGCAGCTCTCCTTTCTCAGGAAGGGGGGACACTAGTTCTCACTGCAGGGACTGCCACCTGGTGGAGTTTGGGCAGCAGTGTAGCAGAAGAGAACATGCTAGCGAGGGGAAGGGCAAGAGTGTGACATGCTTGTGGGAACAAAATCTTAATTAGAAAAATATCTTATTAGAATTGTATGATTTTGCATTATTTCAGTAACTGTTTTATATTCTTTATAAATGTCTAATCATTAATTAAGGTAATTGGGAAGAGTCTTTACCAAGACAACTGGTTTAAACGTTTGTCTACATGAGCTCTCTAAGCAAAGAGAAGAATTGTCTCTGAGAAGGGGTTTAAAAACAAAATCCTGCCTAAATGGAACTTAGGGGACATGGCATCTATGACTCTCCTTTTAAACAAAGGTTCCCTTAAACTGGGCCTCTTTAGAGGGTGATACTAATAGACTGCTTCAATCTCTGCTTACATTAGGAAAAAGCCAGTGATGCTAAGCTGGAGATAAGGTAGCCTAGCAATTTACATCTCAGTAATGTATACTCTGGTACTATCAGACACCAAATACCTTGAAAAAAAGTGGAAAGAAAAAACTTCAATTCATTTTTAACAATGAAAAAGACTTTTGTTTCTTGCAAGACTATTTTTAATGCTTCCAGCATGAAACTTACACAGTTAATGAAGAACCATTCAATCTATTGACTAGCTAAGTTTGAAATTTTCAACTTATGGAGAATGTCAGTTATTTGTGAGAGTATCCTATATCAAAAGTATCAAGACTGGCGCATTGGTATTTGGTCTTAAAGAATAGCTGGCATCATGACAAGTTCAAAGATATAATTTTTGTGTGTGCAACTTGGTGCTAAACAGATAAAAACTGTCTCAAAGTGTTAAGAGGCAAACATGTTTGACAGGTTGATTTATGGGTCCCTTGGAAGAACAAAGACCAGTTTACCTGCAAAGGAATTTCATGCTTTTGAGGACTTTTCTAAAATGTTTTCTGGAAGAAACCTACCTTATTATGAAGCTTGAGACATAGAAAACAGAAGAATTCTTAAATTTTTGAAAGATTTTGCTAAGAACTAGTTATAATCATTATTAGCTTATCTCAGAAAATGTGTGTCTCATGAAAATGAGAGACACTTTAAAAGACTGCTTTTAATGAGCTGAATCAAGAAATGTTTATTTGACGACTGTATCTTGTTGCATTCAAATGTTAGAAGGAAAATTAATGTTAAACTTAAAAACTGGACTCTTGCAAAGGGGGACTGTTGTAACAGGGAGTAATTAGCCACCCCACATTTTTGCAAGGACCAACAAGGACTGGTGCAATAATGACCTAGAAAGACAGTGATGACTCTGTACCAGAGGTAATTAAAGCCAGTTCCTAGAAGCAGCTGGCAAGTCTACATCCAACTGAGTTGCTGAGAATTCCTGTGTATGTGCAATGGATATTTTTACTGTTAAGTACAGTTTTGAAGTTCCTGCCAAAACCAGAGCAAAAGGACAGAGACTGCCTATTGATGTCCATCAACCAAGAAACAAGTTTGCAGTGCTGTGTTGACAACAGATGGGTCAAAAGTTCAGGGTTCGAGTGTGAGCAAAAGAGGAAAAGAACACAGAAACAACAAGATCCAGCCACTAATGAGGAATTTTGCCATCCAGGGAAGAACTCACCAAGATTCTGAAATCAAGAAGAAAATCTAGACTCAACTGCTAATTAGATGCCTTGAGTATTATTTTAAATTAATTTTATAATATTTTAATCAGGCTTAGCTGGGAGGTTACATGGGAAAAATTTATTTCTTAGATACTAGAGTGTTGGGTATATAGTCAGAGCTTAAAATCTAAATAATGATATATAAACTTTTTTTGCATAAGAAAAGGTATTTGAATAAGTTACAAAGAGAAATTTTGAAATAGTAATAAGACAAAGCTATTTGAAAACGTTATACAAGAACCATTGTACTGTTTGCAAAGGTTACCAAAACTGCAAGCTGTATGCTTTTTTTTCTGAAGCCTTGTTGTGTTGTATTTATGCTAATTTCACTGACCCAGATATTCAGAGCACTTGCTCAAGGCACAAATGTGTTGCGCCAGCACAAGTGCGAAGATGCGACACTGAGCGATGTTCAAAGGGAGCCACAGCACAGCTCAAATACCATTACGCCAATGCACAACCAAAATGTATGCATTGCAAGGGGGTGTTCCCATGAATAAGTGGCACAATGGCATATTCAACGGGCGAGCATGGCGCAAGTCAGGAGCAAACCCAGGATACACCAGGCAGACTTGAGCCAATAAATACAGGCTCAAACACACAGACAGCAGATGCGCAACACTGAGCCCAGTGAGAGGGAGTGAGAGGGAGCCAGAGAGGGAGAGAGACAGACAGACAGATAGACAGAGAGAGAGAGAGTGGCAGTGACTGACGGATGGACTGACAGAGTAAGAGTGGCACCCAGGCAGACCCAGCGACCGAATAATAGACAGTGGCCCATTTCTGATGGACGTCGTAATGAGGGGAGTGAGGAGGCAGGAGGAACAACAACATGGCTGACAAAGGGCCCGGTGGCGGTATGCCCGACACAGGTGGTACTGTGCCAGGATCATGCATGAGAACTTTAGTGACACAGAGATTGTGGACCAGCACTGCAAACAGGGCTGTTCTGAGGCAGCTCTGTAAGCTGTGCAGTGATGAGATGCAGGCACCCACCAGACATAGTCATGCCATGACAGTGGAGACTAAGGTGACAGCAGTGATGTGCCTGCTTGCCACGGGCACCTTCCAGAGACCAAAGGGTGATACCACGGGCATCACCCAGTCAGCCATGTCCCGTCTCCTCACCCAGTTCCTCCATGCTCTGCTGCCACATGCTTTGGAGTACATCCAGTTCCCCAGCACACAGGCAGAGCATATAGCAAACATGCCGGAGTTCCACCGGGTGACAGGCATGCCAGGCATGATCGGGGCACTAAACTGCACCCATGTCAGCATCCACACACCACCTGGCCCAGAGGGTGCGGTGTACATCAACCAAAAGAGGGATACCCATCCATCAACTGCCAGGTGGTGTGCGATGCCATGGGGTGCATAATCAATGTCTGTGCCACACACCTAGGAGTGCACACGATGCCTTCATATGGCACAGTTCAGCACTGTACCACAGGTTTGAGCAGGGAGACATCCCCATGGGCCACCTAGTAGGTGAGTAGGACGTGTGCCAGGGTGGCCAACAGACGAGGCCCCAGGGGTGAGGGAGGATGGGGCAGTGGGTGATGTGCATGTGGTGGCTGGGAGGGAGCGGGTGGCATCACAGCACAGCACAGGGATAACCATGTTGTTACCCACACAGGTGACAGTGCATACCCACTGAGGCCATAGCTGCTCACCCCTTACCGGTGATCATCATCCCCCACAGAGGACCGATACAATGAGGCACACACCAGCACGCGTAAAATCATCGAGCGTGTCTTTGGCATGTTAAAGATGTGATTCCATTGCCTAGACAGATCAGGCAGTGCCTTACAATACAGCCCATTGAAAGCCTTTGGCATATTCCTGGTCTGCTCCATTCTGCACAACATGACCATTGATTGTGGAACAGTAGTCGAGGCAGATGAGGATGACAGCAGCAGGGACGATGGTGGAGGAGCTCCGGAGGGTGGTGGGCAGGTGCCACTCAGCAGGAGCGACCCCAGACTGGTGCAGGAGGCATGTCAGCACTGGGATATGATCACAAGGGAGTATTATGGACAACAAAGGTGAGTACACAGACACACAGACATGGCCCACACAGCATAGCACACACCACAGGGGACAAGATGGGCACAGTACTAGTAGGCATGCTGGGATGGGGGTGTACTTCAGACAGGGCAGGGCCATGAACACATGAGCATGCAGACACACACACATAGCAGCATATGCACAGGGTGAGGGACATGGCATGGATCAGACACATGACATCGGTGCACAGGCAGCACCAGTGCATGGCTGCCATCATCATATCCATGCCACATGGCCCAGAAGCATGGTCCACACACACACACAGGGGGCAAGCAGCACAGTACACATGTGTGCCACCACTTGCAAGCTGCACCACCCCCCCACAGCTGCATGTGGTGACAGCAGCAGATGGCAGGGCAGGGCAGTGAACACATCACACCAACCACTCAGTCCCATGGCCACCACAGCCACAGGGGTGGCCACACTGGGGCTGGCCAGAAGATGCCTGCTGTGCATCAGCCAGGGGGTATCAGACACTCCCACCAGGGGTTGATGTGTGGGACTGCAACCAAATCCACTCAGGGGTGTCCTGGTGGCCAAACAGGCCTGTCCCAGGGGTGTCTGGGATGCTAAAGTCTGATCTTGGCTTCCACCCTGCTGGTGTCACCAGACACTGGGACCATGGGATGGACAGTGCTCTGCAGGGGGTCCTCTGCATATGGCAGAGCCCAGGGGCAGCTGCCACAGCCTGCCCAGCTGCAATGGCACTGGCCATGTGGTCCATTGACGCCACAATGGTACCAGTCATGCGGTCCACAACTGCAGTGGAGGCCTCCTGCATCTGGGTGAGCCTGTCCATCAGCTGTGCATCACCCCATCCCGCTGCTTAGCCATCTGGCACAGCACTGCCTGCAGTCCATGCACCTCACTAGCAAGCAATGCCTGGTTCTCCATGGAGGCCTGCAGTAACCGGGTGTGCTACAGCAGCTTCTCGGCCTCCTGGTCCTCATGGTCTGGCCGCTGTGCTAGGGAAGGGGTCTCGGCATGCCACTGCACAGCCTCCCATTCAGGTGGATGCTGCACAGTGGGCCATACAGGGGCCACAGTGTTTCCTGGCACAACAGTGGTGGGCACTATGGCATGCTGCCCAATGTCACCTGCATCCTGCTGCTGCTGCCTGACTGTCTGCTGGGCAGGGCCCCATGCCTTGCCGTACCCACAGCACCACCACCAACCACACTGGACATGGTTGCGGTGCCACACACACAGCCACACCAGTGGGGATGGGGGGGTGGCTGTTGGGGTGCAGGAACAGTGCAGGGACCTGTTGGTGCCTGTGTGGCAGGTAGGGGAATCTCAGCCACCATGGCCCCTATGCTCTCCAGTACCAGTGTGAGGCCATTATCAGTGTTGAACGCCATGCCAAGCTGGGTCTCTGCACACAGCACCTCCAGGCTGTCATCATACAGGAACCCAGTCTGGGGGTCATCCGACCCCATGTCAGGCACAGCCACAAGGCTGGCTCCACCGAGGCATGGCCTGTGCTGCTCTGGATGCCCATTGAGATCAAGGGTCGGGCATCCGTGTCTGCAGCTGCCTCTGCCCGCTCCCCTGCATGGAGGTGTGCTGGTGCTACAAAGCAAGAACAGTGTGTCAGTGGAGCAGCCACCCCAATGGCCACCCCACCCAAGCACCCTATCCCCCACCCCACCCTGACCACACCCCCATCCAGCCCCACCCATGCCACTGTCTCCACCTGCCACCTTGCCACACTGTGTATCCACATCCACACATGCACAGGGTGGTGGGCATGGCCTCAGACACACCCACATGCCTTGCCCATGACAGGCACAACTGCCAGCTGGACATACTCACCATGCAGTGTGGGGCTGCCACCTGTCTGGAATCCACCACCAGGCATGCTCTCCACTGCCATGTGGCTGATGGTGGAGGCCATGAGTTCCTCCATGGCAGTCAGCAGAGGCACAGTCAGTGGCCCACCACCAGTCATCCTGCGGGATGCCCAGATGGCCACAACCTTGTCCTTGATGTGCCTTTTGTCTGTGCCAACCTTCTGCTTGCACTTCTGGGTGGTGCGGTGATGTTACCCATTTGTGTTCATGTACTGGGCCACCTCCTCCCAGACTGCCGCACTCCTCTGGTGCCAGTGTCCCTGCCTGCAGAGGCCCTCCTGATCCATGTAGGCCTCAAGAGGGCAGTAGTCTCAATAGCAGTAAAGTTTGGCCTGTGCTTGCGAGCAGGACCCTGGCTCTCCTCTCCTTCACCTCCCGACATTCTTCCACATGTGGACATGGAAAGCAGTGTGGGTCAGTGCCTGCACCTTGCATTGTAGTGCCCAGTAGCAGTGTGTGATGAGACCTTGGACCCCTATGTTGCCGGTCACATACCTGAGCAGTTGCAATACAAGACTGCGACCTGTGGTGTAACGCAGCACTTTTAAGGGGCAAGGCATCCAAATTAGCCTGTGTGCAATTGTAATGATATGCTAATGCACCCCACTGTACCATGCATTGGCTCATGAGGTGATTTGCATGCAGCATTCAAATATCGTGTGATTGCGCCATGCGCAATGGAGTTGCGCTGGAGCAAGTCCATGGCACACTACTCGCACATGCACAGTGTGTATGCCTGCAGTGTGCATGTGTGCTGCAGTGGCCACACTGGTATTGTGCATCCGGCCCAGCTTGCGCGATGCTATGGCATGGCACAAGCTGCACCAGTTTGCCATCGTGCATGTGTGCATCACCTGTATCGCGCACATGCGCATTGTGCAAGGGGGTGCTGACCTCTGACCCATGGGTCCTTGTGTGACCCTGTGACCCCACTAGGCCCAGGTGCACTGCCCTTGCCCAGGCCTGAGCTATTGCTCTGCACTACGCAGTGACTGCGCAGCCACATGCTGTGCGATTGCGGCCCTGTGTACCCTATGATGCATCCTGCACATGTGGCAGGCACGTGCACTGATACACGGCTATGTTTCTTTCTATCCCAGCAGTTCAGCATGGTGCAGAGGTACAGCGTGAGGGCAGCCAACTGATCTGTGGTAGAGCTTATCAACCTGGTGGCTGTTGTTCAGGGACAGCTGTTCGGCCAGGTGCCACTGCAGCAGGCCAGGGTGGAGGTGTGGCACCATGTGGCAGAGGCACTGGAGCAGCACACCGATGTTGGTTGCTCAGCAGAGTAGTGCAGGCACTGCTATGAGGACCGGTGAAGGAGGGCACTGGACCACCTGCTGTGTCTGCAGGCACGTGTCCTGTGAGGCTCAGTGATACAGCCAGGTAGGTGTGCTCATGTTGCTGTGATGGCCCGGTATCATACTGTGGTGTTGGAAGGGCTGCACTGCATGGCCCACAGAGAGGTAGAATGTCAGCATGAGGTACCATGCATCAGGCGTGGCTGCTGCACCAGTGGCAGCCGTGCTGGTGTGTGGGCCTATGGACAGACGGGGACACACAAAGTGTATAACGGGCTGTGTGGTGATGGTGGGCTCTTCATACATGTCTGTGTACTGATGTCCACCTCTCTTCATTCCCTCCACAGGGCCGGAAGACTGTAGACAGGCCAGGGCAGTGGCAGAGGCAGCCAGGGCAGCACAGCAAGGTGGGCAGCAGGGGGCTCCAGCTGCACAGCATGGGGCAGGTATGCATTTCCACATTCCTTCTCAGTCACACAGTGGGGTAGTGGTGGGATCGGGCAAAGCCATGGCCACCTCTGCCATGTGCTGTGACAGCTGTGTGTGTGTGTGTGTGTGTGTGTGTGTGTCACATGGTCTGTCATGCATGCCACAGCATGCCATCCCTTGGCCACGCTGTACTGGCTGTTGGTGGGGTGGGCATGTGCCCAGATGCCACCAGTTGTGCTGTGGTGCTGCTGCTGCTTTGTGCCATGTGCCTGTCATGGTGCAGTCCTGTGGCCACTGCACAGCTGCATCCACCTTTCTGCACCACCGTGGTGTGCCGTGTTGTTGGCTGGCATTGTCTCCCCCCATGGGCCTCCATTACGGGCTCTCCAGTGGTGTGTGGAACCGCCATCCACTGCACGCTGTGGGTGGGCCATTGCACTGATTGCCTGTTTTGTCCCATGCCATAGGTGTGTTGAAATGTGTCCTGCTCCATGTGCTAGGTGGGAACATGCCAGGCTCCTGAGGCAAATCCTTGTGGTTGTACAGAGGGTGCTGGTGGCTGTGGTCTCCCCACAGTGGATGTTGGCAGCAGACCGGAGGAGGTGGAGAGGTGGGGTGGCGGCAGGCCGTGGCCACCATTGAGGGGCCCTGTTGATATCCCTCCTTTACCTTGTTGGTCCTGTTCCCCCTCAGTCCCCCTACCCATTGCATAGCCCCTGTTACCTGTCCCCACCCTTTACTGTCCCTCCACTGTCCCTGCCTCTGTTACCTTGTTTGTTGGTGTTGTTGTTGTTTTACTCTTTATAAAGCATCTTTCAGCTACATGATTGTCTCTGTGTCTGCTTTGCAGGTGGCATGTGGCACTATGCTGCAGTGGGCAGGTGTTGATTGGTGGTGTCTGTGCAGGAGGGGCGTGCAGTGCTCCTGTGGTTCACAGCTGTGTGCAGTGGTGTACCACGTTGTGGTGGGGGTCACCTCCTGGTTTGGTGGGTGTACTCTGTGCCTGCAGGGTCACTGTGGGGGTGTGGTCAGGGTGGGCAGTGGGTGTGTGCAGGGGTGGCATGCAGTTGAGATCCTCCTGCTGGACAGGTCTGCATGCTGGGGGTGGGGTGTCTGCATCCCCTGTTGGGTGACCAGTCCTGTGGGATCTGGCCCTCTGCCTGGGCCCTGACCCCGGTCCTGCCCAGCATGTGGGCTGCCTGTGTGCATATGAGGCATGGGTGTGTGTGGCACCGGAGACATGGGGTGAACACCCATTGCAGTGTGGCAGTGGCCACAGCTGGCTGGTTGGTGGCCTGGGGGGCACTATTGGCAGACTTGCATTGTCAGTGTCCACTCCGGTCCCCAGCTGGTCATGCCACCATTGTGGTCTGGGGTATGGTTCAGTGGTGTGCAGTTGTCCACTGCCAGCAGCCTGGCTCTGGTTACTTTGGTGCATGGGGCTCCTTTTGAGGGATGTGCCCCATTGTGTGTTGGGCATTCATCCCTCCTGCCTTGTGCTTGTGTGTGCACTGGTGTGCCCTGCTGGTGGGGTCCTGTGCCCATTGTCACTTGGCTTCCCCAGCCTTGTCCCTGTTCATCTTGTCTGTGCTCTGAGCTTCCCTGGTTGTGCTAGTGCATCACTAGTTGCACCCTGGTGCATCTCTGGTTGCACCATGGTGCAACTGTGCCATATTGAGCCATCTTGTGCTGGCACACATCGATGTGTGCAGTCTCTGAATATGGCACCTGTTGTGCCATGGGGCATCAGATTTGTGCTGCGCCAGACTTGCGCCTGCCTTTGGCACATTTCTGAATATCTGGGCCACTGTGTTTACAATGTTTTATTATCTATGCAAAAGTTATTAGTAATTAGTTATATTGTACAGGGAAAAATAAAATCTAGTTTTTATTTACTACAAATGGGTGTGGGAGGAGAGTTATTCATACTTATCTAGAACTATTATACAGTAGGTTGTATTGTAAGGTTTGAGCCAGTCTTACATTGTTTATATGGTCTTATACATATTTTATAACACGGAGCTGAAGGCTTAGCTAAGTGCCAATAAAAAAAACATTGGTATTCCAGACTATTGTTCTGACATTTGAGGGTTGCTCATCCATGGGAATAATGGTTTAATGAATAACACTTCACACCTTAATTTGTATAAAAATAGATTATTCAATTGCAAAGCTACTGAATTGCGTAAATATTGTTTTTTTCTGTTTTGCTTTCCTCTGAGTCTGAAGTTACCTTAATTGAAAGTAAGGAGCTGAAGTCCTGAATTTAAGTAAGATAGTCTCCCTGATTAACAGCATAAGTACAAAGCTGCAAGAAAAAGATCTTGTAAGCATCATAAGAAATACTTGGTTATTTAAACCGTTGTTGGGTGAAGGCTGTTATTATTTCATTGCTGTTGTCTAAGCTAATTGTTGTTCAACCATGTCAGCTCAAGGTATGTGTGCAAAAGTTTTTAAATCTGAGGCGGTAATACATTACCCAATGTTTTCTCTGTCTCTCATTAAAACAGAGTAACTGAGACCTCTGTGTCAGAGTTGCAATCAAGATTAAAGGGTAGAACAACTAGAAATAATTACTCAAAAGCACTCATTGCTGATTAATGGACTACATGATGATAAAAGAAGTTCAAGTGATAAAATAAGCAAGCTAGAAAAATTGTTAGAAGATAAATCTTTTGAATGTGGTAAACATACAGGTCAGGCTGAAATAATAGAGAAGCTATTACAAAAAAGTGAAAAAATACTTTTCTGATGACTGTTTTGCTTTAGTTAAGATAAAGACTGAAAATGCTGTTTTATAAAGTGATTTACATGCTGATAAGCAATGACAAAAGCAATGTTTAAATTTGGAAAAAGAAAAAGTTGAATTAGCAAATGCATATGAACCAGTTAACAAAGATTTGGTTGAATTAAGGAAAAAATATGAAAGTTTACCAAGTAAAAGTAAAGTAAAGAAAAAACTGAAAGTATTTAAAAAGTTAGACTGTAATGCTGATTTTGGTATTTCCTCTTCTAACCAGGACTAGCACACTAAGCTGAAAGCTTTTTTTTTTTTTACAGGTGCAACATGGGAGCACAGGGAAGTTAAGTGACTTGCTCAGGGTCACACAGTATGGAAGTGGAAGCTGTGGGATCCAAACCCAGGTCTCGTCTGCTGGATGTCACCAGATTTGCAGCTCAGAGCCTTAAACCACTGCGCTATACTGCCTCCTCTTCTGACAAAGGGTCATTTGATTCAGACAATCAATCACACAGAAAAAGAACCCTAGATAAGTAGTGATTCTAATTCTGATTCAGAAAGAGAAATAATTGGGAAATATAAGAAAAAGCATAAGAATAGACAAAAGGGGGGTTCCTCTGTATCTCAAGCTAGGATGTTTGAGGCCACAACCTCTAATACTCTGGCAAAGGGGGGAGAGGAGTTACCTTTTTCTAAAAAGGAAAAAAAAAAGAAAAGTCAAAGCCTATGTTAGACCAAACTGTGGCCCAGCAGCCTTACCAAGCCTCATCTCAATACAAAAACCAGAATAAAGGATATGCCAATGGGTATGACAATTATAGAGGTGACAGGAATTACTACAGAGGGTGCCACTATTCAGATGATAATCAGCAAAGTTATAGTGCACCTAAAAACAGGTCTAGGCATAGTTTTCCAAGACTAAAGGAGATGATTAAAAATGCACAGATAAAATGGAGGAATTTAAAAAAGAAATGGAGGAGCTAAAAGCTCTTACTTAAAGCTATGTGCTCCAAGTTGCTCAGTCACCTTCTGACACCCATTCTCCTGTGTAAAATCCTTCTTCAACAGTAACTAATGCAAGTCTGACTTACAGATTCTGTTCACTGTATTGCTGACATGGTAAAAGAAACCACTATTGTTAAAAAAAGTAATGAGGTTGGAATGAGATTTAAAAATGAATGCATGCTAAGTGAAAATGAGAATGTTATCTCCTTGTCTAGCCTTTCTCAGAAGGTGTCCAGAGTTAGTGTAAAAAACCGTATGAAATGCAGTAGTGAAACTGCTATGTTGCCAGGGAAGAAAAACAAAATTTTACCTGGGCAACTTAATTTCCAAAGGAAAAGTAGAAAGGTTTTACTTTGACATAGACATTGAAAAAAGTCTGAATCACGAGGCCCTGGTGAATTGAATTCAGGAGCAGAAGTGACCTTAATTTCCAGGAACTCTCTTGATGAGCTGACTAATGCCTTATGTAACTAAAAAAAAGAAGCTGTATACCCTTTCTGACAGCTTACAAATTGTAGGTTATGGAGAGGAAGCTTAGATGACCTTAGGTAAAGTTTGGTTGAAATTGAAATTTGGTAAAATGATAATTAAACATCCAGTGTATGTTATCAGCAAAAAAGTGATGATTTCTTGATTGGAAATGACCGTCTGAAAAAATTTTGTTGACTACTTTCACAAAGTTCTGTGGTCACAGGTAAATAGGCCTATTCCAGTTAGAAAGAGTTGTAAAGTTTCTAAACAATCAGAATCATGCTACTTTGAGAAAAAAGATTATGTAATGATTAAACTGAATTTTGTATGTTCTGATGTACTAATGTATCTATTTTTGATAATTCTGAAAATTTGGCTAAATGGAGAAGTAAAGGTTATGTGGTTTGTTTGTCAAAACACAATATGGTGAAATCTGAGACTAATATCAGAGGCCTAAATTTCTTCACAAAAGAAAGTAAATCCTGTTTTTCTTAGTGCCATTCTATTCCTAACACAAAGATACTGAACTCTAAGTACGCAGCCCACCAAGGACTGTGGAAAGGAGATGCCACTAAATAAAACAAAAGGCAAATTTAAGGTGCCAGCCAAGACAGAGAACTTGTAAATAACTAGCTGTGTGTTGCTCCTAGGCTATGCATTGTCCAATCAGTGCACAGTTTCACAGAGTGTTAAAAAAAGGGGATACAAAATGTTCCAAACCACAATTGAAGCTTGAAAGGTATAGGTACTTGTGCCTTGAAACTCCAGATATAGCAAAAAAGTACATAACATCCTGTACGTAATGCAAGGTTTGTGATCTTCCATGTCTTGGGTTAGACATATTTGTACTACTGGATGTGTATATAAGCATATCCAATGAAATTATGTGGTTACAAATAAGGGATGACCCTTACCCAAAAAAATTGACACCACAGGCCTTGAGGTTTCAACAAACTATTCCTCAAGTGTGCCATGTGGTGAGTGAGTTCACTACAATGATTTCAGATTATGTAAAGGAATTGTCTGCTAGGGTAATGTAAGAAATGCCTGACTTAACTGTATTGTTTGTGCCTAACCTGTGGTAGTGATATGGACTTAAAGATCCATTCCACACCTTGCCTGGATATGAGCACTAGTGTAATGCATGTTTTAGTACATAATCCAAAAGCAGAGCCTGTCACTTTAAAAGCTAACTGTGGGTTAGAAATAGTGATGGTGAATCCTTTATGATTTAGAATTAGTTGTTCCAGTTATTGGGGGGACTACCAGAGCATGTTACCTAAAGAAAATGAAACAGAAGAGTTTTAAAGAAGTATATGTAGCTGATAATAAAAAAAACTGAAATGATTCAAAATAACGTAGATCTGGGTGAAAACTTACCTTTTCCTGATTTTATGGAACAAGTTAACCAAGTGTGTACTTGTAAAACTAAATCAGAGAAGGAAAGGAACTTCTATGTAAAATGTTCTGTCTATGGAAAGATGTTTTTAAAAGATGCCCATGATTGTGGAGTAACTGACTACATGTTACCAGGGTGCCCACAAACCCTAGTAAAGGTTCAATTTAATATACACCAGTACAAAACACCACAAGCATCTTAATAACACAGACAAGAAATGTTGAATAAGCCTGAATCTAATTTGATTTTTAATTTTGATTTAAAGAAAATGTACAAGAAATAGTGACAAGATAAATTCTGATTTAGTGACAATACAGTAAGGTAACATAACAGTAGAAAAATGTTATAATTTCATTAAAGATCCCAATGTAACTATGAGCTCTAAAAGTAATCTACAAATGGACCATGAACTAAAATCCATGTGCTACCAGAAAGTTAAATTCCAATCAAGGAATGATATCCTGGTAGAAACTGGTAAAAAGGTTACAAAGGCCCAAATGAGTAGTACCTTCAGCACATGGGGGACAGAACTTATGAACTGTTAAAAGAAATAGCCTACATGCCTTACATGAACTGTAATACTAAAGATTAAAACGTACAAGATTACATTAAAGTGAATATCATGAAAAATAGTCACACTAAAAAGTTTAATTGTAATGATGATATTTGTAAAAAGGTGAACAAAGAGGTAATTTGTTGTAAAATGAAACACCTCTGAAAAAATGTGAAAGAAATATGTCAAAGCAGTTGAAGTTAAAGTGTACATAGTCATAATTATGATTAATCCTGTAGTACTGTACATATTTCTATGCATAAATGTACATCTCTAATGATGTCACATCTGATGATATCACATCCCATGAAGCTACACCTGATGATGTCACATGTGATGATAGCATGCGCTGATGATGTCATAAGTTACCACATGCTGATTTAATTTTATGTTCTGTGATTCATTTTCTCTGTGATGCTTAAACTATATACCCATATAGTAGGATTACAGTTTTTGATTTAAAAAATGTATTATTTCAGAATACAGTTTAATTCAAAAAGGGGAAAATGTGGGAACAAAACCTTAATTACAAAACTATTTTATTATAATTTTATTATTTTACATTGTTTTAATTAATATTTTATATTCTTTATAAATGTCTAATCATTAATTAAGGTAATTGGGAGGAGTCTTTACCAAGACAATTGGTTTACATTTTTGTCTACATGAGCTCTCTAAGCAAGAGAAATAATTGTGTCTGAGAAGGGGTTTAAAAACAAAATCCTGCCTAAATGGAACTTAGGGAACATGCCATCTGTGACTCTCCATTTAAATGGAGGTTCCCTGAAACTGGGCCTATTTAGAGGGTGATACTAACAGACTGCTTCAATCTTTGCTTACATGAGGAAGAAGCCAGTGATGCTAGGTGGGAGAAAAAGTAGCCTGGTGTAACCCCCTACAAATGGGGGTTCCCAAAAAGTCTTCCTTGAGCTTGCCTAAATGCTCACTGCCAGGCTGGTGTCCTGAGTTTTAGTAGTTTAAATGTGATTGCCAGAGAGTGCCTGTATAGCCTCCATGTACTGTCTGTTTAAGAGCTGCCTGGATTGTAGTCATAAGTAATCTGAGAGTGAACTCTGTTGAAAGATGTAACTATTTGCTGAAAATCATTTAGAGTGATAATGTAGTTTGTCTAATCTGCCTTCTTTGCAGCAAGGACTGTTTTATTTATTTCTACTATCTTGGTCCTGGACTGCCGAATTGGACCAATCAGTACTGGTGGGACCTAAAATGGAGTGGGACTATAGGAGCTGTCTGGACTCAAAATCTGTAGGAATTGTAGTTTGGGGCTTTTGGTGCCTTTTTGCACCTGAAGGGGGAGCCTTTGTTGTGACTGACAGACAGATCAGCCAACCGAACCTTTTGGATTCTGGAGAAAGTCCCAGGCTTGCTGGCAGTTGAGTCAGATCTAAGTTGGGAACTGAAGAAGCAACAGCTTGAGACAGTCAAGCAGCCATCTGAGTAGATTTGCATGGGAGAACTGTGGAAAGGCCTGAGTTGTGGCCTGCATGTCTGCCTGCTGTCCCTGAGAGGGAGAGAAGAGAATAATTTCGGACTAAATCCAAGTTTGTGAGAACGAAGTAAGCCACTGATTTTTTACCAGGCTCATACCTGAAGAAGACCAAATATTTTGCTGAATGCGATCAGCCTGTCAGGATTTCCAGCTGCTTTTGAATCCCCGGTTTGTGCAGAGACTCTGCGATTGTGACCGGAGAGTGGTTTGCCTGGTACAGTAGAATTTCCTTACATGTAAATGTGCTGTGAGTTGTTAGTGGGTCATAATTTGGTTCCCCACTGTGTGAACTGTGTTCTGCTTGCTGGAAGCTGTATCCAGCCCAAAACAGACTGTATCCGCATTTGTCTCCATTTGGCCGGAGCCTTGCCACACATGCCCAGCCAGACTACCCACTGCACAGAGAAAGCCATCGATGAGTGACCTGCCTGGGGATCAGCCCCCTGCTCCATGCTTGAACAGGAATGACACCTCGGCAATTCGTGTGGGCCCTGCTTCTCCTGGCACTCCAGATTAACCACCTGCTGTCTTGATTTTCGTCCAGCCTGTGTCCAGTCTTGGGTATCATGAGTAATCATCAGGGTAGCTCCCTGCAACAACAGCCTAATCTAAAACTATGTCATCTGATTGTCTTGGTGTTTCCTTTTCACAAACTGAGCCCTCCGGCTCCAGATTACAAATAGTGTGTGTTGTGCATGTTGTTTTCTTCCATCACAGGGCCCCAACCAGCTGCAATGTTCCTGGCTAGCCCACCATTTTCCATCTAGGTACCCAGAGTGTGTGACTGTTTATGGACCCTGAAGTGCATGCATGACTGTTTGATGGATACAGCCTTTAGGCAAATTAACCTGATTATGTCCCTCCCTTGTTCAAGTCCCTTAAATAAATCAGATCTAACTCTTTTTTGCAGTTACCCTGACTGTGATTCCAGTTTGTGCAAGACGACTCTACTGTTGTTATTTGCTGTGTATAACCTTGTTTTACAGGTGGTCCCTAGGGCCGAGCCAGAGGAATGCCCTGGTAGTAAGTGCAAACAGTGAGGGTACTTGTGTGGTGTATCAGAGGTATTGTGAAAGTGATTATTGTGTATTGGTCTGGCCACTAGTAAGGAAAGAGGGAGGTTACAGTGTCCCGGAGGGCTGTGCCCAGGTTAGCTTGACCACTACCATCCTGACCTCTGGGTGGAGGCAACCATTTCAGAACTCAGGCCCCTTAACCTGCTACTAGCCAAGCAGGCAAGGGTAGTAGCCCTTGAGATAGTGCCACCTAGGGGTTACACTAGCAACTGACACCTCAGTGGTGTATAAACTGGTACTGTCAGACACCAAATACTTTGAAAAAAAAGGAAACAACTTTATTTCATTTTTACAATTGAAAAATACTTTTGTTTCTTGCAAGACTATTTTTAATGCTGCCAGCATGAAACTTACATAGTTGATAAAGAACCATTCAACCTATTGACTAGCCAAGTTTGAAATTTACAATTTTTGGAGAATGTGAGTTATTTATGAGAGTATGCTGAATCAAAAGTATAAGGACTGGCACATTGGTATTTTGTCTTACAGGATAGCTGGCATCATGACAAGTTCAGAGACATAATTTGTGTGTGTGTGCAACTTGGTGCTAAATAGAAATAAGCCATCTTAAAGAGTTAAGGGTGAACAAGCTTGACAGGTTAATGTATGGGTTTCCTTGGAAGAACAAAGACCAATTTACCTACAATGAATTCCATGCTTTTGAGGACCTCCCTACAACATTTTCTGGAAGAAACCTACCTCATTCTGAAGCTTGAGACATGGAGAACAGAATATGTTTTAATCTTGTAAAGATTTTGCTGAGAACTAGAGTTATAATCATCATTAACTTATCTCAGAAAATTATTTGTCCCATGAAAATGAGAGACATTTTAAAAGACTCCTTTTTTAATGAACTAAATCCAGAAGTGTTTCTTTGAAGACTGTATCTTGTTGCTTTCAAACTTTTGGAAAATTTATTTTAAATTTAAAAACTGGACTCTTGCAAAAGGGGACTGTCCTAAGAGGGAGTAGCTAGCCACCCCCACCTTGTTTGCAAGGACCAACCAGGACAGGTTGCGATAATGACCTAGCCTGACAGTGATGGCTCTGGACCAGCGGTAATAAAAACTAGTTCCTAGATGGGGCTGGTCATTCTACTTCCAACCAAGATGCTGAGAGGTCCTGTGTTCATGCAATGGGCATTTTTGCTATTAAGTACTGCTTTGAAGTCCCTGCCAAAACCATACCAAAAGGACAGAGACTGGCTATTGATGTCCATCAGCCAAGAAGGAAGTTTGCAGTGCTGTGTTGACAATAGATGGGTACAAAGTCCAGGGTTCAAATGTGAGCAGAGGAGAAAAAAAAACAGGAACAACACGATCCAGTCACTAACAAGGAATTTTGATATCCAGGGAAGAAAAACTCACCAAGATTCTGAAATAAAGAAGAAAATCCAGACTCTACAGCTAACCAGGGGCCAGATATTCAAAACGTAGCTCCGGGGCTAAATTAGCACTACCCAGCATGCTAAATTAGCCTTGAACCATTAGCAAGCTACATTCAAAGGAATAGCCCAGAGCTAAACCTGCTGAATATAGCATGCAAAGGAAGCAGTACAAACAGGGCTGGGAGTGCAGTGCTAAAATAGCCTGGAACATAAGACAGATCTGAATATATGGCGATAAGGAAAGTGCAAAAGGCAGCTCAATGGACACAGAGGTGGAGCAGTTAGTTACAGAGTTGAAGTTAGTGGACAATGTGTGTGACAGCAATGAAGTGTTGCACAACAACTGCAAACAGCAATTCAGGCCACACACTGCAGAACTGTGCTATACTGATGAGAGGTTTGCCCATGGCTAACCTGATTGGACATTGCTAACACATTAGCCCGGTGCAAACAGGTTAGCCTGGGGAAAATGTTTACTATATTCAAGGATCTTATGCAAAAGAGCCTACTTAGGTAATCCGTGGGCAAACAGTCACATTTGCATCTAATTATGGCTACTCAGCATACAATTCCATGTAGATTGCCTGGTGCTATTGCATGGAGCTCACAGCAACCCCCATTGGTCAGAATGGCAGTACAGGCTGGAAGCTGCAGGCCAGGCTGCACTCACAGCAACCCCCTTTTGGTCGGAATGGAAGTACAGGCTGGATGCTGCAGGAAATGGGTGTTTGCAGGCACAGTCAGTGCATACTACTCACCCATGCATCACTGCACTGAGGGACACAGATGTGCTGACTAAGGGGCAATGAGAGACAATGACTCTCATGATGAGAGACACAGCATCAAACATGGAGATAAAAGCCCAGAACACAGTGGAACCATAGCCTCTGCTAGTACAAGGTATAAATCTTCCTGTAGCAGTGCAAATTATTGTTAATTGCTGCCTTATAGTATGAATCTACAGCACATCTTCTGTGTGTGCAGCACCTTGTCCATGACGGACAGATGAGGGACACAGCAGTTTAAAGGGGTAAAATGAGGGATGTCCCTCATAATGAGGGACACTTGGGAGGTATGCTCCCATTCTGTACATAGTCCACTAATTCTCTGGTAGTCCAGTGGTCTCCTCACCCCCCCATCATGATCCCCGACCCCCATAACTTTATAAAATAATTAATTTCCCTGGTAGTCTAGTGTTCCCCAACCCCCCATCATGGTCCCTGACCCTCGTAGCTTTATAGAATAATTCAGTTGCCTGGTAGTCTAGTGGCCCCCCATCACCCATACAAGTGCCTTCAGAAAGTATTCACCCCCCTTGGATTTTGTCACATTTTGTTGTGTTACTACCAGAATCTTTACTGCATTGAAATGATTTGTTTCCCCCTTGATTCACACAGCATACTCAACAATTTAAAGGGGCAAAAATATTTTTATTGTGTAACAAAAATGTATGGAACGTTAAAAACTGAAATATCTTGTTTACTTAAGTATTCACCCCCCTAGTCAATACTTTGTAGAAGCATCTTTGACAGCAATTACAGCTTTGAGTCTTCTTGGGTATGTCTGTATCAGCTTTGCACATCTGGATTTGGGGATTTTCACCCATTCTTCCTTGCAGATTTGCTCAAGCTCTGTCAAGTTGGATGGGAGTGTCGGTGAACGCAATCTTTAAGTCTTTCCACAGATTCTCAATGGGATTCAAGTCTGGGCTTTGGCTGGGCCACTCAAGGACATTCACCTTCTTGTTCTGAAGCCAATCCAGTGTTGCTTTGGCTGTATGCTTGGGGTCGTTGTCCTGTTGGAACGTAAATCTTCACCCCAGTCCAAGGTCTATTGCAGACTGATGCAGGTTCTCCTCAAGGATGTGCCTGTATTTGGCTCCATTCATTGTTCCCTCTATCCTGAGAAGTGCCCCAGTCCCTGCCACTGAAAAGCATCCCCATAACATGATGCTGCCACCACCATGCTTCATGGTAGGGATGGTGTTACACAGGTGCTGAGCTGTGTTCGGTTTGCGCCAGGCATAGCGCTTTGCATTCAGGCCAAAGAGTTCAATTTTTGTTTCATCAGACCAGAGAATCTTTTACCACATGGTCTCAGAGTCTGCCACATGCCTTCTTGCAAACTCCAGGCATGCTATTATGTGGCCTTTTCTCAGGAGTGGCTTCCATCTAGCCACTCTTCCATAGAGGCTACATCTGCGAAGTGCTGCAGAGATTGTTATCCTCTGGACAGGTTCTCCCATCTCAGCCATGGAACTCTGTAGTTCTGTCAGGGTGGTCATTGGGTTCTTGGTCACTTCCCTGACCAAGGTCCTTCTTGCCTGGTTGCTCAGTTTGGGAGGACGGCCTGCTCTAGGAAGAGTCTGGGTGGTTCTGTAATCTTTCCATTTCCTAATGATGTACTTGACTATGCTCCTGGGAACTTTCAACACCCTAGAAATGTTTTTATACCCCTTCCCAGATCTATGCCTTCTCACAATTCTATCACAGAGTTCTACGGACAGCTCCTTGGTCTTCATCATAGAGTTTCTGCTCTGACATGCACTGTCAACAGTGGGACCTTATATATACAAGTGTATTTCCTCTGAAATCATGTCAATCATTTAAACTGACCACAGGTGGACTCCATTCAAGTTTTAGAGTGATCTCAAAAGGAAATTGGATGCACCTGAGCTCAATTTGGAGTGTCATAGCAAAGTGTGTGAATACTTATCATATCAAGACATTTCAGGTTTTTATTTTAAATTACACGCACAAGAAATTCCAGAAGTTTCATTCCACTTTGACATTATAGAGTAATTTGTGTAGATATGTGACAACAAAATCCCATATAAATGTATTTTAATTTGAGTTTGCAACATCACAAAATGTGACAAAATCCAAGGGGGGTGAATACTTCCTGAAGGCACTGTAGCTTTATAAAATAATTCAAATCCGTGGTAGTCTAGTGATCCCCCTACTCCCCCCCCATCATGATACCCAGCCCCCGTACCTTTATAGAATAATTCAATTCCCTAGTAGTCTAGTGGCCCCCCACCCAGCACTGCTGGCCCCCACAACTATCCCCAAATGGAATGGCTGACTGGCTCAACCCACCGCTCACCTTTGTGGTCAGTAACCAACTGAGTGTTGAATGAGGGTACTGCAGTGAGTAATAAATGAGCAAGTACATGCACTCATTCATCACTCACTATGGGGCACACTCATTCAACACTCAATCAACAGCTGGCCACCAAGGTGAGTGGTGGATTGAGCCAGTCTCTGGCTCCATTTGGGGATAGTTGGGAGAATGTGGGGTTGGCACTGCCAGGTGGGGGTGGGAGGCCACTGGACCACCAGGGAAGGGTTGTATTTAATACATATGCGGGTCAGGGATTGTGATGGGGAGGGGGGACCACTAGACTACCAGGGAACTGAATTATGTTCTAAAGCTACAGGAGTCTGGGATCGTGATGGGGGTGGGGTGACCACTAGACTACCAGGGGTTAACATAGACCTAATTCAGAATGTATCAAAGTTACACTTCGAATTGCTTCTAGTAACACTGCTGCATTACCACATGCTTTTTACAGGCAATATTTAGCGCCACATTACAAGTGGCATAAAACCAATGCGCGGTGCTACTCTTTTGAATATGCTGGTACCTGCACTCATGGTCACCCCCACCTCCTTCCCCTGCCTACATTAACTTTTAGCGTTGGCACTATCACACAGCACCAGTGCTAAAAGGGCTTTTGAATATTGCAGTTTGGCATAAATATGGTGCTATTCAAGAACAACGGATGTGCACCAGGTGCAAAGCTTTGAATATCTTACCCCAGATGTCTTGAATATTATTTTAAATTAATTTCTATAATATTCTAATCAGGCTTAGCTGGGAGGTTGCATGGGAAAAATGAACTTCTTAGATACTAGAGTGTCGGGTATATAGTCAGAGATTAAAATCTAAATATTGATATATAAACTTTTTTTGTATAAGAAAAGGTATTTGAGTAAGTTACAAAGAGAAGCGTTGAAATAATAATAAGACAAAGCTATTTGAAAACTTTATACAATAAACAGTTTATTGTTTGCAAAAGTTACCAAAACTGCAAGCTGTGTGCTTTTGTTTTATTTTCTGAAACCTTGTTGTTTTGTATTTATGCTGCTTTCAGTGTGTTTATAATGTTTTATTATCTATGCAAAAGTTATTAGTAATTAGTTATATGATACAGGGAAAAATACAATCTATTTTTTATATACTACAAAAGGGTGTGGCTGAAAAGTTATTCATACTGATCTAGAACTGTTATACAGTAGGTTGTATAGTAAGGTTTGAGCCAGTCTTACATTGTTTATATGGTCTTATGTATATTTTATGACACAGAGCTGATAGCTTAACTAAGTGCCCACAACAAGAAATCGGTATCTCACTGGAAATGAGCTTGTCTCAATTGAGCTATCCAATTCATTCATCTTATGTATGTAATGAATAAAGTTTTTACTACTACTATTGTTCTGACACGCTGGCACATACATCCCTGGTTCCTAAGGCCTGTGGTCCTTCCCTATTTTGGTGTGGGGCCATGGTGGCGGTGCACACTTTGGATTTGGATGATTCCGTGCCAGACTGACTTAAGATTTCTGGTTGAATAAGTGCCTCGGACCTATCTTTCATTCTGGTCGTATTGCCAAGGAGAGCGGTTTGCAGTTTGACTCTGCCTGCTTTGGGGGTGATTTCTTGATTTCTTGAGTTTTCCCCGTGGGGATTAACAGTGCCGGCCAGTGGGCTGGTGAAGTTTTTTCCCCTTTGCTGCGCTACTGTCTCCGAGGTTACTGGGTGGCATCGGTGGGCTGGTGGGGTATCTCCTTTCTGAAAGCTTCTCCTCCAGGCGGTGCTGGGGCTGGTCTGTCTGCTCTTAAATCATCCTCATTTTGGTTTGACTGGGAGAGGTTAGTTGCGCTATTGGATTTATTCCAGTCTGCCTCAGTAACAGGTACTGTAACCATCTTTTCCAGCTTCCAGATGATGGTGAGAAGAGCAGGATAACATTTCTGTGGAACACTATTTTCATAAGATTCAGTTCTGTGGCTGTGAGAGGGCCATGTTTTTTTGAACATTTTGCAGGGTTGGGTGAGAGCCATCCTGCTATGTTATATTAACTCTAAAGGACTTGGTGATCTCTTACAGTATATTCATGCTGTAATCATTTAAAATTGTTTAAATTTAAATTTTATTTTCTGCTTGTTGTGGGTTGGGATGTTTGTTTGATCTGGGCTTCATCTTGTTTTGGGGTATCTGTAGGGTATTATTGGTTTTATTTGTTGTGATTATATTACTTCATGAATAATGTGTTGGGGAAGCTTTGTGACGGTCAGGAGTTATTCCCCCACCAGGCTCAGGGATTTATGTCCCTTTGAATGTCCCCCACTTCCATCTCCTACCTATTTGAGATGCCATGCATTGGGGATAGCTAGGAGGCATGGAAGGAGGGGGAGATCGGGTACTGGTGGGGGATTGGAAAGGGGGGTGGATTGGGGTCCTAGGGTCTAGAAGGTGCCCTGGGGTGAAATGGAATCAGGACAGGGTTCCCCCTTGTCTTGTTTCCACACCCAAGGGCTCTGCCGTTTTCGGGAAGGTGCCGAGGTCTTCCCAGATGACTCATCCCACCTGGACAGTGTTATGCAATGCTAGATCGATGAAGAACAAGACAGCCATTATAGCTGATCTTGTTGGGACAACTGATCTGGCTTGCATCACTGAGATCTGGCTGGATCAGAATGCAGGCCCTGTATTGGCCTCTGCAATTCCGACTGGGTACTCGGTGAAACACCACCCAAGGTTGGATCATAGGGGCAGGGGTGTGGCTATTATATTTAAAACTGAACTCAGCCTTGTGGATGTGCCACTGGGAAGTACCAGATCCTTTGAGTATATCCTGGGTGAGGGTGCAGGTTGTGGGATTGTCCTCATCTACTGTCCACCAGAGGATGGTCGAGAATTCCTGCAGGAGATAGCAGATTTCATCATTGACATGGTGTTGAGGTCCCCCAGATGGTTGGTTCTGGGGGACTTTAATGGATGGGTCAATGACGAACTCTCACATTTTGGTCTGGATCTCCTCCAGCTGATGTCTACGCTGGGCCTGACACAGGTAGTTACCTCCTCAACCCACATAAGGGGTCACTTGTTGGATCTGATCTTCCTATCGTGTATGGAGATAGCTGATTTGTGGGTGCAACCAGTCAGCTGGTCGGACCATCACACCATAAGGTTCAGCTTCAGAGCCCCCCCCAAATAAGTCTGCCCCAATGGAGATGGTCCGGTACCACCTTTTGAGGGGGAGTTGTGCCCGGTGACTTGTCAGCGGTGCTGAACCTATCGGATTTGTCAGGTGAAAGCTTGAGTTCAGGTGATCTCATATTGGCTTATAATGAGCTGGTGGGAGATGCCCTGGACAAGATTGCTCCTGTTCGTGTTCGACCTCTCGCCCTTCACCCAAGGAGCTCTTGGTTTGATGGCTCCTTGAATGAGATGCAGCAAATTGGTCAAAGGATGGAAAGAGCTTGGTGTAAGTGTGGTCTAGATGCTGACAGACTTAGGTTGATGGCACATTATAATGGCTATCAATCAGAAATCACCCGTAAGAAGGCAGAATTCCTGTTCAGGGAGATGTCTGCTGCACGAAATCGACCAGCTCAGCTTTTTCCGACCGTTGACAGACTGTGCAATCCAGTCTGTCTCCAGCCCAGAGAAGCATTTACTCAGCTGAAATGTGAGGAGTTTGCTTGATTCTTCACAGATAAGGTTGCTGACATCATGTCTGGCATTGTCTTGTTTTCTCGTATGAGGGATTGTGGTGATCAGTGGAAGGTGACATTCACTCAGTCTGTCTGGTCAGACTTCAGCTGATCAGAGTTCATGGATATTGTTGCGATCGTCCAAACACTGCATCCCACCAGTTGTAGTTTAGATACGGGCCCTACACCCCTTTTAGTAGGTTGTGTAGATGTTATCTGTCCAATCCTTGCTGAGATTGTCTGGCAGTCCTTGGAAAGGGGTATCTTTCCTGATCCCCTCAAGGAAACAGTCGTTCGACCACTCCTTAAAAAATCCTCCTTGGACCAGCCTGCCTAGCTAACTACCAACCTATCTCTAACCTGCCATTTGTTGGTAAGGTTATAGAAAAGGTAGTGGCATGGCAATTGGACGATCATCTTACAACTCACAATATCTATGATACTCTCCAATCTGGTTTTAGGAAGAAGCATAGCATGGAGACTGCTCTGGTCCGGGTATTGAATGACCTCCTAATGGCCAGAGATCAAAAGGCACGTACCATCTTGGTCCTTCTTGATCTTTCTGCTGCATTTGACACTGTAGACCATGGTGTCCTTTTGGATCACCTGCGGCTTCTTTGTGGACTGTCTGGTACAGTCCTCAAGTGGTTTCACTCTTACCTCATGGGCAGATCGTGGAGAGTGACCACCGGAATTCATTTCTCTGGTGCTCAACCTCTACTCTGTGGGGTGCCACAGGGATCCATTTTGGCCCCGTGTTATTTGCAGTGTATATGCTTCCATTGGGAGACATCATCAGGTGATACAGCTTGAGTTTTCACTGCTATGCAGATGATACTCAGCTGTATATGTCTTTTCTACCAGGACAGAATGATGCACTCTCTGTGCTAAATAATTGCCTTGCTGATATCAGATGTTGGATGAATACCAGTTGGCTGAGGCTGATTCCTGATTAGACTGAAGTGTTGGTAGTGGACTCTGGTCACCTTGGGGTGGGTGTGAGGGTTGGACAGCCATCTGGTTTGTTTCTTGATGACATCCCACTCATTAACTCAAGCCAGGTGTGTAACCTGGGTATTAGTTTTGATGAGGGTTTGACACTTAATTCTCAGGTGTTGGCCGTCGTCAAAACCTCTTTTTACCATCTGAGGAATATTGCCCAGGTGAAACACTTGGTTCTTCCAACGTTAGTCCATGTCTTTGTTACTTCCCACTTGGATTACTGAATATCCCTCTACCTAGGGCTACCTGGGGTTGATATCCACCACTTGCAGCTAGTGCAGAACACGGCAGCCAGGCTTTTGACTGGGACCTCTTGGTCTAGTCATATTACTCTTGTGCTCCGTGAACTGCACTGGCTGTCTGTTCAGTGGTGGATCACCTTTAAGTTTGGCTTACTGACCTTTAAAGCCCTAAATGAACAGGGACCCGGTTATCTGCAAGACCTCCTTGTACCTACTGCCCCATCCATGCCCTCCGATCCACCAATGAGGGATTGCTGGAGATTCCCAGGATTCACCTGAAGACATCTGGCACTCGTGCTTTTTCTTTTTCTGCACCAACCCTGTGGAATTCTCTACCTCATTGGTTGAGAGTGCCTGACCATTGAGAGTTTTAAAACTGAATTAAAACGTATTTATTTGACTTAGCCTTTCCTAAGTTCGGCTAATTTTACTGTAATTTTATTGTATTAATCTGTTTTAACTTTGTTTATTGTCTGTACAGCGCTTTGGTTATGAAAAGCGCTTTAAAAATAAAACTGATTTGATTTGATACTCCTCCCCATGGAAGAAAATCTGGAGGAAAATGGTTATTGGATTGCTCCTTTCCAGCACCCCCTTCAGGCTCTCACACAACCAACATTGCTGGCCAGCCAACCACAGGATTCATGGCAAGTGGTGTATAACTGGTAAGTCTGTGAAAAGGTCAATGACAAGGCTGGGGTTGCTGTTGGACAGATGAGGAAGACAATAAAGATAGGATTAGAAAAAAAATTGCAGGAGCAACTAAACTTCATGCTTAAATATTTGGAATATTTGACCTAGTTGTCTATTTATATTTCGTTTGGGTTGATAGTAACCACACCCACAATAGGCCACAGGTAAGTTAATCAATCTACCAAGACTGCATCTGAGTATGTAGTTAATCCATAATTACTTTAAATTTATTGTAATTTCTTTTTTCTGAGTACATCATGTTGTGCCTCATTGTCAAACCAGATCCCACTGTCTGTCGAACACAGTGGTGCTACAAGGTACAAGAAGCAGATATGTTCCAGAACTGGGATATAATATTCAGCTCAATTAATACCCTGTCATGCCAATGCTTTGTTAAAATACTTTTCTTCTTTGTAATATTAATTCCTAATGTGTATATCAGTGGATAACTAGATACAGCACATGTGGCATTTCAGAGCAATAGCTGTCTGCATTTCATTAAGTACATATAAACATAGAAACATAGACTTTGATGGCAGATAAGGACCGCTAGGCCCATCTAGTCTGCCCATTTCCTTACCTACAGGATAGGCCGCAGATCCTAGTTAATCAACAGCCTATTTCTTCCTACCCCCCACAAGAATTGCCTTATGTCTGTCCCATGCATTCTTGAATTCTCCCACAGTTTTAGACCTACAACCTCCTCAGGAAGGCTGTTCCATGCATCCACTACCCTCTCTGTGAAATAATACTTCCTCACATTGCCCTGAACCGCCCTCCTTCTATCTTTAAATTGTGTCCCCTTGTTCTTGCAAGTCTCTTTTTCTGAAAAATGCTACCCTCTTGGACTTTGTTGATTCCACTGAGGTACTTAAAAGTTTCTATCATGTCCCCCCTCTCCCTTCTTTCCTCAAGGGTATACATATTAAGCTCCTTTAGTCTCTCCTCATACGGCTTCTCTTGCAGACCCTGCACCATTTTAGTTGCCCTCATCTGGACTGCCTCTATCCTGTCTATGTCCTTGCGGAGACGGGGTCTCCAGAATTGGACATGCATCCAGTTGGGGGTCTCACCAACTGTCTGTACAGAGGATAACAACTTCCTGTTTTCTGCTGCTGATGCCCTCCCTATACATCCCAGTATACCCCAGCCCTACCTACTGCCTTCTCACATTGCTTGCTAACCTTAAGGTCATCTGATATGATTACCCCAGGTCCCTTTCCTTTTTGTTGTTGTTACTACCTCCCCACCCATTGTGTATTCTTCCCTGGGTTCTTGTTTCCCAGGTGCATTATTTGCACTTCTTTGCATTGAATCCTAGCTGCCATACTTCTGACCATTCCTCCAACCTTGCCAAGTCCCTTTTCATCCTTTCCACGCCTCCTTGTGTATCAACCCTGTTGCAGATCTTTGTGTCATCTGCAAAAAGGCATACTTTTCCTTCCAGTCCCTCTGCAATGTCACTGATGAAGACATTAAAAAGGACTGGACCCAATACTGACCCCTGCGGTACCCCACTAGTAACCCCCCTTTCTTCAGAATGGACTCCATTTACAATTACCTTCTGTGTCCTGTTGTCCAACCAATGTTTTACCCAGGCTACCACCCTGGGTCCCACTCCCAGGCTGGTTAATTTGACTATTAATCTTTTGTGTGGGACTGTGTCAAATGCCTTGCTAAAGTCTAGGTAGGCCATGTCCACAGCCCCTCCCTGGTCTACTACTTTGGTCACCCAGTCAAAGAAATCTATTACATTCGTCTGACATGACCATCACGCTGTGAACCCATGCTGCCTTGGGTCCTGTGCTCCACTGGCCTCTAGGTACTTGACTATTCTTTCCTTCAGAAGTGACTCCATCACTTTCCCTACCACAGAGGTCAGACTGACAGGTCTGTAGTTTCCTGCCTCTGTCTTGGACCCACTTTTGTGAAGGAGAATCACATCCGCCTTCCTCCAGTCCTCGGGTACCACACCATCCTCCCATGATTTATTAAAAAGAGTAGCCAGTGGTTTCACTAGTTCCTCCTTAATTCTTTTAGAATTCTGGGGTGAATTCCATCAGGACCCATTGCTTTGTCCACCTTCAGTTTTAGGAGTTCTTGCAGAACCCTTTCTTCTGTGAAAGGACTGGGATCGACCCCCCTATCAAGAGTGCTTCTGTTAATTGGATTAGGCACTTCCCCCTCCTCTTTTGTGAATACTGAGCAGAAATATTTGTTCAGTATTCCTGCTTTTTCACTGTCCCCCTCTGCCCACCCACTGTTCATTCTATTCAGCCTCACTATCCCTCCCTTTGTCTTTCTACACTCGCTGATGTACCTATAAAAGGTTTTATCCCCCTTCTTAACTGAGTTGGCTATCTTTTCCTCAGTTTGGGCCTTTGCTATTCTGACTTCCCTCCCTGCTTCCTTCTGCCTTAACTGGTACAGCTCTCTATCCTGCTCCTTCTGTGTTTCCTTATACTTCCGGAATGCTATTTTTTTCTTCCTGACTTTCACAGCCACCTCTTTTGAGAACCATAGTGGCTTTTTCTTTCGTTTTGATTTGTTCATTTGTTTCACACAAAGGCTTGTTGCCTCTGTGATGGCAGTTTTGATAATTCCCCATTGTTGCTCCACACCTCCTTCTAGCCTGTTTGCTAGTGCTTTTCTGAGGCACTCTCCCATCTTGCCAAAGTCATCCTCCTAAAGTCCAGTACCCTCACTTTGTATGGCTTGACTCTGTAGCTGAGTTTAACGTGAACCACATTGTTTGATGGTCACTTGTCCCCAGATGGCAACCCACTCTAGATCTGAGATCCTCTCACTGCCCCGCTTGAGAGCACGAGGTCTAAGATTGCCCTCACGAGTGGGTTCAAACTAGCTGTCTAATGCCTGCCACCTGTAGGGCATCAAGAATGGCCCTGCTCTTGGATGTGGCTGCAGCAAATGTGCTCCAGTTAACATCTGGCATATTCAGGTCTCCCATCAACAGTATCTCCTTTTCTGCCATTCTAAGAATGCCTTCTATCATTCTTGTCCATTCCTTCCCCTGACAAGGGGTCTATACCTAACCCTGTGTGGATTGTGGTGCCCTTCCAGCCTCCAAGGTGACCCACAGTGCCTCCTCTCCTCCCTGTTTACTCTTTTGTTCAGTTGCTTTTATCCCTTCCTTTACATAGAGATCTACTCCTCCCCTCTTCTCCCTGCCTGTATCTCTCCTGTAGGTTATGTACCCTGGTATGTTAACATCCCAGTCATGGTTCTCTGTGCCATGTTTCTGTGACTGCTACGATATCCAGGCATCCCTCTTCCATTAAGGCCATCAGCTCAGGAGCTTGTTGCCCAGACTACTGGCATTGGTACTCATTACCCTCCATTTCCTGATGGCCTTACTCCCTTTGCCCCATCCTGTCCTTGCCTTTGTCACTTTCTCCATTTACCCCTGCCCGTCTCTATCGACACCTCTATGTTGGTGTTTGCCGCACTTACTACCGTGATTATTTGGGGGCTAGGATTTTCCTGCTCCTTTCCAGTGCCTCCCCTTGGCTAGTTTAAAATCTTGCCAATGAAGCATTTAAACCTATCACCTAGGATCCTGGTTCCCCTCCGGGACAGATGCAGCCCATCATGCCAGTATAGGCTTGCATCACTCCAGGTGGACCCCAGTCCCCAATGAGCCAAATCCTGAGCTCTACACCAGTTTTCAACCACTGATTGAATCCCATGGTGTGGAACACCTCAGCCTCTCCTATGCCATAGATGGGTAGCACCTCCGAAAGGTTACCGTGCATGCTACTTGACTAAGGCCCTCCCAATTCCACAAACTCTTCCTGCACTTCTCTAATCCCTTTCTTAGCCAGGTCATTTGTTCCTAGGTGGACAATGACATCTAGCTCCCTCCTGTGCAGCTGCTCACGGCAATCCCTGAGGATTCGCTTCCTGTCCCTGCAAGCCATGGCGCCAGGCAGGCACCTTACCTCCCTCTCCCTTAGTCCCCAGTTCTACCTTCCTAACAATGGTGTCCCCACCAGGAGTTGTTTCCTTCCCTGCAGGGTCCCCTGCCACCCTCCTGTGGGTCTCCTTTGTGGAGGTTCCCAGCATCCTCCTTGGTCTCCACTGTGGGTGCCTCCATAGAGGAACCACACTTTGCCAGAATGGCATAGAGGTGTGGAGAGGTACAATGGGAGGGATGTGCCTCTGTTCCACCACCCTCACCCTCCCTGAGCCCACTGTGGTCCAACCGCTCCTCTTTCTTGGCAACCTCTGAGGCAATGGCAGTGGCACTGGTGGTCCCTGGATGGAAGAGATCCCACAAATCCTGGCCAACTCAGCCTGGAGATGAGCAACCTCCTCCCTCAGCCCAGAGAGGTGCCTGCAGATGGGACAACACCACATCCTCCAGAACATCTCCCGGAAGTCTGCTGCTCCACAGCCACTGCACTGCACCACTCCAATCATGTCTTATTTCTGGCCCCTTAACTGTTTGCAATCCTTACTCTTTCCTCTGTTTTTTTTTTTCTCTCTCTCTCCTTACTTTCTGCCTGTGTGCCCTTTAAGGTCCTGATTGTCCTGTTCTGACACAAGAATATCCTATATTTCGCAGTAGACCACTTACTTGCTCAGAGGCTCTGGAGTGCAAGAAATATGCAACACTTTATACTGTGTAAACATTGTAACTATGGGATTGGAAGCACAGAACATTGTGCAATAAATACCTATCAGTTGTTCCAATTAGTGTCAATAATTTCTTATTAAAATAGATTAGACTAAGTTAATTAAGAAGCCTGCATGTGTGAAGAGTATTACATTACAATCTTGTTTTGGAATACACAAGTAAATGATTATAGTGCTAAAAACTCTTTAAATTACTAAATATACAGTAAGAAGAGCAATTAAACAACCACAGGCTACAAATGATTATCATATGTGCTCTCCTACCGGGAAAGAAATTTGATAACAGCTTCTTGTTTGAAGAAGAATCCCCCAAGTCATTGTTGGTGTAATGATACTCTGAAATACATGAGAGAAACAGGATGGATCTATTTATGAATCATCAGCTTTTATCAAAATATTTGGCAGTGATGGTTTAAGAAATGCAAAATCATGCAGAAAAACACTATAATGTCACGATTGTCAGGTGAAATTATAAGGCATGACACATGGAACCTCCTATTCAATCTGTAATATAAATGGACTTTATACTACTGCCAATTGTTAAATCAAACTGAGTGATTAAGACATATGAGCACCAATATTTAAATGGTTAGTGCTGCACTAACTGTGAATAGTTTATTTATTTATGAAGATTTTGGATTATGACTATGAGCCAGGGCTCATTTACATAGGTTCCACATCCATGAGAATACACACATCAAAGAATGTACAACACAATTGTGGAGAACATTGAACTAAGACAATTATTATTACTGGCACTGTACAATGTATGCCATGTCAAAAACAACAGAGGAAGAGAGACTATACATAAGGGTAAAAGACAATAATCAGCCAAGAGGCCTTGTTTGGTGATGGACATGAGGGTGGGGATGGGAAGAGTTAGGGAGGGATAGGGGGAAGAGCAGGGCAGGCACAGAAATTTGTCCAGCGGGTAGTACACAGTCGAGAGACCTTGTCTGGCGAAGGGCAGGTGGTGGGTAAGGGATAAGGTGGGGTGGGTATGGTGGGAGTGGGAGAAGAGGTGTTCTGTGGGAGGCAGGGGTAGGGGTAGCAGGAGTATGTACCAAGGAATGGGGAAGGGTAGGTAGGACTAAGAGGGAATGGGGAGGGAAAAAATGGGGTATGAGGAAGGGAGATGGAAGGGCTAAGTGAACTGGAAGTGCTGAATGGGCAGAAGATGAAAAGTGCTGGATACTGGTGCAGGTGGTTGGTGAGGATTTGAGGCATGCTGTACAGCAACTCAACAGCAATGGTGCTGGCTGACAGGGCCATATTCAAAGGTCCCAGGTGTCCCAAGCTGACCCAACAGCATAACTGCACAGAATATACCAGTGCACCTATGCAAATCAGGGATCCCCATGCATACAGGGTGAAGCGATATACCTAGAGTTTTTGGTAGTGCTAAACAGCCTCTGGCACAATGCTGGCTAATGCTGCCAAAAACAAAACTGCCCTTATCCCTACATAAAGGTGCCTATTCTGTCTTCCACAAGCATGTCCTTGTAGTCTCATGGGCCTCCCATCCCCCAATTGCCCATCCTGTAATCATATTACATACCATGGAAGTCTAGTGGCCCCCCCGACCCGATCACCCATTATGTCCTGTATTGAAAAGACTCTGGTAGTCTAGTGGACCCCCCCACCCCGATCACTGGTACTATAATCAGTTTCCATTCCCTGGTAGTGTAGTGAACCCCCCGAAATATGCAACTGACTCTCCTTCTAACCCACCCATTCCAGACCCTCCACTCCACACACACCCTCATCCCAGACACTATTGCTGAAATATGGTATTTGAGATTGTGACTGGCACAGCCCTCCACTCACTACTTCAGCCTAGACACCAGCTGCTTGTCAATGAGCGATTACGCACTTACTGTAGAAATGTCTCCTTCTTTAAATAATCTCAATTTCTTCTTTCATGTGGATGTCATCCACCAGAAGCTACGCCCTAAACCTAGTGCTCTGTAAAGGAGTAAAACAAGCATCCTGCTTGCTGCCTGCAGAGAAAATGTCTAAAAGATGATCTTCCCTATTTTTGATTGTGGTGACATCATATATAGCATTGCTTCCAAGTCCACCCTAGTCAGACTTGGCACCCTCTTTCACTGTTTCTGCTCCTTTGCCTTGGACTGTCCCTCTCACTCCCACCACATTTCTCTATACAACCCCCTCTCCCTCTCCCCCCTTGGTACCAGGCACGGTTTCCATTCCATTTCCTTTATATCTAAACTCTGGGTTGGCTGCTTTTCCCCCTTACCTTGCTTCACTGATCATGTCCATTCCTGCCCCTTGTAGTTCTAGCACAATAATGGCTCTTACTCATTTTCCCTTCCTCTAATGAAACTCACTGAAGGTACACCGTCTTCTCCCTCTGCTTCCCTAAACCCTGGTCCTCTCTTCCCCTGCTATCTGCTCTGCATCATCCCTCTACTCCCCCAAATCCCTCCTTGATGACTTTACAACACTAATGCAATTACTCATGGTCCCGTAATTTGGAGCTCTGTAGCTAAGCCCTCTCCTGTGAGTACCAGCCCATGACCACTGCTAAATCATTATGGTAAGGGAGGGTATTTATTTTTATATACTGCCCCATCCAAATCGCTCAGAGCACTTCACAAAGCATAATCCAGATCAAAATAAATAAATAAATAAATACAAAAAATACCACATAAAATAATATACAATTAACATTTTATTAAGCATAGGGCATATGTCATTTCAAAACATCAAAACTATAGACTAATGCAAATAGATGGGTTTGCAGCTCTTTTTTAAAACTCATTCCAGAGGCTGAACTCCTCAGTTGATAAGGAAGGAAGTCCCATAAACAGAGGGCCACCACTGTGAACTTTGTCTCACCAAAACACTTCACATGAGCCCTCGGAGTGACCAGGACTATATACCCACAGTGGAGCAGAACTGTAGCTCAGAAGCATACCAGACTAAGATGTCATTAAGGTAGCCAGGTCTCAAACCATGTAGAGCTTTGTAAGTTAACAGCAGGATCTTGAAGATGGTGCACCACCTAATGGGAAGCCAGTGTAACTGCCACATCACAGGGGTTATGTAGTCCAAATATGATGATTCAGTGATCATTCTGGCTGCAGAATTCTGCACTTGTTTTACACAGTGTACCAACCCCCCTGATAGCCCTATTTGAAGACTGTTACAGTGTATCACACTTTGTCTTGTGGAAATCCTCTAAACCAACTGCACCAGTCATGGCAGCTGAACTTACACTGTTTTTTTTTTTTGTTGTTGTTTGCTTTTTGTACAACTGTATCCTTATTAAATTCACTTGTCTTGATTAAGGCAGACTCTAGCCCTTTCTACCTGTCATGGAACCTCTACCTGCTTGGAATATTGTATTTGCCTTTTGCACAACTGCTGTTAATTTATTCTCTCTTACTGCATGGTAATCCCCCCCCCCCCAATCTGGAAACAAACTGCTACAAGCTCAGCATGTCTTTGCTAGTAAACTTCTTCAATCGATCAATCAATCAATCTGATTTACACAAATTCCAACTCCCACAACATGTTCTTGTTACATTTGTGAGGTATTAATATCTGGGTCTCAGAATTTATTAGTGAGCAGGAAATTTCCAACCCATTTTATGATTCATCAGAACAATAGGGAATGAAAATCATGAAAACAAAACATTCTGCAATCATGTGCAAGTACATGCAAAGCTGTCAGTCCTGTCACATACATTTATTTTATTCCATAATACATAATTAATAGACTCTGGCCCAGATATTCAAACTGCGCCAGTCTGAGGCGCAAGCCCCTGCGCTCAAAATAGTTGCGCAGGGGTGGCACGGTGATATTCAAGGGTTAGCTGTTGAGCAACTCTTCCTTTGGGCTCGCCCAGCTCCAACACTTGCGCATGGCGCAGTGGAACTTGCGCTACCGCAAGTTGCCAGAGTTGAGCATTCAACTTGCGGTGGCGCAAGTACCATTGCGCCATGCGCAAATTTCCGATATTCAAAAGGTGACATGCAAATGGGGCCATAATTTATGCAAGGCGCAGGGGGGGCCATTTGCATCTCTTTATGGCCCCATTTGCATGCCATTTGCATGTAGGTGCGCCGATCCCCGAGGACTTGCTCCTGGCCACCCTGCCAGGCAGCAGCCGTCGGGGACCGACGCACACTGCAGCCCGATCACGGGCATCACAGTTACATGCCCCCACCTCCCACAGCCCGATCGCGGGCATCACAGTTCATGCCCCCCCACCTCCCACAGCCCGATCGCGGGCAGAACACATCATGTCGCCCCAACATCACCCACAGCCGATCGTGGGCAGAACCTGTATAACCCCAGTGCCGGTCGGCGGGCAGAGTATAACTCCCTCCCCCAACCCGAATAACTCCTGGTGGTCAGTGGACCGTAAACCCGATCGCGGGCAGAATGTCACAGCAGAACCCCCCAAACATCTCCCTGGTGTCAGTGTCCCCCACCCACCCACGAGCCCCTCCACCCGCTCCCCCGCAGCGGCGGGCGACAGCATCCACCCGCCTGCCGCCCGCCGCCCGCCGACTGACTGTCCGGTAGGGCTGCCGCCCGGTAGTGCAGAGCTACAGCCAATGGGCATGCAGCCCATACCGTACATGACAGTCCAGATTTGTGAATGATCATTCACATATCTGGACTGTCATGTTCGATATGAACTACCCCCGTGGCTGTAGCTCTGCACCAATGGCGGCAGCCTACCGGACAGTCAGTCGGCGGGCAGCGGGCGGCAGGCGGGTGGATGCTGTCGCCCGCTGCCGCGGGGAGCGGGTGGAGGGCTCGTGGTGGGTGGGTGGGGGACACTAGACACCAGGGAGATGTTTGGGGGTTGTGCTGTGACATTCTGCCAGCGATCGGGCTTACGTCCACTGGACCACCAGGGAGTTATTCGGGTTGGGGGAGGGTTAAATTCTGCCAGCGATCGGGCACTGGGGGTTTATACAGGTTCTGCCCGCGATCGGGCACTGGGGAGTTATACAGGTTCTGCCGCGATCGGGCTGTGGGATGTGTGGGGGACATGTCGTGTACTGCCCGCAGATCGGGCTGGGTGGGGGGGCACAGGGAGGCGGTTGGGGGCCAGCCAGGGTGGCACTGCTGTGTTGCACCCTGCAATGCAGCAGCTCACCTGTGGTGGCCCTCGACTTAACCTTTTTTGGCTCAAGCTTGTCGGGCGCAGGAGGTTGCGCATGCACAACTCTGCAACCCGACTGAATATCGGGTTGCGCAGGTTATGCATGGATCCTCCCCCTCCTGTTGAGCATGCATTCATTTGCATTGCTCTCTTGCGCAACCTGGTGCCAGTGGCGTAACTGCCTCCTGCTGAATATCGCAGAATGGCGCATTTTGGACTTGCGCATGGCGCAACCCTGTTGCGCATGGCGCAACCCTTTTGAATATCTGGGCCTCTTTCTATAATGACTAGCATTTAACTAGCGCTGTATGGAATTTTCAAATTCCAGCAGATCATACTCTGTAGAATTTTCAAAATTCTGAGGAAATTCAGCCACATTATGCCAAAACAGAATAGCAAAATTCCATGGGAGAAAAATGCATAATGAGTTTGTCCACAACATTTCTGCAGAATTTTATTCCATGGATCTCAATAGTTTTCATGAAAATGGTTGCAGAATGATTTTCCACAGAAATAAATGTTGTTCCATGGAATATTATTCCACTAATTGCAGTAGGCAGAATTCTGCAGAAGAACCAGTGAAATTCTGACAGAAATTCTGTCAGTGGAATGGTAATTCCATGCTAATTTCACTGGCGAAATTCTGCATTCCACACAGCACTATTTAACTGTTTTCTTATTCTCATTTTAGTGTTCATTGTTGCTTTAAGGGCTGTTGTTTTTTTCCCCCTAGTTTATTTACCAAGGGTAAGCCAACCTAGATGCAATAATCTGTTTACAGAGGTATTCAGGCAATCATCCCTGGGTCTCCAGGTTTACAGCTCTATACTCGGCATTTACCACACTGCACTGCCTCCTTAAAATAAAAAGTCACCCAAAATCTGCCAAAGAAATCTGTCTCTTCTCCAACCCCTAAGTGTCCCTCACACAATAACAACCTCTGCTATCATCCTTCCCCTCTGCCTAGCATCAAAAAAATCCCACTCCCACAAAAGTCATATTCTGTCCATCATACCATCTTTTTCAATAGACAGCTGCAAACCTGAACAATAATGATAAGGGGTCTTGTTTTTGTAGACTTTTGTGTGTAACCATGAGGTTGGCAGCTGCAATGAGGTTAAAGAGCCTGAGGTCAGGTGTGCAGTCAGGGGCTTCTGTTTTAAATGATCCTCATGGAGGTAAGAAGCAAGATCAGCCCTGTTGCCTGTCAGTTACCTATCCCTACAATAACACTGAGTGGTTGAAGTGATTTAAGCAATAAACTATCACAGGATATGGGTCATGCTGGGTTTACTGTAGGCCAAGTAACCAAACCTCACCAGGCGTGGGTAAATCCCAGCATAACCCACACCCTGGAGTGGTTTATTGCAATTATACAATGCCGCCTTGACTATTTGAGCATAAAAGAAAAGAAAAATGTAGTTTTTTGCCATTTTAGATATTTTTCATTGTAGTTATTCTTGTGCCACAAAAAATAGTCCCCTGTTGTTAGGCAGAATGATCATGCAGATGGGTTTTACTAAAAGGGAGACTGTGTCGGTGTTCATTTTTTTTAGCACTCTCCCCATCCACCTCAAGTCAGTTAGTGATTGGGCCACAGCCATAGGGCAAGAGAGATCTTGTGCCTTTAAGCATCACTTTGTATTTTATTTAATTTACATTGTTAAAGTAAGAGTGACAGCTCACCGGCAGCAGCCACTGCACTGAAGACTCAGTAGGCTCATGCTTGCCTCTCACCATCCCTGTTTTGCTAAGCAGATATTTTAGAAGCTTCAGTATTGTTGAATTGGGGAAAGTTTTTCTTTATAAAAAAAAACAAGCACTAAAAGTTAAATAAATGATGGCCGAAAACCGGAACTGTGATATTGGGCATGCACCTATGTGTATGCATGTCCTCTCTGATATGCGTATGTATAAGCGTGCGCCCAGTATCATGTCTCGGCATTTCGGCCATGATTTCTTTATGTTTTAGTCCTCATTTTTTATTAAGAATAAATTTTGCCTTTTCACTGTGTCTCAAACTGTTAAATATGAGTGTCACAAATATGCTTTTGTAATGGAGGAATAAGCTGTTGATCCCGGTGGAGCTAGCAATTCCTGGAGCATTTTGGTTTTTGGGAACGTGTATTACTGTGAGTACTACTTGTCTCTGACTTTGTTATTGAGACTAAAGAGCTGAAAACATAGCCAATGAGGAGGTAGAGCCTGACAATTTTTTTTAAAACAAAATAGAAATGACAGTTTTTTCACTGCTAGTTTTGGGGGAGGATTTTCATGTTTCTGCCCTTTTTATGGGATGGCAATATGGTGGTTTTCCAGTATTGTTTTTGGGGGTTGGACTGATCTTAAAAAAAGGGATGCTTCAACTTGCGGCTGGCTGGCACCTCTCCCATGGGTAATGTCAAGATTTACCATGTCTGAGAGGTACCAGTTAGCCAATCAGAATATGAGATTTTGAGAGTCCATTGTATAATTGATTATTGTTCTGGCAATCAGGTGTGGGGGTGCTTGTGCAGCTGCCACTCACAGGTATCAGTAGATTTCAAGGTGTTGCTCACAGTTAGCTTTAAAGGTCTGTTCAGGGCCAGGGGACAGGTTGCGGCTCACAGATATTTTTAAAGGCTAGACTGCTGCCAGGGACAAGCTGCAGCTCCTAGTTATCAGTAAAGCCTCAATCAGAATCAGTGGACACTCAAGAGTTCACAGTACTGTCCTTAACCCACATGATAAAAGGGAAGTCTTCATGCTGAACAAAAATGAGAAGAGGACAACTACACCAATTCCAGTATCACCAGACACCACTGACTACATGTACAGTGCTTGTGCACTTTAAGTAGGCAATAGTTTTACTTGGTAATCGACCTATAGGACCCAGCCAATCAGAAGAGTCTGCCGAGATTCACAGGGCTGTAACACATTCCTTCCCTTATCAGAGTATAAACAGTCCTAGTCTCCATCTTCAAAATGAGACGAGATGGATTTTGAACCTCCATACTACATTTCCATCAGTTTGAATGAGGAAGTAGATTTCACTCCATGTCAGTGACTCTGTGATTAACATGGGTATAAGACCACACATATTAATTTATCTATTTAATTTTTGTACTTTATTTTGTTTTATCCTTTATGGGAGGGAGGTTGTAAAGAAAACAAATTGACAATTTCAATATTGCAATTTTATTTTCTATTAGACTGGCAATTCTACTTCAGTGAATGCCAGTATGGCAAGGATTTGCATGGCATTGATGATAGTGATGATGATTATATAGCTACTGCAGATTGGACTTGTCAAATGTGGTCCTCATTTTTTATCTTATTATTGCATATTTTTTATATATATACATTTTTATTTCTGGTTCTCATTCCTCTAATTTCAGTCATTCTGGCAATATATGTCATACTGTATATCATCCTGTCTCTCTTTTTTCCCTCCTTTTCCCTCACCTTTAGTCTCCCCCCTTCTTCTTTTTCTACCTCCTTACTATAGACTGCATACTTTGAACCTGTCTATTTCCAGTGTCTTTTTGTTGCCCTTTTTAAATCATAAAGTTCTATTTGTGTACTTCTTATAGAGTTTTTTTAATTCCATCTGTATTTCTGATCTCATGTTCTATTTCTGTTCTGCTTTTCTTGATTATTATACAAACAAAATCTCCCATTTAGAGACAGGCTATGTATTACTTTCTTTCTTTTCTTCCAGTTCTTTTGATTAGTATATTTTTCATACCTATTTTTTCTTAGAAATTAAATTATTTAATTACATATTTTTAATACATTTAAATCACTGAGAACGTATGTAAGCCAATTACAATATGCTCCTAGTAATTTTCTGGAATCAAATAGTGAAATATCTATCATTCTGTACTTTGTAAGTTTGGGACTAGCTGCTTTTTAAGAATACCCCTACCATGATTAATGGCACTGGTGAATCATTTGTATTTGCTGTTTATATATTTACTGTTTTGCATGATGAGTTATTTGGCAAACAATTTATTGGGTGATTAAGCTTTTGCACTCTGCTTTTGTGTAGACCCACCCCCGATGAAGGCCCTGTGTTGAGCTGAACTGCTGGAGATACAGGTGCTATTCAGTATACCTTGATTCAACTTGCAATAATGGATTAAACACATTACTGTTTATTATGTTTGTTATTATAGACTGGGATCCCATCAGTACAGAGTTTTTTTGTTTTGTTTTTTGTATTTAGCAGGCTGGTCACCTTGCTCCACATCACCTCCCATTACCCGAGTGCACCTTTTCTATTTTATTTCATTGAAATAGCCTGTATTGGTAGCAGCTGGGACACCAGTCGGTATCTGGGAAGGGAGGAGCTAGTCAGTCTTCACAGAAGACATGTCTAGTTTCAAGTTTGTTTTACAAATCTATATCCACAGTAATTTGTCTTACAGATAGCATTCCATTAAGGAATGAATGCTCTAAGTCACACACCACTTTTGCTGATAAGCACAGAAGTTTTAATCATGGATATTGACTTTGGATGCCTTGAGGATTCTGAGGCAATTAGCTACCAGAGAAAACAAGTCAAGCATACTCTATTTCAGGACAGAGAAACTATTACTATTACAGAGAGCCTCAAAGAATATTATATTAAATTAGAAAGAGTTTGAATTATGGAACTGAAAAACTACTACAGCAAGGTAACATTAGAACATTATGAGGAACAGAAATGGTCATCAAGGGGCCTGTGTATTGACAAAATACCATCATTTCGCTTTCTTGATGAGGAATTGGAAGAAAATTGGGAGCAAGCACTGGCAGATTGTATTAACAGACTGATGAAAACTTTGATCAAGCAATGAGTATTCCAAATGCCAAGCAGCAGCAGAGATGTAGGAGATTCAGAAACAGTTGGTGACATTTAAGGTTAAGCCTGACTTTGAAAAACTTAATGAGACCTACGTTCATAAAATTAATAAATATGAGCAAGGTCTTATTAGTAAAAAAGAAAGAAATTGATCAGAGACTGAGGACTTTGAAAAAAGTGAGGTATTCACTTGGGAAAGGAGAGCTAGGTCCCACAGTAGAAGATGCTCATGGTCCCATTCATGAGCAAAAAACTGCCAAAAAGGTAAAAATAATAACAAATAATGACTCTGCTCTAAATCCAGTGATAAAAAAGAGTCAGCCAACCAGGTAGTAGTCCTGGATTCAGATGCTTCATTAAGCCCACAACTAACAAGTTCAATCCTGAAAGTTTTTTTTACAGAGCAGAGAGACAGTCAAACAGAAGGAAAAATCTAAAATAAGAAAAAACTCTGGAGAGGCTGAAAGAGGAAATGTTCAGCAAGAAATCAACTAAAAAATATTGAGGAACAAACCATCTCAGTATTTAACTTAACTGATGTTGAACTTACTGAAATACAGAAAATGGTCTTGGATTGAGGATGTTCGTTTATTCCATCTGTAATACAGACATTTTCAAACTTAAAGTACATGCGGTGTATGATCAAACTGAGGCACTATCCTTCTAAGTTCCAGAATTCATCAGAATAAATTGTGATGAAAATGGGCTATGCAATTTCACACAGAATATGTTGTGGGCTTAGCTAATAAAGTACAGCTCAATTTTTTGGTGTTAAACTCCCCAGAAGAAATAAATCCTATTGATTCCGTAGAACAGAGTACAATGTTCAGTATATATCTGAACATGGCTTTGCAGAACTTGAACATGAATTTGGATATTATTGATCAATCTGATTTACAGAAATTAACTTGTATCAGCTGGTGGGTTATTCAATGACTCATATACTTCTATAGGGTCTGAGCAGCAAGTAAGTTTAAGCCAAAATCTTTATTCTGTCCAAATGTCTATAGTCTAGTAATTACCACCTTTGAAAAAAATGTTTTTGCAGATTGATAAATTGGGAAAAAACAGACAAACAGTAGACTCCATTGCAACTTATCTGGGGAGGAATTAATAGCACTTAGGGAATTAGAAAACCCAAAGGGAGTAATTTAAAACAATCAGATGGGGGTAATATCATGATGATGAGAGAAAGGTACTATTGTGATAAAGTGATGACATTATTAGATGTTCAGGACAATTACATAAAATTACAAGGAGACCCCACAAGAAAATTCCAAAATTAATTGTTTTGTTTATTAGAACATGTTCTGCTGTATAATTGTATTATGGATAATGCAGCGAGTTTCTTAAGGTAGGTTACCCAGTTACCCTGACTTTGTAAATCTTGCCAAAAACACATAAAAACCTACAGAACTCCCTGGGATGCCCAGTTGTTTCTAGTGTGGGGTCCCTGTTTCAGAACCTTTCCACCTTTATTGATAGCTATTTACAGTCATCAGTTCTAGATCTGAGATCCCACATCAGGTATGATATGGACCTTCTGAAAAAATTGGAAGGTGTTATTTGAAACACTGATTACACTGTAGCTGGATTTCTGCAGACGTCATGAGTTTGTGTATATCCATACATCACCAGTAAGGTATGGAGGTAGCAGAATTTGTCCATCTCAAAATACGCAACTATGAGAAATGCTATTCATATTCCTTTTAAAATATCTGGATCTCATACTAACTCACAATTATTTTTTATTTGACAGAGATTATTATTTATAGAAAGGTGGCATGGCTATGGGGGACAGCAGTTATCTGTTCATATGCCAGTTTATTTATGTATTGGGAGAAAAAAATCATCTTTGATCCCAACAACAATCCATTTCTGAGTCACATTTTTATGTGGTTCAGATTTATTAATGATATAGAATGCCATCTAGGAACCCAGAGAAGGAAAGCATTTTTCATTCCCAGAGAAACAAGAAGAAGCATAGCCACTTAGCTCATACTACCAGAGCTGGAATATGGGAGCATTGCATATCAGCACACAGCCAACACATTGCTTAAAAAGCTAGATAGACACACAATAATCTGGCAAGGTTTGTGCTAGGGTGTGGATATACTACCACCACTGCCTAATGTATAAAGACCTATATTGGGAATCCCTAGAAATCAGGTGAGAAAACTAGAAGCTCAGATAGCATGCAAACTGCACAAAGGGGGTCATCTTAACTCCAAATCTGGAATTCAATGCACAACACTCAGATAATTTAATGGAGGTAATAAAAAGAAGAGGAGCAGACCTACCTAGGATATCCTCCTCCTATGGGCAAATGACCACAATTTGCTGGTCAGCTGAAGTGTGGAATATGCTACCCCCATAGTCTAGGAAAGCACCAACAATAAGATCTTTCAAATTGCTGCTGGAAAATACATTTAAGCATATCTGCAACTGTCTGTAAAAATGTGGTGTAAAGTTTCCAAATCATGCCCTAAGTGTTCTGAAAAAAAGCATCCAATGCCAAACTATCCCCTGCATGGGATTACATACCACAAGGGGTAAAATGGCAATATGAAATTGCTTGTGAAGCTATAGTATGTAAAATTGTGTAAATCATGTCCTAGATGTTCTTGAACATGCACTAAATATCAATCTATTCCTTGCATGCTTGTATGTGAAATGTAAACTACAGAAAAACTTTTTAAACAGGGCTGCAAAGTCCAAATAGTTTCATTTTATCAAAATTAAAGATTTTATCTATCTACATGGTCAGGGGAAAATGGTCTTGTATAAGATTTCGTCTCATACATTAACCAAAACCAGCTTAATCTGAACTTCACTTTTATATCAGACAAATATGAGATTAAGGGCCAGATATTCAAACATTTGCCCTGGGGCTAAATTAGCACTGCCTGGTGGGCAAACATAGCCCAGAACAAAAAGCAAGTGATATTCAAAAGAAATAGCCCAGTGCAAAACCAGCTGAATATAGCAAGCAAAGGAAGCTGGGTAAACAGGGCCAGTAGTGCAGGGCAAAAATAGCCTGGGAATATGACAGCACTGAATACAGCAACAGGGAAGTGCACACTGCAACTGCAGCTCATTAGACTCTGGAGCAAGCCAGTGTTGTATGTGAAGAACACTGTGTGTGACTGCACCGAGATGTCTTACATCTATTGCAAACAACAATGTAAGCCATACACACTGCAGAACTGTGCTATGCTAAAGTGAGGTATACCTGGGGCTAACCTGATTACACAGTGCTAACACATTAGCCCAGTGCAAAATGGTTAGCCTGGGGTAAACAGGAGCTATATTCAAAGCTCCCATGCAAATGAGCCTACTTAGGTAATCCGTGGCCAAACAGGCACATTTGCATCTCATTATATGCTGCTTAGCATACATTACCATGCAGTTTGCCCAGTGCTACTGCATGGTGCACACAACTCCACCTTTTCGTCGGAATGGCAGTACAAGCTGGACGCTGCAGGCCAAGGTATGCCCACAGCATCCCCTGTTGGTCAGAATGGACTACAAAGCAATATAGCCATATGTATGTATATATATTTATTTATTTATTAAATTTTGTTAACCGGGTAGGCCTGCTTGGCCCTGAAGGTCCCTTTTTCGGGGCGACATGGGGATTATTACATAAGGTTTGAACATACAGACAGGTATCACAGTGTCAGACTGATCGTACAGAGTTACTAAGACAGTATACAATTTTCCAATTTTTGTGCAAGAGGGCAGGAGGTACATGATATTAGTTGGTACAGTCATAGTACAGTGCAGTGCATATGATACAAGATACAGCAATACAGATCAGTACATGTAAAGTCCACTGATGCGTTCAGAGTAGTACAAATAATACGGGGTTATGAATACACCATACAGTTTCCATAGAAGCGGGCAACAAATACATTATAGTATAGACTACAGCAGTGATGACAGGGGGAGTGAGGTGATAAGTGCTTTTAGTGTCTATGGGAGGTTCCGTACGGGGTTGCGAACCAGCTCAAGTGGACATTAGTTGTTACCCTTGTAGGGGAGCAGTGTCTAGTCAGTATGGATTGACATTAGGTGTGATTGTCTTAGCTGTTGGAGCAGTGGCAGGGACTAGGTTTGATAAGCTGAGCACGCAGCCCCCTTTGAAAGAGGGCTAATGTCGGAGCCTCCTGAAGATGGCTGGAGAAATTGTTCCATGACTCCAGAGCTAGGTGAGTAAATGATTTTCTCCCTGCTACCGTGCAGGTCCAGGGAGTCTCCAGGAGTTTTTTGTTCGAGGAGCGGAGCAGTCGTCTGAGCAGCTTTGGGGCAAGTAGTCCATTCAGGCCTGCCAGAGGATGGGCATCCAGGAGTTTATAGGTCCAGTTTAGTAGGGGGTACTGGAGTCTATTGTCCAGGGATGGCCAGTGGAGGGCAGTGAGGGCATCACAGTGGTGGGTCCTTGGGTAGGATTTAGAAGCCAAGCAAGCTATTTTGTGATATAGGGTCATGAGTCTGCTGTGGTCCATTTTGGTGGTGCTGAGTACGATGGGAGCAGCATAGGTTAAGGTTGGGAGAAGGATGGTTTGTGAGATAGCCAGTCTAGTCTCTGGTATCATATTGTGGCTTAGGCGATAGAGAAGGCCCAGTTTTTGATGGATGTTTTTTGTTACAGCATCCACTTGGGGCTTAAGGGTGAGGCCCTGGTCTAGTATGAGACCCCACTCCTGATTCACCAAGACTCATGACAGCCCAAACTGTAATAAAAAATTACTTAAGTTATGAATGAGCATAGACAAATTTCAACATAGGTTCCATAACTTTGTTATTTTTACCCCATATTTTCAACACAGCCTTCTTGTGACCCCACGTCATGAACAATGACAGTGAAAATTTTCAAATCTCACCCAAAAGGTGAGATCACCAAATGACAGCAAAATCACTATTCGGGCCTGAATGGCATAATTCCACTACCACTGGTCATGAGGTGAGCTCCCAAAAATGCCATGTTGAATATTTGGGTGAAAATATGCAAAAATGACAAAGTTATTCATCAAAGTTCAAAACCCCTTTGAAATACATTGAACCACACCTACCTTAGTTTCTCATATTGCAGTTGCCCATTCAAGCAGCAAATGTTTTCCATTGGAGACAGACATTATGCTGTGGGACCTCTTCAGGTGAGTGAGAGTGTGTGGGGGTTGTAGTGGGAGTGTAGGGTGGGGAGTGCTGAGTGAGAGGTCAGGGTAGTGGGGTCAGATCAATGAAGGACCTTTTTTTTGCAGGTTTAAAAAAGCATCAAGGGACAGTTTTCTTTACTATAGCTAAGATTTTTTTGCATTAATGTGGCAATGGTGATCAGGTGTTGGGGGTGTGCCACTATACCACAGGGAATCACCATACATAATGGGATGGTGACTGTAGGGTAGGAGCACCACTAGATACCAGGGAAATGTAAAACACATAAGGGGACAGTGAAAGCTGGGTGGGGGAAGCCACTAGACACCAGGGAAACATTACATACATAATGTGATGGCGATGGGAGGGTGGGAGAAATGGTGGCTCACTGCTCTCAGAGCAGCCCACAGGACATGTTCCAGCTGATGCTGCAGAACTCAAGAAAGTCCTGCCATTCTCATACAGAGAACACAAGTCAACAGCTCCTCTTGCTAAGCTGGGTACCCAGGATTTGGGGTGCCAGAAAAGGTATTTCTGGCCATTAAGTGAAGAAACAAATATTAGAATTTAGCTTAATGGATCCTGTTTAGCTAGGTTCTGCTGTAATATGTTTAGATAGATTCTGATGTTTGTTTTTGAAATTACGGCATTTTTATGTCATTTCCCTGCTTATTAGTTCAAGGAGAAAAAGAACAAGATGATGGGTCTCACAGCACAAAAAATGTTTTGTGCTGTGAGAATCAAGTGATGAGAAACGAAACCAAAAACAGTCTTGCAACGTAGAATGTTTGGTGTCATATCAAAACATTATTCCAAGAACCTTACTGAGCATGCTCAGAACAAAAAAAACACAAAACTTTTAAGCCTGGAATGATTTAACATTTGTTCACAAAACCTTTCAAATGCACTACCTTATGACATTATACCTGTACCCTGAAAGTTTAGGGGAAAAATTCCATTCCATTCCATGTAGGCTCTAGGTGAGAGCAAAAAAAATACCATGTTAAGTATAGGAAAAGAATTAGACATCTACAGAAAAATGACAGATATGGATCTCAGAAACCACACAAGCTGCTGTCACAAAACTTTCCATAGGTTTACAGATAGCCTCCTACACAAAACATACATAATTTCAGCTGTTTTTGTCAAATGCTGGCAAAGTTATGAAGGTGCAAATTTAGGGGTTTAACACCGAACATTCTACTCAACTCTAATTATAGATGCACTACTGCACCCTTATAATAGTGCTTGCAAATTGGACTTGTCAAATGTGGTCCTCATTTTCTTGTTATTATTGTATATTTTCTATGTATACTTTTTTACATTTAAATTTGTTATTTTTGTCTCTCTTTCCTCTAATTTTGACCATTCTGGCAATATATACCCTATCTTATTCCACACTATTTCTCTCGTTTCCCTTTTTTTCTCATTTTATTATTCACTTTCATCTCCACCATTTTCGTCTTTTTCTGTCCCTTACAATGGATGGCATACTTTTGAACTTGTCCATTTTCTGTATCTTTTAGTTGCCCCCTTTGAATCATAAAGTTCTGTTTGTATCCTTCTTATATTTTCTTTTAAATTCCAAATGCATTTCTGATCTCATATGCTACTTCTGGTCTGCTTTTATTGACTATTATATATAAAAACAAATCACCCTTTTTTGAGACAGTCTGTGTATTGCTCTCTGTCTTGTCTTCCCTTTTTTTCTGATTTGTAACTTTGGGACTAGCTGTTTTTTAAGGATCCCCCTCCCAACAATTAATGGCACTGGTACATCATTTGTATTTGCTATTTAAATATTTGTTGCTTTGCACATTAATTATTTAGCATTCAGTTTATTAGGTACTTAAGCTCTTGTTCTTTGCTTTTGTGTAGACCCCGCCCCCTTACGAAGGCCCTATGTTGGGTTGAAGCACTGGGGATATGGACGCTATTCAGTGTACCTCAATTCAGCTTGTAATAAATGGATTAAGCACTTTATTGTTTGTTATTTTTGTTATTGTATATTGGGATACTATGAGTGCAGAGTTCTGTTTTAATTTTTTTTTGTCTTTTGTTTTTAAAAGACAGACTGCAGCCAATGGACAAGCCACAGCTTCTAGCTATCAATAAAACCTCAACCACAGTTATTGCAAAAGCCACTGCTTGTGGCTATCAGTAAAGGTCAGACAAGGACCAGGGGACATGCCACCAGTTGCTACTATCTGTGAATGCCAGACTGGGGTTAGGGAACAAGCCATGTTACAGGTGAATAAATTCAGAAATGCCTTATCAAAACAGCAAGTGCATCTCTTCAGCAGGTGTCAGCAAAAGCAAAACCTTCAACCTCACAATTTGCTGCTGTCACTAAAATCAAAATATGCGAAGAGCTTTTAGGAACACTCAAGAGTTCACACTACTGTCCTTAACCCACATGATAAAAGGGAAGTCTGCACACTGAACAAAAATTATAAGAACACAACTGCACCAGTTCCAGTATCATCAGATACAACTGACTGCGTGCACAGTGCTTGTGCACTTTAAGTAGGCAACAGTTTTTCTTGGTAACAGAGCTATAGGCACCAGACAACCAGAAGAGGTTGCTGAGTGGCCTTATCATACAGAAAATGGAAAATATTAGAGAGAAGCCAGAAAATAAGGGAAAAAAATACAGTGAAGTCCAACAATTTTAAATGAATGAGATAACATCTTTCACTGTTTACACCCACCAGGCTAGTACACTATAATTTCTTCTTTAACCAACCTGTGGTAGACATGGGTAGTTTAATGGGTGTATGCAACTTGGTAAAAAGTTATGCTTGTGCAACATTATTGATAGTCTGAAGATAGTTGAATAAATGTGTTGTTTGACTGTTATACATGAATACTTTGGCCGAATGCACTCTTTGTTCAGGGGAACAATCATCCTGTGAGGGTACCGTGAAGGTAAAGGAACCCTCTTGCAAAGGGTTGCACCCCTAGATGTGCTACAGGAATGCATTTCCATTAGGATAAAGGTATCTTAGGAAGGGTCCCAAACATACTGTGCAGGGTTCCGCGTCAACGTCACAAAAATAATACAGTGCAGTAGGAACAGCACAGAGAAAACCACACAAGTGAAAACTGCACCTGGGCAATACCGCAAGACAAAAAAATAGTGACTGGAGATTTACCAAGAACATGCAGTGCCACCATGGATCACCACTCCAGTAAATCTTTGTTTAAGTGTAGATTTACTATTTCAACACCATGCCACCATGGACCACCACTTCAGTGAAATGTTTTACCTTATGCTGTTTTCTGTCTCAGCAGTATTCTCAGGCATGGCTTTCACTTGTGCAGTTTTTCCCATGCTGTTTCTGACAACACTGTATTGTATGCTGCAGACTTGTTGTGCTACCACTGCACAGCAGGTGGTGAACACAGAAACTGAGTGGAGTACTGACAGGCAGCAGCTGGTGATACTGATAAAAGAGACTTATTGGAGCAATGACTGTTGCTCACAGGTAGCTTTAAAAGCCTGTTCAGGGCTGGGGACAAGTTGCAACTCACAGATATTTTTAAAGGGCAGATTGAAGCCAGTGAACAACTGAAGACAGTGGACAAGTGAAGGCAAAGGAAACCTTTTGAGGAGGGTTTCACCCCTAGAGGTGCTGCTGGAACATAATTCCTTTAGGATAAAGGTAGCTTAGGAAGAAGCCAAATAGTACTGCACAGCAGGTGGTGAACACAGAGAGTGAGTGGAGTACAGACTGACAGAAACTGGCGATGACTGATAACAGACAGAGACTGACTGGAGCAATGACTGAAAGCAACTGGTAAATGATAGCAGACAGAGGCACAACTTCTGTAAAGAGAGAAGGAATAACAGGATTGAAGGATAAGAGAGCCAACATCCAACCCCAGCTCACAGTGGAACCCTATTACTCAGGTAAGTGTTATACTTAAATACATATATTACATTGTGTCCTTGCTAGGAAGCCAGGTGAAAACAATTGAGGAGGAATGCAGTTGAACAGAGAGGTTTGCAAGTGGCCTGGTATGAACAGCAAAATGGAGAAGCCTAAAATAGCACAAGCCAAAACAGCAGAATGACACAAATAGGACTTACTGTGGAAACGATTAAGCACACCAAGAATTGAAGTAGAAAGAAACACAGGAGTTGCAAAAGGATAGGAGTGCAGCAGGCGTAGCTGAATGAGAGAAAGAAGAAAGCACAGACTGCAGCCAGAAAAGGTAGAAAGAAATGAAACAAAATACTGACCTAGAAAACCACTGAAGGCACAAACTGAACAGAAATCCCAAAAGCACAAAGGGAAAATAGCAGACAAATATGGGGAAAAGGAGTGTGTGTGTGGGGGGGGGGCAGAGTCCCAGCAGGGCCTCTGACTGCAGCAAAGAAACAGTACTTCTGAATAAGGATGGAGGAAGCTGGCTTAATAGCTCAGAAAGGGCTGGACCTCCTGGCCATTGAACTGCAAGCATAGCCACTGTGTTATTATGTTATTTTCTTTTCATGACTATGCCACTCCAAGACTGTCCCATTAGTTTGCACTAGGGGTTAAGGTTTCAGTTTAAGAAAATGTAACTAAAGTGCTTTTTTCTCTTTACTGTTTCTGCCCCAGCAACTGGGAGCTAGTAAATTTCCTAAGGACATCCTGTACTCATCGACTCCTGCACTTTCCCAAGCTTTTCTGCTTGCCAACCCTCAGGTATAAATGCAGGGCTCCTGTCCTGTTTAGCATTCATTCTGTTCTGGGGCTGCTTACCAGCTTCTGATGTAGCTAGTGGCCTGTGAAGAGCTTGTAGCCATCTCACCAGAATGGGGTCCATGGGCCTGGGATGGTAGCATTGTCCTGGTCCAGTGTGGCACTAACTATCCAGGTTGGGTTTCTGGGAGCAGGGACCTGGTTAGGGTCTGCAATTGAACAGAGAGGGCCTACTGACAGCTCACCCACAGGTGGGGAAGCCTGATGGTGATCTCTTGGTAGATGTCCCAGAGTCATGAAAGTTTGCTCATAGTTTCCTGTCACAATCCAGACTCCTGTGTAGGAAGTAAGTGTTGAACGCATTGGACTATGACAGAGGAGCACCACTAAGACATCGAGGCCTGATGGTACAATAAGGCACTGCAAGCCCATGCTACTTAATTTCTTAGTGCCCATTCCTGGGTACTTCTGTTCCAAGGCAGGGGAGCATATACCTTGCCCTGTTGTTAGGGAGACAACATGACTGTGTAAATACAATTACAACCATAGCTACATTCGGATATTTCCAGATATTTTGCAGTATATCTAAAGACATTCTCTCTGGTGGCCCACAGTTGTACTTTAAGCACGCAGGAAAGTTCTCCTGAGAGATCACAGAAATTTCAGGAAATATCTGACAATGTATTTGGCTGCAACTGGATGTGATCTGGGGTGCAGGCCGATCCTACAGTAACCCATGATTCCCTAGTGGCATCATCAGGGACTTGTAATGTGTAATATATGTTGTTTCTGATAAATTTGGCTCCCAGTGCTTACTGGCTGAGAAACACAGAAACACAGAAGTTGTCAGCAGATAAGGACCACTCAGCCCACCTAGTCCACCTTGCTAATCTTTTCTATGGCCCCTCCTTATCCCCCTGTAGTATCCTCAGCATCTCCACATGTTTGCCTTGGTGCTAGGACCCCTTTATGCCTATTCCAAGCATTCTTGAAGCCTGTAATACTTTTCACTTCTGCCACTTCTGCTGGGAGTCCATTCCAAGCTCCTACCACTCTCTCCAGAAAGAAAGATTTCCTGACATTTCCCTTCAGTCTGCACTCCCCCCCGCTCCACTGTGTGACTACTAGTTGTTGTGCAACTCTTTTTCTAGAAAATACTCCCTTCCCATACCTTGTTCACACTCGTGAGATATTTAAATATCTCTATCATGTCTCCCCTCTCCCCTCTCTCTCTTCCAGAGAGTACATGTTCAATTCCCTGAGTCTGTCCTCATAGTGCTTCAGTTGCAGGACCTGCACCATCTTGGTAGCCCTGCTTTGAACCCCTTCAACCCTGTTTGTTTCCTTTCAGAGGTAGGGCCTCCAGAACTGTACACAGTACTCAAGGTGAGGTCTTACAGAAGACCTTTATGGGTGTATTGTGACTTCCCTCCTTCTGCTGGTGATCCCTCTGCCTATTTACCTCAGCATCCTGCTGACTCCCCCCCACCACCACCTTGTCACACTGCTTAGGAACCTTCAGATCATCAGAAATAACTACCCCCAGGTCCCCTTCCTGTCTTGTGTCTGTCAGTTCTTCCACCCCGGATGAGTCTTGTAAATAATGCTTGTGTAAGCCCCCAACAGAGGTAGCTGAGTGGGGATTCATTCATGTAAAACTGCTGATATACAACTAAGCAGGGTGCAGTATAAATAAACTGTTGGTTGTTGCAAGCAAGTTCTGTTTCAAGCGTGGTGCCCCAAGTCTCTGTGTCCTTTAACTGTAAATAGGTAAGGTGACCAGAGAGGGATTAAAACAACTGATGGACACTGTACTGCTACATTAAGTATGTCCCTGCCATGCCACTTGTCCCCTTGGGGATCAGTATTCATAGTAAAGAATGCAAATAAATTATGTTTTTTGAACCAGAAAGGATCCACAGCAAGAGTGGCATGTTGCTGTCAAAGACAAAGTTGTTCAGTAGGAAAGGTGAAAACAATCAGCTCCATCAGTGTGGTGCCCAGACATTTATAGTCAGCACCCTGGAGGTCAAGTGGCTGGAGGCTGAGGCAGCCAGAACTGAACTGCTTGCAAAGAGATTCTCCCAGTAAGTGTTACTATCCACCAAACCCTGTGACATGGTAGTGAACCCTGGCCTATGGCTCAAATCATATTCAAAAGGTGCGGAGATGGATAAGTCTGGTAGGCCAAGTGAGTGTTGCAACATGGAGCTTGGGGCTCAGCAGGGAACTGTTGTCATTAACTGCTGGAGAACAATGATCTTACAAGATTAGGTGCTATGTGAATTGCAGATGCAAGGAATGCTGCTCTCTGGAAGGCTGGTGCCAGTATTGTAACCATGTCAGTGCCTTTTATTTCAGACACTTTGGCCACAGGGTAGGGAATTACACCCCCTGAGCTAAAGCCCCTGAATCCTTGGTACAGAACTGTAATTGAGAAAACTGAACATGCCTTAATGCCATTTTGTTTCAACCCATTTCTGATCCAACAGGTTCACTTCATTTGGACAGCATGTGAGGGCCTTTGATTCTACTTAATTTGTGTGTTCACATACTGGACTAAAGAAATCCTATATACATTCAAGGGACCAATTACTTGTCTTCCAATTGGAGATTCCAGCTGTTACCCCCTTGCAACATCCAAGTGGGACCTATGTCTAGACTGCGTCAATTGCTGAGCCTAGTCCCGTTGCCCCATTGGCATTTGTGTGTCAAGGGTTGCTTTTGTCCTGCTGCTGAGAGTGGACCCATTGTGTTGAGATGCCTGCAGTGCTTCCAGACCTATGTTCAGGCTCTTGTTTCAAAGTTTCAAAGTAGGGACTTGCGGAGGTTCCTGGGCTGTTTGGTCAAGAGTTGGACCAGAGTCCCACTATCTCGACAGGTGTCACTTGACCCGACATTAGGACTATTTGCAACTTTACTACACAGTGATACCAAGGTCATTACTGGTGTGCCAGCAACCGTAACTGAAGTCATCCTAGAAGAAGATAAGGGACAGGGTACCTCTAGAGGGTGGCATGCTTCCACATCTAGTGGCTTTGCTGTACCCACTCACCACACACTCAACAGTCACCACTGTTAGAGTTAGGAGGTTCAGTGTTGCAGAAAGGCAGCACCACCCTGTTTGGTGTTCCATAAAGGGAATAATGCTGTTCATCATCCCAGAAGGATAGCTACCCATCATTATCTGTGCTGATGGTCCAGGAAACAACACTTCGAGAACTTCCCTGCCCATAACCGTCATCATATGATACTGTTTTCCCTTGCAAAATGAGTCTGGTTAGACATGAGCTATTTCATGAGTGTTCCTGTTTCTGGCTGGCCATAAGGAGCAGAGTTCCAGTTCTAAACTCTGTCCTATTTAAGGCAGTGAATCACATTATCACTAATAAACCTCGTACCCTTTGTTTTGGGATCTGTGAACTGTTTGAATTTGTAAACTGAGAGCCTTGTGCATGGACATTGCACTTCCAATGGAAAGTGATGGGATAAATAATTGACTCCCCACACCTCAGAGATGCCACATATCTCCAACCAGCCCCAACCCCAGGGGTGGCAATAGTAGGTGCCAGCAAGCTGGTAGACACCAAAAAGAGTTAACTGTCTCTGGAAATGAGGCAGTAATAAAATATAATGCCTACAAGAATGAGGCCAAAATGTTAGCAAGAGCCATTATGGAAATTGTAGTTATTGTCTTGCTGCACTGTGTGCAGTGAAGGTTTCTATTGTTAATGCAAGCCGCAGCACCAAGGTACCAAGTATCCAGCCATATGCACTTCCTCACAGTGGCACGTTCACATTTGTATCACAATGTCTGCAACACTGTGTTACACGCCCTGAGAACATGTATTGTGCCAATGGTCACATCACCACTGATGTGCAGATTAGTGGTCTGACTCCAAATTGTATTTACAGCATTTATTTAGTTTTAGTTGAATGGGAAAAGGGGACTAGGAAGTGCTTTCAGTTTCCACCTCATTCCATGGGGAGGGAGATACAGATGCAAACCAACTGATATTGAACCAGGTTATATGGCAGTAACTGTCCATTGGGGCCAACTTCCCATCTTTCTTGTATTTCTCCTTCTCTGGCTTAGGTGGCAGCACCAGCAACAGTAGCAGCAATTCACCAGGATCCATCATTCTCCATAAACCAGCAGCTATATGCATCTGAGGATTTGACAATGACCATCATTGGGAAACTTCCTAGGGTGCCTTCAGGAAACAATACCAAAAAAAAAGGCAGAAACAGGACACTTAAAACCATTAAGGTGCAGTTATCTAGGAAGATATACAGTACCTTCCCAAAATGAAACATTATTGGAGAACAGTGCATGCAAACTTACATAGGAGAACATTAAGATGTGAAGAAATGTATTACCTGAATGGTCCAAAAAATGGTTCACATGCTCATAAGTGGATCAGTCAACAGCCTAATATTTTGCTTCACTCTAATTCTTTAACTGGGGGCTTTTTGTTCTAACTGTGTGTGGTATTAGGTGCATCACTCTCCTGCCATGTTGCCTTGAGCAGAGGCCTGATGAGAGGCTGACACCAGTCTCACTCGCAGTTGGTTTTTATAGTATCAGATAATACAAAGAACATTGCAAAGGCAGTAAGGATAGGTGACTATACCAATGTTCCTTGTTTTGATCATTGTATAAACATGGTAGTTTATAAATTCCTAGATAAGGAAACAGCAGCATGCAGAATTGTGTAGCAGAGGCAAAAACATCCTGTGGTAAGCTTAGTAATTCTGTTAAAGCATACAAGCAGTTACATAAGATACAGCAGAAGAACTGCTTCCACTACCTGAAACAAGTTGTGGAAACAAGGTGAAATGTTATTTATTTTAAGATGCAGTGGCTGCTATAACAATCAAGGGCCCTCTACCAGTGTGCATTTAAGCGTGTTATTGACAAGGGAAATGTAAACATCAGCTCTAATACGTAGTGACTGATGGAGACCCTCTGTTGTGTGCTGAAGCCCTTTGCAGAGGCAGCTTAGTGGACGTAACCCCCAGGAGTGGGTTTGTGACAATGTACATGTCCATCTTCATGCTGCCATGTCTGTATTTTCTTTTCTACTATCCCAAGCTGCTGTACTTTTGTTATCCACATCAGTGTTTTAATTGACTGTTATGCCTGCTTCAGTTGCTGCTATCCTGTACTTGCTGCCCACTGGTCACTACAATCTCCCATCCACTCCACGGTGTCTCGATCCCTTTCCTCCCCTGCTGACCCCCTGGCAGCCTAAGATGCTCCCGAACCTGGGTTGCCAGTGTGGTGCAAGGTGTGGCGTCCAGTGCCTCAACCCTCAGTGCCACCAGGTTGGCTAAGGGCATTTATCATTATTAAGAACAACAATGGTCCCAGTTTTGTTGCACGTGGTACTCCCCCACACATACACTCCACCCCTGACCAGACATCCTCCACTTCTATCAACTGGGTCCTGCCATCCAGGAAATTATAAACCTATCTCACAATATAACATGGAGTGTCTAGCTTCTGTGGCATCCTTATTGAGTTTTTATGATCTAACAAATCAAAAGCACTTCTGTAATCCACCAGTACCGCCCTCACAAACTCCCCTTCCTGCCATGATTTCATACACAGTTCTAAAAACTTTAGGGTTGCCAAAGTTGTCGAACTCCCCTTCAATGATCCAAACTGATTTTTATCAATTTTGTTTGAGATTAGTTATAACAACCACTTTGTAATGAATCCCTCATACACTTTGGAGACCACACAAGTTAATGAAATGGATCTAAAATATTTTCTTATATCCTGCGGTACAGACACTTTAAGTAAGGGTAGTAATCAAGCCTGTTTCCATTAGTTTGGTGGCTTTCCTAGCAAAATGGCTTTGTTAAATATATTGCATACCCAAGGGGCAATAAAATTTGCCCCTTCCCTCTGTACCCAGTTTGTTATTGCATCCGTGCCTACTGCCTCATTTACTTTAAATCTTTTCAATTATTTTTCTATTCCATTCACCGTAACAAGATATTTTTTAGGCACTTTCCATAATTCCCTTTCTATTTTTTCTAAGGGTTCAAGACTTTTACTCCCCTCTCATAATGTTTTATTTAACTCCTGCACAAATGTAATCCCTTTGTCACCACCTTCAAACCCACATTTTTCTGCCCATCTGTCCACTTCCCCCCCTTGTTTACTGCTCTTCAAAAATTCTTTCATTGTAGACCACCATTTCTAAGGATCAGACTTCTGTAAACCATTCACTTTTTACATATAGTATGTTCTTCTCATTCTATTTTTTTTTTAAATTCTCCTACACCCCCAGGCATCCTTCAGGAGTACCCACTCGGAGTTCGCCCTACTCCCATCCTGAATGCCCCGCATCTCCCCTGATCCCCCGCGAATGACTACAGGCAGGCGCGACCCCCGGTACCATCTCCTGAACTGATTGCCGCCCTCCCTTGGTGGCGGGCTCCTAAGTGTGAGGTGCCTACCTGCATGTCATTGGGTCGCTCCAGAGGGGGATCCTGGGTGCATCTGGGCCGACATTTAGGATGTGGGCGAATCCACCGGGGCCACCATCATCTCACCGATGGTGAAGAGCCTTTTTCCTTGTTGTATTCCCCCTACGTGTGCGAGGGTGCAATGGCATCACAACGCAGGTGGGGCCCGTCAAGACGCCCACCGCACATCCTCCAGAACCCCAGCAGGTGAAACCCCAGTCTCCACGGGGGTCACTACTGCATCGAGAATCCCAGATCCCACCCAGCGAGAGGAGGCAGTCCTTGGGTGCTAGATCCTACTCCCCTCCCACTGACCCCAGTGCCCGGGCTCGTTCCCGAACCCAGGTCGCTGGTGTAGCGCAAGGTGTGGCGTCCAGTGCCTCAACCCTCAGTGCCAACAGGCCAGCTCTTCTCATTCTATTTTCCATCCTGTTTACTTCATTTCTTAACTGGTTATATTCTGCCCTGTCCTTCCCCTTTAATGCCATCTTTTATTTGTGTATCAGTACTTTAAATTCCTCTGTTACCCATGGTTTATCTCTCCCCTTCATCACTACTTTACTCACAGGGGCAATCCAGTCAATTATTTCATGTAGGGTGCTTATCATCTTCTCCCAAATGGAATCAGCAGAATCTAATTTAAACCATTTAGTATCCATCTCACTTGCAATTGCATCTAACACTTTTTCTTTTTTTTTCCTTCGATCATTTTCTCTTCTGAAGCACCTGATTCCTGTCTTTTTGTTTTCTGCACCCCTTACTATTTGATGATCAGATAATCTGATGTGAGGTAAAGTGACTGGTGGGTCATACCATTCAAAGAGATGTGTCACCATTATATTTAAAATGTTTTCCCTCTTGTCTTCTCCTTAACCACCTGCTTTACATTTCTCCCTTGTGTTATTTTCTGATATGGGTAAATGGTTTGTATCTCCCATGAGAACTATACCACAGACTGGATAGTTTTCAGTATATCTATCAATACACCAATTTAGATATTTACCATACTCTGATTACTATTTGAAGGGGGGTGGTAAAACCATCCCACAAATAAGGGCCTACTGTTTCTAGGTAATCTGGATTTTGTAATTTCTGTTCATAATGTTTCAAACCCCACCTGTTCCAATTCAACCATTTTACAATAATTTATGCTGTCATTAACATAACATGCAATCCCTCCACCCTTTTATCCAACCGATTCCTCCTTCCTACTTGATACCAACCTATTGCAACTGCAGCACTGGGCACATGGGGAGCACAACACGTCTCAGTGATAACAGCAATTTGTACTTAATTCTGTTTCAGTACTTCATTTAGATTGCCAATTTCTATAACTAATGCCCTTATGTTTGTATTTATAACAGTTGGAACCCATGATTTTACTGGATTTGCATGATTTCATCTTTCATACATGGCTGAAGTCATCCTACGGTATGTGTGGAGGCTGAGATATGTAAATTAAATTACTCTAGCAATAACTTTAGAAGTAATCCCAATAACTATTCTAGGATGACATTAGGATGATTCCAGGAAGACATCAGGATTGATCCCTGAAGACCCTGCACAAATTATGGGCTTTGATCCGCACACTGGACCATAGGTATGCAACCCCCTTCAGGCAGCATGGCTACCAATCTGCACTGCCACCCAGGATAGGGCATGTTACCAGTACCAGTAATATTACCATTACCAGTACCAAGGTTCATATAACACAGTATAAGTACTCTAGTTCACAAGTATTTTATAGAAAAACCTGGAGCGTACTGGCATAGTTCAAGTAGTTTTTATTATTGTTGCATAGTTCTGTCACAGAACTAGACAAGAGTACATATTCACAATTACATAACAGAATGATTCATTAAAAAACACATGACAAAAACTATACTTTTCTTTTCCCAGTAAAAGCAAAAAGCAAAATAACTATTTCTTATGCCCAGCAGTCTTTTAGCCTATAGCACAGACTTCTAATATGAGTTCCAAAAACAGTGTAACCTAATTGTGTGGGTATTCATATCATAAAATAGATTCATATTACATATAGAAACACATCTGGATGTTACACACACAGATATTATGCGTCTGTATCAAAAGCAGTGCTCATATTGCAGTGCAGTATTTTTATCTTAAAGCAGCTATCCTAAAACAACCTATGCCATAATATTTGCACATAATGTTATGAAGTAGCAATCCCCTAAAACAGTAGCCTTAGTGGCCTGTAGCCTTTGGCTACTAGATTTTGCATGACTGGCTTGTCAATGTTTGAATCACAACTGATCCAGTTTCTTACCCCTCTGTGACTTTGTCAGCACCATACCGCCAATGTTCTCTGAGACTAGTACGTAGCAGCCACCTTTCAAGAACCTGTTCATACTGTCACTTTGACTTACTAAAAATCAGGAACTTTATACCCTTTTGTGAAGGGGCTTTCCAGAGGGAACTACAACCATGTGGTTGCTGGAAGGCAAAAGGGAGACCAACAGCATATACCAAGCAATGGTCATATGGTTGTTAGCAGTGGCAACAGCTACTACATGGTCATCTCCATTTTACTGCTTTTGTAATTGGAGGAGGTTATTTTACCTCCTCATGGTTAGAAGAGATGTTATCTGTCTTGCAAAACGAGCTGCTGCATTAAAAGATGCCTTTTGTGAGCTCTGCTAAATGCTAGATCCCATCATATCATAGGTATTATAGGTGTTTACAAGCTTAGTAAGGCTATTGCCCATTTCAGCTTGCCCCCCCCCAAAAAAGTAACTATATCATGAATTCCTGGATCCCACGGGATATGCAGAAATCATCAAACTTATTTTTAAACTCTGTCGTGTTCCTGCTTCCTACAATATCAAGTGGTAGGGAGTTCCAGAATGATGCAACCCTCTGATTGAACCATAGGTCTCTCTTTTTACTATGACAATTGTCTTCCCTTATCTGTAGACTACAGGATCTAGTATTATAATTTGAGTCCATCACCATCAGGGCCAAGCAGTCCCACAAGTCATAATTATTCAGTGCTCCAAAAGCTAAACACAGATCACTGTGCAATCTTCTGTATTGAAGAGAAAAAAAAAACAAGATCTTTCATTCTATTTTCATAGCTAATGTTTTTCATATTCCTAATCATTTTAGTTACCCTGAGTTGGATGCTTTCAAGTGTCATTATTTCTGGTTTTCATACCTGGTGACCAAAGTTGGGCACAAAACACTAGGTGAGGTCTAATGAGTGATGTATAAAGGGGCATAATAACCTCTTTATCTTTACATTGGCTGTTTCTCCTAATACCATTAAGTATTAAATTTGCCTGCATGGCCATTGAATTGCAATGTTTTTTAAAATCCGTATTTCTGGAAATATAGATGCCTAAGTCTTTCTGCTCTTCGAGTGTTTTGAGGGCCTGTCCTTTTAAAAAATAATCTACTTTGGGGTTTCTTTACCCCTTGGGAATTACTCCACACTTCTTGATATTCAGCTCTAATTTGTGTGCTGTAGCCCATTTATCAAGTGTATCTAACTCCATCTGTAGCATTTTCTTATCTGATTCTATGCTAATAATTTACCCCAACTTGACATTATGTGCAAATTTAGAAAAAACAAACAGTAGAGTTGCCAGTTATGGATGTGATGTACATGTTAAAAAGACATGGTCTTAAGACTGATCCCTGAGGTACCCCACTGATAACTTGTGCCCATTCAGACACTACACCAAGAATATTTACAACTTGTCTTCTATTAGTGAGCCATGCATCTATCCACTTTACAATCCAGCAATCTAATTTTATTTGAGTCAGGTCTTGAATCGATTCTATGTGTGGCAGTTCATTGAAGGCCATGGAGAAGTTCAAATAAATTGCATCCACAGGATTACCATTCTCCAGGACCTCACTGATTTTGCTGTAAAATTCCATCAAGTTTGTTAGGCATGATCTCCCTTTGGTCAAGCCACGCTGTGTACCATCTACCAATCCATTTACTCCTAGAAATTGTTCAGCTCTATCTTTAATCAACCCTTCTAGAACTTTACCCAGAATGGAAGTTAGACTTTCTGGCCTGTAATTCCTGCACTCCTTTTTTGGAACTTTTTTATATATTGGAGTAACAAAAGCCTCTCTTTAGGAATCAGCTACAACACTGTTATTAATCGATTCTTGAAAGATCCTTGCTACCAGACCTGATAATACACTAGCCAGTTCCTTAAGCATCCTGGGGTGCATCCCATCAGAACCAGGAGACTTACAGAATAGGGGTTAATGTTTTTAAGCCTTATTTCTATATCTTTGTGGTCCAGCTGGGGTGTCTCCTTATTTATAGAAATTCTATCAGACTTCTGGTGATGTCATCCTGTTAATGGCTGATGGATTCTCTAGCTTGGCACCTAGCATGGCTATAAACCATGGGATATAACACTTTTCAATCATACTTGCCGGTTCTAACAACATACCGAGGCATTGCAAGAAACAGAGATAAAGAGGGTAGCAACAGGTTTCAGATTTTACAAAAAGAAGAAGAGTTACCTGACATAGAAGGCTCCGACTCGGAGGCCTCAGAAGCCTCCCGTACCTCCACGTGCCTCCATGACTCAAGGCAGTCTCGCCCAGGGAAAATCAACTCAACAGAGGCAAAACTTGATAAAATTCCTTGAGGCGCTCATGGACATAAAAGCAAAAGTCCGATCATTTCAAGACACTCTGGCAGCCTTCCAGACAGACCTAGAAACCCTGGAGGGCAAAGTGGATACCCTGAACATAACTTGAACCAAACATGACAGTAAAATAGAAAAATTACAAATCTTGGTTGACATCCTCTCCAAGGTTTGCCAACTCACTATTGATCATCAGAAAGACACAGAGAATTGCCAATGCCGACAAAATATAAGAATTTATTCTATTCCTGAAAACAGCGAGGGCTCGAATATAATAGACTTTGTAACTACTTTACTGCATACTTCCCTGTCACTGGAGGAGGACTTCCCATTGGAACTCAAGTGAGTACACTGTGTTCTGGACCCAAAATCTGCTGACCCGAATGCCAGGCTGCATTCCACTATCGTGTGGGTCCTTCGATATCAGACCAAAGAAACAATTTTAAGAAAAGCCTGGTACCAAGGAAAAGTGTTTTATGGTACAGACTGAATTTACTTGGACAATGACTATGCTGCTTTCACTATGAAAAGATGTAGGGAATACATCCGCCTATTCCCTATACTGAGACAGAATAAAATAAAATTCAAAACACCCTACCCATCCAAACTGATTGTCCGATACTCCACAGGTCAACAAAGTTATGAAGATGCAGCGGCAGCATATGTGGATTTCAAAAAACAGGGTCTATCATTACCTTCTAGACTGACCTCATTGCAGCCCTCTGCCACACGTAGACCACAGGAAATCTCCTTCTTGATGGCTCAGAGAGCCCAACACCAGACTATGTCCTCGGTTAAAAACTTACTAGCATAACTAACAATTCTGGACTCATAACAGACTGCCAAACTCAGTCCTCGATTACTCCAAACAGAACACAGTAAGGCCCTTGGGAGAATGTGGTGGTTTTGTCTTGCTTGCCCTGTCTCTGGGGCTTGGGGATGTCAAGCCTGATGGAGGGCTGGGGCCTGATTCTGCTCTCAGGTGGGGGGGAAGTCATGGGGGCCCAGTTGATCTGCTGGGAGACACATATTGCTTATGGCTGGCTCCTTAGCGGTGACATGGGAGGGCATGCAGAGGCCCAGATGTAGTTTAGACGGTGTTTCTAAGAATCAGGCACACACCCAGCTGAAGGGGTGGAGGGTGAGGTGAGCAGGAGATTCCTGCAGAACCCCAGGCTGAGGTGTATAGCATCACCAAGAAATCAGGGGGCCCTCCACGAAACCCAGTGTAAATGAAAGACTTCAGCTAAATTGGAGTCATTCCAACTTTAGAGTACAGTGATCATGCTTGTCTTGCCCCCCCCAATACCCTTACCACTCTGTGCTTCATTTCATGGTGATAAGATGCAATGGGGGCACCCTGATAGATAGGGGTCTGCCCAACTTGTCCCTTAGAGATCACCACGAGGTAGCACATTTAAAAAATTTCAAGGGAACCCCATAGAGATGTCTTGGGCCTCTGTGTGCTACCCAGACACTACTGCAGAGACTTCTGAATTGCCCTAAGGATGGAGCTTGTCTCCTGGCAGGATTGAGGAGGCCTACAATACTTCAGGATTGGAGCTGGAGCTCCACTCTTCTGGGAGGGGATGAGGGTCGGTCTCCTCTGGTGGCCCTGCTGGCCCGGAGCTTTGGGGCACGCTGGGTGGGCCTGGATCACCAGACCATGAGGACAAAGAGAGTATGGCTCAGAGAGAGGGAAAAGACAGGACTCCACTGAAGGAGTCATGGATATTTCTGAGAGAGAGCCCACCTAGATATACAGAGAAAGAGAACATTTTCTTTTAAAATTTAACTCATTTTACAATCTCATTGTAACTAAACCCCAGACTAACTATTACATTAGAGTATTATTGGTACCCAACTTATACAACATCAAGTTTTACCTCCTTTCATATATGATTTTTAAAGGACTAGGTGCGAGAACATGAGACCTGGGAATTACAGAGCATGACACACTTTGAGAATGGGCGTACCATCAAACCCTTACCCATCTACCCCTTCTTGTGTATTATTTTATTCTATGCCACACAGCCCTACCCATTTCCTTAACTTTTGGGTCAATGGAACCCTTGAGGAATACATCTCCAATGTTGGAGATAACCTTCCCTCTGGGTGGAATTTTCCACCCAAAACATGCCTCCCAATTGGGTCAGACCTGACCTTGGAAGCTAATTTTTATTTATCCTAACTAGTACATAGTTCTTCTTTTAGGAACCAGTTAACTGTGCTTATACCCTGTTGGTAAGACACAGACATAGTTTTAATAGGCCAGTTCAAAAGCCTATACCTTAGCTTACTGTGGTCGCTCAAATCCCCACCTCCTATTAATGCACAGGGCACATATTCTAATGGTTTAGATTGTACAAACCAAAGCATACAACTTATTCTGTGGTACAATTGACTACACTACAGAAGGAATAAATGTGAGTGGTTGGGACTGGAGTGGGGAGCACGGCCAGACTCGGGTAGGGGTGTATTGGCCCGGGGACATGGATTTTGATCTGTTAATTACCCTCTGGCTGGTAGAGTTCAAATAATATCCCATAATGTAAATGACCTATCAGGGTCAATTAAGAGATATAAAACTATAACTGCATTAAAGAAATTAGGCCCAGACCTATTGCAATTACAAAAAACGCACCTATCCACATCTGAACATATGAAACTTAAGAAGTATGACTTTTCCCAGATTATTGAATCATCCAATCAGAATGGTAGATGCAGAGGTGTGGTGGTGGTGCTGGTCCCCAGATTCTCCCTGTTCATTCTAACAGACTCCTATTTGGACAAGGAAGGCAGACTTGCACTGGCAATGGGCAGTATAGAAAACCAAAAATACACAATTGGCAGCATTTATATCCCTCCAGGTAGTGATGCCTCATCGATTCAACATTTGGTAGACACTATCCTTATGCACACACAGGTAATATTCATTTAAGGGGGCGATCTTAACTGCCAGCTACTGTAGTAGCCAGAGACATTGCTAGCTATTTCCAGAAATTTCTGTGATATTTCTAGAGAAATCTCCTTTTTTTTGCATTTCCACAGTAGGGGCAGCAGAGAGAAACTCTATAGAAATTTCACGAAATATCTGGAAATTGCTGGCAATGTCTGTGGCTACTACTGTAAATTGTACCCTAGACACCTCAGCTTCCTACCCGTCTCCCATGACGATGGGACAGAAACACCTATGGAGACTGTTAAAGGAGGTAGGCCTCATAGATATCTGGAGACACCTGAACCCCTCTTCCAGAAAGTTTACATTCTACTCCCTCGCGCACCATCACTATTTCCGCCTAGACGATTTTTGTATAGGCAAAGGATACCTAGAGCACATTCGACACTTGGAAATAAAAAATATTTATTTATCAGATCACACCCCAAAAACCTTAGAATTAAATACACACAGAGAACCCAAAAATAACTACTGGTGTCTTAATAACTCCTTGTTAAAAGACCCCAAGTTTAAAGACTTATTCAAAGAAAAGATACCAGAGATCTTAAGAGATAATACTTCCCCACAAATTGCCCCTCAAACTCTCTGGAACACTGTAAAAGTGATACTTCGGGCCATATAATTGCCTACATAGCCCAAAAGAAGCAACAAAGAGAAGCAAAACTACTTGCCTTACAGGACAAGTTGCAATTCTTGCAAATGACACATATGCAAGGAGATGAAACTTTGGAAACTCAGGTTAAACAGACCCAACAAGAAATTCAGAAAATTTTAACTGAAAAGATAGAACAGGTTTTACTGTGGCTTAGACAAAAATACTTTGAAGGAGGGGCACTGGCAGCTCGAGTCCTTGCATACCACCTTAGGAATCAAACCCAACAAGCCCACATTCCTAAAATTAAGACCCCACAGACTGGAAGAATGGCATTTCTGACATCACAGATTCAAAAAGTCTTCCTCCAGTACTACACAGAATTATATGCAGATTCTGACCAGCCCGCGCCTCCCCAAATTGAAGCTTTATTATCTAAGCTGAACCTTCCTCATGTGACCGAGTCCCAGACTGCTGCCCTATCCCATTCCATTATCGCCTCCAAAGTCCTCTGAACAATTTAGAACCTTAAAAACAGTAAGGCCCCTGGCCCAGATGGATATGGAGCTGAGTTTTACAAGGCCACATTGCACCTTATTAAAGAACCCTTTCTCTCTGCACTGGGGGAGGGACATTCCACAGGTGAATACCCCACATCCTGGATGCAGGCCGCAATATCAGCAATGTTAAAGCCTGCTGAACTCCTGCATCTTTGTGAATCATACTGTTCCATCTCAGTCTTATATCAAGACTATAAGATATATACTAGTATTCTGGCCCATCGCCTAGATGATATTATCCCCTCACTGGTGCATCCAGACCAGTCAGGCATTGTCAGGCTCGACAAACTACTGACAATATCAAAAGGACTCTATACTTGATTTCCCAGGCCACAACTACTAAAGCCCCTTTAATGATATTAAGTATCGATGCACAAAAAGCATTTGATAGGGTGCCCTGGCTATTCTTAGATTATACCTTCCAGAAATTAGGTTTCTCAGAAGAATTCTTAAAAAACATCAAAGGACTCTTCTCCCACCTGGTAGCCACAATTAAAATTAACAGTTCCCATTCTGACAGATTCCCTTCTTACAGATGCATGAGACAGGGCTGTCCGTTATCCCCATACATCTTCACCCTTTATGCAGAGCCAATCACCCAACATCTCTGACATTAGACCCAGATTAAGGGTTTTCATATAGGAGAAGAAGAAGAACATGAGGTTGCATATTATGCAGATGACCTTCTCCTATATCTCAGAGATCCAGACTCATCTCTCTCAGCCCTAACAAATAGCCTACTGGAGATAGAAAGTGTATCAGGTTATAAATTAAACACAAACAAAACAGAATTCCTTCTCCTACAGGATGCCCCCTCACCACATCTCCAACAGAACTACTCATATAAGTGGGGCAGATCATCCCTCCTATATTTAGGGATACATCTAGCAGCAGACCCCCACCAGGTAATATCTCTAAACTATGAGCCTTTATTCTTGAAGGTGCAGGAGGACTTCCAAAGATGGACACTTTTCCTTCTCCCCCTAATAAACTGTGGTCAGACTGTCCAAATGAATATTCTGCCCAGGATTCTAAATCTTAAACAGAATATCCCATATATTTTACCCAGGACAGAGATTGCCAGATGGAACAAAATGATAACATCCTTCCTATGGCAGGGTAAACAGCCCAGAATCATACTGGATAAATTGTCATGGAATAAAGAGAGGGATGGCTTGGCCCTCCCTAACATTCAAAACTATGCCTGGGCCACCATGCTACCGCACCTTATTCAGTGGGCCTGACACCCGAAATATGCACTCCCATAGGTCACAGTTCAGAGATTTTCTTCTTCAATACCATTAGACCGAACAACAATCTACCAGCCCTTCCGACAGCTCCCTATATCAAAATTATGCTTCTACACCAATAATATCCTACAATCTTGGAGGCATATCTTAAAAAACAACCAATGTTCAAGGGTGAAATGGCTCGAGCATACCCTGCCTAGACCTTACATTCCTGGCAGTGCATTGACCATGGTTTTTCCCAATGGCGCCTTAGGGGCCTAACACATACTCACCAATTTTATGATGGAGGTTTTCTGAAATCCTTTCAACAACTGCAACACTTATATGGCCTCAGACAAATGGATTTTTAATGGTATCTCCAGATCACTCACTTTCTGAATAAAACTCTGGGCCTGGATGTCGGGACCCTTCAGCCCCACCCCCCCCAGCTATGCACCTACTCACCCAAGTTCAGGAGGAAACCCAACCAAGATACTTAATATCTAGATTTTACAAATCATTAATCACTGACTTAACTCAGAATAGAATCTATGAGACATGGGAAGCCGACTTAGTAACGGCAATCCCACAGGAGGATTGGGAGGGGATCTGGTGTCACCAGCACCACATCACAGGCTCCTATATCTGGAGCGAGTTCAGATGGAAAGTAGTGACAATGTTTTTTAGGACCCCCCCCCAAATTACAGCAAAATCTCATCCTACAGGAGAGGCCACTTGTTGGAGGGGATGCGGAACGGTGGTTGCCACACATGCACACATTTTCTGGTTTTGTCCAATATTGATCCAGTTTCGGGGGGAGTGGCACAGACTATCCAGCATCTGTTTACTGCTTTAGGAGATCTCACGCCAGAATTGGCTTTACTGTTATATTACCCAAAACACTTTAAAATTAAACATCACATTTATTTAATTAATATCCTCCTGACTGCAGCCAAGAAAGCCATTACTAGGAAGTGGCTACAATCTGACCCACCCACCTTGTCCCAGTGGGAGGATATAGTGTATGACATTTACAAAATGGAAAGCATGATGGTAAAAGTAAAAGATCAAACCCACTCCCTCCTAAATAGGTGGACAACTTGGCTACTATACATAGTAGACTATAGACCAGAATTTGTCCCATAGGTTGGAGGTAATGGAGGCTTGTAGGGGTGACAGACTTCCTGAAGGAGGGCCAGCTCCTGTTAATGCATATGATTGCCTCCCTCTCCTCCCCCCCCTCCTGGGAGACTATTGGGGTCCTTGGATGCCGTCATACTCAGGAATGGGACATCAGGGTTTTAAGAACTGGGCTGGCTCCTTTCTGGCAGCCCCACCACGTAGACAGGTAGAGCATAATTTATGTATCACAACTAACTCCTTGTCTCTCCTTCTAGTTAACTAATTTGAAAGTAAGACACAGAATGGATTTCCGACATGTGTAATGAATGAGACACAACAACGGTATGTATTTAACTTGTACTTGTACCCTGTGAAAAAAATATTTCTTATTTTTAATAAAAATCTAAGTTACAAAGAAATTCTATCAGACATGCTTATTGCACTTCCATTACAAACTGATGTAAAGTAGTCGTTTAGTAATTGCACCAGCTCCCTATTGTTTGAAAGCAATTTACCAGTACCGTCCTCTAATGGCCCAGTTTGTATTTTATTTCCCCTTTTATGATTAATGTACATATAATAGAGTTTATAATTATCATTGGTTGCATTTGCTAGATTGAACTCAAATTTTCTTTTAGCCTTCCTAATGGCTCTTGTTGTTTCCTGGACAATTGTTTTGTATATAGCCCATTTTTGTGTTAGGTTTGAGTGTTTAACTTTAACATGTGCTTTTCCCCACCTCTTAATCAGTTTCTTGATTTTTGGTGTAAACCATGGTGGGTTAGATTTATTGGTAGTGTATTTGCTTTTGACTAAGACATATCTATCTACTTATGTGGTCAGTTTGTCTGATAGTATTTCCCACATTTTATCCAAATTGGCATTCTCAAAGTCTTTTTGCCATTCCCACTGGCCCAAATGAGTTTGCATTTCTTCGAAATCCGCTATGTAAAAACATTTAACTTTTGTTATCCCAGACGATGTTGTTTCCTCAGCATTGTTTGTAAAGGACACCATTTGGTGATCGCTGTTACTTAAAGGGGGCATAGTTTTACAGTCTTTTATACCCTTAGCCATATCACTTAAAACCAAATCCAGTGTTTTTGAGTCTTTTGTAGGAACCAAACCGTGTTGTTCTAAGCCTAATTTGTTTACAGAATACAAGAAATCATTCTCTCCATGTGTTTTCCCACTTCTCCCTTCCCAACTTATGGTTGGCATGTTAAAAACCCCAAGTAAGATCAAGTTATCCACGGGATCCAAAGATCCAAGAAATTCATTGAAAAGTTTATCTATATCATGATCTTGAGCAAGGGGTCTGTAAACTAAACCCATTATGATTCATTTGCTTTTTTGTGGTAGTAGTTTCACTTATGCATGTTCCAAGCAGTCATCTTGGCCCCAGTCTAATTCTTCTACAGTTATACTGTTTGAGATGTAAATGACAACCCTCCCTAAATTGTTTACATTCCTTTCATTGCTAAAGTGTTTGTATCCTCTAATGTCCCAGCCCTGCATGTCCTCCTTTCTCCACCATGTCTTTGTTATATAGCATATACAGTCAGACCTGGTTAATCTGCAAACATTTGTTTCTGCCCATTTTGTTACGTAATAAAAAATATACGTAGTAACTAAACAGTGTCCAGAGGATATTTATTAACATGGCAAAAAATCTGTTTCAGAGGTTCCCTGTTCATATTATCAGGTATACATAATAAAAAAACATGGATTAACCAGGTCTGACTGCATCTACTTTTCTTTGAGGATAATATGATCTAGTTCTGCTGATTTGTTACATAAATTTCTGGTGTTTGTTAAAAGGCATCTCCATCCCCTGACTGACTGTTTAAAATGGGAGTTTACTTCAGTATTCTTGTTGACAATCACAGCCTCCTCCCTCTTGCCCCATACGTTTTAGTTTAAACCATGTTCAATAGTTCCTCTAATCCATTTCCCCAGTAGCTTGGAACCATGTTTATTTAGATGTAAACCATCTCTTCCATACAACGACTGGTTTGCAAATTCTCTTCAATTGTTAAGAAATGTAAATCCCTCCCTATTTAACCATCTTTTCAGCCATCCATTTACTCTTTGTATGTCCCTAGTCTTTTTGATTCCTGCTCTTGGGACAGGTAGGATTTCTGAGATGATTGTTTTACATCCTTTAAGATTCAGTTGTCAACCCACATATTCAAAGTCTTTTTGAATTTCTAATGGTCTCCTTCTTCCAATGTCATTTATCCCTATGTGTAAAACAATAATTGGTTTGTGTGATCCCTGGAGAAAACCATCTAAGTTGTTTCTAATGTCACAAATTTTGATGCTGGAGAGAGATGCTACCATCATGCTATCTTTCATATCTCTACATATTACTGAATCCATGAATTTTAACATGGAATCCCAAGGACAACTACATCTCTGTTTTTGTCATGCATACTGCCTGGTTTTGTTTGTCCCTGTCTTACAGTGGACACTAAGGGGTTCCCATTCCCGCGTGCTGTAGGTCCCAATTGCTATGGAACTGTATCCACCTTACACATGGAGCCCTCAGAAGTTTCTATTTCAATATGTAATACTGCAGGTCCCTCCTGTTCTAAAACTATATCCACAGTAGCTGTGGGGCCAGCTGAGATTTCATTTTCTTCTGGTTGTAGTACTGCAAAACAGTTTGTCAGCTCAACTGGATGATCCTGTATTATTTGCTTCCTTCTTTGTTTAACTTTTTTATGTACCCTACACCAGTACTCTACCACATCCTCAGAATTTGTTGCCGTGCCATCATCATGTATCCTTTTCCTTTTTACTCCTATTTCTAATGCTTCCTGATCTGTGTTTAATATACTGTAATGGTATGGTTTCCATTGTCCTGTATCTGTAATATGGAGTCATCAATACATTTCTCCAGTGTAAAACTATTGCTGTGTATTTCTAACCTCTTTAAAAAAATAACTATTTCCTCCTTCATATCTTTTATTAGAGTGCAGTTCTGACAAACAACATTTTTGTTCTGCTGTCCCTTTAGGAACATTTCAAAGGATGAACACTGATTAACCTCAGTATCCATTTTGCTGTTTTTTTTAATATCCAACTAGAGTAAGAATTGATAACCCGGTTGTGGACAAAGAAATTATTTAATGTATAACAGGAGCAATAATTCCTAGCCTACACATGGTCTCTACTATAAGTAGGTACAGATACTTTGATAATGTATTATGCCCCCTAGTTGATATGTATCTGCAGCTGTGTGTTTCCATTTTACTGGTTATCACACATTGTTTCCCCTTAATTTTAAATAGCGCCCTCAGTCTGCTACTACAGAGTTTACTCACTGATCAACCTGCACAACAATTTCCATTGATTAATATCACTTTTGCAAAACTAGTTTATGTACATACCCTCAGAATTTCAGGCCCCCCCCTTCCACCATCCATGCTAGACATGCTCTACACACTGATGTGCTGGTCTCTGCGCATGTCTCTGTGCATGGCAACACACGCTCTCGCCCCACTTGTGCTTTCCCTGCTCGCTACAGGTAAATATATTTAAAACCCATGGCCTGGAACTGTCTCCCAGGGTCACGGATTGCTTAAAATGAATAAGCTCAATAAAAATGCTATCTCCCCTTGAGATGCAAGGGCTATTACCCAGAATAATAAATCCTATTTGTGTATGGGGCTGTACAAATCTGCCTTGCAGACTCATTGTTCAGGTAGTTTTCTGCTATGTGACATCTCACTCCTTCCTCTGAACTCAGTACCATACACAGTAGCCCCTTAGATGTAGCTTCAGAAATACAGTACAATTTAACTGTGCCCAGCTGTATCTCACCGTCGCACAGCTTTTGGACATCTTACAGTGATCAGGTGGATGACTAAGTTTGCTGGCCAAGGCACCTAGCTTCATCTGAGCTCTTTTCTCCTAGGTTGCTTGAAAGGACAGAGTAAATAACCTTACCAGAGCAAGGAAAAGGATTACGGCTTCTTTTGTCTAGGCAGACTTACTGTGTGTTGTTATTTTTATTTTGTATTCACAGGGATTGTTACTGTTTGTTGCTAACATTTTATTGCTTTATTTTTCTCTGATTCACATTGTTGTTGCTGGGTATACCTTCTGCTGCATTATTACAGGGTATGCCTACAGGTGTGTGCTTACAGATTACTGCTGTAATTTTATGATTCAAATTGTCTTTTGCAAGGTATATCTTCTGTTACTGTTTTATTTTTCTCTGTAGCAAAGTGTTTCTTACCGGGTATTTCTTCTGTGAAATTATCACAAGTGGTGCTTTACAGGTTTTACAGTTTAATCTATTATTAGGATAAGCTTTCAGGGCTACTGCATTTGTTGCTGGCTGATTGTTTCTGCTCTTACCTCCTTATTTCTTTCATCCTTGGTTCTTCTTTTTCAGCAGGGGAAGGCTGGTTTTACCCAAAAGCTGTATAGAGAAAGACAGTGAGTACAAAGAATGTATGCAAAATAATGACTCTCGGAACACAAAAATGAGGACTTGGAATAGTAAATTGCTTATATCTCAGTAACCGTACGACATAGAAAAAAAATTTAAAAGTCATATGAATTATCAGTTTCCTGGCTAGTTTTGTATTTGGGGCTAAAGAATTTTTTGACAAAAAGTCCATATCTTGTACTGTTTTTGAGATACGGGCCCTGAAAGGCGCGGCGTACGCCGTAATGTTATCCTATGGGAAAAAAAAAGAAGTTCAGACTGCCATAACTTTGCCTCTCTGTAATATTTTTTCACCAAACCACTGAAAGGCACATCTGTGGGATGTTGGCTGTGTTCCCTGCAAATTTCAACCCAAAAGACCAAACCGTTATTTTGCAGCAGGGCGCCAAACTATTGCTGCAATGCGTCGTTCACCGTAATGTTATCCTATGGGAAAAAGTGTCCAATTTGGAGTACCATAACTTTGCTTCCATGTAATATTTTTTCAAAAAAAGACTGAAAGGCACATCTGTGAGATGTCAGCTGCGTACCTTCCAAATTTCAGCCCAAAACTCCAAACCGTTCTTTTGCAGCGGGGTGCTAAAGAATTACTGTTATTTTGGGCATAGTGTCGCAAAGTAGTGTTGTGGTTTACGAAAGCTTTCGCAAAAATTTGTGACACTTTCGTGAGTGCAACAATACTTTGCGAAAGTACTTTTTCCAGAAATCTGAAAAGCATATTTCTAGGGTGTTTTACCCCAAAATAAAGACATGGCTAGCATCCTCAGGGCCCGACTAGGTGAATACAAAAAGAATTAGGTTGCTAGAGGGTCTCAATTTTAAATGCCAAGCATTTTTCTGACCACTAACTGAAAACAAAATGGCAGATTTGCAACAGTAAAAGGGTAATTTGTGACAGTAAAAAGTGCATTTGCGACACTGTTGAACTTTTTTGTTAACTTTTCCCATTGACTTATAATGGAATATTGTTTTTTGAATAACTTTTGAACCGTTTAATATTTTTTCACAAAATCTTTGAAAGCCACATCAGGGACCCTGGCTGCATGTTTCCTGAAGATTTTGGGCTGGTCGCACAAACCGTGCGACCTGTAGGTGCGACCGTATAATTCCAGAAAAAGCGCAAACGCACGTGCAAATCATACTTAATAACTCCGCAGCCATGTTTTTGACTGATACAAAACTAGGCAGATCCCAAGGCATATGGGTCTTGATTGTGTATCCCAAATTTCAGGCAAATCCGTCAGACAGTTGCAAAGTTATTAAGGTGCAAAATTTTGGGTTTAACATGTAAATGGCTGCTCAACCCTAACTATGGTAGCACTACCGTGCTATCATAATACATATATATATATATATATATATATATATACATGTCTACACTTTATTGCACAGTGGAGCACCATTGTTTCCCTATAATACTGCACCACAACTGCACGTCTTTGTCATTGCACAGTGGAGCACCACTTTGTTTTCTACAATATTGCACTAGAACTGCATGTCTACAACTTTACTGCACAGGGGAGCACCATTTTTCTGCAATAGTGCATCAGAACTGCAATTACACAAGAGGGTAGGAGAGTCTACTTATTGAATAGCAGCAATGAAAATAATTTTAAATTGTCCACAGTCAGGCTTCTCTGTTGGTCAGTCAGGATTTGTCCATGTGCAGAAAATGACCGCTTCACATCTGCACTAGAAACAGGGACCCAGATGATCTGAAGGGCTGCCTTTGCCCGAGTTGGTACCTGTGAGGACATAGAGATCCAGTACTGGTGAAGATCAAATAATTCGATCTCTGATAGTTCCCGCACATCCTGCTGTATGTAGATATCCAAGTCCCTTAACAGTGCATTCTTATTGTGTAATGTGAACATTGGGATATAGGGCAAGTACAGTTGGAAGTCCTTATTGAGTTTGGGTAGGTTGAGTGGGTTTAGAATTTGACAGGCCATGAGAAACTGTACAGATGGATTTGACTGCAGATGTTTTGTCAGTTTCTCCAAACTGACCTTGAAAGCATTTTTGAACAGTTTGATGTTCTCATCCCCTACTTTATTCCTCAGTTTAGAGAGGTACAGCTCTGCCTTCTCACCAAAGCCATCATTTTTAGTTGTGCCAGCCTCAAAGCGGCTCTTAATTGACATTAGCATGTCATATGTGGATGTCGCAAGAGGTTTCTCCTTTGACTGCAAAAGTTCTATCTCAGCAATAATGTCACCTGAATTATCTGTAGTAAATGCCAGTTGTGCTTGTAGCTCATCGTACCAGTCATCCAGTAATGCTCGTAGATTGTTTATTGAGGTGGCATCACTCAAATCCGCCCTGAAAAAGTCCCTCTGGTATTGTAGGTGTGTTGAGTGGTATGCCACTGCTGCAAACCATGTGTTCCATCTAGTTAAAACAGGAACCGGTGGTAAAGAAATCATTTCTCCTGGAGCTTCCAGATCCTGCAAAAATGTGATGAATTCTCGTTTGCATTTTGGTGATTGCTGAAAAGCATATTTTATCAATGAAACTAGTTCATTAACTTTTTTGAAATGGTGCAGTCATGTATCCCCAACAAGGGACAAGACATGTGTCCAGCAACACACATGCACAACGTGGTCCCCAAGAACCCCGCTAAGTGCGTCATTGAAACATTTTATCATATAACAAGCGCCATCGCTGACAAATGAAACTACATTCATAAAGTCAATGTCACAACTCTGGAGAGTCTTCAAGACAGCTTGAGCCACTGTGGAATGGTTGACATAGTCTAGTTCTGTGCTGTATCCAAGATATGTCTTGCCCCCTTCCAACACAAAGATGACATTAAGAATGCACCGTGACTGTGTATCCATGCTCTCGTCACATATCACAGACAAGGATTTCCCAGTCACAGCTGCTTTAAGGTCTTCATCAACTTGCTCTCTTACCTTGGGTAAATGGAGTTGCCTCAGGGTGTCTGCTTTTGGCACTGCTCCACTCCCCTTCACATACTTGCACATCCATTCCCTCAGCTGTGGATGGTCCAGCTTCTCCAATGGGATATTTGCAGCCCCCCATGCCTTAACTGTGTCCATGACCATCTCATTTCTTACTATGGATGATTCTGTTGCAGCTCTGAAACTGCTGGTCAGGGTCACCTGCCTTGCTGGTCTTCCTTCACTAGCAGCTCGTTCCTTATTCCTAGCATGTTTCTTGCTGAGCAGATGATCTTTGACTGTATCTTTTCTGATATGGTCCAGGACATGGTTGCAGTATGAACAGAAAAGTTTTCCTCCATCCTCATAGAGGCCTTCAGATTTAAACTGAAGGGCTTGCTCCTTAGCCGATGTGTAGCAAAGCTTGGCTCTTTTATTCAGTGGTGCAGCAAACATCATGCAGGCAGAAAGTATGAATACTGAAATCACAACCAAAAAAAAAATAATTAGTAGTGTGTTCCACTAATCTGCTGATAAGAATTCAACAAAATGGGAGACAGATCCCATGGATAGGGCAATCCATGACTTTTATCCTCTGGCTATGATGGCAGTAGCCACCGCATAAAGCCCCCATCTTCCAGGCACGATGGCAGCAGCAGCACTGTATGACTCCCATCCTCCAGGTGTGAAGGCAGCAGCAATCTATGAATCGCATCCTCCAGGTATGACAGCAGCAGCATTGTATGACTCCCATCCTCCAGGTACGATGGCATCAGCAGCAGCCTATGACTCCCATCCTCCAGGTGCGATGGCAGCAGCAGCCTACAACTCCCTTTCACTAGGTGAGATAGCAGCAACAGTCTACAACTCCCATCCTCCAAGTGGGAAGGGAGCAGCATTCTATGACTCCCATCCTCCAGGTGTGAAGGTAGCAGCAATCTACGAATCGCATCCTCCGGGTACAACAGCAGCAGCAATCTACAACTCCCATCCTCCAGGTGTGAAGGCAGCAGCATTCTATGACTTCCATCCTCCGGGTACGATGGCAGCAGCATTGTACGACTCCCATCCTAAAGGTGTGAAGGCAGCAGCAATCTACGAATCGCATCCTCGGGTACAACAGCAGCAGTATTGAATGACTCCCATCCTCCAGGTACAATGGCAGCAGCAACCTACAACTCCCATCCTCCAGGGATGGCAGTAGCATCCAGTGACCACCATTCACTAGGTGAGATGGCAGCAACAGTCTACAATTCCCACCCTCCAGGTACGATGGCAGCAGCAATCTACAACTCCCATCCTCCAGGTGTGAAGGCAGCAGCATTCTATGACTCCCATCCTCCGGGTATGATGACAGCAGCATTGTACGACTCCCATCCTACAGGCGTGAAGGCAGCAGCAATCTATGAATCGCATCACCCGAGTACGACAGCAGCAGCATTCTATAACTCCCATCCTGCAGATGAGAAAGTAGCAACAATGTTCAACTTCCAGATTTTCCCTGAGAGAAACAAAAACAGTTATTTATATAGAACTCAATGTAACAGCAGGTCTTGAGATAATCTCTTGCAGTAGGTCACATCTTAGAAACTGCAGTGCAACCACAAGAAACTAGGACCGCACAAACATTTTTTGCTAGCAGTCCATCTGGAGCCATGCACAGCTATATAGGGAAGATCAACGTGATGCCAACATCACCATGTGTGGCCCTAAATAGACTGCTAGCAAAAAAGTTTCTATGTGGTCCTGACACCTGACAGTTGCAGTTCCTAAGGCATAACCTGCTGCAAGAGATTCCCTTGAAGATGTACAATTACGAAATGTTCTTACACAAGTGTTCTTTGTTTCTGTTGGGGGGACCTCCAAAGCTCCCTGGATCCCTACTGTAATCCTCTCTTCCACATCTACTTACTACTCTTCTGAGATCGACCTAGGTGGTGATTTTTTTCCACCGTTTACTGTATTCTGAGGCATGTTTTTCTGCTGGTGAAAGCAGGGAGAACTCCCCACCCCCCACATCCACATTGCAACTGTGCCTAGTCATACCTGCCTACCATCTAAATATGTAACTGATTCTGTGTGCAACATAAACACCACTCACCAAACTAGCTCTTGGTACATGTAAACCAACATAGCACCTTTGGACGTTCTCAGAGATGCAGCACTGCCAACTCTCACTCCCAAAACAAGCACATCACCCCACTTACTCTGGGTCACACACCACCAAAACAACCTCTTGGAATTGCTAAAGAACAGTGTGTGCAAACCATCCCATCTCCTATAAAGTCCAAGAGGCTGTGTTGCTTGATGTGTACCCTATATGTACCCTATATTAGTTTGGGGTCAGCTTGCTTTATGACACCAGCCACACTATCCAGACATTTGTGGCATAGAGTTGCCCCCCCAATAACTGTGGCATACAGCAAGCTACTTGCGTGCGCGCGCGCACACACACACACACACTAACTCTACAAGCTCGGGTGCACACAGAAGACAAAAGTTGCTTTGGGATCCTGTCCCCCACCCCAGGCCAAAACACTGGATTTCAGCTTCTTTGGCTGACACACACACACACACACACACACACACACACACACACACACACACACGTTAAGCACAAGAGGCAGCATTAATTTAATGCACAGACCAGGAGTGTACACATTTTTTGTCACCAGCACTTCAACAATACAATATTTGAGCACCACTCTGCAAAATGCATTTTGGACACTACCACCAACCTCCCGAGTTTTAATCACAGCATCAACATCTTAAACACCCCACAGGTTGTACCTATAGGCAGGCCTCAGCATCGAGCAAGCAAGGAAGGAACTGGGGAAGGAGGAACAAAGTGCATGCTCTCTCCCTGAAGGTAGGAGGGGAAGGAGAGACTCCTCCACCCAAGCCGGGGGATAATACAGAGGGTTAAATAATTGAGAAGAGCGGGGCACTCATCTCTGTATGCGACCCTGACCCTTCCATTGCCAGGGCACATTACAGGTCCCCAAAGAAAGGGGGCGGCTAAAGAGTAAAGTAAAAAAAGGGGAAAGTTACTCTGCCACCCCCCAGGCTTCCTGCCACACACACACACACGCACACACTGCCCTGTTTGCTTTTTAATCCTTTTACCTTTTTAACTGTGCTGCACATCCCTTTTTTTTGTCAACTCCCATTTCTCTTTATCGCTCAGCCTATCTTCTGGGCCATCTATGGTCTTTCCCCACCACTCTCTTGTGTCCCCTCCCACTGCCACTGTCTACCACCCCAGATGGCAGATACCCTCTGGGTAATCTAGTGTAACCCTTCACCAGATGGGTTCACCACCAAGGAGAAAGGTTCCAGTGGGGGCCATCCAGTGCAATGTCTTGGCCCCTCAGGTGCTGCCGAGGTGGTCTCCGGGGCCAGATCAGAGCAGAGAAGAGGTTTTTCCTCTTTTGTCCCTGGGGTGTGGCACGCCATGACGTCAAACGCCAATGTCCACAACCCCCCCCCCGAGTCAGTCAGTCGGCACACTGATATACCCCACAGGAGTCAGCAGGCACTAGACTGCATCCCCACCATCCTCCTGGGGAAGGCAAGCAGTCAGACACCTTCTCTCCTAGCTGGCTCTCCAGTGACCCAGGTATGTTTAAAGTGCAGTATCTCAGTAAAAGTACAGCAGGGTTAAAAAGCAATGGGGTCAGTGTGTGGCAGGGTGCTTTATTTTCCTCTCAGCTACATGAGGTAAATGAGGAAACAAAAGACTAGATCTCGTTAAAAACAGCATAGCAGCACCCACAGTCACAAACTTTTCACATCACCAAACATCCCCACCATGTCGGTATTAGAGTGTGATGCCCCCCTTTGCCCCTTCATGGCCCACAGCAACCTCAGAGATTTCTGCACCCCCCCAAAGTGCTGTGCCGCACAGAAGACTAAGATGCACCCCCCAAGTTTGATTTCAGCTTTGTTGGCTTGCTGCAAATTCACCCCCTCACACACACACACCTTTGCTTTTTAACTCTCTCCAAGGTAGTGTACTTTGCCAGAGCTACACATCCCTTTCTATGCACAGGAAGACATAGAATAACTGGGAAGGAGAAAGAATATTAAGGGTAAATATTGGGGGAGGCAGACAACATATGGGGTCAGGCATAAAGGTAGCATTAACTTAACTCTCCAACACTTTTAATTTACAAGAACCCCTCCACAAAATACTGCACACACAAGGGCATGTGGGGAAATGGCAGTAACCCATTCTAATTTTAGTCCAAAAAGGCAGCTTTACAGCAACCACATGGAGGTCCATGTACAGAGGAGAGGTACTCACAGAACACAGAATGTGGCTTCACACAAAACACACCCTTCACTGAATTTGAAGCAAATAAAAACCAGCAGTGAGATGCAGCACAGGGTTGGGTCTGTGTTCTGTGAATACCTCTCATTTTGGACCCTGCCATCAACCTCCTTTTAAACGCAGCATCTACTGTAGATATTCGATCCCCCCCTCATCTCATCAACAAAATAGTGCAGTATTTTACCTGCAGTAACTCCAGCATCTACTGTACACAGGGCTGTGCCTAGGACTTTAAGGGCTCCCCTGCAAAGCACTTTGTGGGGACTGCCTCATGACCAAAACATCAGTGCAAAAAAAATACTATTTAATATTACCTTACACTATCTACAGTAAAAAGCAAAGTAAGCAATATACAATAAAAAGCAAAGTAAAACAATAAATAGTTGCATTCGCTGGCCCGTCAGCACAGCAGTTGGATTTCTGCTTGTAACGTTGGCAACCCGGGTTCGGGAGAGCCGGCAGGGGGAGAACGGCTTGAGCATCCCATGATAGCTTGCCTTCTCAGGGGGCAAGGGGGGCCAATGCCCACAACTTGCCTGACCCTGAGCAGACGCCGAGGTACAGCAAGCCCTGTCTCTCAGGGGGCTGGCTGTGACGTGGTGGATGTCGGCACACAGCACCTTGACGCCAAGGCACACACCACACGAGGGGAGGAAACCAGAAGAAAAAAGCAGTCTTCCATCACCGGGAGCATGCCCTCGATATGCCACCACTCTCTCAGACCACCTTGCCCGACGAAACAAGAAGTGTACGTGGTGTATGGGCCCAGAGCAAAAGCAGTGCCGAACAAGAAAAGGGGAAATTCTTCTACCTGTGGTCTGGTAAATATAGGCAGTAGAGGGGTTACCAGCAGCAGTTTCTGTCACCACCAGATTTAGAAGAAGCAGACATTCTTGCAGTTCGTGCTGGGAGCTCCGATACGCAGCACTTCACAGCTCCATCTTAGCTCCTCCCTCCAAACGTCCCGTCCTTCTCCCAAAAATCTTTTGATTTCAGAGCCGAGCCATAAAGTTAAATAAAATATCCGAGTTATTTCTTGGAAAACTGCAAGACGTTAAATAAATTTCATGATTAGGGTGATGTTAACTATTTAACGTCCTTTGATATAATCATTTACTAGACTCCTGGATCATGGGGGAATGTAATTTTCCATAAATCATCCAACTATAACCAACCTATGTGGGAATGGAGATTTCTGTGTCTTTAAACTTGCTTTGGAAGCATGCTGAGACTGATTCTTATAATGACTCTTACGAGGGTATACAACCAAGTTTTTGCTGCAGTAATTGAAATGCAGTATTTCAAAGTTTTCTCCTCTTGCTTTTCTGAATGTGTACTTTCTGACAGCTATAACAAAACTTTATCCGGAATGCTGGAACTCTAACACAAATCCATTATTTCTTGTCACAGAATATTTCAGTGCAAGGATAATGACTAGCTGTAGTTATATTGAAGTAATTGAAGTGAGGTAGTAATTGTTAACATCTTTCTTTCACTACATGAACATGGTCTATGGGTCCACCCCTTCCACATCCCTGAGAAGAATGGATACCCTCTGTAACTCCTTCTATTGCTTTGTAACCAACTCATCTTCTCAAACTCAGCACTAGGTACTTTACTCACCACTGTCAATTCTTCCACTTCCATCCCGTTGTCAGAGGCACTGTGCCTCTTTTACATCTAAATATTGTTTGGGTCATTTTCTCCTACTTCTAATCACTCATCTTCATTGTTCCCTCTGCCTCATGTTCCCTCTGCTCCAACCATGGCACCTTTGCTTTGCCATGTCCCTGTACTTCAGCCATTCAATCAATCTTTGCCTATTGTCTCTCCTCACTTTGGAACCAGCTTGCCTCTTCCCTCTGTTTTTCTGTCTCTCCTGCCTCCCTCAGATACCTACTGAGACATCTTCCCTTTCCCCACCTGCTCCGGTTTCTCCTCCCCTTAACAGCCAATTTACACCTAATGTAATACATATCTGCCAGTGTTTTATTTATTTGATCATTATGCACTTTCTAAGGTCCTTGTGTGCTATGACTGTGCACATTTTATGTAACATTGTATTTGTCTAAGTTATGTATTGTTTTTTTATCCTTTGCCCCCCCCCCCCCCAATTTTCAAATAAATAAATATTCTACTAGGCCATTCTTATGACATCAAACTAAATCATTCTGGTATAACACTGCCTGAAATGAAGAATTCTGTAGATTATGTCACGTTCTAAAATGGCAAGAATAAAATCTAGAAATTTAGTTGTCAGAGAGACATCATTTTTTTTTGCAATTGTTTAACCAGGAGTAGCACACTAAGCTGAAAGCTTGTTTACAGTTGTGACCTGGGAGCACAGGGAAGTTAAGTGACTTGCTCAGAGTCACACAGTATGCAAGAGGGGGCTGTGGGATTCAAATCCAGGTCTCTGGATTTGCAACTCAGAGCCTTAAACCACTGCGCTATACTGCCTCCCCACCTAATCATGCATTAAATCTCTATAAAGACAAGGTCAGGTGCTGAATCTTATTTTCCTCCAAAGAAACCTTACAGCCATTTTCTAAGTGTAATAAACCCCTCCAGGGTGTGCATCATATCTACTTCATGCAGGAGTATTGGTGATTCTTAGCTTTATAAGAAAGGTTTTGTCAGACAGTTGTCAAAGTTTGGAACAAGAGGAGGCTGATATGGAATGGAAAGTTGGATCATAGGCTGAATTCTGTCTTTAATCAGAATACAGAAATTTAGGACCAATTTAATTGTGTTTTGAATATCTTTAATATTGATGTAAATTTCCTTCTTATGGATAGGTTTTGTCAGTATATGCAGTATCTCCATTTTTGTACACAATTATTCTGCTTTTTAGATTCCAAGAAGGAATAATCTGTTTGATGCAGAGTGTGTCCAGACAAAAGGGGAACTGCAAGAAATTACTCAGGTGACAGTTGAAGGAGCTGGTACTGGTTCAGAAATTCAGAATAGGTAAGTGAAGGACAGGAAAATATATAGAGATTGTTTTATGAAGAAGAAACATGGGTGGCAGCTAAGTTTCTGGTCTGATTTTAATAAAGCAGCTAAGTCTACAGATTATAAGAATGTTTAATATTTGGTGGCCTTTGTACCCCTGATTTTAAATAATCTTTGTCTAGTAACATATCTAGTTTGAAATGGGTAGAACATTTATTGAAAATATTTCAAGACCCTGAGTTGAAGGATTTTGTTTGAGAAAATCTATGCTCATATACAGTACATCTGCATGTAATTCTTGTGTATCATTGAATTTAATGGTTTCAGAAGATGTGTGTCAAATTCTGTTGAAGCAGTTCAATGGGAAAGCCTTTGGAGAAGGTGGCCTCCCTCTGGATGCTCATAAATCCTATCTTTCAGGATGGGCATCAGTACTATCTAAACTTTTTGAAATCTTGAAATGGTTGTATAATATAAGTAAATGAATTTGGTCTGGAAGGATAATATAGTACCCCCCCCCCTTCTAAAAAACAAAACAAAAAGATGTTTTCTCCAATCCTGCTAATTACAGACCCATTTGTTTGATTAACATTGCAACAAATCTGGCTTGATGGGGGGGAACTTTTGGGAGAGGAATCATCAGAATTCTGCCATGGTTATAGCACTACTGAAGCTGTTTTATATTCCATTTGATTGATATATGTGCAGGTATTGAAAAAATATAGATTATCTAAATGGTTTATTGACTTATCTTCTGCATTTAATAGCCTCTCCCTTTATTTATTGTGTTATAAATTATTGGAATTAGGCGTTAATGCTAATTGGTTAATTTTCATTAAAGAATGCCACTCTGCAGTTTGGAGTCAGGTTGTGGCTGTCATCTCTGGTCAACTTACAGAAATATTTTTTACAGATCGTGGGGAACAGCAGGGGTGTATCCTGGCTCTTATGTTATTTAATGTGTATATGAATTAGCTTATTAATCAACTAGAACTACTGAACTTTCATTCTATGAGAATTCTAGATAAGTATGTATACTTTTTATTTTACTCATGCAGACGATTTGGCTCTGTTCTCTTTTTCTAGTGTTGATTTTCAAAAGAAATTAAATGGATTATCTCAATTAGCTCAAGCTTGGCAACTAAGGGTTAATATAAAGAAATCCAAAGTTATGGCTTTGGGAAAAATGTAGGGAGATTTTTTGGAAGATCAGAGCAGATAAGTTGTATAGAGCGAAGAATTATTGTTATCTTGAGATCACATTCATGGATAACAGAAAATAGAACAAATGTATAGCTTCACATGGCCAGGCAACCTCCTAGTCACTGGTAATATGAAAATGTAATCATAATTATGGGGGATATAATCACAACGGTGTAATTACTGTTCTTAATTCTAAGGTCCAGTCACTGTTGCTTATTTATTTATTTATTAGCTTTTGGAAGCAGTATAGCACAGTGGGTTAAGGCTCTGAACTGCAGATCTGGAGACCAGGGTTTGAATTCCAGAGCCACCTAGGTGCAAACTGTGTGATCCTGAGCAAGTCATTTAACTTCATTGTGCTCCCAGGTCGCATCTGGAAACAAGCTTTGGCTTAGTGTGCTACTCCTGGTTAAACAATGTTCCCTTCCCTTTTGAAGACTGGGTAAGTGCACTAAGCAATACACCTGCCTATTTTCAGGCACAATCTGGAAGAGTACACCGTACAGCCATACATCTGAACAAGGTAATTTAGCAGTCACAATACAAGTACAAAGTGCATCAACATATCCAAGCAGAGATATACATGGAATACACAAGATAGGCACAATCCATCCACACAGGGATGAAGCAAGGTCCGACAAGAAACAACAACAATGTAGATCTTTCTTAAACATAGCAGAACAAACAGGTAGGCATGGTGGTCAAGGTAAAACAGAATGCAAACAATAGTTAAGAGCAGTCACAAGTGACAAGTGCAAAGAGGTGAAAAAAACAGCCTTTTTGAAGATAGAGTGAGATTGGGAACACCTTATATGGAGAGGAAGGGAATTCCAGAATTTGGGAGCAAAGTGGGCAAATGCTTGCCCACCCATTTTAGTGTAGCAATGTGGGACAGAGACAAGTGAGGAGGATGAGAATCTAAGAGAGTGAGAGTAAAGGACTGGGTTAAGCATAGCCCCAAGGGAGGTGGGGTGAGGATGCCTGGTCAAGCAGTTAATAAAACACCCCAGTGAGTAGGAACAAAGGGCATCAGGGGGTAACCAATGCAAGGAAGAGGATAGCAGGTAGCAGTGGGTTAGGCAGGGAGCAGACAGAGCAAACCTGTAAATGTTGTTATAAGTACAAAGCATACCCTGATTATTTTATTTATGTAGTTAGTCTGATTATTGGGTATTTTATTGATTGATTTATTTAATTGTTTTATCTGTCTTTACTGTTTAGTGCCTTGACATTGGAAAGGTGCTTTATAAATAAAGATTATGATGATTATTATTATTATTATTATTATTATTAAGTGACATCCCACTTTCGCAGTACACTGTCTTTGGCCTTTGAGAGGACAGGGAGGGCATATAAGAGTCCAGGGAGCAAGATGCCCCTTGCAACAGAGGTCCTGGCAGCAGGAGTGAGGGAGTGATGTACCCTATAGGTAGCAACAATCTTTTTGTTGACAAACCTGCATAGTTCAATGATGTGAGAGGAGAAGTCTAATGCAGGGTCAAGCATCACACCAAGGTATTTGAAGTAGTCGGTGTTTGAGATAACAGAGCCATCATTACAGAGGACATGGAGCTTGGGGTACTCAGCACGTACTTTTCTAGAGGACCCAAAGAGCATGGCCTGTGTCTTGGTCAAGTTGTGAACTAGATAGTTTTGAGGTAAGCCATGACTGGATAAACTGGAACGCAGCGGATAGGCGCATATTGAGGTCATCAATGGACCTGGAGGAGGTATAAAGCATTAGGTCATCAACATACATTAAAGAGGTACAGAATTGTGGGCATGGCACAATTCTGATAGCATGGAAATTGTCCCAAATAGATTACTGAGACACCTTGTGGGGTTCCTAGGAGCATGCCGATTGCTTATTTGTTAGCTACAGCTGAACAAAGGTCTATTTCTGAATTGACTAAACATAGATCAATTTCACATTGTTTTAAATGATCCCATATGGCTGCTGGATGACTACCTATGCTTGGTGTAAGGGATGCTATGTTAAAAGAGTAACATTCTGTGTCCCCCTATAATTTGTTTAAAAATATTAAGGATTATGTGTATACAGTGCAGTTAGTTATTATCTTTAATTGCAATGAGTTGCTAACTCATTGTTTAATGTGTTGCTTTTTATTTGTTGCTTCTTTTTTTATAAAGAGTTCATGAGATGGGTTTGCACATAAATATTCTATTCCATATAAATAGCAATGTGTTAAAATATATAAAAAAATAGATTCAGAAAGACTGATAATGCAATGCTAACAAATGAAAATCACTGGACTTTATGCTTCAGACTTATTTTTATAGAATTTTGACAATGGATTAGCAACTCAATAACAATGATATTGCTTTAAAGTTTAATGATAACAGTACTGCAGCATAGGACTTGGTTATATTTGTATTTAACATTGATATTTAGACTTAAGTGATACAAAGTTGGAAATCAAGCAGAGAATGAATGATATTAATTATCAATGTATTATGGTAAAGATTTGGAGCTGGAGTCTCAAAAGACTTTGAACGTGAAACAAAAATGCTCAAGTCTCTAAAAAATGGTGCAAGTGCAGAAAAAAAAAGGCCAGTTGTCCTGTGGGATATTTTCAAAACTTCTGCAGCTGCGGGAACAATATTCTGCAGATTGCAGAAAAAACGCGGCTGCCAAATTACTTGCAGAGAAAAAAAAGGAATTGAAAAGTATGTACCATCCCCTTAACAGCTATTCTCAGACACTGCTGCACCTTAGCTGCAGAAAAAAATGTTGCACATGCTGCACCAAAGAGAGTAAGGCATAGCACGCATCCTGAGCGAGGCAGTGTGCTATCAATTGAGAACCAATTACAGTGGTGGTTGATGCACCATGCAACACTAAACAGGGGCATTACATTTATGTCAGATGTCAGACCACTAATAGCACACAATACTGTTGAAATGCAACAAACTACACCCACATGACCCACTACAGTCCATATAGAAGCTCCACAGGTAATAGAGGCAGAGGCAGTAACAGACAGAAGTGGGGGAAACAGAAGCAGGCATACATAAAACATCAGAGACACAAAACACATCTACAAAATACCATTGCATGCATGGCCTACTATATATGGAGTGCAAGGTGCTGCCATCACAGTGTGACTGGGATACACTGGTGGATGGCGTAGCTGTATCTGCCTGTAATGTTACTGCCACATACTGTATGTGCTGATCTTGCCTGGCTGTAGTTGCACACCATAGCATACTGTTGCATCTGCTGCTGTTGTGCAAGGTCAAGTAGGGCATGCTGCTGCTATGGTACAAGTACATGTTCGTGCTTATACAGGTGGTGCTGCTGCTGTCCCAGTGATGGGACTTGATGCTGGCCTCTCAGAGTGCCCTGGTTCTGCTGCATTCATACTGGCTTCTGCTGCAGTTTATTTGGCTCATCTGTTGCCCTTTGTGCTGAGACTTCATATTATTTCTCCAGCTGTGGATCTGCACTTGCGCAGAATCTGCATATGCAGCTTTGTGTAACACCCCTTTTTGTGATTTTCCACACGTGTGGAATTTTCCACTGAAAATACCCTACGCATGCATCTTCACAGTCTGCTGGCCTTTTTTCTGCATGTTCACAATTTTCTCCTCTCTTCGAGAATCCAGCCTAGGTCTTCTAAAATATCTGTATTTTACCCCCCAATCAAATTCCAGTATACATGAGAAAATAATTTCTCTTTTATTTGAAAAAAAAAACTGAATGAGTTGCCTTTACCAGATTGAGCTTAGGTCAGCTGGACTCTGAAATGAAATTTGACCAGTATAATGATGTCAAATAAATAACTTTGAGACCATCTTACTCACCAAATTATTTTATTATAACATTCATTTGCTGCCATTTTAGTTCATGATTCAACATTTCATTGCTATTGGAGTCACTTTATCAGGAACAAGACTTCTGTATATCCTGCAAATATCAATAACATACCAATTGGTAAAGACTGAATATTGTTCATTAATTAAATATAACTTAAATGCCATATTTTTTACTTACAAGTGGATCAGACTTGTAAGGTACAGTAATATCAGGTGAGTGTTCCTGCTATAGGATCCTTTATTGGATTAAGTCTATATGGTATTATATAAAAAACACTATTACTTCTATCATACAGTTTCTCATATGGAAGTTGTATAATTAAAGACTAAGTAATCTACCTTCAAATTTGTTTTATATATAATCATTGTTTGTTCTGTTAAGGTGAGTACACCGTATAAGATTCTTCGGTTGCACAATCTGAAAGTAAATAACATTCCAGATTAGATTTCGGTTTTATATTGTTTTATGCTGTATTTCAGTCTTCAAACAAAACAGTAATGTAGCATACTTATGGTTACTGTTTTGTGCTCTCCCAGAGGATTGAATTTCCACCTAGTAATTGCATTTCTTTCAAGGTACCTCAGGAAAGGTAGAGAGGTGACTGAAAACAGCATGGGACGGAGCCAAAACAGAGAACACACTTGTGCTTGGCTGCTCAATCCTGGCTCTGAACATGGAGTGGTTTACAAGCAATTTTATTTTCTGAAAAAACAAACACCAGAGTAGCACCCCCCAATATGTAAGGACATCCTGAAAAAAGACACTAAAAAATCTCATTTCGAGTGTACCATATAGTCAAGATGTACACTGTAAGAGAAATTGTGGAGGCAGCGATAAATGCAGAAAACTGTGTAAGAATTGACTGACAGTTTGTTTTTTTAAAACTGGGTTATTCTCCAGGTACATTAGAATATGAAAAAAAGAATACTGGAGGGGGTTGATAGGAATGCTTTTTTGCAAGATAAGAATGCTAATGCAGCAAGAGAGAATAAAGTATTTTTATACAGCATTTTTTAGATGATTTTTTATAATATTTGGAGAATTATCTTTAAACATTTGGATGTACTGAGAGAAACTGATGGAGAAAGAAAAGCACTTCAAAATATTTTTTGGTTTACATTCAAGAAAACAAGAGACAAACTGGTAAAGACACATCACTGGGTAAGAGAGTCGGCTTAATTTCATGGTTCAGTGTAAAACCAATAGGCTTTTTCAGTTGTGAGAACTGTGAGTAGTGTTTAAACACTGAAAATGAAGGAATTTTTGAGCTCATGCAAGGATCACAAATTTCAGAGAACAAATGTTTTGAATTACAATAGTGACCATGTTATCTACCATATCTGTCGCCCACAGAGCTGGGCGAAAGTTGTGAATTCTGCTTTCATGGAACCTTCGTGAAATTTCAGAAATCTGGCAAAATTTTCCAAACTTCAGTCATTAATGATCTGGTCACAGCTCCTAGTATGCACCCATCTGTGCCTCTAAGCTCTTCCTAACCACATAAATAACAAGCTTAACCTTTTATAACCTTATATCTTACTGTTCTCTTGGTTCTGAAACACCACAATGCCTATGTAAGAACCAGAATTGAAATCAATTCCACCAAAACAAACCAGGTGCAAAACCATAGGCACATGGCCAGCGAGGCCTAGCAGTCACGTGGTGTGCCTTACATTAAATTGCCAATAATGTGCTGATCTCCTAATACAGAAGAATTCCTCAGCAAAAAGAGGGCTGGCTGAAGGTGTCCAGCCCTGATATACCCTGTCAGGACCCCAGTTCAGAACCCCTGGTAGCTCCGCCCCCCCAGCCAATGCCCTGAGAGTTAACCCCTACTCTGTCATATTACCCTGCCTTCATCATCTGTGATGTCAGCAATCCCCTCCTCCCCCCATCCCTTCCCCATACTTTCTTCCTGGCAGGGGCCATTGAACAACCTGGCCTGCCTTTTAGTGGCAAGCCTAATTTTGTGGAAATTCCAACAGTGGAAGTTTTTTTTTTTTTTTTGCACAACTCTAGTTGCCCATGCTCTCTTTGCTGTATTGTGAAGACTATTAATTATTTAAAGAAGCTGATTTTGGAACATAAAAGTTCCATTCAGAATCAAGATAAAAGTTCTCAACTAGTGAGGCACTTTGAAACCCACATCAATGAAAAAGCAGACTTAAGGTTATTTGCAATAGGAGGCAGTAGGGATAGGATTTTAATCAAAAGTGAAGCAAGGTGGATAACTAGGTTCAATACCATGAACTAGAGGTATGCAAAACAGGGGAGGTTCTGGTTTTGGTTTTGCAGACTCACCCCTGATTTTGGATCTGATTTGGTTTTGGATTCATGGCCAATGTTCATCTAGTATAAAACATCCTTCCGTCCATTATTTTTAAAAATAATAAGGAATAAAAAAGGTAAATAATGTTCAAAAACAAAGTGGTTGTAATGAGGAATAAATAATATGACTGACTGGGAATTGTATTACAGGGTATTGTGAGGGCCTGGGTAAGGGTTCAAGTCCCATTATTTCTTTCTCGCTACAATGTGTGGTCTAAATTGGTTAGCAGTGGGTAATACTGCACCAAAAAAACATTTTCTCTTGTTAGATGAAGGGTTGATGCTGCCTTTTTTGTAGATCAGATTATTTGCTGCCTGCAGATACCCAACCCCCACACTGGACAGAGAAAAGAGAGAGAGCGAGAGTGATCCTGCCTGGCTTGTCTTTTCTTTTTCTTTTAAATTGTGATTTTTTATTTCATTTTTCAAGCTACGACAGCTTACAGGACAGGGAAAAATAAAAGAGGCAAAATACACTTTTGCGAGAAGTAGAATCCTATACATGCCCAAATTTAGACAGTATCGGTTACAGGTACAATTAAATGACCAGCCATATGCAATTAATAAGGGAATTTTCAAGGCTAGTTAGAATGTCTTAAGCTGGATTATGCATTTCTCACCTCGGTTACCCCTTTACTCTAGATCTGTAGCCTCTTAATTAATATCTACTAAACAACATCAAAAGAAAAAAGAGAGAGAGAATAAGAAAAAGAAATAGATAAAACACTACTCACACAGTAACATGAAACAAACAGTTCACCCCCACCCCACCCCCTCCTTACTCCCTCCCGACCCCCGTGGTGAATATATGTCATCCCTTTTACAGCATAGGATGCATAAATGGTGCCTGAGTAACTTTGCTCCACATGGAGGCTGGAGTTTATACCATATCTTGCCATCAGTCTAAGACTTCTCTGGCCAAAATCTCCAAAGTTGTAACTCCTTCTTTGGTGCCAAGATACTCAAAAAATGGAAACCAGCGAGATTTGTATAGTTCAGGCTTTAGATTCAGGTTGGCTGTAAGCCTCTCCATTACTTTAATTTGGTTACAACACGACAACCACTGTTCCTCTCCTGGGGGTGCCTCAGACAGCCACAGCCTGGTGATAGCCTTTTGAGCTATGGCTAACAAGATTGGAAATAAATAGTTAGCTTTAGGGCCTTTCAATCCTTGAAGAGGCTCCCCAGCAATAGGTAACTGGGCTGTTCCGGAACTACTATCTGTAAAATCTGACTCAGCCCTTGACTTATACGGTTCCAGCAACTCCTGATTTTGGGACAACTCCAAAAAATGTGTTTGTGTGTCCCCACCTGCCCGCAACCTCTCCAGCATTTATCTGAGCAGGTTTGTCCAAAATGTTTGGTTATCGCTGGTGTTCTAAAAGATCTTGTGAGCACTTGCCACCTAAACTCCCTCCATGTGGGGGAGGCTGTAGTTCTGTGTGCCATCTCCAAATTACCTCCCACTTTAGTACTCCTTCCCCCAGACCCAGTTCCTTTTCCCAGAGAGTCTGAATCCGGGATCTAGAGTCCGAACTCACCGGCTCCCCTGCCGAGTATAACTTAGATATCAGATGCGTCTTACACGGAGACTCATTAAGTAACCCAAGGAGGAGCTCCAGGAGTGGGTTGATGTCCCCGGGCCTCTGCTCTGCATCCCCCCCCCTTGCAAATAGTGCCTAATTTGTAAATAACCATAAAAGTCAAAGGATGGGATTTTGAACTCCTGCTGAACTTGGGTGAAGCTCTTTATGGCATCCCTAGTGAATAGCCATGAGAACTTCCCAAGCCCTAACTTTTGCCAACGTATAAACATCGGGTTCTCCCTCCCTGACAGAAAATCTGCCCTGTCAAGAATCTTTCCCTGCCTTAACACCAAGGGTTGTAATCTTAGCTCTTTTACAGTATGCAGCCATATTGTAACCAATGTCTTGAACCATGGACTGGGTAGTCCTTGTATCACCCTGGGATTCCTTTTGTTAAAAAGGATTGATGAGAGGGTGTGTGGTTTTAAAAACTGTAGGTTCATTTTGACCCAACTTTGCACTGCTACTGAGGATGCATATGCCGCCAAGTACTGTAATTGAGCTGCTCTGTAATATCTCTTAAAATCAGGGACCCCTAACCCCCCCCCTTAGGCAACTTCAGCAAGGCCCAACCCAGCCTGGACTTCCTCCCCGTCCATATAAAATTACTTATCAGCTTTTGAATATCCAAACAGAACATCCTTGGCAGGCACAGGGGGATTGCATCGAACAGGAAGAGCATCCTTGGGAGGATATTCATTCTCACTGATTCTACCCTGCTGGTAATAGTAAGCGGCAGAGTGGCCCACCTGGCACAGTCCTCTCTCACACTATCCAACAGTTTAACATAATTTACTTGGTATAATTTGCCAGAATCCTTCGGGATGTGGATCCCCAAGTATCTGAAACTAGGGGTGTTCCATCTTAGGTTGGTGAGGGATTTTACCCATGAGGGGACAGGGGCACCCAATGAAATTATTTCGGATTTGGATTCATTAATTTCAAAACCTGAGATGGAACCGAATTCTCTGAGAATAGTCATTGCAGCTGGTAAGGATGTCAGGGGGTCTTTCAAATAAAGTAGGTTGTTATCCGCGTATAGAGAGATACGGTTGTCTATCTCACCCACTGTAATCCCCGTGATGCCCTCATGCGACCTTGGTATAAAGGGTGTCTACCCATGCTTGAAATTTGGGGCCAAACCCAAACCTCTTAAGAACCTCACCTAAGTATCCCCACTCAAGGTGAATGAAGGCCTTTTCAGCGGCAAGTGTGATCACCACTGCTGGGTCCCCCTTCCCCCTAGACTGAGAGTGAGCCATCACCGTAAGCAGTCTTCTAACATTATCATGGAGGTGCCTCCCCGGCATGAAGCCTGATTGGTCCAGGTGTATCAATTGGGTCACCACCCCTTGAAGTCTATTTGCTATCATCCTGGCTAAAATCTTAACATCCAAATTTAGCAACAAGACAGGGCTATAGCTACCACATAAGGCGGTATCCTTATCCTGTTTTGGAATAATGGATATTAGGGCTTGTGCCCAAGTATCCAGGGCTTCTGAGGATATGTGGGTTCTGTTACACACTTCGAGTAACAACGGAGATAACTTTTCATGGAACCTTTGATAGTACTCCGCTATATAGCCATCAGGACCCGGTGCTTTATTGTGCTTAAGCTTCTTAATTACCTCCGTCAATTCTAACTGCGAAAAGGACCGATCTAGTTATTTTTCGAGAGCGCTGGAGAATCTGGGCAGCTTTAAACCACTAAGAAATTTTTTAATCATGTCTGGTTGGCTAGCACAGGACTCTGACATGTAAGTCCTAATAAACTTTTTAAAACAATCTGCTATTTGGGGAGCACTTGTTACCAGCCCACCTGGCAATCTTGGATCATGCACCCCGGAGATGTACCTGTCAGCTTCTTGTTTCCTTAATCTAAATGCTAACAACCTGCCCGCTCTATTATCCCCTGCGTAGTATTTTTGTGCTATAAACCTAAGGGCGTTCTCAGTTTTTATTGAGAGAAGGTGCTGCAGTTGCTCCCTTGCTGACTGCAGTTCCTTTAATATGCTCTGGGGGCCCCATTTTTTATGTATATCCTCTAGATCCCCAATTTTTTGTTCTAGACTGTTCTGCTTCTGCTGCCTGACCTTTTGTTGTGCTGTGTACAAAATTGCTTTACCCCTAACCACCACTTTTAATCCATCCCAGAGGAACTTTACCTTTGACACAGACCCTGTATTTTCTCTAATATAATTGTTTATCACCTCTTTAATTTTAGAGACAAAAGCTTCATCTTTGAGAACCCCAGCATTCAGGTGCCGCAGGGAGAGTCTGTGTTGTGGTCTGAGGGAGATAGTAAGACTAACTTTTGCATGGTCTGACAGGCATATGGGGTAAATTTGCTGGTCTATTATAGACCCCGCCCAAGCTTTAGGCATATAAAATCTATCTAGCCGTGAGTACAAATCTTGCGGGTGTGAATAAAAGGTGAAGTCCCTACTGGAAGGATACTTATCCCTCCACGTGTCCACCAGCCCAGTCTCCATTCACAAATGAGAAAGAGTCTTGGAGCCCGCACTTTTTTCCCCCGACTCCCCTTTCCTCCAAACCTATCCAATCTTGTGTCCTCTACGCAGTTCCAATCAACACCTATAACAACTTGGCCCTCTGGGAGTAAGGCAACCACTCCAAAGACGTACCTGTAAAACTCAGGATTGTCAGGGGTTGGGGCATAGATATTCACTATGTGGATTACCCTGTCCGCAACCTTTCTGGAAAGAACCACCAGTCTGCCCTCCTCATCTGAAAAAGAGTCCAGCTGAGTAAGACCAAGGCCTTTCCTTACCAGGATAGCCATCCCTGCCTTTTTTGTAGTTTTTTGGGATGAGGCAAAATCCTCCCCAACCCACATACGATGTAATTTTTTGTGCTCTACTGCTGAGAGGTGGGTTTCCTGTGGGAGACCGATATCACAACGGGCCCTAGCAAGATCCTTTAATATGTTATGCCTCTTTACAGGAGAGCCCAGCCCCTTGACATTGTATGAAATCAATTTCAGGATCCCCATAATGCACCATTCCTATAGTTTCTCAACCCTTGCCCCCTTTTGTGCCTATTAGTTGAACTCCAACCTCCCGAGTCCCAGTTGCCTTGAAGGATGACACACAGAACACCACATACACTTCCAGAGACACCACAGTTCCCTGCCTCCCCTTTACCCCCGAACCCCCCCCCAGAAACTGATACCCTTATCTCACCCCCTGGTATAACCAATTACAAGCGCACTCCCCAAAAGAGAAACCCTCACTCTCAATAGTGAACTATATACAGATAGGCCATTTAAGGCCTTAATCGGAGGGAAGCTCCCTCCGCCCAGGACCATGGACTGCTGAATAGCCCCAGACCCCCACCGCACCTCTAATCAGAGGCAATTGGGAAGGTAGTCTCCCAGGGTGAGCTTTCAGCGGGAAGGTGCAAATCCCTGATGGGGGGGCAGCGCAGTCTGGAAAAGAAAAGCAAGACCGGCTGACCTCTGATGGGCTACCTATCCCCTGAATTGGCTTCCGGCATGAGTGGTTATATTTTAAACAAGGCGGGTAAGGAAAGCATGGGAAGACCAGCTTACCCACCTCACGATGGTTTCAACCTTGACCGGTGCTTACACTAACATTTGTGAAAGAACAAGGCTAGTAGCCGATTGCCTTAAGTACCCCTCTCTGGCCCCATTTTTCAACCTTTATCTGGCCCAGTTTTCCAAAAGGCCCATCCCTCCCACCCCCGCTGAACTCAAATCTTCTGCCGTAAGTGAGCAGGCCTACCATGCAACCCAATCTGACTAATGATTTTCCCCAGCAGGGGCCGGGAGGGCCGAAATTAAACATTCATACAGTTGAGTAATTGGGCCAGGCCCAGCAAAGTCTCCCCATGAGGGGAAACCTATTAAAAAGCTTTCGACCCCGGACTCCAGCTTTAGCTAGCACCAAAATCACCCCTGAGGCCCTCCAGGATTCTTTGATTCAGAACATAACACAGATGTCAAGCATCCCCGTTCGCTCCCCGTAAACCACAACTACCATATAGTGACAGCAAAATAGGGCCCACATCGGATGCCTATACAGTAGCCTCATGGCTAACTTGCTTTACATAAAGGCCAAAACCTACAGTTTTGGGACAGTCCCTAAGAGGAGAGAAAAAGAGAGTCAAACCATATCGTCCACAATGATGGATTTCAATTTTGTTGTCGAGCCTGTAGCCCCTTTCCGAGTTGGAGCAAGTCCTTGCACAGCTGATCATCAGGGCCTACACCTCTAGATGCACCTCCTCTCGTGGGTCCTCTACCCGCCGTTGTCCAGCGAAGTTGCAGCAGAGTTTGCTCCAATAAGTTCGGCTGAAGATCTGGAAGAGTTATCCCTGCCTTTTGTAGTGGTTTGCTGGCGTGCAACAAGGAATCATAAAGCTTGCTGCCCATGGACCAATGTACCAGCAACTTTGCCAGGTAATGAAGGTAAGTTTTGATTTGTTGCTCCCTCAACTGCTTAATCACCACCAGGACTCATTTCCTCTTCTGCATGATAGCAGACGGAAAGTCGTGATCGAGAAACACCTGTTTTCCGTCCAAATTTAAGTCACGTTTGCCCCAGGCCTTACGCAGAACCATCTCCTTCACAGGGCAACAGGTAAACTTGGCTAATATTGAACATGGAGGGGCATCACTTTTTGGTTTTGGGCCCAAGGCATGGTGAACTCTTTCGAGCTCCAAGGGTTCAGTACTGGAGATTTCTAGTTCTTGCCGGAGCCAGGTCCTGACAAACTCTACTAGGTCATCCTGCTCTGCACCCTTGGGGAATCCGAAAATTCATATTGTTTTCCTTCATCCTCTGGACTCTGCATCCTCGGCCCTTGCTGTGAGTTCCCTCTCCCTTCTGGCCAGATAGATCACCGCTCTGCCCTGCGTCTAGGCCCGATTCAAGGTCTTGCGTCCTCCGTTCCAAATGTTTCAGGTCTTGCTTTATATCTTTCACATCGTTGTCTATCCTCTGGAGCATTTTAACAATGTGTGCCATTGCTCGGCCATCCAGGGATCTTCCACGTGAAGTGGTCTCCTCTTCTTCCTCCCCACCAGAGCCTGCAACCGATTCTGAGGCCCTAGACAGTGGGACACTCGGGCTAAAGTCCGGCTTCAATCTGCGTCTAGTAGATGGCTTAGTGGAGCTTCTGCCTCTCGATTTCGATAACTGGCTCATTTTCCTTTTAGTAGATTCGGCTAAAAGTGCACTCTTTCATGTGATAGCACCGGATTACTATGGATTTTCACACCACCACCGCGGAGTTCAAGATTAAGCTTCCATTCGGCCTGATGACGTCACCGGAAGTCCGCCTTGTCTTTTCTTAACTTTTCTGTCTCCTTCACTTTCCGTTGTTATATGCCAGGCTGATGCTGCTTTTTTCTGCTTGCTGATATGCAGTTCAGGGCCAGAAACCCAACCCCACAATGGAGGGAGGGAGGGAGGGAGGGAGGAGAGAGAGAGAGAGACAGAGAAAATGTTCTTCTCTTTCCTCTGTCAGACCCAGCTGAGACTCAAGACAGATCAAGTCATCTGAAAATCAGCAGTACTCCACTGTTCCTTGCTCTTTTTCCCTCTTGTTCCTGGCTCCACAAACAGACACTTTCCCCATGCACTGGTTAATGGCACCAAGTAAACGTGCCCCTTCACCCTACACAGTCTGCAACCTGTCATGAAGTCTCATGCATTTTCATGTCATGACACTGCAGGGCCAATCAGAATCTGGTACTTGTTTGCTGGCAGACTAACGGTGTGCTCAGATATCAGAGACCATCATGTGATGGCAAGTGACTGTGCTTGATGTGCCACAGCAGTGAATAACATTGAAAACAAGCTTGAGCCTAATCCAAGCTGAACTAACAAGGTTCGGCTTAGGGCTCACAAATACCAAGCCCCAAATTTGGGGTCGGGGGCTTGGTTTTGGACCAAATAGTTTTGCATACCTCTACCATAAACCCCAGATATGGACTCACAAGGTCTTTGCTATATTGCAGAAACTATTCATCCTTGAAAAAAGTGGATTTTGCAACATAAAAGTTCCATTAGGAATCAAAATAAAAAATATACTAGTGAGGCACTTTAAAATGCGCACCATTCCAGTAGCAAGCTTAAGGTTCCTTGCAATACAGAGGGTTTCTCTTTTTTTTTCATTTTATCTGTTTAAATGCTCCTTCATTCTGATACCCCCTTCTGACTGACACCCCCAGTGGCCCTGTCATCTGGCTTCCCCAGGACATACCTTTCAGTGACGTCTTCTGCTACAGGACTATGGGGGGTGCCCAGTCACTGGCCTGAGGCCTGCAAGGGGTCATTCATCATCCTGCAAATAGGGGTTTTCCATATGACTTTTCAACCTAGTCTCCTGCAGACATGCAATGGGTGCAACGGGCAAGCTTCACCTCTGCAGAGATGCCCCAGCATCCTGAACATGGGTTGCCATCCCAACTTGTGGCATCGCATGCACTGCCTGCCAACCACTGCTGGGTGGCATCCCAATGGCAGGGCAACCAAACTTCCCTCCCCAAGGGAGGACAGCAGTCCTACAGACACTCAGTCCTCCCTCTACCAGCCAGCCCTGATCAGCCCACATCTGTTTTAGAACCTGGGTCACTGGTGTGGCAAGAGGTAAGACGCATGGTGCCTCAACCCTCCACACCACTGGACCAGCCTATAAAGAGAGTCTGTAAACCATTAAGATGAGGTAATTGGGACAGATTTTTATTCAAAAGAGAAGCATTTTGGATAACTAGGTTCAACACCATGAACCCCAGGTATGGACTCAGTGACAACATAGACAGGGTCACTTTCATGTGATGTGGTCCAGTGTTGCAATTGAGAATATCCAGTCTACGCCTATGCCATCTTAACAATAATTTCCTATTTTTTTACCTTGGAATCCAGTTTCTGTTAGGTATCCCCCCTTCAGGATGGGAGGGAGCTATGCCAGGTTCAGATGGGTTATTAGCATTTGATTCTTTGATTTTTGATCCTTTGTACAGTCTGGATGGTGCAGAATATACACTGAATTCACTGCACTCCCCCTCCTGGGGCTCCACGCACCTCATGGTGATTGGCTAACATTTGTGGCTGTCCTGGTTTGCAAGACAACCAGGCAACTACCCACAACAGCACATCTGTCAGTGATGTCAGCACATGATGGCCCAGCAGTGCATGTGACACACCTGGTGCATCACTGGTTTGCCTTGCCCAGTTGAGGGAGTTTACTTTCTGATATAAGGAAGAAGAAAAGGGCAGCTAACCACATGTTTTTACTACATGTCAGGGGCAGCCATTGCATCTGTATTTGCTTCATGGAAAGTGGCTGAGTGTAAATCAAACCACTGAAATAGATTAACTTAGTAAGACTGAATGAATGGAGCATTTTAAGAAGTTATAAAAGAGGGCCTAATCAGGGAGGCTCTGAACACAGAAGTTGAGACACACCCTTGTTTGATAGAGATACCAGCTAAGGAGATAAACAATACAGGTAAGTTAACACCGAGACAGTTAAGTGTTGGTGTCAGTTAGAAATACAAGTGTTTTTATGCAATGAATATATTATGTATTTGGCACAATAGTATTTTCTTATTACAACTCGTGTCCTTTTTAAGATGTCAAAGGGTACCTAAAAGAATTGAGAATACTAGGTAGAAATGCATATCTCTGAGAAGGCACAAAACAGCAAGTATAAATATGCTATATTTTACTACTGTGTTTGAAAACTGAATAACAGCATAAAAAGTATAACACTGAAATCTAAACTATTATTTACTTTCAGATTGTGCAACCTCAGATTCTTATATGGTTTACTCACCTTAAGACAACAAACATTTATTATATATATAAAAATGTAAAGGTTGATTACTTATAGTTATGCAAATGCCATATGAGAAACTGTATTATAGAAGTGATAGACACTGTCATATAATACCATACAAACTTAATCCAGTAAAGGAACCATATCAGGAACACTCAACCAATGTTACCTCACAAGTTTGATCCACTTGTAAGTGAAAAATATGGTACATAATTTATAGAATATTTAATTATTGAACAATATCCACTCTTTACTGATTGATACATTATTGCTATTCACATAATGTACAAAATCTTTATTCCTGATGAAGTGACTCTAATAGTCATGAAAGTTGAATGATGAAATAAAAATGCTTTCAAATGAATTTTATAATAAAATGATTTGGCGAAAGAAATGGTTTCTAAGAGTTCTCTTCAGTTTTTAAACTTTTCTGATTGGAGACCATCTCCTTTTGAGTCAAAAGTGTGTTTTATAATTTCAAGATCCTGAGTCCCAGAGGCTGTTTACTTAATTCACCAATAATGATGTCCCTCTTGATCAGAGAATCTGCCCATGTGATAGAAATGATATTGAATCTTTAAAGCATTTCTTTACAATATTCCCATTTTATGAGGCAATTTGAACAAAACTCTCAGGTACTCATTTCTGCATCATATAGCCTAGATTATTAAACAATCTAGGTTTTAGAATAAGCCCTTTCTGGAGACCACGTGATGCTGCAAGCTGGATAGCTGCTCCTCCACAGCACTCCAGCCACCTGATTTTACTTCTGTGTTTAATACTCAGGCAAACTGCTGTAAACTTTAATAGACCACTTTGCATTCTCAGGATACCTTTGAAGCAGGCTGCTGATCTAATGGGGATGTATATGAGGAAGGCTCCACAAGAACACACTCCCCCGGTCACGCCTGAAAAGGCCCCGAAGAAACCACAGGCCTCGAGTGTGGTAGAAAACTCACCACCAGCAACTGCCGTCATGGATCAGGAACCCTTAACACTACGCAGGTTCCTGGAATAATTTAATCCCTTCCATGATGAAATGAGAAACATTTCCTCTGAGCTTAGGTCACTTACACAAGCAATAGAAGGTGTCTCTCAGAAGGCTTCTGACAACAATGCCAGAATGTGTTCTTTAGAAAAATGTGCTGATAAAATAGATCCAGAGCTGGTGTACATACATCAGAAAATAACCTGATTCAAATCCAAACTAGAGGATCTCGAGGGTCACAGCCGTAGGAACAATGTTGTTTTCATTGGCATCCCAGAAGGAGAGGAGGGACAAAATACCACCGTCTTTATTCAGAAGCTGGTCTTAAGAATCACTGGCCCCTCTCCCTTTGGAGCCAAGTATGTCATTGAGAGGGCTCACCGGGAGCTTCACCCAAAACCCCCACTGGGATCCTTACCTCGTCCTCTTATCTGCCATTTCTTAAACTTCCTTGAATGACAGCATCTTCTTTCAAGTTAAGAATTAAAGAACTGCAAGAGGTAAAATGGGAAGACTGCAAAATACGAATTGCGCAGGACCTCCCGGCCACTGTGCGACAGAGACGAGTAGCCTTTCACCTGACCGTATCAAAAGTTATTGCAGCCGGAATTAAGTTTAAAATGATCTATCCAGCCAAACTACAAGTGCAAGTGGCTGGCACCTGGCTCTCCTATGAAGATCCGGAGGCTGCACTGACCAGGCTTAAGGTTGCCCTCCCCGACCTATTTCGTGACCTATGACTGGTGGTTGGGGATGGAAACTTCCCAGTTTAACAAAAGAATGGCAGGCTTAAGAAAGAGATAATTAGGAAAAATGAGTGGGGGTGTAAACAGATGAAAATACAGGGAAAAAAAGAGAGGAAAGGAAGCTGTTTACGGGTGAGACCCTAGAGAACTTTTAAGTTTGTCTTTCTTGGACATCATGTCTCCGATTCAGAGTCGATTTCCTGAGCCTGAAGCTCCAACCACCTGGATTGTTCTTGTTGTAAATCCCAGTTGATTTTTCCAAGATATGCACCTTTGCCGTATTGTTTCATCAGCAGATCAAGAGCCGTCTCAGCAGTGTCTCATCGGCAGAGCAGGAACCATATGGGAAAGGGGGAAAAAGTGTTTTCCCTCAGAGATCTTTCCTTTTGTTGCACTCTGCCCTTCCTGATTTTTACCCGGTTCCAGCACATCCACTGCGATTATGCGCATCAGCGTACAGCTCGTCTTGTTAACATGTATCAAGTAGTACCAACAATCTAACGCCTTTAGAGGGTAATCCTCACTCACTTTTCTTCATAAACTGGTCACATATCTTTTAAGACTGTCTTAGCTGTTGGATGCCTCTGCGTGATGAGTACCTCATTTTATTTGCTTTGAAGGGAGTTGCCTAACCAAGCCGCTTTTGGCATGACTTTAATGGCAGAAGTGTTACTTGCATTGTTTTTAATTTAAATGCCTGTCAATACACTGTGCCCAAATTTCATTTTAGGGTTGCTCCAAAGGAGCGAATATTGCACTTGGATAATTGAAATTTTATAATAATATGATTCATTTACGGCAGGGCTTACCCACTAGTCTGCGGGTAGTGTTACTATTTCTTTATAAGCATAATCTTATTACTGTCTACATAATTCTCCAGACCTTGCTGGCCTCATTCCCTGCATTTCTTTTATTTCAAAGTGGTCCAGCTGGCCAGTAATATTAATTTTACAGATATGGTGCTGTGGATGGGTATAATTTCGACAAGACAGACTGCCTTAATAACTTTGTCAGGTCTGTTTTGCACTTCTGTTAATGCAAAACAGTTTGCAAGTCTAATCTTCTAGATAAGTTAAGTATTTAGATGGTCTTGTAAATTTTGTTTGTACAGGGTCAAGGAGTTTTACCTGTTTTATTATTGGGTTAATGTCGGATGGCTGGAGGGGGGAGGGGAAGTAATAAGAAATATGCAGATCGTGGCTTGTAACAGTAGGGAAGGTATGGAGGGCTGGGTAATACTCAGACATAATGGAAATTTACTTGTTTGTACAATGGTCCATGGGATGGCAGAAGGGGTTGGCTGTTATTAAGGAAGGGGATGAGGTAGGGTAGTGGCAGAAGGGAGTCTTGCAAGGTTGGATTTATTTCTATGTTTTATTCTTTTTGGTAGGAATCTGCTGTCTTTTACCAAGGTATGTTTACCGACAATTCACCAGGGACTATGGCTACAGACTTAGTATTTGCCACTTCGAATGTCAGGGGTGCCTGTAGTAAATTGAAACAATACCAAATACTGAAGCATCTGCATGTACTGAGAGTAGATATTGCATTTATACAGGAATCCCATTTATTAATCTCAGAAGGCCCCAAACTAAGAAGACAACAGGTGGGTCAAGTTTTTGCCGCAGAAGGGAACTCTCAAAGCTGTGGGGTTCTGATTTTAATATCACAATCTGTCCCATTCCAACCAGTGAATGTTGTCTGTGACACTCATGGTAGATTTATATTTGTTCAGGAAAAGCTACATACAACCAATGTTTTATTAGGTAGCATTTACAGTCCAAATGTTGATTCTCCCAGATTTTTTGTGCAGCTGGTTAATACCATGATTCCCTATTTATCCACCCCTATTGTATTGGGTGGGGATCTAAATTTAACTTTCGACCCGAATGTAGATCATACGGGGAATACATTTAGAGGTCTTTCTCCAGCTCAAAGACGCTGAGGGAATGGATAGATCAATTGGGCTTACATGATGTTTGGTGTATCTTTCACCCCTCAGACAGAAATTATACATTCAATTCCCCGGTTCACGGGACTTCCTCAAGATTAGATTACATTTTGATCTCCCATGACTTATTCCCTGAGGTATTACAATCTTCCATTCTCCCAGGTCTCCTGTCTGATCATTCCTTGGTTACATGCCAACTGTCATTTTTATACCTTCCCAATTCAGGGGGAGATGGAAAATCAACAACCAGCTCTTAAAAGATCCGGGAATGGTACAGGTTATTGCAGATCATATTGCACAGTTTGTGAATATCAATCATAATACCACGGGTAAGCCAGATGTTGAATGGTGTGCCTTAAAGGCATATTTAAGGGGTTTACTAATTGGTTTGGCTTCTAGGTGAAAGAATTTCTTGAATTAGAACTATTGAAATTAAAATGTCCCCTTCCGCCTCGGAACAAACCAAGCAAGAGCTCATTAAACTGAAAGATGCTTATTTGGGCCTCTTGAGAGAAAAACCAAATATATGATTATAAAAACCAATGCTTCTTACACTGACGAGGAGGAAAAAGCTGGACATCTCCTGACATTAAGAATTAAGCAACAAGAATCATCCAGATTCATCGGTGCTATCCACTCAACTACTGACGGGACCTTGAAAACCACCCTATCAGAGATTACAGCTGAATTTCACTCACATTACCAACAACTATATAGTCCCATGCCAAATCCCCCTCCCCGAGATAAATTAGATAAATGTCTTCTAGACTCCCATTTGCCTTGCCTTTCCAAAACTCAACAGCTTGCATTACGTGCTCCTACTACTCATGAAGAACTTTTCAGAATCATAAAAGACCTCCCCTCAGAAAAACTCCAGGATCCGATGGTTTCTCATCTAATTTCTATAAGGTCTATGCAGCACAAATAGTGCCCTTGCTTGTCCCCTTATGCCGGCATATTCTCTAGGGTTCTGATATAGATAATACCCTCTTTGAAGCCTTGATTGTTCTTTTACCAAAACCAGGTAAACCACCTGAATTAACATCCAGCTATAGACCCATTTCTCTTCTTAACCAAGATATTAAAATCATGTCCAAATTACTAGCTGACTGCATTAATACTGTTATCCCTAATTTAATAGGACTGGAACAGGTTGGAGTCATGAAAGGCAAATCCTCGGTAGATCACTTACGGACTTTGGCCCATGTCTTCTCGGCATCCAGAGATGCTCAATACCCCACCGCCTTGGTCTTCCTGGATGCTGAGAAGGCATTCGACAGAGTTGATTGGAATTTCCTGTTTCATACTTTAAAGGCTTTTGGCTTTCCCTCAACGTTTCAAAACTGGATCCGTGCACTCTGTAAATTACCATTGGCCAGAGTGATAAGTAATGGAGTGGTCTCTGACCTTTTCCCGCTGAGATCAGGTATAAGACAGGGATGTCCCTTATCCCCCATTCTTTTCAATTTATATTTGGAACCTCTGATAAGGTGGCTGGTTAATTGTCCCATGATTCAAGACATCACTGTACAAGGTTACGAAATTAAAGTCTCTGCTTATGCAGATGATTTACTACTTCAGCTTTCCCATCCTACCTCATCTATCCCTCCTATGTTAGAGATCATAAGAGAATACAGTACTCTTTCAAATTATAAATTAAATGTAGACAAACAGTTGTATTTCCCCTTAACTATAAGTTAATGAAGCAAGATATTCAAGTCCTTGGGCTGTTCTGGGGAAAAGATTCTCTGAGATATCTGGGCATCATACTTTTGAGAAGTTCTGCTCTCCTCCAAAAGAAAAATTTTGACTCTCTATTAATCACACTTACCCATGATCTAAAAAGATGGGCCGTTATCCCACTTTCTCTATGGGGCAGAATTAACTTGATCAAAATGAATGTTTTTCCCCATCTCCTTTATCCACTCAACCTTTTAAATTTATGGCTTCCACTCTTTTGGTTCAAGAGAGTGCACAGTCTTATTTTGGACTTCATTTGGAATGGAAAAAAACCATGTTTGGCCTTCAATAAACTAGCAGTGCCTAAAGCAAAGGGCGGTCTCAGTCTTCCACATATAGGCCTTTATTCTTGGGCTTGTCATGCCAGCAAATATCTTAGATGGCTTGGGATAGAAGATTTCAGAACACCATCTTCTTATACACCACTCTGGCTCAAAACTGAATCTGACTTGATTCGATCCCATGGCTTTTCCCCATCCGCACTGTTATTTACCAAGGTGAAACGTCTTCCAGTGCAATTTCTCTCTACTCCGGTTGCCCTTTCTGTCAAAGTACATTCCCAGCTCTGTACTTTTCTGAAGTACAATCATTGTTCGGACCTGACACAACCATTAATGGGGAATCCCAACCTTAAAATTGATGGTAAAGTCCTCTCCACCCCCCTGGTTGCTGCAGTTCACTGACTGTATCCTCTCTCACCTATTAACTTGTAGAACAGGGTCATGGTTATCTTCTCCGGAGATTTTAGCCAAGTTTAATATCCCAAACTCCTGCATTTTTAAAATTTTCCAAATACGTCACATGTTGACAAAAACCATTGGAATATTCCCCTTAGCGACTGCAAACCCACCTTTCAGCACAGGCCTGGTCCTGTTAGCAGGCCTCCCACATGCAGTATCTAAGATGTTTAATACCCTTTTTGATTGGATTTACCCAGACCACTTTGGTCCCTCGAACTACTGGGTCCCCCTTTTCCCTGATACACTGATAAACTGGCCTGTTTTATAGCAGGGGGTGTCACAAATTCATTACACAAGACAGACTCTGTCTCATGCAATTCCATATATTGCACAACCTTCACTATACACCACAAAAACTGGCTAGATTTGGTTTAGTGTCTTCCCCTATTTGTAACAGATGTGCACAGGTTGAAGGAAACTAGCTTCATATTTTTTGAACCTGTCCCAAAATATCCCCCCATGGGTACTTATTAAGCAAAGAGCAGAACCACCTTTAGGCCGTGACGATTTGTTTTCAGCCAAAATTTGTCTCCTGGGTGATTTCTCAGAGAATCCGGTGCTTCTACGCAAGTTCCATATAGCCTTAATATCAATGTCAGTCAAAAAATTGGTGCTGAAACACTGGCAGGATAACGAAGAGATTTCCTATACTGAATGGCTGAGAGAACTTTTAGCTAATCTCAGAACAGAGAGATCTATAGCTAGTCTCCAGAATGCCACAGCTAGATTTAATAAAATCTGGGGCCCTTTGCAAGCTTTTTACTCCCTACAATCGGTCTAATTTTTTCTGTCCGACCAGAAACTCCGGTGATATCTGTTTAGTTACACCGTGCAAGACTTGGGGTGGAGGGTGCATGTTGGGGGAAGGGGTGGGGAGGACTCACCAAATCTGTATCCTCTGTATTTTGGATGTTTTTTACTACTTCATGGTGATTAGTCCTTTATAACTCAATAAACTTTGAATTGATAAAAAAAAAAAAAATCTAAGGGTGATGATTAGGACCTGATGTTGAAGGTTACAGCTGTTGTATATTATGCAGAGAGAGTAAAAAAGAGGCAGACAAGGGAATAATGTTTTTTATGTCTGCAACACTGTCACTTGTTATTGGTGCATCAATATATAAACTGAAGATTGACAGTATCACATATAATAGATGCATATGTTTTTACAATATTTGTCCTTAACATATTTGATGACATCAGCTACGTGCAAATACAAATTTCTTGATATTGAGGAACTTATCTAGTTTGAGCTTTCTTCCAAGTGTTCACAATTCATTCTGTGAAGTAGTTCCTGATATCCCCTGAAATAGTCTTCCTTTCAACCACATTAAGTGCTCCATTTTCCACTCATTTTTATACATTTGGAAGAGTTTCATTTGGTCTGATGGTTTTATCACTTTCAGATATTTAAACAATGTAATCATAAACCCCCTGAATCTGCACTTTTCCATGACAACAGTCCCAGTTGTGCAGGTTGGTCACCATAGCCCATGTATGCCAAGCCTTCAGTCACCTTGATTGCTTTTTTTGTGTGTCTTCTCTATCATGTAGATAGCTTTCTTCAGATATGAAGACCAGAACTGCACATTATACTCAAGATGGTGTCTGACCAGTGATCAGGTAGAATTTTGTTGTTTGTAATAAAGCAGAGTATTTTGTAGCAGTTGGAATGTGCCAGAGTTGTGTTTCTTTTTGAATTGTTTGACTGTTTTCTTGGTGGCACTTGGCTCCACTGTGACTGTGTCAGTAAATTGTGCAAGTTTCCAGACTAGTATTCACTTTGGTCACTGCTAATCATCTGAGATCCTTTGAGTGTCTGGTGGCCAAAAAGGGGGTCAGTCAGTAAATAAAGTATGACCATATATTCTGCCAAATCTACTATTCTCAATGGGTGGATGGAAATAGTGTGCAGGAGTTCACAGTGTTTGTCACTTCCCTGGCCTTTGACTCTCCAAGTCTGGTTACACTTGGAAACTTTGATGACAGAATTGATGATCCAGCACACAGTATTTCTCACCAGTTCCTACAGACCATACTGTGACTGGGCCTCATGCAAGATCTTTGTTCTACTGCCTATACAAAAGTCCACAGGTTGGATCAAATGTTCTCAGAGGGGATCAAGTTATTGATATGTTAATTGATCTGGTTATCTGATCAGATCATCCTAAAGAGAGATTTTATTTTGGATTAATAAAAGGCCTGCCATTGACTATGGAGATGGTCCAATAAAGAGCTGCAAATGATCTTAAGCTAGCTTGAGGTCCTGGAGGGTTGGCTAATCTCTAAACTACGGTGGACTCATGCACCATAATGGTAACTGCAACAGTAACAAGCTATAGTCAGACCTGGTTAATCCATGTGTAACCCCCCCCCCCCCAGTTTGAGCATCAGGACATTGTACTGGGTTGTACACCTTTAGCTATTTTGTTGGGCTCTGTGCCCTTGCTCATAAAGAGTTACAATTTTCACCTCCAGGGGACTGTCTGTAAGTGGAGAGTACCTTGGGGAGCACGCTGTTCTGGCTGGCATGGGAGCATGCAGGCATGAAGAGAGAGGGAGTGTGGTGATACCGTGGGAGCGGGGCTGGCTGCAGGTGTCAAGTCCATTTTTTGCTGTTCTGCGAGAAGAGAGAAGGAAGCGCAAAGTAGGGGATCTAGCGGTGCCTGTTGAATCAGCAAGACCCTCATGTGTGGGAAGATTTGAGCCCTGCTGGAGGAAAAGATTATGTGGCCACCAGTGAGATTCAAACCTGACTCAGAGGGAGCAAGAGGACAGAACAGAGAGAGATAAGGGGATTCTGGGTCCTTGTGGGGACCCACCACAAGAGTCCATAGCCCCCAGGATGTGAATCCACAGCCTGAAGGGGATATGAAGGGCCTTGGATAATGTTTCTGTTGGTGTATGATAATGAGGAAGTGTGGGAGCCAAATTTACTGTAAGAGATGTGCCACCCATATTTTGAGGGGCAGTTGGACTGCAGCATGGAGGGAAAAATTCCAATGGATGGGATATGCTGCCTCAGAGTTTTGGAGGGCAGTAAGTCTCTGAGTATTTGGAGCTTTCAAAGTCTGGATCCTGCCCACAGAGGAGATGGGGCAGAGCAGTTGGTATGTGAGCTGTACTGGATGCTGTCCACGGGATGCATGTTTTGATAACTTAATCTGGTTCAAGGTCAGTTGGCATTCATCTGTATCCCCCTCCCCCGGGTCGTGCCTGAAAATAGGCAGGATTTGTCTAGTGAACTTACCCAGTCAACAAAAACTAAATAAATAAGTAAATAAATATGTGAATCATTTAAGGGTGTTAAGTATGCTGTCTAACTTTAGGTGTCATCAATTCTATGTCCCTCAGATGATGAACACTGTATCTGGACTAATGGACATTATTTGGACATTGATTTGATGGACCTCCTGGTCCACAGCTGAATATTCCCCTTGGGATCCCATGTTAAATCTCCATGGAGAGTTATTAATTTTCATTAAAGAAACCTTCAATTGTGTTTTACACATTTCTGCAATCAGTTTGTTGCCTAGTGAGTGTGAAGTTGCTAACCTCCTGCCTTTAAGCCTGACCCTACAGAGGACACTGCACCCCAGTTCCTAAAATGTAAGCAGCTTGTTTGTTTCTGCTGTGGTCCCCATGGACAGTTACCATCAGCATACCCCTAGACACCAGGAAAAGAGGTGGGCTACAAGTGGGATCTCATCAGGGACTTTGGAGTGTGCCATTTTGTGCTGGTATGGCCCCACAGATGTGCCAGGTGGAGATGTGAATTATTTTGGACTGTGCATGATGAACTAAGATAAATTATATGGCAGTAGAGGGCTGTGAAATTTCACACCTTCCAGTGGATGCCTTCTCCTGTGGGGCTGGCAGACAGGAGGTTGTGGCCAGTGCATGTGAGTGCTATGTAAATGGACTGAATCCCAATGTAGGGACTGGACTTTCCCGGCTTACCTGGTTGGGGCTGATTATTTCCTGGTGCTGGGTGCTGGGTGGACCTGTGTCTGCTGAGAGGATCAGCATGATTACTGTGGCTAGCATCTGTATTTTGCCCCCACTGTATTATTTTTAGTACTCTTGGGCTGCACCTAAGAGTGAGAAAGTAAGCTACTAGTAAAGATGGCACAAAGACCCTCAGCATCAGTTTTAATGGTGCAATTCCAGATGTAGATGGATGTGGGAGAGGGTGGCGAGATCTACAACTTTAAAAGAGAGTGCCCTCTGCCAGCATAAGGGCCAGGAGATGGAATCCCTCCCTGTGTGCACCTAGTGTTGTGAGGGCAGGCAAAGGGTTCATGGGTACCAATCACCTCTGTATCCAAGCCATTGGCCGAGCCAGTCAGCTACTTTATTGGACTCTGAAGAGGCTATTGAAGAAGGATGGGAGAAACTGTTTGCAGAATTAGGCCCCAAAAGAGAATCTGAAGCCACTGTTCCCAGTGAAAAGATAGAGCCCACCCCCTATGTTGGTGTGTTGCCCCCAGGAAATGTGGCACAGTCAAAGAGTTCCAGCGTTTGTGAGGACAGCAGCTCCATGGTCCTTGGAGTGGTGCCATCACCTAGGATCATGACCACAGAGGAAGAGAAAGGAGTGGGTCTATAAGGCCATCCTTCAGAAAATATATCGCATGCATGGCCTGGATGTGAATAACCCCACTGTTGCCCTGCAAGAGGCCCAAAGTGTTGCCAAAGGGATCGATGAGTGCAGTGCTTATGATGGTTTAATATTAATGAAGAACCATGCTGTGCTGCAAGATTTGGATGGAGGACATGCCAGGTATTATGTGGAGTCAAGGGACTCATATGATCACCCTTGTACCAAGCTGGATCCTTGTTACTAATTTACCAGGTAGTGAGATGCTGCTGCTGCCCAGAAGTCCTGTGGAGCATTTGAGTATTAAGACCTCCACCTACAGACCACAGATGGGTGAGATTGAACCTTTTTTCTTTTCTCTTTTTCCATGGTTATTATGGACTGATATCCAGCACTAGCCCTAAAATGTTAGCATCTGTTTATTTGGGACATTTAAAAATGTGGGACATTTGTATGTTGGGGGTTAAAATCATGTAGTCTGTATAGCTAACTGCTTTTACTGTAACTTTTGAAACTAAAGTTCATTGTGTTTACATGAGAAAGATTGTTGCCATATTAGACAAGCAGAACAGTTGCATGTGAGCGTCAGCCCCGTTTGGGCCATTGCTACTGTTTCTAGTATAATCACTCTTATATTGTATTCATTAATGTTTCAAAGTGATGATATGGAATATGGTCTTGGGCAGTGTCCAAGTAGATTACTTGGCAGCTATTTTGGCAGGACCCCTTTAGTTTTAGTAGGTAGGTATTAATCCTGGGATGCTACTCCCTGGGAGCTTAGGCAATCTGCCCTGAGAGTCCAGGAGAGTGGGTGGCCAGGGAGAGCTCAAGCATATCTGGAGAGTCAAGCTATAGGGCCCTGATTTCTGTTTACTTTAGAATTTTTCCACCTTCTTGGTAAGGCAGCCTTAGCCTTTCTGGGGTTTGGCAGAGGGGGAATGCACATACCTTTCCTGTCTAGGCCCCAGAGGGGTGGCTGGTGGCACTCTGGAAGCTTGCCAAGGGTGATGAGCTTTTAAAGGGGGGAGAGTTGTAACCACACTAGGGTTAGACATCAGGACAGTGTACTGGATTGTACACCTTTAGCTTTTTTGCTGGGCTCCATGCTCCCTTAAAGGGTTAAAATTTTCGCCTCCAGGGGACTGCCTGTGAGTGGAAAGTACTCTGGGGGTGGACAGCCTTCTCTGGCCAGTTCGGGAGTATGCAGGCAGGAAGACTGAGGGAGAGTGGTGGTGCAGTGGCACCGGGGCTGACTGCCCACTCCAAGTAACAATTCCATTTTGTTTCTGTTCTGGGAGAATGAAGCACAAGGCAGGGGACCTGGCAGTGACCACTGAATCAGCGAGACCCCATGTAGGGGAAGATTTATGCCCTGCTGGAGGAAAAGATTATGTAGTCACCAGTGAGATTCAAACCCAATTCAGAGGGAGCATGAGGACAGAGCAGAGAGAGATAATGGGACTCCGTGTCCCCAGTGGGCATCCACTAGACATGTCAAGAGCCCCTGAGAGCTCAAGCATGTAAATCCACAGCCTGAAGGGGATTCATAGAGCCTTGGATAATGTCTCTGCTGGTGTACAGTCATGAGGAAGTATGGGAGTCAAGTCTACTGTTGGGGACGTGACACCCATATTTTGAGGGGCAGTCACCCGGGAATGGAGCATGGAGGGAAAAATTCTAATAAGACAAGTTGCCTCAGAGTTTTGGAGGACAGTAAGTCTCAGAGTACTTGGAGCTTTCAATGCCTGAGTCCTGCCCCAGAGGAGAGAGGGGCAGAGCAGTTGGTATGGGAGCTGCATTGGATGCTGCCTGCAGGATGCATGCTTTAAGATGCGAGCAGTTTAAGAGTGATGAGAATGCTGCCTAACTTTAGGGATCATCAGTTATATGCCCCTTAGATGATGGACACTGTATATGGACTGATGGACATTATTTGGTCATTGATTTGATGGACCTCCCAGTCCACAGCTGAATATTCCCCTTGGGATTCCTTGTTAAAGCCACATGGAGTTATTAATTTTCATTAAAGGACCCTTCAGTTGTTGTTTTGCACATTTCTGCAAACAGTGTGTTGCCCACTGAGTGTGAAGCTGCTAACCACCTTGCCTTTTGGCCTGGCCCTGTGGAAAACAGTGCACCTTGTCCCTAAAATGTAAGTCGAGCTTGGCTTGTTTTCTGTTGTGCCCCCACCCACAGACAGTTACCATCACCATACCTCTAGACACGGGGAGGGGTAGGTTACATATATACATTAATATTTGCAAATTGTGTTACATGGTAAAATATACATAGTAACCAGACAGTGCACCTGACAATGTGTGTTTATACTTAACTTTGTTTTTATAATACTCCAAAATAAAAATAAATAAATATAATAAAAAAATAAAAAAATGCATAGAAATGCTGAACAGTTAAAATAGTTCTTCCTTTCTTAAACATTTTATTTTAATTATTCCTTTAATTGAAAAGAAACCATTATTCTTCTTTGTTTGGAAATTGTTGGCCCCTTTCTGGGTCCAGAACATAGTTCACAAGTTTCTGTGTTTCCCCAGAGGGGTACTGCCCCACATAGGGAATGATCACATCCAGACTTTTATTAGCATCTATTGAGGTGATCAGCAAAGATAGAGCTGCAGCTGGCTCCTTCATAGAATCAGAGCTCTTATTATGTAACCATTTATGATTACTGGTGACCCCCTTTATCAACCTGTTTTTCGGTTCTCCAAAATGCTGTAATAACTTGCAATCAGGTTTTTAACGGCATTTCTTAAAACTTCCTCTCATTAGCAGTGTCATCCTCTGTAGCGTGCCACATTATTGGCCCTTACTCCCCCTGTGGGTGGGCCGAAAATATCAGAAAACATGGCAGCTAAAATTTCCCTTCACAATGGACAGACTAGTCCTTTAAGTAATCCTAGACCAGCTGCAGTAAGTAATTTTTATCAATTATCTGGTTAATCCTGCCTTTCGGGGAAAACAATTAAAAAAAATCTATCTGGTTGATCCTGCCATTGTTGTGCTTTGGTCGAGGCTTCTCCTGACCCAGCGCACCCTCAAACGGCTGTTATTGTGCTTCGGTTGGGGCTTCTGCCCAACCCCGTGCACTCTCGAATGTGAAGGCTTCCTCGCAGTCAGCAGTATTATTTTTCTTAACAAAAAAAAAAGAAAGTTTCCCTACTGCATAGGGAGTGTGAGTGAGTGAGTGTGTGTGTGTGTGACAGTGTCTGTGAGATTTTGTGTGTGTGTGTGTGTGTGTGTGTTCTGTAAATAGGGGCAGACTGAGACACTGAGCAAATCTGCACCAGTAATTATAAAAATAAAAATAACAGTGTGGTTTATGGATTTTTTACATTGGGGTGATGACCCTACAACTTCGGAGGTTTATGGGTCATCACACCCTCGGTGTGTAAAAACCATAACACACAGTTGCCTATCTATTATTCTCTATATAACTTCTGAATTTGTTACATATTACAAATGTACCTATTAAGGTGCCAGTGATTTATTGTCTTTGTTCATTGATTTCCATGCACTGCTCTGCTCTATCCTCATGAGGAGGCAATATAGTGCAGTGATTTAAGGCTCTATGCTACAAACTTGGAGACCTGGGTTTGAATCCCACTGCCCCCATGTGCATACTGTGTGACCCTGAGCAAATCCCTTAACTTCCTTGTGCTCCCAGGTCATACCTGGAAACATGTTTTGGCTTAGTGTGCCTCTCCTGGTTAAACAATTTCCCCTTTCCATAACACTACATTAGAACAATAAAAATAAACCCAGTATATTTATTTAATTGGTAATACATTACCCTTGCTTTACTCTTTTATTTAAAATACTCCACAATGCGTTTTGTTGAGAGTGCCCTGCCCCTGCACAGATTGTATATTAGTCGGATGTTATGTACACATGAACACAGGTTTCTGGATTAAACAGGCAAACAGCAATAGAACTAGGAAAGAATGAATTTATTCTTAGGCAGAACAACCAGAAGTATCTTCCACCCATTTCCCAAAAATAATTTTTTATGATATTTTATAATACTTGAAATTATATTTTTAACACAGTAACATGTGAACTGTTAATGGTAGCAACTTTATCTTTTTAATGAAAGCTTGGAGTTAAATCAACATGCAGAGATCCTGACAGCACAGTTCTATACATGTCATTATAACATGTTGTTAAAAATAAAAGGACTTTCAAATTTAGTAAGCAAATGTTGTGTTTTGTATATCAATACATGGTTGCTGTTGTAATAATTTAATATATCAACTTAGCTGACTCCAAGCTTTCATTAAAAACATTTTTATAGTCTTAACAGTTCCAGCGTTATCCCACTTTAAAGAAATGACCTAGTTCTAGATCCCTCGGCTGAGAAGGAACATTTACAGAGTAGAGTCAATGCAGCGAAGGGTCAGGAACATCATCCAGGGCCAGAAGGGTAGATCCTATGAGGTACACTACAGCAGGAGCCCCTAAGCATGTATTCACTAGAGGCCAGGCAGGAGTGGGTGGACCTAGTTAAAACATACAGATTTCTCAGGGGTATAAACAAAGTAAACTATGAGGACCTATTTATAAGAAATAGGGATGCAGTTATTAAGTGGCATGACTAAAGGTTGGTAGTGAAAATTATGGAGAAACTTGAGGAAGTTCTACTTCAGTGAGAGGGTGGAGGAACCATGGAACAGACTGCCAATGGAAGTGGTGGAGCCAGCAACCCTAAACAAGCTGAGATGTGGTTAGGAATGGGCAAGAGGATGCATAGTCCCTGCGGGGCAGCAAAGGTTTGAGGGGTGGGTTGGGAGGAGAGATACTGTACAGCCCACCAGAACAGTAGTTCTGTGTGGTGAGGTGGTATAGTAAGGGCAGGCTCAAGGAAACTTTGGTCTCCTTCTGCCATCCAGTTCAAATTCTCTGTTATCTTTTGAAAGGTCTAACTTTGGAACTGTTGAGGCTCGAAATTTTATTTGCTTTTAAATTAAAACTTGGAGTCCAGCCATTAAGAAATTGACTCTGTCAATACTGTTTCGATGTGTCAGTACTATTCCATATGTATCAATACTATCTGAACCTGCTTTTTCAGTATATTATTGATAAGTATTATTTAGTTGTGAAACAGCCAAATGGACTCTGGTTACAGTCACCATGGCTGCTAATGCAGTCACTTCACAATGGCCATGGGGCATGCAAGAGTGAAAGTATATGCCTTTTGCAGTCACTTTCTGCCCTTTTGAACTATTACTGAAATAAACAGTTGCTATACAACCTAGTGGAAGCAGCAGGCATGCACCATTGTTTTCTATGTTTAATAACAAAATAAAAAAAAAAAAACATTTCTTTCCAGTGGTAGCCTGTAGGGTGACAGAATCCCCATCTGCTGCTTTGACCATGCTTCAGCTCACTCAGTAAAGATTGATGTGCTGCATGAGGATGTTGACAAAAGTGGCATCAATGCTAATCTGTGCAGAGAGGAAACGTATTATTTATGTTACTAAAAACAGTGTAAAATTAGTACAGCAGCAAATAGTTTCTATGTTTGGTAAAGCAAACGCCAACTGCATGAGCTAATACCTCATTTCAGTGTCAGTGCTACTCATAATATGATTTCATTCGATAATGAGATGCTGCACCAAAGTACGTGAGCTGTTGTCCTGCAGGCTGACATTGACATTTGTGATAGAATCTATTTGATAAGGGAACGAAAATGACTGTAACACCATTGGTTTCTCTGTCTGACATTTGAATGTGTCACAGCTGTGCCCCTTATGCTATAGGATTATAACTACAAATAAGGAGTCTGTGAATCAGTACAGTCCAAGAATCCCCACAACTTCCCAATGGGAACCCTTCAGACTACTGTGTTTATGGTCTGATTGGCCAGGAAAGATCATGCTGGCGGTGACTGAGGTCCATGGGAGCAGTTGTCAGAATAAACAAGCATTTGTCAATGCTGAATGTTCACTATTTGCATTGCTGTTGTACCAGGTCTTGCTTGTACACACATTTACTATATATTTACCTGGGATAGGCCAGATGAGATGCAGTGTGTCATTTTCAGTGGTGTCTTGCTTGTACACATTTCACATTTCCAACAAATAAAGACAGGCGGAATTTTTAGATCCCATGTGAAAGGTGATTTCACAGTGCAACTATGAAAACAAGTTTCAGAGGGGACTGAAAAATGACACCTCTCATCTAGTCCACAGGCTGGCCTCTGATGGAATAATGTATTTGATATGGATACTGTAGCATCCAGGTTAGACAGGGACTTGGTATGCTATATCTGTGAGGTCAGAACAGCAGCATAACATGGTGATATTACATTGATGGTGTAATAAGGTTTAGAAGTTGTTAGCCTTTGGGAAAAATGACTATCCATATATAAGACTGTTCATGGTTTATCTCCTGAGTATGTGGGTGAATTAATAAACCACCATGTCCCTGGCTATCATTTTGGACTCAGCTTCTCCTGACCTGCTTAATGTCCCAACTTACTGCAGTGCTTCCTTTGGATGGTACAGTATTCATTATCTTACATAGCACCAATGCTGTGGAATGCCCAGATCCTGTCATGGTAGCACCTTCTATGCACATTTTTTTTTTTTTTTGTGGTTAAAAGTTTTTGGTTTTTTTTAATTCTGTGAAACATTACAAGTAATAGGGTGCATTTGCAATCATGTAAAGGTTAGTTTGTACATTCAACAGTAAATGTGTGCTTACCATAATGCACTATATACCTGAGAGGATTTCAGTCACCCTGTCCTGTACTGAGTAATAAATGTCAGGAAGGCGACATGAATGTTGGGAACAAGAGTCTAAATAAAACTGTAGGAGGTCTTTAAACCTGCCAGTGGTAGTATTTGGGCCTTGTTAAGTGGTGCTTACCTGATCTGTTGTGACTTCTCCAAGTACAGAGCTTCATAGTCACCCTACCAACCAGTTTCCTGAAGCCAGGAGAGGACCTATAACAAAAATAAAGGGACACACACCAGCCACTTCTTGATTCTAAGAGAAAATGCATAACATATTGGGCAATTCTAAACAGTATTACTAACTTGATGAGACTCTTGGGTGAATGGGGAGTAGGTGGGAGAGAAAATTAGATGGCACCTTTATATGTGTTGGTTCCTATTTGGGCCAGATGTGGCCATCGTCAATCAGCCTATAACCTCCCTAGGTTTCAGATATACAACCAGGGGCTGCCACAAAGAAGTGTATTGTGAAAGGGTGTCTGCCACCATGTGTGACATTCTGGAAAAATTTGCAGTCTGAACTAGGGAGTTAATCACCTCTGTGACTGAGGGGACCTCCTGCATTCTCCTCTTGCATAGTATGAGACTTTTAACTTGTATACTCAGGATAACCAAAAGCTTCAGGTCTGTTAGACTGAGGTGGGGGCTGTGGAATTAAGCCCCAGGATTCACAGTTCGGGAGTCATGGGTATTGTTTTTTGTAAAATTTCATGCCCTAGTTTCCCCACTTTAAACTACAGGGGTTGGACCATGGTGCACTGCCAAAGAATGTGTAGCAGGTCCCCTGGGACCTTCTGGCATCTCCAACAGAGATCATTTTGTGTCAATTTAGCCTTCTTTAGGGCCACAGGTGTTTTATACCATGAATGGATTATCTTATTTTGTATCAACTGGCTTCTGGTGTCCGAGTAAGCCATATGGGCCATTCTCAGACATGTTTTCCATTCCTGGGTAGCGATACTAATGCAGAGAGCCTGCTCCCATTTAACCCTAGAGGTCAGAGATTGAGAGGGAGAGCTGCCCTAAGAGATGCATAAATGCAGCCAGACTGAGCTCTTTCCATACATAGCCATGACTCGAGCAGGGAAGCGGCCTGACTTTGGGGATATTTCCAAATATAACTAGTAATAGCACTCTTCTATGCACATTTTTAAATTCAGGCAAAGATGTTTTAATTCAACTAAGCTGATGGCAAGTAGTAATTTTATTAGTTAAAATATACACGTAGAATGGTGTATGGGTGGCCATACACAACAAGGCTGTGTTTCCATCTCGGGCATGTGATGACATCATAGAGACCTCAAGAGCGAACCTGGAGAGGTCTTCATGATGTCTTCACATGCCCGAGATGGAAACTCATCTTTAGTTATGTATGGGCACCCATAAACTATTTGATATAGTATATGTTTTTTCTCTAACAGGTCAACCTCAGTCAGTTTGTCAGTTTTTCAGTACTTTGAATAATTGTTCCCACTCGCTGACCCAGGGGTACTGAAAATTACTTGTGGCCATATAAATGTATTGTATTGCAGGGACTGTCACTTCTGGTAGATGGTGGGGCAGGGGCATAGGCATGGGAGGTATTTAGGGTGCTCAAACACCCCCAATATGACCTCTGAAATAACATTTTAAGGGACAACATACAGTGGAACATCTGTATTTCCACAGCATGGGCCCTTTAAATGTGCATGATCAACTTCTGAGTCCTGGCTGCTGTATCTGACTAGTCTGGAATGCCTGGAGTGAGTGGGACTCGGAACAGCAAGCAGCATGCACGGCTGGTGACTCCGAAGGGTTGGTCTGGTCCGTGTCTGCTCCTCCTCCTCTCTCAACAGCAGCCAATGAAAGGGTGCAGTTTGAAATGGGCAGCTTGGTGCTTTGAAGCACACCAGAACAGGCACTGCCAAATCGCTTGCATGAGGAGTGAGAGGAATCAAGGATGGAGGATTGTTGTGAGAGACTTGAAGAGCCCCAGGGAGGTTATTTTCTGTGTGGAGACGTTGTGAGCCCATAAGGAGAGTGAAGGAGACAAATAGGAGATGGAGTCGGAACTCAGAAGAGGAGTTGTTTAAATTCTGACCCCAGCCTGTCAGACCCCTCCTGGATGGTCATTGGTCTGATTTATCAGAACTTGGAAGAACTGATTCCTGGCACCGCCGGCCCAGAGGAGCTAGCCTGAGCCCTGGAGTCACCGTTCAAGTTGTGTGTGCTTCATGCAGTTGCGGCTCTGGCTGTGAGATCATGCGGGCCCGAATGAACTAGGTGCCTCCCTGCCTGGAGAAAGCTGGTGAGTTGGTTCTCTTGATTTCCAGGTTGTCTGCAAACGTTGCTTTGCCTCAGCAGCTGGGTGGAAGGAGTTTGGAGGATCCAGTTGACTAGAGCCACACTCTGTGAGGTAGGTCAGTCAGAGAGAGTCAGACCTGGCTGATCAGTGGTGTGTATGTGTAGTGTACTTGTATTTTATTTCTGGTGTCACTTTTTCCATTTAACTGTGACTGATCTGCTGAGGATTTGTACAAGCTTGTAACAACAGCCCTATAAACAAAAGCTTCACATGTCACAAGGGGGGGACACAATGTGACAATGGTGCAGATTAAATCCCTGGTCCAAATACTGCCCATTGGGCTGTTGTATTGTTACTGGTATTTACACCTACTAACACCTTGGTGTGAGCATGCAGCCTGGTCACAAGGCATTGTACCAGGTACATGGATGATAGTGGAATGCCATGCCACTGGCACCAGGTCACATCACTGAGCACACAAATATCCTGCCCAGAGGTATCACCCTCCATAACTCACCCATGCTTTTTGTCCTGGTTTATGAGTTGTCTCCCCCCCCCCCACATGAACTGCTGTGAGTTCACTCTTGCATTCCAGTGGGCCCCCATTCCATTCCACTGATCTGTGTCCAGTTCTGTTGTCAAGGGTTGCCCCTCCTTAGCCCCAGTGTTGTCGTTTGCTAGGTGTTATAGTGTAGTGGTCCCTAGGGTGGTGCAAGTACTGTACATATTTGTGAATATTCAGTATGCAGTCATACTTAGGACCAGAACATGCTTGATCTCTCTTCAGCCATTAAAAGTGGTTTGGAGAAACAATCCTCTATCTCATCCTCTTGAACCTAGTATAATGTGTCCAGCCCTCTACACCCCCAGCACCTGTCACTAGCCCAGCAGGTGGTCCTCCTGTTATTGCTGATCCACTGCAGTTATCACAGTTCTGCACATTCTCCTGAAATCTGGCTGTGACCAGTGTTATAGGACTTGGATTGCATGTATGACCTGAGAGTGATGCCATGAAAGCACTGAGAGTGATCGAAATGAGGTGTACACCTTGTCTGAAGTGTGCACGCTAAGTACACCTCAGCTGCACATTATAAAAACCTGACCATAATTAAATGGCTCCTCAAAAGCTGACTTATTCTAATTATATACCTTATCTGCGGCTTACAAACTTACCTTTTACTGTAGCAGTACCAACTACTGTACACCTTAAAAACTTCATCATTTAACAGCATACAGTTCAACCACAGCTTGAATTCTGCTTTGAGTTATTGAGAGGGGAAGCTATCATTTCTGGCTCTATAGGGACACCAGTGACAGGTCTGATGAGAACTCCCTGCTGCTGCAGTGTTTCCTGATTCTTTTCTGTCAGTTGATCTGAGAACAATTACAAAATAATCTCAGATTGCAGCTAAATGTCTGAACAATTAGTTGGGCAATGCTTGCAAAAACAAACAAATTTTTTTAGAGTAAGACAAGTCCTTGTTTAATTTATCAGTTTTTCATATTGCAGAAAGTGGCAAGATGTTACTAAGTGTGCAAGCATGTGCCATTTCTATATATTTGTATGTGTGTATGAGGAATAGGATTGGGGTTCCTATAACTTAATGGTAGATTTTTTGTGCTTTTTAGAGGTAAATGTATTAAAAACAATGTCAGATGAATGCTGTTCTTATGGACACGATTCCATTTATCTATTAAATGCTAGAATTTGGGGCTGGCCCAGTGGTGCAGAAAAGTGAAGCATTTATGTCTCACCTGCTGTCACACCAGTGACCCAGGTTCAGTAATGACCCCAGGTTGTTAGGGGGGCAGATGGGGGAGAGGATTGAGGGTACCAGTGACTGACTGCTCTCCTCTCCTGGGGAGGGTTGGCCAAGTGGTCTTGGCCTTTGACTGCCACTGGGTGGAGGCCCGTGGGTAGTGCAGGCCCCAAGAAGGTTTCGAAGGAAGGAAGCTGCAGTTCTGCAGTGTGTTCATGCCTCCATGTGCATGCACTTCTGTGCCACTGTAGCCAGGGAAGTACTTGGGAGAAAAATGGAAAATGGAAGGCAGGCAGGCTTAAAGAAGCTCCACTCAATCTCCCTTGGCTGCACAGGTAAGGCATTAAACCACAAGGTGGCATTACATAGGCATTACCCCTGGCATTGGAGCAATTAGCCAGCTCGACATCTAGAGGGCAGTGGGTTAGGGTACAAAATGAACATTTATATTTACTCTGAGTTCTGGGAGAGAGCTGCTAGGCTTATGCTAGGTCTAACTTCTGAGACAGCCCCACAAAAATTCACACTGGAAACAGATCGAATGTCCACTACTGGAAATGGGATTGTGAAGTTTGGCTTTATTCACACACAAGATGGAAACCACACAGAACAGGGTGGTCCCCCAAGTTTGTCATGTCACACACTGGTGAGGCAGGCAAAAACTCTCTTTTTTCCTCAGAACACAGTGGCATTCTCTTTTCTCTAGACACAATTCAAACCTGCCCATCCCTCTGTTAAAGGATCTCTAGGACATTACTTCTCTTCTCTCCTGGACAGTCCACCCCTCTTTCCTAGGGGTACCTTGGACATTACTTCATGTACTCAGAGTGTATGCTGTGATGGTTTGCCACATACTCAATATTTCATCCTGCAAAATGTGTTTAGTTAACATCATGAAATAATTGGGCCTTTCTGGTGACCAGTTAGCCCTGACTGGACTTTCGGATGAGGTTTCTCCCACCCTAGCCCCAGCAAGCCTCTGTCATCCCTTTGGGATTAGACAAAATGACCTGACCCTCTACCCTCTCTAGGGCATCAGAAGCGTCCACAATAAATTCAAACCTTCAGCACATATTTGTGGTGAGGCTGGAGCTCAGACTTGTGTATTCTAGCCTTATCTCTGGGCATGAACATCAACAGACAGCAACCCAAAAATTGTTAGTCTCTGTCTCTGCACTCACAGTTTTTTTTAACTTGCCAAACAGACATCTGACTGAAGAAAACCTTGCTCTTCCATAGCTTTCAGACTGGAAACACTCTTATGTCTCCTCACAGGGCAGCTGACATTATTCGTGTCTATTAAGGGATTGCCTCTTAGACCCACAGAACTGCAGTCCCATTCTTCTTTCTCTCAGAAATGACACACTGGTGTCTGGGCATCAACAGTCTCCATCACTTTCCTGTGGCACTGCTGTTATCCCACTCACTAGGGTGAGAAAAATGACCAGAGGTCCTTCACCCAGTCACTGGACAGACTGGCAGGCACCTCTCATTCTGAGAGCTCCACTCTGTTGTGCTCCCACACTCAGACTACTACAGACTGTCTGCACTTCAAACTCAACATTATAAAACTGTCCCCCTCAGCTGATTCCATTGTGGCTCAAGCTACTGCGACAGTTCTAAATGACATAATTATCCTCTGCTCAGGTTGAGTAAACAGCGATGTTGTGTAAAGAGCTTCTAATAAGCCCTCAACCCGCTGTTCCCTACCTTCCTAGGGCTAACACTGATAGGATTCTATTAACCCCAGTGGACTGGGCTGTTACATAATTTTTAAAGTTCACTTTAAAAAATTATATTAAACTTTTTAGAGTTCTCTATAAAAAGCATATTTTTTACAACTACGTTTCATGCTAAGGTATGCATCTCAACTGCACCTCATTGAAGTGTCCTAATTAGCATTTTTAAAGCGATTTAAGGGCTTTTTCATGGTGGATAAAAGCTTCCTCTGTGAGGAAGCTTAGTGTGGCAAAAACCTGACCTCCCCCTTTCCCCTCTCTTGTGTCTCCCTACTCTCCTGCCTTATGATGGCTGCTGCTGGGACAAAGCCTGTGGGTCCGCCTCCTTCTGGTTTTGAGATTAGTGTAGTATGGTTACTGAATCATCCTTATTGATGTTTAGCTTGCAATTTAAGTGCATGGAGGCACACGCATGGTCGATCATGCACAGTGTTAAATGCTTCCTCAGGCTTCAGATAAACCGAAGGATTTTAGCAGTGGTGCAAGGTAGAAAATTTGTGTTTATGTGGCCTTTAAATTCAAACCTACTCAGCTATGATTTTAAACCTGATGTTTGAGCCTCAAAACTGTACATTGCTCTTCTTTGCTTTTTCCTCTTGTGCTGTGTTCAAAGTTTACTGTGCTTATAAGGTTTTCTTGTAGTGAATCATAGCACTGATGAGCATTACTCCACGGTTTCTGTTACAGCCAGCTGGAGTTGTAGTCCTGCTTATGCTCTGCTTTGAAATCTGATCACTTAGCCTGCCGTGATCACATTGTGAACAAAACAAATATAAGTACAAGATGGAGATATGAGAAGGAAAAAAGGAAAAATCAAGCAATACATTGCTTAAATATTTTGCCAAGAAACCCCATGTCGAAGATGTGCCAGAAACAAGCATTTGTCAATGCCAAATGTTGCTTGCTTCTATGTGCTGTTTAGGTATTTGGAAGTCATTGGAGTGCAAATATTGAAAATTTGCGAACTTACGAGCGTGCGTAGGAACTGCGCAACGCATGCTCGTAAAACAGTCATTGTTAAGAAATTTTTCACGAAATTTTCAACATAGCCATTTTAAGACCTCTGCTCATGAACAGTGTCACTGTGATTTTGTTAATGTGTCCCATACATTGAGTTTGCACACCGACTGCGCCAATATGCGCTACATGGGCGGAAACACGTTTTGGGCAGAATGTGAAAAATGACAGCTGTACTGCTCATAAGGAGGTGTGGTAAAATGGCAATGTTGAAAATCTGGAGTGGAAATATTGAAAATTCGCAAAACCTACGAGCTGCATGGGAACTGTGCACCCATAATTGTGAAAAACAGTCATTTTTAGGAATTCTTTCACCAAATTTTCAACATTGCCATTTTAAGATCTCTGCTCATGAACAGTGACACTGTGATTTTTAATGTGTCCCTTACACTGAGTTCGCCATAGCGACTGTGCCATTGTGCGCTACATGGGCGGAAACACGTTTTGGGCAAGATGTGAAAAATGACAGCTGCACTGCTCATAAGGAGGTATGGTAAAATGGCAATGTTGAAAATCTGGAGTGAAAATATTGAAAATTCGCAAACTTACGAGCGTGCGTGGGAACTGCGCAACACACACAGTAAAACAGTCATTTTGAATTTTTCACCAAATTTTCAACACAGCCATTTAAGACCTCTGTTCATGATCAGTGTCACTGTGATTTTCTTAATGTACCATACATTGATTTCAACACACCGATCATGCCATTGTGCTCTACATGGGCGGAAACAAGTTTTGGGCAGGATGTGAAAAATGACAGCTGTACTGCTCATGAGGAGGTGTGGTAAAATACCAATGTTGAAAATCTGGAGTGGAAATATTGAAAATTCGCAAACCTACGAGCGTGCGTGGGAACTGTGCAATGCACGCTCATAAAACAGTCATTTTTAGGAATTTTTTCACCAAATTTTCAACACAATCATTTTAAGACCTTTGCTCATGATCAGTGTCACTGTGATATTCTTAATGTGTACCATACATTGATTTCGCACACCGACTGCCCCATTGTGCGCTACATGGGCAGAAACACGTTTTGGGTAGGATGTGAAAAATGACAGCTGTACTGCTCATGAGGAGGTGTGGTAAAATACCAATGTTGAAAATCTGGAGTGGAAATATTGAAAATTCGCAAACCTACGAACGTGCGTGGGTACTGTGCAATGCACGCTCGGAAAACAGTCATTTTTAGGAATCTTTTCACCAAATTTTTAACATTGCCATTTTAAAACCTCTGCTAATGAACAGTGTCACTGTAATTTTCTTACCATGTCCCATACATTGATTTCGCACACCGACTGCACCATTGTGCACTACATGGGCAGAAACATGTTTTGGGCAGGGTGTGAAAAATGACAGCTGTACTGCTCATAAGGAGGTGTGGTAAAATGGCAATGTTGGAAATCTGGAGTGAAAATATTGAAAATTCGCAAACTTACGAAAGGCAGGAACTGCACAACGCACACCGAAACAGTTATTTTTAGGAATTTTTCACAAATTTTCAACATAGCCATTTAAAGATCTCTGCTCATGAACAGTGTCACTGTGATTTTCCTAATGTGTCCCATACATTGAGTTACGATACCGACTCGCCCATTGTGCACTACATGGGCGGAAACATGTTTTGGGCAGGATGTGAAAAATGACAGCTGTACTGCTCATGAGGAGGTGTGGTAAAATGGCAATGTTGAAAATCTGGAGTGAAAATATTGAAAATTCGCAAACTTACGAACATGGAGAACTGTGCAAACGCAGACTCAGTAAAACAGTTAATTTTAGGAATTTGTTCACCAAATTTTCAATATAGCCATTTTAAGATCTCTGCTCATGAACAGTGTCACTGTGATTTTCTTAATGTGTCCCATACATTGATTTCGCACACCGACTGCATCGCGCGCTACATGAGTGGAAACACGTTTTGGGTGAGATGTGAAAAATGACAGCTGTCCTACCATAAGAAAGTGTGGTAAAATGGCAATGTTGAAAATCTGGAGTGGAAATATTGATAATTACAAAACTCACGAAGGCAGCGTGAGGAACCGCGCACGCACGCTCAGAAACAGTCATTTTTAGGAATTTTTTCACCAAATTTTCAACATAGCCATTTTAAGACCTCTGCTAATGAACAGTGTCACCATGATTTTCTTAATGCATCCCATACATTGATTTCGCACACCGACTGCGCCATTGTGCACTACATGGGCGGAAACACGTTTTGAGGCAGGATGTGAAAAATGACAGCTGTACTGCTCATAAGGAGGTGTGGTAAAATGGCAATGTTGAAAATCTGGAGTGAAAATATTGAAAATTCACAAACCTACGAGCCTGCGTAGGAACTGCGCAAAACACGCTTGTAAAACAGTCATGTTTTGATTTTTGCACCAAAGTTTCAATATGGGGTTTTTGGGACCCCTTCTCATGAATGATGTCACTGTTATGGCATTATTTGGGCCCAAAGGGTGATTTTGTGCAGTGACTGCACAGTAACTGCGAAATCACCCTTCGGGCCCGAATAATGCCATGATAGTGACATCACTCATGAGAAGAGGTCCCAAAAACCCCATGTTGAAAATTTGGTGCAAAAATTCCAAAAAATGCCTGAGATATGCAATAAAGTTGAAAACCCCCTATCTAACCCATTATACAGCTTACCAGCATTTCCTCAGTTCGCGGTCGGCTTTGAAGAGTGCAGATGTGTTCCCGGTCCACTGAAGATCGTCGCGCCAAGCTCCGGAGGTAAATATGGGGTGAGGGGTGTGTGGGGAGGTTGGGTGTGCAGTGGGTGGGTGCTGGTTGTGGGAGGGGGGACTGGGAGAAGCGCCGTGGGATCGTTTTTGCTTTACAGGTGAAAAAAAAAACAAGACTACGTGGGACGTTTGCCACGCTGGGGTGGGCTCCCAGCGTGGCAGAGAATGGCTGGGGCAGGGAGCCAACAGAGGATTGGGCACCCCGTCGGCAAACGACCACAGACGTTGTCACGCTGGGGTGGGCTCCCAGCTTGGCAGCAAAGATTTGGGGTGGCATGACGCCAGGGCGCAGAGGCGTGCCAGTGCGTATGACAGCAGTGGTTTTCTTTGAAGCGAAGACCACCACTGTCATACACAGCTCCCACACCCATTGGTGCAGGACCGCCATGCCTGCTCAACGGAGCAGTGGATTGAAAGGGAGAGGCACACCTCCAAAGTGTGCTACTCTCCCAAAACTTTCCTTGTGCATGCGCGCAAGCGAACGTAAAAATGATCACTCCCATCTTCAACTATGCTGACATAATGTATGGCACTGCCCCCCCCCCTTCATTATCCAGACTTGACTCCCTCCTCTACACTTTCTGCCACTTTGTCACAAATTTCCGTCTCAGAACCTACCACTGCACTCTCCTTTCTTCCCTCAGGATACCACTCCTATCCCATCACCACTTCAGCCACTCCATCTCCTTCATATCCAGATTCTGGTTTGACCTGCTCCCCTCTTACTTGCCAGAGAGGCTAAAACCAGCTGCCATTTCCCCATTCTCACTGAACTCAAGGGACTCAAGTCCTTTCTTCCTCCCCAAACCTTCCTTGTCCACTGGCAAATCCACCTTCACCTACATACTTCCTTCTTTATGGAACCAACTTCAGCCTGTCCTAAAAACTCACCCTCTCACAGCTACTTCAAGTATCAAATCCAACAACTTCCACTATCCCACCTGCACCTGCTTCTAGCCACTCACAGGCACAGCCTTATGCCAAATGTTTTTTGTGGATAGTAATCTAATCCTCAGAATTATATGACACTATTTGTATATAGTCCATCTGAATGTGCAATACTTAAACAATATACCACGAGAGGGTGTGGGTGATGCCAGGATTTACTCACACCAGGTGTGGTTTTCTCATGAGACACAGGCCAAGTGAGAAAACACACAAGAAGTGGGTAATTCCTTACATCACCCACACACTTGAGTGGGATATTGTGATTATATAATGTTTTCCTTGTTTTATTTATGATAGAAAAAGAAAAATAGTTTTTTTTTTGTTGTATTAACCTTCTTTTTATTGACTTTGTTGTTGCACATGAAGAAATAGTCCTTGCCTGCTTAGAAGTACAGAGCTGTGGCTCCATTTTGGAATGGGCCATATGCACCAATGGGTAGAGTGGCTACGCACACGTATCTGAGGCGCACAACCACTCTGCACCCTATGCACCCCCCTTGTGGGATGCTCTAAGGCGGGGCACACAGCACATATGCACCTAGTGCCCTGGCCACATGAAGAGCAATGTGCTGGGGTGGGCAAGGGGCAGGCTGGCACTATGCGCCATGCACTAAGGCATGTAATGATGGCTGCAGGGGTGCATAGGAGGATGCAGGGTACTTCAGGGATAACCTTGCCATAAATACCCTATGCACCCCAGGCACACCCTGGGACCCACCAGGCTACAGGGAAAGTAGCCCACCCACTCTCCAGAGCCTCTACAAAGGGCCACCCCCGGTGCCTCCCACCTGCCCCAGCACACAGCAGTTTGTGGCCGCACGCTGCCACCTGGTTCCCCCCAACCCCACACAAAGGCACCAGCACATGGATGCAGCTCCCAACCACTGGCACACAGCTGCAGCACCCGGCTCCCCCCCCCCAACAGCCCAACAGCATTCAGACCCCCTACTTATCCCACTGTATTGATCAGTGCCATCAAAGGGTCGGCGGCATTGCCCTCCCTCAACTGCTACAGCTGCTGGCTGTCGAACATCCAAGTAGCATGCTGCCATGTGTGCTCCACTGATCCAGTGCAGGACCCAGTATGGGCATCCAACTGCATGCCCAGCAGGACCCTTGACCCCAGCCGCACTGTGGAGTCCAGCATGCCAGGGGGGCAGGGCTACAGACAGGTGGCAGCAGTCATGAATGCCATTGATGCACACCTGTCTGCAAGTGTGGATCTCCCTGGGGTGGGTAATGCACCTCTGGTGTGTATTAGCTGCCCATTGGTGCATAGCACCCATTGTGTGTATGTGCAGCTCCGTTAATTACAGCATGCTGTGTAAAACTTGTTCTCCATCTTTTTTCTCTTCTGGATCCGAGAAACAAAGTGATCTTGTTGGGTTTTTTTAATTAGTTTTTCCCTCTGTGTCGTTTCCCCTGATGTCAGGGTTTCATGTGGCAACGGCCATAGATTTGTATTGTAGAGCTCTTCAGTGAAGTGGAGGAGGGTGCGAGCAGCAAAAGGGGGAGAAATTGTGAAGCAGCAAGGATCATGTTTTGGGGATGTTCTGCACAATGCCGCTGCACTCTGTGGGACTGCTTTTCTGGCCATCAACAGTTGGGTTTAGGTAATACAGTGATTAATTTTTTTTCTCTTATGTGCCTTCCCAGAATGCAGCAGCTTAATCTGGTTCAAGGTCAGTTGATATTCTTTTGTATCCCCCTCCCCTGGGTCATGCCTGAAAATAGGCAGAATTTGTATAGTGCATTTACCCGGTCAACAAAAACTAAATAAATAAATAAACAGCCATAGAGGGGTTGATGTCATAGGGTTTTGAACAGGAACAGCCAGGTCTTTGAACTGTAGAGCCATGTGACTACCAGTCTCTGTGTTTGCTGTTCTGGGGTTTTTGGGACTGGAGGGTGAAGACAGTGGTACAAGAGATTACCAGGAACAGATTGTGTGTTTAAAAAAAATTGAAGTGACAGGAATGTACTTCACTGAGAGAGCCTTAGCTGTTGTGCACTGGTGACAGACGCTGACCAGAGTGAGTGTTCAAGAGGTAGTGGGCAGGTAGTTTTGATGTTGGAGGGGTCGCAGTGATACTCAGTGGGTATTAGATGATGCTGACTGGCTGGCACTTCTTCCCGTGGGGTCATACTATGATTTACACATTGTAAATCGTGCCAGTCAGTCAATCAGGTGTCAGTATTTTTGATGCCATTGTATAATTTGCTATATAACTTGTGCAACTGTATATTTATCTCATGTGTGTATTATGTATTTTCTGCTTTATATCCCTTTCCCCTTCCACAGATCGCACCTGGAAATGAGCCTCAGCTCAGTTTGCCGTTCCCAGGTATCAAATGTTTAAATAAAGGAATAAAAAATTGCCAGGCTCAATAATGCCTCTTTTGCAGAAGGGTTTTTATCAAATGCTATGAAGAAAGTTTGGTGAGGCCTTCCTAAAAATGCATTATTTAGCACCAAAGCCTTTATCAGATTATTGTCAGTATTTGAGCTGTCCTTTTTAGGGAAGATCATAACAAATCTAATTACAGTACAGCTCACAGTTCTCTTGAGGTCACAGACATCTGGAATCCATTCCAGTTCAGTTGCCAACTATTGCACAGCACTGAATCTGTCTTATTCAGAGAAATGAATAATCTGCTCATGTCAAGAGACTGAGGAAACCTATTCATCTTTCATTTTCCCAATATCTAGGAACTTCCGGTGACATCACTACCTGGCATGGCAGCTTAACCTAGAGTTCCGGGACCACGGTGCCATAATCAAATGCAATCTGGCGAAGTTAGCCCCCAGGCAGTCTTAATATATGTGGGATGGGCTGAAGGCAGTGGTAAGGGGCGAAGCCATATCGTATGCCTCCAGTAAAAAGAAAGCTGCACAATAGCAGAGTAGTTTAGAGCAGAGAATCAGGGAACTGGAAACAGAACATAAAAAGGGGAACCTGTCTGCTACTTTGGGAGAACTTAAGAAAGCAAGGGAGAAGCTACAACAGCTTATAACAACCAAAACGGAGAACTCACTAAGATTTATGGCCCAGAAGTATTATGAGGGGGGGGAACAGAGCTGGGTGACTTTTGGCTTTCAGGCTTCGAAGGCAGATGGTGGAAAGGCATGTCTCCTCAGTGGTAAATCCAGAGGTCCCTTGGCAATTAGAAACCAAGCTGCAGAATATAGCCCAATGTTTTCACAGGTTCTACCGGAATCTCTACACCTCAGAAGCCCCAGAAAACAGTGAAAGGGAAATCAAGGGATTCCTAGGAAAATTACATCTGCTTAAACTCTCGGGTGTGCAGGGACAATTGCTGGACTTCCCATTTACCCAGGAAGAACTGGGGGTGGTGATCAAAGGCCTTAAGCACAATAAATCCCCAGGTCCAGATGGATTTATTGGGGAATATTATCAAATATTTCAACAGGAAGTAACCACTACCTTGCTTCAAATTTGTAACCTAGCCCATGTGCCCCAGGAAGCCCCAGACACATAGACCAGAGCCTTGATATCAGCCATACCCAAACAGGGGAAAGAGGGGACCCTTTGTGAGGACTATCGGCCAATTTCAATCCTAAATGTTGATGTTAAAATCTTTGCCAGAATGATTGCCAATCGGCTTCAGACAGTAATCATGCAGTTGGTCCAGCTGGCTTTATGCCAGGAAGACAACCCCTTGATAATGTAAAAAGGCTTCTAACAATAATGTCCCTGACTAGGAGGGGAAAAGGGAAACAATTGGCAGTAGTTGCTGCTTTAGATGCCGAAAAGGCATTTGATCGCCTGGAATGGCCCTTTCTTGCAGCCACTTTAAAGAAGTTTAATTTTGGACCCAAGTTTTGAGCATGGCTGGCAGCCCTCTATTCCCATCCCTCAGCACAAGATCAGGTGAACAGGGTACTCTCACAGTAATTTTCCATAGAGAGAGGAGCCAGACAGGGGTGCCCTTTGTCCCCCTGCTCTTCGCCTCAGTGTGGAGCCTTTGGCTGAGGCTTTTAGGACTTCCCCAGCTATTAAGGGGTGCAGATAGGATTGGTGGACAACTGTATTTCACTTTATGTGGACAACATCCTTCTCTATCTTGGGAATCCTGACACCTCTCTCACAGAAGCCATGGCCCTCTTGAGGGAGTATGGTAACATATCTGGCTTCAAAATTAATGAGATGAAATCAGAAATTCTACCAATTGGTATGGGGTGTCTCCTAGGGTGAAAACCTTAACTAATTTAAGATGGTGACAGGGAGTTTCAGATACCTGGGTATCCACATTCCCCTAGACACCCGCAAACTCTACCAGCAGAACCATCAAAAGCTGTTAGAGGAGATAAGACTGGACTGTGAGAGATGATCAGTCCTCTCCCTATCTATTACAGGTAGGGTTGAGATGGTGAGAATGAATATTCTACCCAGAATGCTATTCCAGTTTGACTCTGTTCCCCTATGCCCACCAAAGAAGTTCTGGCAAGGTGCTCACAGGATAATCCATAAGTTTGTCTGGGCTGGGAAAAAACCTAGGCTGACGTGGACAGTCCTCAAACTGGATAAAGATAAGGGAGGGTTGGGGGTACCTGATCTTAGGGGCTATTATAGAGCTGCACAGCTATAACACCTGGCAACCTACCGGGCAGCACAAAGTAAACCCAGCAGGGTGACCATGGAGCTGGAGTCTACTGGGAGGGATGTGTTAGAGACAATTGTTTTTAATGGTAAGATTTTGGGCTGGCTTAGTACCCTTCCCATACCTTGGATAAAAAATGCAGTAAAGATTTGGTATGCCTCATTAAGGGACTTCAAGCTGGAAAGGACCATTTCAGTGCACGGACTAATTTCTAACTCTTTGGATTTTTGGGCCTGGGAGAGATAACCCAATTTTCAAAAGATGGAAGAGACGAGGTTTAGGTACATTTGCTCGGGAATATGATGAGGAGACTATAAAGAATTTCACCTAATTAAAGGCAGAATTCCTTTTACCTCAGACCAATTTTTATGCATACCTCCAATTGCACCATTTCTTACAATATGGAGCCAGAAAAGGCTATTCCCTACCCCACCCCCTTCAACAGGTACTGGAGTTCTATCTGGGTGTTGCAAAGGGAAGGAACCTGAAGGCCCCCTTGATTTCTATCACATATAAAACTTGGAAAGGTTCCCCACATAATTTTAGGTGACCCATTCACCAAAAGTGAGAGACAGAATTGAATTTGCCAGAGAATAATATCAAATGAGATAAAGTGTTGGGGTTAGCTCAAAAAAACACAGCTTCCCCCTTTTGGAGATAGTTTCACTGGCAGGTGGTTAACAGATATTTTCAAACCCCTGTGGTCACAAAACACTTTGGGGGACCAGCGGGAAGGAAGTGCTGGAGGGGGTGTGGGCTAGAAGACACACATGAACATATCTTTTGGAGTTGTCATAAAATTAGTGACTTCTGGATATCAGTCACCAAATCCATGAGTGATACCCTACAAATTCCTATCCCAAATAACCCCACTTTGTGATTTTGGGAGAACCCCCTCTAGGGGTGACAGGCCCTCAACCCAGATATCTATTCTTGATCCTGATTGCAGGGGTGCAGAAATCTATAACTAAGTTATGGTTGACAGACAAATTGCCCACTGTACAACAATGGCTGTCTATTTGCAACCAGATTAAACTAAGGGAACAGATAACAGCCAACCTGAGACTTCAGCCAGGTAAGCACAAGACTCGATAGCTTCCCTTTTTGGAATTTATGTATAAAAGGGAGGGCAACCCCTTGATTGAGATGATGGCAAGGGACATTCTGAGTTAGTTGAATAAACCACATGGAAGGACTGTAGAGGAGGATCTTACATCACCAAGGTTTCTATCAATTTAACCCCAATAGCAGGGGGGGCAGTGCTGCCAGGGAAGGGGGTTAATTAGGGGGGTGGGAGCGGAAGGGGGATGTGGTTAGGTTGTGTTTTTGTATGTTGTCTGTCTGTTTTTATACACTAAAGAGGAGGTATGAATAGCCTGTGGATTAATTTTAAAAGAAAGTTGCTTATCTAAGAATTTTGCTACAGATCCATTGTTTAATTGATAAAGGTAAGCCCTTGCATGGAATATATTATTTGTTACCTATCTATGTGTAACTGTCTGTTTGTATGTTGGGAAAATAAACGAATAAAACTGTAATTTAAAAAAAAAGTTCCCAATATCTAGGTAGCTTTTAGCATGGTAGATCATGGCATTTTCTTGGCCCAGTTGGGACACTATGTGAGTTTCTCAAGCAACATTCTGTTTTGGTCCCAGTCATTCCTAAGTGGGTGGAAACAGGTAGTAGTAGTAGTAGTAGTTATTACTTCAATTGCTGCTCCTACTACTGTGAGTTATGACCAGTGCCCCTGGTGTTCTGCGGCAGAATTTTCTGATTTCTGTGGCAGGGCTCCTTGACTTCTGCGGCAGCATTTTCTGATTTCTGCGGTATGATTTATTCATTTCTCTGCAGAATACAGTCCTGTCATTGGCTAAATATGATGTGATGTCATCGATAACATCATATGCTGAGCATAGAGGAGGGGGCCTCAGGATAAACGAGGTGGGAAAGAAAGCCTAACACTATGGAAAAACAGTATATTTATATGAAAATTCACCAAAAATAATGAATTCTGCGGCACTATGTATATTCTGCATCACAATGCAAATTCTGTGGCAAATTCCACAACCGCAGAATGGCAGAATTCCAGAGGTCTTGGTTATGACATTCAACAAGACATAAATGTTGTCACTTACATTATTTACCATGTATGTGCTGCTAATGGTGCAGATCATCAGAAGGAAACTGCTTTTTTACTGCTATACAGATGATAAATATACTTCAGTACATATCATTTGCATGAGACCTGGATAGCTCAGCTGCTCTGAAGCTTAAACAGTTCTTAGCAGAGATTTGGAATGGAATTTTCACAAGCTGGCTGAGACAAGCCAAGGAAGACACTTATTACACCAAAGCAATAGTTGTCAGCTCCAAAGAATAGCATTCCCCCCTTGAGAGAAGGGGTGTAGTTGAAGGTTGTGGAGGTTATGAAGGATCTGGGAGTCACCCTGGACAGCAGATTTGCCTTGGAGTTCCTGGTGTCAAACGCTGTGTGGTCTGGCCGTTATCACTTGAAAACATAACTAGGATCTGGTTACAATAGTGCTAGCCTTTGCCCTCTTATGGCTTAACTACTGAAATTCTTTTTATATACATTTTCCAGCAAGTCAGCTGCAATGTCTGAAGCTGTTGTAGAATGCTGCATCCAGGTTTTTTCACATTACTAGAATGTTGGGGCACATTACACCTGTGCTGTGTGAACTACACTAGTTAGTGAAGATTCAAGGTGCTGGTCATTAAATTCAAAACCCAAACAGATTGGATCCCAAACAACCTGTTACCCTTTATTACCCTTTAAATAATATTCCTGTCCCAGAACAGGAAGGGCAAGAGCTGTAAGGGCACATAGGCAGTAGGAGAGTGGGTGGAAAAATAAACAGAGGGAGGAGAGAGTAAGCATACAAAGCAACAGGAGAGGGACCATAAAATAAGACATGAAGGGAGTGGTGCAGTGCAATGGCTGTGGGGCTGCAGTCTTCTGGGAGATATTCTGGAGCCTGTGATGCTGCCCTATTTTCAGGCACCTCTCTGGTCTGAGGGAGGACGTTGTACTTCTATAGGCTGACCTGCCTAGGATTTGTGAAACTTCCTCCCCTGCCCAGGGACCACCAGGGCCACGGCCACTACCTCTGAGGTTGCCAAGAAAGACAAGCGGTTGGACCAAAGTGAGCTCAGAGAGGGAGAGGGTGATGGAACAGAGGTCCATCCCTCCAGTTGTATCATTCCACAATTCATACACTGTTCTGGTGGAAAGTGGTTCCTCTATGGAGGCACCTGCAGTGGAGCCCAAGGAGGATGCTGGGAACCTCCACAAAGAAGACCCACAGAAGGGTGGCAGAAGACCCCACAGAGGTAGGAAACAACTCCTGGTGGGGGACTCAGTTGTTAGGGGGGTAGAACTGGGAGTGGAAGGGGAGAGTGAGGTAAGGAGCCTGCCTGATGCCATAGCTTGGAGGGACAGGGAGCGAATCCTCAGGATTGTGGGAGCAGTTTCATGAGGGAGGGAGCTGGATGTCATTGTACACCTAGGGACAAATGACCTGACTGGGAATGAGATCAGAGCAGTGCAAGAGGAGTTTGTAGAGTTGGGGAGGGGCCTTAGACAAGTAGCACATATGGTAACCTTCTCGGAGGTGCTGCCTGACTATGGCAAAGGTGATGCTAGAGGACTCTGCACCATGGGATTCAATGAATGGTTGAAAAACTGGTGCAGAGCTCAGGGTTTTGGCTTCATTGGGGACTGGGGGTCCACCTGGAGGGATACAGGCCTATACTGGCATGATGGTCTGCATCTGTCTGGGAGGGGAACCAGGATCCTTGGTGATAGGTTTAAAAGCTTCATTGGCAAGCATTTAAACTAGCCAAGAGGGGAGGCACTGAAAAGGAACAGGGAAGTCCCAGCTTCGACCCATAAAACACAGTAGTTAGTGAGGTAAATATCAAGGTAGAGAAGTCAATAGGGAGCAGGACAGCGGGAAATGCAGAAAAAAAGCAAAAGCAGTAAGGACAGGGATGGGGCTAAAAGGGATAAGGCCATCAAAAAATGGAGGGTGATGAGTACCAATGTCCATAGTCTGTGTAATGAGCTCCCTGAACTAGTGGCCTTGATGGAAGAGGGACACCTCACTATTGTGCAGTCACAGAAATGTGGTATACAGAGAACCATGACTGGGATGTCAACATACCAGGGTACACAAGCTACTGGAGGGACAGAGAGGGTGAAAGAGGAGGAGGAGTAGCTCTCTATGTAAGGGAAGGGAGCAAAGCAACAGAACTAAAGGGTAAACAGGGAGTAGAGGAGGAACTGTGGGTCACCCTGGAGACAGAAAATGGCATCACTATCTGTATGGGGGTTGTATACAGACCCCCAACTCAGAGAGAGGCAAGGGACAAGGGAAATAATAGATAGCATCCTTAGAATGGCATAAAAAGGGGAGATATTGTTGATGGAGGACCTGAATAAGCCAGATGTTAACTGGAGCACCTTAGCTGTAGCCACATCCAAGAGTAGGGTTATTCTCGATGCCCTACAGGAGGCATGCCACATATAGCTAGTGGTGGAACCCACTTGAGAGGGAGCAATCTTAGATCTGGTACTGTCAAATGGGAACAGAGAAAGGATCTTGGATTTATAAGTGGGTAGCCATCTGAGAACAAGCGACCACCAACAGTGTGGTTCATGATAAATACAGCCCTAGTGTCAAGCCATACAAAAGCAAGCATATTGCACTTTAGGAGGGCTGATTTTGGGAAAATGGGAGAGTGCCTCAGAAAAGCACTAGCAAATGGGCAAGAAGGAAGGGTGGAGGAACAATGGGGAAAAAATCAAAACAGCCATCACAGAGGCAACAAGCCTTTGTGTGAAGCAAATCAATAAAACAAAATGAAGGAAAAAAAACACAATGGTTCTCAAAAGAGGTGGTGGGGAAGGTTAAGGAGAAAAAGGTAGCATTCAGGAAGTATAAGGAAACACAGAAAGAGCAGGACATAGAACTGTACCAGTTAGAGCAGAAGAAAGTGGGAAAGGCAGTCAGAATAGCAAAAGCCCAAACTGAGGAAAAGATAGACAACTCAGTTAAGAAGGGGGATGAAACCTTTTATATGTACATTAGGGAGCATAGAAAGATCAAGGGAGGAATAGTGAGGTTTAATAAAGGGAAGGGAGTGTGGACAAAGGGTGACAGTGAAAAAGCAGGGATACTGAACAAATACTTCTGCTCAGTATTCACAAAAAAGAGGAGGGGGTGGTACCTAAATGAAAGTATAGAAGCACTCTAGATAGGGGGGTCATTACCAGTCTGTTCACAGAAGAAAGGGTTCTGAAAGAACTGTTAAAACTGAAGGTGGACAAAGCATTGGGGCCTGATGGGATTCACCCAAGAATTCTAAAAGAACTAAGAGTAGAATTAGTGACACCACTGACTACCCTTTTTAACAAATCATGAGTGGATGGTGTGATACCTGTGGCCTAGAGGAGGGCAGATGTGCTTCCCCTTCACAAAAGTGGGAGCAAGACAGAGGCAGGAAACTACAGACCTATTAGTTTGACCTCAATGGTAGGAAAATGATGGAATCACTTCTGAAGAAAAGTATTGTTGAGTTCCTAGAGGCCAGTGGAACACAGGACCCAAGGTAGGATGGATTCACAGTGGGAAAGTTGTGCCAGATAAAGCTAATAGATTTCTTTGACTGGGTGACCAAAGTAGTAGACCAAGGAGGGGCTGTGGACATGGCCTACCTAGACTTTAGCAAGGCAGTTGACACAGTCCCACACAAAAGATTAATATACTTTGATGTGCTTATGCAACTGAATGAGATAATATGAGATTATGCTTGTGTAACTTGATTTATTTAGTGGCTTTCTGCCTCTCTATCCATGGGATATACCACCCTATAGGGGTACGATGCAAGGAACCATAGAGGAGGGTCCCCCCCCACAGGTGCCGGGAATGAATGAGTTGGCTAAAGGTAGGTTAGGAAGCAGCCCAAGGGGAAGAGAGATGAGCCACTGGAGGAGGAGGAGGAGGAGTGGATGGCGGGCAATAAAAAGAGAATCCTGGCAAACCCAAGATGTGATGACACTTTAAGATTGATGGAGGAATGACGCTTGTTGCTCCACCCATTGAACTACGGGCTTAAAGCCCTCCCATTTGATGTGCTTATGCAACTGAATGAGATAATATGAGATTATGCTTGTGTAACTTGATTTACTTTGTGGCTTTCCACCTCTCTATCCATGGGATATACCACTCTGTAGGGTTACGACACAAGGAACCCTAGAGGAGGGTCCCCCCTACAGGCACCAGGAATTAATGAGTCAGCTAAAGATAGGTTAGGAAGAAGCCCAAAAAGAATACCCAAAGATGTCAAGCTTTGAAGAGGCAAGGATGATGAATGAAGTCTGTGAGAAGAAGGGCTAACTTCCTGAGGACAGAGGGGAAAGCCAGGCCACCATCCACCTCCATCCAACAGCGGAACCTAACTAACTAACAAGAAGAAATCACTAACTCTAACTAACATTATGACCATTGGCACAGAGGAGAGGAAAAAACCCTTTGAGGAGGAAAGCTCTGGGGATCCAAGGCCTAGGTCGCCTTCCCTCTGGGCTTACGACGTTTGAGTTGAAGATGTATATCTTTAAAAGAAAGGGTTCAGTAACTAGAGGGATAAGAGTAGGGAGGATGATGATGGAACACAGAAGATCCCTAAAAGAAAGCACAGATCAAAGATGGAACATGAGGCTGCACACAGATCGAATGTGAACATGAGGCAAAATGAATACTGATGGGGATGATCACCGCAGGAGGTCAGCAGGTCGATGAGGTAGCATAAGATCCGATAATAGGTATGATCGATTGAGTGAGGTGAAGAAGTAGAAACTGAGGTCGATACAGCATGATTATGTGATGTGAACTATTAGATCCTGTTGTTGTGTCAATACGTAGCATCAGAGTCAATGAAGGAATGCTCGAGGGAATGATGAAACTATATAAACCTTGCTGGAACTAAGGAGGGCATGCTCAAGTAGTCAATGAGATATACTGTAGTAGATCGGGAAACAAGGATGGGAGGGAGTAAATCCATGTATGAGTCAGAGCAGCAAGGGGTATCCAGATGTGCTCAAGAGGATATTCCAGATGTGCTAATGGGGAGACAAATAATATTGCAGCCTGGCTTGATGGAGCAATGGACTTGATAGATCAATGCAAGTGAGCAGACACTGAGGTTGAAGAGGCATGCTTGATTATGTGATGTAAATGATTAGACCCTGAATGATTGGACCCTGAGGTTGTAGTCGATGAGGTAGGGACGGTATTGAATGATAAGAATGTTAGAGTAAGCAATGTAAATAGATAAGCTTTGAGGTAATGCTGAGTAAACAATGACTGGATTTATGAACTTGATATGACTGGAGTTATGAATTCAATACATGCGGCAGGATGGTCACTTTTGATAGGTGGCATGGGAATTATGGTAGGTACGCCCAAAAAGAATATAGAGAGCAGGCCAAGAGTGGAGGGAAGCCTGGACAGCTGGAACTGAACCGGGATGAGAAGGAGACAGGAATTAACCAAAAATGAATTGGCATGAAGGAAGTAAAGGAATTAGGCACCTTGAAGGGAGGTAGATTCTAAGGCCAAGAAGGGAGATCTGGAACCAGAGGCAATACAGGTGAAGCTGGCAAGGATCAAAACTGGACGAGGTATGAGGAGGAGTGAGCAAAAGTGGATGAAGTATGATGACAAGTGAACTGAAGAGCAGAGCGAAGCCAAGATGGCTGAATCCAGAAGAGCCGGTATGGAACCAGAAGAAGAGGAGACAGGAATAAACAGGAAAATAACTTGAATGAAGGTATCAGGTTCTATGGAGCGATATGAACAATGATGCTTCTCGAAAGGAGACAGACACCAAGGCCAAGAAGGCACAGCAGGAACCTAGGGTCTGCAAACCAGAGGGCAAGCACAGGCGCTGATCAAGGGGAGTCAAATCAGATGAAATACGATGAGGAGGGAAGCCAAGAATGGAAAGAATCCACGATGGACAGGACTAGAAGAAGTACTAGGCTGATGAAGGGAACAGCAACTGATGATGTAGGATGATAGATGGGTGCCAGGAAGGCAGGTATTGGAGAGCAAGGTAGAAAAGGATGAAGGATGATAGGGAGGGCAATAGGATAGTATAGGACCCAGCCGGTAATGGAAGAGAATTGCATGGGAGAGAACTGGAGTAGGCTGCACACGATTTAGGATAGGCATGGCAAGACATAGCAAGGTAACAGCACATGCATGGCAGCAAACCATGCTAAGGCATGCCTAGAGATGGATTTGAAGGAGATGAGCAGATCAAGGCCAGGCATCATTGAGCTGAGGGGCTAAGGAGTCGAAGGATCACTGATGAAGGGGTCGACAATGGATGACATGGAGCAATGAGACTCTGGCAAGGAGGAAGGCTCTGCAAGGGGGCAGGAGGGTGAGCAGAATGAGGTGGCTCACAAGCCTGGGTCGATGGAAGGTCGAATGGAGTCAGCCAGGGAAGGCCAGAGTATATGAATGGCAAAGCAAACAAACAGATAAATTGTGGCATGAAGAGATAGAAGCCATGACTGGATTGAAACCAGGATGGTTGAGTTTGTGGAAGGATCCGAGGAGAGGGAGCAGAATGAGGGCACACTGAAGTAGGAGTAATTGATGGGAAAAGTGAGGTAGGAAAAATGAAGTTCAGAGGCAATGGAGGTAGAAGAGCATGAAACAACCAAGCCAATTGGCTGCAGAGGGAACAAGAGCCATACAAAACACTGGAGACACACAAATTATCAAACCTAGTAAAGAGAAGAGTGAGGAGAAACATAGTCAAAAAAGTCTGAATGCAACAAGGAATAGATGGGAGGGATGCAGACATACCTGGAAAAGCCAGTGAATGCAAGCAGAACTACAGGGCATATCCTCAGAGCAGGGGTGGGGAATAAGTGGAAACATCAGAAAGCACTAAGATATGTAGAAGGCAATAATCAGCATGTGGAGCAGTCTACTAGGTGACAGACTGAAAACTAAGAAGGGTTAGACCTGCAGAGCAGAATTAGACAGACTCCCAAGGGAGACTAGTACAGAGGAGAACACAGAAGGATGCAGCTGGTAGTATTCAGTTTCTAACATAGCAGGATGAGACGGTAGCTAAAGGGGAAGGAAATAGGGGCAGCATCCAAAAGCTGGCAAGCTTCACGGTCAGAAAGATCAAAAAGGCGGCTGTGGTGGAAGACCCCAAGGATTCGAAACTAGTCGGTCCGAGAGTAGGCGTGCTGGCACTCGGGGGGGGTTAGCCATGCAGTGGCCAGAGGAGCCAGGACCGCAGCCGCCACCAGGTGGGGTGGCATGAAACCTGAGGCAGAGAGCACAAGATCAATTGAGAGGTATGCCTGAACGAGCAAGGTGAGGAAGTAGAAACTGAGGCCGATAAGGCATGAACATGCGATATGAACGAGTAGATCTGGATGTGTGGGTGATGAGAGATCAAAGGATTCAATAGAGTGATGCAAGTAAAGAGGCCCCTCGAAAGGAGATATACAACAAGGCCAAGAAGGCACATCTGGTACCAGCGGGTATGCAAACTAGAGGGGTGATACGCTTGATAGAGCAATGTGACCAAGATGACCTTTTGAAAGGAGGTAGAGCCGGAAATGAATAGAATGATGTGATGAAGTAGGCTCGATGAAATAAGGTACATTCAGAAATGAATCTGAAAGAAATTCGAATGATAGTGGATGGCCTCCAGCCAGCCCATAGCAAGGGGCGGACAGAAAGGCATAGCCAGGAATGGAGACGGAGTCGAATCAAGTTGACCGACACTGCAGACTAGAGGGAGGCAGCCAAGGCATATTGATGGTGTGATTGAAAGAGATGAGAAGGTTGAGGCAAGATATAGTGGAATGCAAACAAATTGGATGAGAAGGAGGAAAACCAGGACTGGAGTAAAAATGTAACAGCTGATGATGGAAGGTATCGAGGAAGGGAGGCTCGATGAGATAAGAAATGGGTAATGAAGACCGGAGTCAGGAACTGGTTACAAGGGCAGGAGGCCGCGGATCATTGAGGTCGCATGGGAGGTGTGATCAGTATGCTCAAAAGAAATATCAAATGCAGGTCAGATGGAGTCAGTGGGGATGAGAAAAGGCACCAGGACGAGGAAGGTAAAACGAGGAAGCCAATGAGGTACAGTGAAGGATGGAAGCCATTAAGGCAGGTACAGGAAAGTGAGGCATGAAAGGATGAAATGATGGTAGGAAGGTCAATGGCGTAGCGTAGGACCCAGCTGGTACATGGAGATGGTCTCAAGTCAAGGTAGCAGAGGCGGGAGGAGGTCGAAGGATAGGGAGGCAATGGAGAATGATGAGAATGAGTCTGTAATGGGCCAGAGATGGTCAGTGGCAGTCTAGGAGTAGCACACAGAGGAAAGATAGGCAAGCCATTGTGGAGGCAGAATGAGGAATGAGGGACAGCCAGTTGGAGCTGGGTGAAGAGGGAATGGTAGTGCCCTAATGACCCATGAGCACAGATCAGAAGAGGGAAGCAAGGCCCCGGAGGCAGCAGGTAACCATGTAGAAAATAGTTGACTGATATAAGAACTGAAGGAGAGCAGCTGATTGGGCAAGGAGGAACTGACAGAGAAAGACGATGCCCTGTAAAGTCTCTTTTTTTTTTGTTCGACATTCCACATAAGTCACTAGAGTAGGCAGGGATAAGGTAATAAGGTACCATTCCAGGGTGTAGCTGGTAGAGGAACCTGGTATCCAAAATGTGTGTGGCAATCAGTCAAAGAAGAGAGATGGCCCTCCGGTCAGGATAAAGCAAACAAAGAAAGCAGGGAACAAAGGTGATAGAAATAGACAAATCATCATAATAGGCAAATTAATAGCCAAATGGGGCCCACGACGAAGGCATGGTAGTACAAGAAAACAAGAATTGTTACACGTACTGGCCCAGAGCTGTGAGGCTGGAGAGCCAGAGCCAGGAGGTGGAACACCAGATGAGGAGAGAAATGATGCGAAGCGTGAGGGAATAGGCGAATGGAAGAGGTGGTGGAGAAATCGCAGGCAGCTCGAGGACTGACAGCAAGGCCCCAATAGAGATGTGGGGGGCAACGGAAAGCAGGAAACACTCCAGGGAAACCCACAAACAGCAACGGATGGCGAATCCCACTGCCGAATGGCCATCAAGTGTGCAGCTGGCTTAACAGACCCACAGACAGATGCAAGTGAGTGCCCGGCACAGGAGCTGGAAAGAGAAATACACACAGCAGAAGCGTACAGCCAGGCACCAAGTGCCCACCCAGGGCAGCGATGGAAAGGGAGAACAGAGGAGCCAGGTGGGGAACAATATGCCCAGAGCGTCGGCAATGAAAGGGAGCAGTGGCAGACAGAACAAGGAAGTTAATGGGATGAGAAGCTGCAGAAAGAGGTATGGGGAGCAACAGCAAGCAGCACAGGAAAAGAAATGCAGTGCTGCAAGGAGCGGGAGCTAAGAAAGTGAGTGGGAAACAAAAAGCACAACCCGGGGCCAACATAGGAGCCAGGGAGGAAGTCAATGGGCCATGAGAGTGGCAGACAGGGGGAGGGCGTACTAGAAAAAAGCCAGCAGGAAGAATGGAGAGTGAGGGTGAAAGAAGAGCTGCAAACGGGGCAGTACAGAAGAGAGGGGAACAAACAGAGGTGAGAAACAAATGACAGGAGGAATGGCAATGAGCAGGGGAGGCACAACTAGATGAGCAAGGGAGGAGAGACAGAAATGAACTGGCAGCTGATACTAGGGCAACAGCAAATGATGCAGGAATCCAGAAAGAGCGAAGGACAGTAGCGCCTCCAGCTGCAGCAATGAAAAAAGAATCCTGGCAAGCCCAGGATGTGACAACGCTTTAAGCTCGATGGGGGAGTGATGTTTTTTGCTCTGCCCATGGAACCACGGGCTTAAAACCCTCCCAAAGTTAGCCAGCCCTGGAGTGGGTCCCAAGGTGGTAGCCTGGGTAAAAAATTGGCTGGACAACAAGATGCAGAGGGTAATAGTAAATGGAGAAATGGGGATTACTAGCAGGGACCGCAGGGTTCAATATTGGGACCAGTCCTGTTTAATGTCTTTATAAGTGACATTGCAGAGGGACTGGAAGGAAAAATATGTCTCTTTGCAGATGACACAAAGATCTGCAACAGGGTTGATGCAGAAGGTGGGGTGGAAAGGATGAGAAGGCCCTTGGCAAGGTTGGAAGAATGGTCAAATGTATGGCAGCTTAGATTCAATGCAAAGAAGTGCAAAGTAATGCACCTGGGAAACAAAAACCCAGGGAAAGAGTACACAATGGAGGGTGAGATACTATCAACAACAAAAATGGAAAGGGACCTAGGGGTAGTCATATCCGATGACCTAAAGGTGAGAAAACACTGTAAGACACCAGCAAGGAGGGCTGGTGGAATACTGGGATGCATAGAGAGAAATGCATCACCAGTGGAAAACAGGAAACTGTTATCCCTCTATACAGACAGTTGGTGAGACCCCATCTGGAGTACTGACTGCAGTTCTGGAGACCCCATCTCTGCAAGGACACAGACAGGATGGAGGCTGTCCAGAGGAGGGCAACTAAAATGGTGCAGGGTCTGCACCAGAAGGTATATGAAGAGAGATTAAAGGAGCTTAATATGTATACCCTTGAGGAAAGGAGAGACAGGGGGGACATGATATAAATTTTCAAGTACCTCAAGGGACTCAACAAAGTCCAAGAGGGTAGCAACTTTCAGAAAAAGAGATGTGCAAGAACAAGGGGGCACAATTTAAAGATAGAAAGGGGATGGCTCAGAGGTACTGTGAGGAAGTATTTTTTTCATGAAGAGGGTTGTGGATACATGGAATGACCTTCCTGAGGAGTTAGTGGAGTCAAAAACCATGGGGGAATTCAAGAATGCATGGGACAGACATAAGGCAATTCTAATGGGGGCAGGAGGAAGTAGGCTGTTGGTTAACTAGGATCTGCAGCTTATCTATAGGTAGGGAAATGGGCAGACTAGGTGGGCCAAGCAGTCCTTATATGCCATCAAATTCTATGTTTCTATATACAGCGAGTTGTTGCGAACTGTGTACATGCCTGATGACTGAAGAGTGGTTCACATTGTCCAGAAGTTCAAGAAAGATCCAAGCCTGGGAACTGTAGGCCAGTTAGTTTTACATCAATACCAGAGAAACTGTTTGAGTCAATCATAAGAAGCAAAATTGTTGCTTACTTACAGAATTATAATTATTATTATTATGCCAGACCAGTCTTATTACATTTTTATGGCTGCAGGGGTGGAGTCCTGCAGACATCTTGCTATCACTTGGGAAAAAAGGGCACTTCAGATTCCCACCGAAGCACAGTTTTGCAGTTGAACCACGGCCCTTTCACTACTGAAATCACTCTGCTGAGGTGGGGGGAGAGAAAGAGTTCCTTTTCTACGTGCAACATTCTCATGCCAGCTCAAATTACAATCAGTTGATACGCTCAGTGTAAGCAGCACAGGCAACTTGTTTTAGCCTTAAAAGACACCTAAACCCTCTTTTGGCACATTTTTATCTAAACAATGCCCTGCTGGCAGGAATGTAGTTCTCCAGTACTTCTTAAATTCTTCAATTATTATTTTTTTATGTAGTTCTCCAGGCAGCAGGCGTAAATCAGCAACTGAACAGTCTTTGAAGCATGGCTGTAAGGGAACTTTGCTTTATAGTTTCTATGCTGAATTCCTTCATGGACTTTATTGGAGCACAAGGTGATTTGAAATCAGGTTTCAGCTTGTGGCAGTGGGGTCACTGGGATGGGACAGGCAGACAGACATTGTGATGATCCTCCAATTGAATAAAACAGACAGTCTCATTTTTTGGTACATCTGTTTGTTTGCTAAGTTAAAGTTACTTTCCCTACTAAGGCAAGTAAAGATCATATAACCCTCAGTCCAGTTTTGGTATTGACTATTCTGTGGAAAGAATTGAGTGGTTACGCTTTATTTGCATTTATAAGGAGTTTTTTTAAAACTACTGCTTGATTGATAATAAAGTGACAGTTGTATTGGTGCCTGTGTGTAATGGCTAGCTTCCCTCTGGGACTTGCAAGATACTGTAAGCTTCAATGGTGCTGATGGGTGAGGGGTTGATAAGTGGGTGAGGCTTCAGTTTTGTTTCCTTCTTTTAGCTAGAGTCTCCTCTATTTAGCACTATAATCAAACATGTAAATGGTAAGATAGAGTAACTATGATATTAAACTGGGATTTCACTTAGCTGATACCTACCCTATGATGGTGCCTAATTATGCACTTGTGATAGCACAGACCCTGGAGTTGAATGCACTGCTCTGCTTTGACTTGCCATACTGTCTCCTACACATCTACTTGTGTGATATTTTTCTGTTTGTATTAAATGAAGCATTGGCCGACATGGTAATGCTATGTATGTTTTGCTGCCCAAAGAAACAAGCACAAGTCAGTGCCAAACATGTTTGCTTTCATGCTGTTGCAAGTTAGAACAACAGTGTGTTAAGGCTATAAGTAGGCCTTTCTTACCCCATGAGCCATTGTTTCATAGACTTTGAGTTCTACTTGGCTAAGGAGTGTAGTCCCCCATATTCAGAACTGACCACATGCAGTCTGTGGCTGTTTGTGCACAGCCTGCCTAGAAGGCAATATTTAGACAATTAGCTCACTGCAACTGGAGTGTGCAAACTGTCTAAATATGGGGCCATGTTGGTACAGTGCATAGTGACTGTGCACTATGCTGACACAGGCCCAGACTGAATATGGCTGACAGGTTCAATGGAGGTAGCGTGGATCAAATGGGATAGCGGCAGGGCTCCTGAGGGCCATATTTAGCCCTGACATGCTAATGACCCCTTTGGGCATAGAAGACACTATGGCCCATTTGTATGCCCATTATGGGCCCATTAACGTGTGTGCATGCCCCCCCACCCAATTCTATAGCTGTCTTACACACTCCTTGTGGAGTCTACAATGCTGGTTCAACAATAATGTTGACATCCGATTTTACAGTGATGGATTTATGTCAACCTCAAATTGCAGTTGGCATAATGGCATAAATCCATCAGGTAAATTGTCCGTTTTTTTGGGGGGGCTTTTCCCTGAACTCCCCATGTGAGGGGGCTCTGCCCCTTGCAACTCCTGGACTTTAGGATTATTAACTCTGAGTCAGAGTTGATTCGGGAAGGGTTGCTGTACAGGGAGAAAGCAGTGCCAGGGTTGCACGGGTACATTACAGTGGCAACATTGAATTGCTGCTGTAATGTCCTTCACCATAAAATTGTTGCTGTTCAGTCTGCATACCTTCCTTGTGGTCTAGTTGTCCTCCCACCCCCACCCCCATTCACCTGTCCTGTAGCTGTCTCAAATATTCCTTGCAGTGTAGTGGTTCCTGTATCCCTTGATTAACTGTCCTGTAGCTGCCTTAAGTATTCCTTGTAGTCTTGTGGTCCCCACCCCCCCGATCACCTGTTCTGTAACTGTCTTGAATATTCTTGGTGATGTAGTGATTTTTGCACCCCCAATCAACCATCCTGTATCTGTCTTGAATATTCTTGGTAGTCTAGAGTTCCCACCACCATAAGGGCATCTGATCCTCTGTCAACCCACCTTCTGAGGACCCCCTCCCACCCCACCCACGCAGGTCACCTAGCTAAAGTATGGCAATGGTGACAGAGACCTGCACAGCCCTCTGCTTACCACCTTGGCCAGCCACCATCTGATTGTCAATGAGCGATCATGAGTACAGTAGAAACAAGTCTTTGTACCATACTTGTGATTGCTCTGAGACCATCAGATGGAAACCAGTTGAGGTGGTGAGCAGAGAGCTGTGCCAGTCATCACTATTGCTGTAGTTTGCATTATGTGACCAGGGCTGGGGGGTGCCTGAGAGGGTAAGTCGGGATGGGGTCAGATGCCCTTATTGGAGGGACCAGTAGACCACCAGGAATATACCAGACAGCTACAAGACGGGCATATAGGCCCCCCGGGATGAGTGATGTTCTAGAGGATGGTTTGCTGGACAACATCATTGCCCAGTGTGGACCAAAAGGGGAAGGAGTGGTGTTGATGGGAGACCTTAATAGGCCAAGTACAAACTGGGGAACCATGTCCTCTAAGGTGGCCAAGGAGCAGAGGCTGCTGGATGGCTTCCAGGATGTGTTCTAACACAGCATGTGATGGAGCCCACAAGGAGAGGCATGTCCTGGATGTGGTTCTGGCAGATGGGGATCTGGTAAGGACATGGTTGTACAAGACCCCTGACTGGGAGCGACCACAATACTGTCTGGTTTCAAATAAGCATGGGGGAGGGGGTGAGATCTAGGACACTGGCAGTGGACTTCAGGGGCAGACTTTATGGGCATGGGAAATATTCTCAAGGATCACTTGATGGGGATTACCTCAATGACAAGTGTGGAAAGGAGATGGGAGGTCATAAAACGGGGACTTCATGAGACAGTCAGGATCTGCGCTAAGTTGAAACGTAGGGAGCAAGGTCACATAAACCATGCTAGTGGTCCAGTGAGGTACAGGTAGCAGTCAGAGAAAGAAGGAGGCCTACAAAAATATAAAACAACAAGAGGATAGGGATAAGGAAATGTACCAGCTTGCATCTAGAAAAGTCACCTGTATGGTGAGGGAGCAAAGTCCAGTAAAGAGCAGCGGCTGGGCACAGGGATACATGGAGGAAAAGGGTTCTTCCAGTACATTGGAGCGGAGAAAACTAAGGGCCATCTCAGCAGATTGAGATCAGAAGGAGGGTGGGTGGAAGAGGTGAGGGACCAGGCAGAGGTATTTAATGAGTACTTTGCCTCTGTGTTCACTAGGGAGGGGATGAGATATCTACAAAGCAAGGCACAAAGGGATAGAAACGTCAGTAAGTGGGATCAGGGGAGCAACAGAAATGGAGCAAGAGGGAGAGAGGTACCCCAGGGTGTCACATCTGGGTAAGGATAAAAGGCCAGTAGGTGGAGGGACGGATGATGCTATCTCCGCCAAAGGGTGTGTTAGCCCTCAAGGCCCTAAAGAAAGACAAATCTCCTGGGCTGATGGCATTCATCCCGAGAGTACTATGGGAATTGGCGGACATACTACGGGTACTTTCAGCGGAGCTTTTCAGCAGGTCACTTGAGACAGGAGGGTACCTAGGGATTGGCAAGAGGCACATGTGGTACCAATCCATAAAGGGGGGTCGAGGGAAGTACCAGGTAACTATAGACCCATCAGTTTGACCTCGTGGTGGGAAAAATTAATGGAGAGTATACTAAAGGAATGATTGGGGTGTACTTGGAGGAGGTGGGAGGTCTGGATAGTAGGCAACATGGGTTTGTGCCAGGTAGATCATGTCAAACCAACCTTGTGGAGTTCTATGAATGGGTAACATCAGAACTGGACAGGGTAAGCCTGTGGATGTATTATTCTTGGACTTCAGCAAGGCGTTGACTCTGTCCCCACAATGGTCTGGTGGAGAAACTGATGGGGTTAGGAGTAGGCCCTTTGATGGTCAGATAGATTGAAAACTGGCTAGCTGGATGCACTCAGAGAGTAGTGGTCTGTGGGGAGCTCTGAACCCTAGAGAGGTTGGTAGTGGGGTACCGAGGGGGTCCTGGGTCCAATCCTGTTTAATGCATGCATATCGGACATCAGGGAGGGTATAGGGTGTGAAATGAGTCTCTTCGTGGATGACTCCAAGATGGGAGCAGTAGTTGAGGGAGAAGAGGGAGGTTGGCCCTGCAAGGGGACCTGGACACCCTGGAAAGCTGGGCTCACACATGGAAATTAAATTTCAATATCACCAAGTGCAAGGTATTGCATCTTGGTCGGGGAAACCCTAAACACAGGTACACCCTGGGAGGGGAGGCGCTGGAGGCCTCAATAGGGGAAAAAGACCTAGGGGTCATGGTGGACGCATGCATGAATAACTCTGTGCAGTGCAGGGGAGTGGCTAGCAAGGCAAACAGGATGTTGGGATGCATCGTAAGGGGGATCACCTCTAGGATCAAGGAAGTGATTCTGCCGCTGTACAATGGACTGGTTAGACCACACCTTGAGTACTGTGTACAGTGCTGGAGACCACACTTGAAGAGGGACATACAGCTCTTGGAGAGGGTACAGAGGAGGGCAACAAAGATGATACGAGGGCTAGGGGATTTGACTTATGAGGACAGACTTAAGGAGCTCTGCCTGTTTTCATTGGAGGAGAGGAGAGACAGGGGGACATGATTGAGGTCTTCAAGTACCTCAAGGGAATAAATAGGGTAAACATGGAGGGGATCTTTAGACTAAAGCAGGGAGGTATACCAGAGGGCGTGGTTTGAAGTTGGAAGGTGGAAGGGTGAGGGGGGAAAAGAGGAGGAGGTTTTTCACTGAGACGGTGGTGGACCCTTGGAATGCACTGCCTGGTGAGCTGGTTCAGAGATCCACAGTGGAGGGCTTCAAGAAAGGGTGGGACAGACACCGAAAGTGGATGTATCAGATGATGGCCTGTCCCGGGGGGGGTGGGGATGGATGATACGGGTTTCTGGAGCACAAGGGATGGGAGGGTCTCGGCACCCAACTAAGGATCTAAGGTTCGAGCAGACTCGATAGACCGTAAGGCCTAATCTGCTGGCAAACAGTATGTTAGTATGTTAGTATGATCTGGATGCTTGTACAGTGTATTTTTCCATTACAGATCAGCTTACATGCAACATCTGCTTTCCAATGGGGTTCTGCTGTAGGGTCCTGCTTTTACAGTTTTACAGTATATTTACACAGGATAGCCCAGTTGAGTTGTGATAGCTTGTTTGCAGTGGGGTTCTGTTCGACCCAGTTTTTACACTGTATTTACTCAGGATAGTACAACGGAGATGCATGATCCTTTTTTCAGTGGGGTCCTCCTTTTACCCACTTTTGTAATGCATTTACCCAGGATATGCCAAGTGAGAGGCAGTTTCTCATTTTCAATGGGGTCCAACTTTTACTATGTATTTTTCCAGGATAGAGCAGTATAGCAGTATAGGGCTCTGTCCTGGGAACCACTTTGTTCAACATCTTTATTAGCGATATGACAATAAAATCATCAAATATCATTACTAAATTTTCTGACGATATAAAACGAGGGGAAGAGTAGATAATCCAGAATACCAAAATAAACTCAAGCAAGACTTAGCTACCACTGAACAGTGGGCAATATCTAACAAAATGTTTTTCAATGTAAATAAATGCTCAGTTTTGCATATGGGCAAAAACAACCCCAAACAAACACATACCCTTAACAATAAAAACATCAAATCATCTACCAGTGAAAAAGATTTGGGAATAATTGTTAACTGTACATTATCATCAACAGATTACTGTAATAAAGTAGCTAACACAACTAATGCATTACTTAGACGAATTAGTCATACCTTTACTTCTAAAATGGAACTATGCATAATTACTCTATATAGATCTCATATTCAGCCATATGTGGACTACGGGTCCCCCTTTTGGAGCCCTTATTTAATCTCTGACATAAAAAGGATAGAACAGGTACAGCATAGAGCAACAAAAATCATTCGACACCTAGCACACCTTAGTTATGAAAATAGATTAAAAAAAACGGGCCTATACTCGCTTGAAATAAGAAGGACAAGAGGTGACCTTCTTCAGATGTTTAAAATTCTTCAGTCGCCAACTCAAATGGAACAATGTGGCATTTCATATGATACAAGGAAAATTGTACCAAGATTACACAACAAACAGTTAAAAACTGAAAAGGCTAGAACAAAGAAAAGATTACATTTTTTCTCAATTAGAGTTTGAAAGCTGTGGAATAAATTGCCACAAGACCTAGTGGATTGTCCAAACCTAACCACCTTTAAAACCTGTTTAAATAACTGGTTTCTTTGTTAATAATATTCTGGGGTATATGTCCCACTATGTGGGGGACAATCTCGATGGGCTTTGGCCTTCTTCTGTCCTTAACACCAAGTAACCAAGTAACCAAGCAGACTTATTTATTTATGTAATTAACTTTTTAATGTGACAAAGCAGTAGTGCATGTTTAAATGTCTTCTCCATGAAGGATTAGTAACTTAATAACCTGCCAGTGAAAATTCTGTTCTCATTTTGATGTTGGTATTTTTTGTTTATGTGAAAAATGTAACTGCAATCTGGGGAATGTCTTTCAGAACCCCTCTAACCCAGCAAGTGGCTAGCTGTACCTGTGTGACTGGAGGTGCTGCTGGTACTATGCGGAGTGCGAGCGGGGAGCAGTTGACTAGTTATGCCATGTGAGCCTGTGAGGTATTAATTCTCACAGGTTGGGAGTGAGGACTTGGCCATGACCAAGTGAATTAGATGGTCGGTGCCAACAAAACAACACAAATTAATAACCAGTGTGACTCTATCATAAAAGAAGCAGTGAGGTAAGTGTGCTGCTTTGTATTAATCATTTTGTTTGTATTGAATGGCCTTATCTGACAGTGAGGGGCTGGTCTGGTCTGGGCTGCATCCAGCGACCCATGTGATCTCTCTTTTTCATGAATTTTCCCCTTGCTGCCAGCCTGCCATCCCCTCGTTGTGAGTGAGCATAGAACCCATGAAGTGAAGTCCACATGTATCTGATGGTGGATGGCAATTCTTCAGCATTAAAACCCGTGCTCCATTCAGATGAGGTATTAGGTCATTTGCATTTTTTGGTTTTGGTGTCTGGGATGACTTCTGAGTGGGTGTTTATAGTGGGATGAGCCTACCACTGACATTGCCCCTGTACTTGCCATGTAACTGGGCTGTGTACATGCCATGGAATGTGCTTGGCATTATTTAGTTCATCATCTGTTACAGGTGGCTGAGCACCCCTGCAGGTTGGCTGTCATGTGTGGATTGTGCTGGAGTGCTTGATGGTGTTGTGGTTCCAGTATATGACATATGGGGATTTGGGGGTTGGCTGCCATGTACTGGATGTGAATGGGAACATCGTCCTGCTGTAGAGCAGTGATACTTATGGCAATGCCATTGTCCGAGGTCTCCCACAGGTTGCAGAACCCTTGCTGAATGTCATGCCTGTGGGCTGTGATGTCACTGTATAGGCCCTATATTTCATGCAGCTGTCCCTGGTGACCCTTACTCTCCCTGCTCCAACTGTCTCAGTTCAGGGTACATACAGATAATGCTTTCATGACCTGCTACAGGGTTTTATTTAACTCTAAAAATTGATTAGCGTTTTGCTCATAAAAGTTCTAAAACATTGTGAAAATGCATAGCACTTGCTTTACTGTGTTTAACAAACATAACACTTCTAGAAAACCTATATAAATGCTTTCTGTACAGTTAGTATTGTCTCAAGAAAAAAAGTGCTAATCAATTATTTAAAACCCTGTGGTATCCATTATGTATTTCTGAAATCACTGACTAACCTACAGAATATGTATGTAATGTTCATCACTGCTGGTCTTGATGGAGTACACAGTATTATATGGCACAGATATTTAATCTGTTTTTAGTTTCATTTGATCCTCAAGCCTCCATCTCCTTACCCTTCCCCCAACAACCATCAGACTCATTTGTATCTAAACTCACTCATAAACCAACAATGTGAGTGCAAAACTGTAACAGCTGTGTGCCTTGACCATCTGAATCACATAACCTGTCATATATAGAAATGTAGTCCTCCCTCCCCATGTCTAGCGGTATGGATGGAATAGGTCCATGGGGAGGGGACACCCACAGCAGCAGACACACTTCCCATGGCCATGTAACCCAGGCCCAGTTGTCACACACAGGGCCCCTTTTCCTTGTTGGTGTTGGATGAAAACAACAGGTTAATACATATTAAACAGTTCCTTTCGATAATGGATTGCCCACATAGAACTTGAAGAAACAACAGGGATCCCAGATTCATTAAACATATTTAGACATAGCTCCAGGGAACACCAGTTAATTCGTGGGCAGCACATTCAGCTTTCACACTGCCAATATGGCCATAATAGCAGCTTTTACCTGGATCGAGGAGGTCGCATAGTCTTTAAGGCTGCATTAACTTGAGACCGCTGTGGTCACAAAAGTCTGAAGGAAGTTAAAGTCCCAAAACAGTTCACAGTGACTAACAGTCTATTATTCTTCACAGGCACCCAAACTCTCAATGATCCCCATCTCTCTCTCTCTCTCTCTCTCTCTTTCTCTCTTCTTGCACTGGCCCAGTGGGTCCCCCTCGACACATACAATCCTTGTGGACTGGGAATTTGCAGGTTCCCTCATGATGCCTGCATCCTTTCCCAGAACTGGCAGTAACTGTCCCTGAGCTGAGAAGGGGGACACGTACTATACAGCTCCAAGGCAACTTGCTCTCTGGACACTACATTCCTTGCCACATCTTTGCCCACTGGATCCCTACACAAATTTGCTCAGGCTGCCAGGTCACTCAGCAACTTGCAGCTGCTGGCTCCCCTCTTGACTTCAGTTGCCCTCCAAGATACTGGTGTGGCTTGTGGCTACTGGATCCTACTTCTTCCTCTGTGTCCCCCAAATGCCACTGGCCACAGGCCAGAGCAGACAATCACCCCCGCCAGGCCCCAACTCACTATCACTCCCTTGCTGCTCACTTTTTCGACCAGAACTCCCCTTCCCACCTAAACTGCTGGGCTTTATCTCCCCATGCACCCATGGTAACCTTCTGACCCACAAGAGGCTCCACCTGAGTGCTGAGAAGAATTAATCCTTTTCCTACTGTGCAAAATTAGGCCACAAAAACCCCAGAAGGAGCGAATAGACTAGATTAAGTAAACTCCCGGGGGGGGGGGAGAGTTACATAACTATAGACACTGACTGTAGATAATGACTGCTGGGCCCATCTAGTGTGCCCATTTTTAAATATGATCACTTTTGCTGCAGACCCAACTTTCCCTATAGCATTGTCCACCCCCTTCCGTACTCCTAGGATTCCTTTGTGCCTGTCACAGGCATTTAAAAAAAAAAAAACACTGACTCCTGTGGAAGGCTGTTCCAAGAATCCAGCACTCTTTCTGTGAAGAAGTACATCCTCACATCTTGTCTGAATCTACCTCCTTCCATCTTTGTATCATGACCCCTTGTTCTACAGTTGCTTTTGTCTGAAACATATCTCCCTCCTGTACCTTATTAACCCCCAAGAGGTATTTAAAGATCTCCATAATATCCCCACTCTCCCTCCTCTCCTCCAGGGTGTTCATATTGAACTCTTTCAGTCTTTCCTCATAGGGCGTCTGATGCAGACCTTGCATCATTTTGACATCCCTCGTCTTGACATCTTCGTGCCCCTTTCTCCTTTTTCCAATTATTCCCCCTTCCCCACCTTTCTACTTTGACTGCTCCATCTCCCACTCTTCCTTTGCTAATCCTGTTTGCTTGAATAACTTGCATCCTGGTGAGACTCTCTCCCCTTGGGATCTCTGTCTCTACACTCTATCTCAGCTTGTGGTGGCCTACTTTAAAAGTCTATTGAAGTAACATTTGAATCATCCACTAAGGACTGTGGTTGCCTCCTTGATGAAAGCAGGCCATCACCTCAGTCTACTTTCTTATCCTTCAAGGTTGGACCCTAGTCACCAATGTAGACACACCTCTCCTCCCAGCACCATTCCTTCTACCATTACTTGAAGGCCTTGGTGTGGAACTCCCTCTACTTTCACATATACTGTAGTACAACATGCACTCACCACTCGCAGTTTAAACACATGGGAAACACAAAATTTACCAGATAAATGATCTACCTTTACCATAAATTAAATTTACACAAGGAGTTGACTACGGCAATTCATCTTTAGGTTTAAGGCCATGAAACACCCTTATCAAGTTAATGTAGTAGCAGCCATAGCAGCTCTGAACAGAGTTTATTTGATATTGTTACTGGTTACTTTGGTGACAGGAGATGTGTGGGAGTTGTGTATCTGGACTTCAGGCAAGCTTTTGACACTGTGCCACACCAAATACTAGTTATAGCCAGTCATACAATGCAAAAGATTAAAAACTGGATGAAAATGGAGGACAGGAAACAAAGGGCTATAGTACATGGTAATCTATTCACAAGGAAACAAGTGACCAATGGAGCCTCACAAGGTTCTGTACTGGGGCCTGTAGGGGCAACTTAAGCTGAGATAGAAAATACTTAATTATTAATTAGAGATAGCTCTACTGGTTTTATTATTTTTATTAATGGTATACCAAAATACTAATTAAGATTATAGAATACTTAGGAACCTTGTTAAGGACTCCAAGATGGTAGCCAGCCTATAAACACTCGATGACTTGAGCTCCCAACCAGCTACAAAAAATGTGTCTACTTAAGCCTGCAATCCCAGTTTCCAACCTGGTAAACCAACAAAAAAAATGAAAAAGGAAAGGGACCTACCAAAAAAAAAGAAAGAGGCACTGCGGACCAGAAACACTGTGGAGCTCCATGCTACTCCTGGAATCATGCTGCTAAAAAGTGTCTCTGCACAGACTGCTAATCGTGGACAACAGACTGACACAGAAGGTGCAGCAAAGCCAGTAGATCATGGGCAGGTGAGTCCCAACCAACCACATGCTATTCTGCTAGCAGAGATGAGAAGTGGATTTGCCACAGTTAATGAAAAGTGGGTGGACAAACTGTATAATGTGACCAAATGTTGGAAGAACTGTCTGAGCTGGATCAGCAAGTGGAGAACCTAGAGCCCAAAGTGAGCCAAAATAATAATAGTTCAGCATCTCTCGAACTCCTGTTTACCAGACTAGAAAAGATAACAAAAAATGTACATATAAAAGTTGACTGGCTTGAAAACCACAGCCACCGTGACAACATTAAAATATCTGGATTACATGAAGTAGTAGAGGGAGGTCAACCAGGAGATTTTTTTAGCAAGCTTTTCTGGAGTTGAAACTAGAGGGTTATCAGAGCCTCATGGAAATCGATCAAGCCCATCGGGCTTGGAGAACATATCCAGTGCCTGATGAGAGGTCTTGATTTCTCCTGATAAAATTCCACAAATACCAAGGCAAAGAATAGATCATGAGAAAGGCGAGGAAGGATGGGGAAGTCAAATATGAACAATATATCTTCCTGCTCTTCCCTGACATCTGTGCCGACCTGTTCACAAAAAAAGAAGGACTTCATGGAGGTGAAGGAAAAACTAAAACATTGCGACATCCCCACTGCTGTCAGGCCAGCCAAGTTGTGCATCATGGTGAACAGTAAGCCTACGTTCTTTATAGATCCCCAAAAAGTGACTGAGTTCATAGACTTTTAGCCAGGCATCTGAATCAAGGCACTTTTTACCATTTTGGAGCAAAGAGATCATTTTCCCAAGTCCTTCAGTCCTGTTATTCAGGAGTGGTGTACCTCATCCAAAATCCCATGGCATGCCTGATTTGTTAAAACTACTTCATTAATATGCCCCTTGGGTTATGGTACAAATTCTCTGCCATAACTTACTTTTGAGGCACATACTTGGTGTTACTTGGACATGTTTCCTGGAGCTGCATCAGATTCGACTTTATTCAAACAATTTATTTCATTTTTGTTGACCGGGTAAGTGCACTAGAAAAATTCTGCGATTTTCAGGCATGACGGGGAGAATACAGATGAATGCCAACTGACCTTGAAACAGAATAAGCTGTTGGTGGTATTTTTAGTGAATGGGGGGAAATTTGATCAGGGCACCAGGGAAATTCCCCTACTTTGTCACTTGGGGGCCCGTTGAACTGTGAGATGCTTCATTCCTCTGCAGGACCTGGTGGTGAATGGATGGCAGGGGCTGAGGAAGCCCAGAAGTTTTCATTGAGTAGAATGAGTGCACAAGTCGAGGGATCCACTGAAGGGGTGTCTGGAATGCACCTTGAGGGTGGCCAGCAAAGTGCCCATGATGGCGGTTCCTCATCGCAAGAGAAGGGTGAGCAGTAGAGTTTGGAGCAGAAGCAGCAGTGTTTGGCTGCAGAACTGCTCCATGTCAGTGAGCAGCTGACAAAAGAATGCCTACGACAAGCAAAGGATCAAAAACGGAAAAAGATTGATACTTCTCCAGGTGCCGCAGGTTCAGACGGATTTTCAAAGTTGATTTTGGTGGAGGAGAGGCCCATGAAATCCCGTGAGGTAGCTGATTCACCTCCTAGGTTAGACTGGAGTGCAGAGGAGGTGGGCTCTTGGTCTCTAGACAAGGCCCTGTTAGCAGCAGGATTGATTCCGCTCTCCAACGGCCACTGAAAGCCTAACCCTGTTCTGTCTACAAGCGCCAGCCAGTCTCCAGCTCAGATAAGAGAAGAACCTGTACCTATACTTGAAAATGCAGTAGACACTAGTGGTTTCCCTGCTGAAATTATTTCTGCTCCTTTTGATGGTCAAGCAAGCAATTCTGCTGAAGGTCCTGCTTTATTATCGGATGCCCCTGTTATTTCTGGTCCCAAGCAAGGTTTAAACCCTGGGGCGCCTGAAAAAACAACATATGCCAGCCATTTCCACAAACCTGTGGAACTGGCTAAGAGGATAAATGCGATTTGCTTATGATATGTGGGCCCTCATGAAAACCCTCCGGACAGATTCTACATGGGAAAAGCTCTGCTTAAAAGAAGTATGGGGTTTTCTCCCTCTGAAGTTTATGCCCTAATACATGTGCAGAGGGAATTCACTTTTGGCATTAGTTTTCATACTCCTGCTTTGCTGGAAACATTTTGGTGCAGGTATATTAACCTAAAGACCAACCCCCTATGGTCTGACTTTATTGTTCTCCCTCTTACTAAACAGCCCTTTCTGGTGATTACTATCTTATTTCTGAATGAAAGGGTTAATATTGTGGACATAGTGCATTGGTTGGAGAAGAAATGTGACATTCAAGGAAATCCTATGCCTATTATGGATGCAGAGGGTTTTTGGAATGGAGGGTGGAAATTACGCATCAAGCTACACCATAATGACCATTATTTAATCCATCTGCCCAACTGTTTCTTTATTGGAAGGGATAAGGGCTTTTTATTTTATCTGGGTCAGCCTAGGGTATGCTTTAAGTGTGGTTCCTCAAGGCATATCAGTACCTCCTGTGATGTTTTAAAATGCACTTATTGTGGAGAACTGGGTCACCCCAGTACCCACTGCTTTCAGCAGCCGAAATGTAACCTTTGCCATGATCATGGCCATACTTTTGAGGACTGCCCTTCTGCAGCACGGAATACAGAGGGTGCTGATTTTGGGGTTCAAGACCACTACATTCATTTAGCTGTAAAACACAGCCAAGTCCCTTTGGGGAGCCGACAGCCCTCGGCTCTTGGGGCAGTTGTCCCTGTCACTGAGACACGATCTTCAGTGAACCCCCTGGTCCAGAGCCAAGGCCCCAAGACCCAGTCTTCAGCCACTACCCCCCCATCTGCAGGAAACTGTTTCCACTCCCATTGCCAGCAACCCTATTATGGAACCCCCCTTGGAAAATGTTACCGGAAATTAAGATTTTACTATGGTTCAGGGAAAAAATGGGAAAGCTGCCAAATTAAAAACTAAGTCAAAAAAGCATGGTCCTGAGGCCCCTCTAGAGGTCCAGAACAAGTTTACTGCCCTGGCAGATGTTCCTATGGAACTAGATCCAGCGGAGCTCTCAGCTGAAGGAAACACACTGGCTGGAACCCAGGTCGACTGCTCAGACCAAACCGATCATTTGAACCATGGCGCTAAGAGTGGAAGGGTGACTGGAGCCTCCAGTAAAGTAAAGTGAAACAGCAAACATACTTGAACTATGGATATGTTTTCCTTTCACGTGGCATCTTTGAATGTTAATAGCAATCAATCCCTTGCAAAACGTCACAGTACATATGCACTTTTTTTACATAAAAATCTGGATTGTATTTTCTTTCAGGATGTGTGGTTACATTCCTTGGAAGAGAGGGCCACGACCTCATCTGCATGGTTTTGGGGAGATTGTTTTTGGTCTCAGGGAGATGATTTATGTTCAGGGGTGGGGATTTGTGGTTTTTCCTCTAAAATAAAAGTTGTACATCACTTAGAGTTACGGCCAGGTAGAGCTTTATTGCTTGATGTGAAATGGGAAAATCAGTTGATAAGACTTATAAATATCTATGCCCCTCTAACTAAATATGATAAAGTGCTCCTTTTTCAATCTCTTTACCCCTTATTACAGACTACCCATTTAGTGATCTTGGTTGGGGACTTTAATGTTAATTTGCCCCAACAATTTGACCCTTCTTCAAACAAAAAGATTCATTCTGATGCTCTGTGCTGCCCCAACTTCTTTGTGACGTAGAGTTTCTGGATGCCTTTGATTCTCTCCGTGTAAATGAGCGCTGCACGTATTTTTGTGGCCCTCGAGCCTCCATAATCAACAATTTTTTTGTGCCAGTCTTGTCAAAAATTCAAATGGTCCATTTACAGGATGTAGCTACTTCTGACCATAAGATACTAACTCTTGTCCTTAGTGATCTCCCGGAGGAGATGCGGGGACCGGGGACATGGAAATTAAATGTTACATTATCTATCCCTCCTGTGAGTGAATGTTTCCTATCAGTACTCCAAGCATGAAAATCATTTTTTTTCTTATATGAAGATAGTACACTTTGGTGGGAGGATACGAAGAGGGCGATAAAAATTTTTTTTCCGTAATATGGGGCATATTAATGGAAGATTTTGGAGTGATTAAATTTCCTTTTTGGGGATAGCATTTTTTTCTGGACGTCTTTTAGACCCAATTTGGGGATGGAAGACCTTCAGTAGATTAAACATTTTAAAGCCGCCTTGGCGAGTAAGCAACTTGAGGCCCTAAAATCTCTGGAAAATAAACAAAAGTATGGTATTAGTGGGAAAGTTAAAGATACTTTACCTTTTGATTCCTTGGAACTCCTCCGGGAACGACAAAATATGGAATACCTTAATAATTCTTCTGGAGATCAAGTATATGGTAATGCAGGTATCCTGGAGGAAATTACCTCCCATTACTCCCACATTTTTTCTAGCCAGAACTTACTGGTAGAAGAGATGTGGACATGGTTGGCCAGCATTGGTTTACCCCAGCTTCCACTGGAAGCTGGAACTCTTCTGACCATCCCCATCACACAAGCTGAATTAAAAACTGTCATCTGGTCACTTAAAACTGGTACTGCACCGGGGTCCGATGGCCTTCCACACGAAATATACACTTGGGACATTCTAGGACCAGAATTTGGAATATGCTTAAACAACTGTTTATCCCAACAAAAACTCCCTAAGAGTATGTTGGAGGGACTTTTGATTTTGATTTTTTAGGTTGATGTCTGGGAGATTTAAAACAATGGAGGCCACTCTCACTCCTAAATACAGATTATAAAATATTGATGAAGGTTTTGAGCAATAGAATGGCAGGTATTACTGATCAGGTTGTGCACCCATCTCAGTTTAGCAGTATACTTACGAGAAGGGTCCAAGACACTCTTATTTTGATACGGGAAATTTTGCATAAGGGAGAAACACAAGAATTATTTGGGCATTTGGCCTGCTTGGACCAATCACAAGCTTTTGATCATGTAGAATATACTTATCTATGGGAGACAAAGTGTTTTGGGTTACCATCTACGTTTATATCATGGCTACAGACTTGCTATACAGGAATTAGCCTTATACCAAGTATAAATGGTTGGGGGGGTAGAGCAGTTTCAGTCCATAGAGGGGTAAGGCAAGGTTGCCCCCACAGCCCTTTATTATATGTGTTATCATTAGATCCATTGTTGCATGCACTACATGGATCGGAAGCAATAACCAGTCTTTCAGTGGGGTCAGAGGATAGGCAAGTAGTTGCCTTAGCATTTGCAGATGATTTAGAGATTTTTTTGGGCAGATAAATCCTCTGTGAATGCTACTCTTTATCTTTTACAAAAGTTCTCTTCTATTTCAGGATCTAGAATAAATAATCAGAAGAGTGGTATTTTACCCTTGGGGTATGACGCTGGTGATATATCCATAATTTGGGGGATACCTGTGGATGCGACTTATAGGAACATTTGGGGTGTTTACTTTGGTGGGGATGATCCTCAGAGATATAATTGGGAATTGCCTTTGAAGTCAACCAAAGAGAAAGTAGACTGCTGGAATAAATGGTAGATGTCTAAGGCAAAACGTATTTATTTGATTAAAACCTTTTTGTTGTCCCATTTTTCGCATTTAGATGTTGTTTTCCCTCCCCTGTTCCCCGTTGAACCTCGAGACTACAGTGTATAGTGTGTTCTTTCAATGTCTGTGGGGCAGTAGGCTGAACCCTGTTAAGAGAGGTATTATTTATTTACCCGTACAGGAGGGAGGCCTAGGTATGCTGAACCCTGTGATTTTCTATTATGATACTTTTATTTCCTATAATCTTGTGCCTCTACTGAAACAAGCTGTGAAAATATGGACCCCCTGGGTAGAGGACGAAATTGGGCCCCAATTATTCGATTGGGATCCAACTGCTCCTCTTCCACATCAGACCCGGGTGGCTCATTTGCCAGTTTATTTTTTGGGAGTGACAAGAAAATTGAAAGTTTGGGAAGTTATGAAGACTTATCTTCATACCTTTTCCAAAAAAATTGTTGTATAGTTGGATAATGAACTCCTTTTATTATGTTTTTCCATGGTACTCAGACTTATCCATTGCCCAGCAATCTTTGATAAACTTATTTTTGTCCAGCAAAAGACTACCAAGCTATATGAGGGACTTTATCTGGATATGTGCACACCGGAAATTGGGTGTTCGGGGTAATTTGAAACATAAGGGGCTCAACAAGCGCACCTGTCCCAGAGGGAAAGAATGTATACAGAAGATAGAGACTTTCTCACACTTTCTCTTAGAGTGTCCATTTCCAGTATCCTTTTGGGAGGTATTCCATAAGAAATGGCCTTTGAATCCTTTTCTAGATCAGTCACCTCAGATTTGGATTGATGGAGTGTTGCCAGGAGCATGGATTAAAGTTGATAATACTACAATTCGATTATTGATGAGTTTCATTAGTTATAAACTGTGGCTGGCTAGATGTGGCTGGTCCGTCCAACAGCAACAACTGTCTGGGGAACAAGTATTTCTGGTACTGCAGAAAACAGTGCTGAGGTGGCAGGATATGGAAAAGGGTAAGGCTTTTCCTGAATTGTACAAATTATGGTGGAGGAATATATCTTGGTTAGACACAGGATGAGGTCTTTTTTCATGACGCTTGGAGAGAACCATAGGCTGTTTAGAGCAAAGGGCTTTACATCTTTAGTTCCCTGAATGAGGAAGGGAAGGGGCTTTTCTTTCAATCATGATGACATATTACTTTCTGTTTAATATTTGGTTTGTGCTAGGATGTGTGTGCAGTACACATTGTTGTACAACTGTTTTTACATGAATGAAAATGTTCCCCTTCTCATTCAGTAGGGAGGAGGGATTCTAGTTTTATGTTATATTTATGTGCAACATTTTTTTTCTGGTGGATAGCTTAATTTTACCTCCCAATTTCCTTTAAGATTTTACATGTTTAAATACATTCCTGTATATATTTGCTTTGCTGCTCAGAGTAAAGTATTCCCCTACCCTTTTAGCAAGGGAAGGGGGCTGTTCAGTACTTAATATGAAAACATTTTTGGATTTATAGGATAGGGATTTCTGCAAGGAATGTATGATGAAATACTTATTTATGTTTATTATTTGTTTTTTTACATTATGATTTTGAGCAGAGTTGCACTATTGTATATATATTTTGCTTTCAAGTTTAAATAAAACATTCCCCTACTCTGCAGCAGGGGGTGCTGTCCTGAAGGTACAGATGATGGAGGACCTCAGTGCTGTGCAAGCACCACTACAAAGAGGACAGTCGGAGAAGACCACGGCGGGTGTAAGTGTCACCACTAGCGAGGCTCTACAGGTTGTAAAAATTATGCGGCACACCTCTAATGATGCATTGGATCTGGAAGATGACCAAGACAAAGTGTTACAGCTGACACTTGTGGAACCCATCCAAATTGCTGAAACAGAATTTCAGGCAGCAAAATCTTTGCTCCAGGAAGAAAGAGAGTGAAAATGTCTGCAGGGCCACCAAAGGCTTCAGCTTCTAAAATATTTGCAGTATCTGATCGTGGGACACCTATTGCTACTACTGACAACATAGCGACTACTTCTTCCACAACACAAAATATGGATTTCACTCCGGGAGACACCCACTGGTCTGCAGATGACACACTTCGTAGTGCAGGCTGGATTCAGAACAAAAAAGGTATGTGGGTGACTGATCCAAAGCATTCCGACCATATGAAGGCTAAGATTATTGTGGATGCAACCCCACAGTCTACAGCATTACACAAAGACTCTGTGAGGCCTAAACATACATCCGAGGTGCAGGACTCACAAAATACAGGTATCATTTCTTTTTCACCTTTTGGGATGCAGGCTGTATCTAATAATGACTTGATAGGTGAACCAAGGGAAAACCTTTCTGAACCTGCCCAGGTTCCAGGGGGAGATCATCAGGAAAATGTTAGGCATTCAGGCCCTACCTTGACTCAGCCCCAGAAAGAGTGCTCATATGCTGGACTGTTTCATAAACCAGAGGACCTAGCGAAACATAGAAATGCTATCCGCCTTAGATATCTAGGAGGCATGGTTGAGCTGCTGGATCGATTTTATGTAGGCAGAATCTTATTGAAACAGTCCCTTGGTTTCTCCCCCAGTGAAGTTAATGCCCTTATCCATGCCCCGGGGGAACATTCATTTGATATTAGCTTTCGGACACCTGGTATCCTAGAGCGGTTTTGGACTAAATACTCTTATCCTGAAGACAAATCCCTTATTGTCCCCCTTCCAGGTCATACCCCTTATGAAACAATCATTTTGTATAGTGACAGTGTTATTCCATAATGAGGGGGTTAACATCACTGACATTTTATACTGGCTTGGCAAACACTGTGATGTGCAAGGTTCCCCAGAACCCATCCTGGACAGTGAAGGTTTGTGGAATGGGAGGTGGCAACTCAAGGTCAAACTTTTCCAGATAGGTAATGATTTCCAACATTACCAAATTGTTTTTTTATCAGAAGAGACAATGGGTTTGTATTTTACCCGGTCAAGCCCAGGGAATGGCATAAGTGTGGGTCCCCCCATCATATCAGCACCACCTGTGACAAAATTATCTGTTTTCGATGTGGGGAACTAGGGCACTCAGGAATGAAATGTGACAATGCTCCAACTTGTAACTTTTGTGATGAAGCCAGACATACCTTTATGGAGTGTCCCTGGGCATCTCACAATGTGGATGACTCGGATTTCGGCATGCAAGATTTTTATATTAATACAGCTGCAAGAGGACCAAGAGATTTCCAAGACCCATGACCTCCTAGGGGCCCTCAAGCTGGGCCTCCACCCATGTCAGACCCCACGCAGAGTGATGTTCCACCTTCTCCACCCTGCTCTTCACCTGGGACCACTTCAACACATGCTATTCCTTCACCTGAAACAGTTTCTTCCTCATGTGCTGCACAGCAGGAAGAGCCAGACACCCAGCAGGGAGTAATGCTTCTGCCACTCCCCCCTTCTGAAAGTTCAGGAGAGTCAGTTTTCAGGCCCTATTACTCCAAGGCCTTCTTATTCTAGGGTAGCTTCTAATGTTTCCACTCCAGAAATCTTGCCCCTTACCAACAGATACGCTGGGTTACCTCAGCTTTGATTGTATTGCTGGATTGTATTGACCAAGATTCAGATGATGTTTCTAGGACATCTTCCCAGAAAGACCCTGGTTCAGACCCAGGCAATCCTACTACTGTTGTTGGTAAGAAACAAACCAAACAACAACAGGGACTCAGAATTGGGCTCAGAAATGCTCTAGGAAGAAAGCTGCCCCTCCCCCGAGGGTATTACCTAACCAACTACTCCTTCTTATGATCTACATATTGCTTCTTTGAATGTAAATAGTATCAGATCAGAAAGAAATAAACTGGCTACTTTTGATCTTTTTACACAAAGTACTGTTGACCTGTTTTTTTTTTCAAGATACCAGATTATACACAGTTGATGATTTTGAAATAGCATCAAATGCTTGGATCTGGAGCAAATGTTATTGGTCTGGTGGGAGTGCCCTATGTTCTGGCATTGGCATTTGTTTTATACAGTAAATCCATCAATACAGGTGATGAATATGGTGGAGATTGAGGCGGGCAGATGCCTGATGCTTGATGTTACTGTACAGCAGTCACATTTTCGTCTTGTAAACATTTATGCACCACAGTGTAAATCTGAAAGGATTTCCTTGCTTCAAAAAAATCCAACCACACCTTTTCACTAGGAAAAATGTCCTTTTGTGGGGGGGTTAATATTAACAGGACTGTCTCTAACAAAGGGGCAAGGTCAGCGAAATTGTATTGTGATTCCACATGCCTGAATGATTTAATCCATTTTACTGGACTGTGAGATGTTTTTTCCTCACAACAAGATACAGTGTCTTCAGAAAGTATTCACCCCCCTTGGATTTTGTCACATTTTGTTGTGTTACTACCAGAATTTTTAATGCATTGAAATGATTTTTTCCCCCTTGATTCACACAGCATACTCAACAGTTTAAAGGGGCAAAAATATTTTTATTGTGTAACAAAAATTTATGAAACATTAAAAACTGAAATATCTTGTTTGCTTAAGTATTCACCCCCCCCCCCCAAGTCAATACTTTGTAGAAGCACCTTTGGCAGCAATTACAGCTTTGAGTCTTCTTGGGTATGTCTGTATCAGCTTTGCACATCTGGATTTGGAGATTTTCATCCATTCTTCCTTGCAGATCTGCTCAAGCTCTGTCAAGTTGGATGGGGAGCATCGGTGAACTGCAATCTTTAAGTCTTTCCACAGATTCTTAATGGGATTCAAGTCTGGGCTTTGGCTGGGCCACTCAAGGACATTCACCTTCTTGTTCTGAAGCCACTTCAGTGTTGCTTTGGCTGTATGCTTGGGGTCGTTGTCCTGTTGGAATGTAAATCTTAGCCCCAGTCCAAGGTCTATTGCAGACTGATGCAGGTTCTCCTCAAGGATGTGCCTATATTTGGCTCCATTCATTGTTCCCTCTATCCTGACAAGTGCCCCAGTCCCTGCTGCTGAAAAGCATCCTCATAACATGATGCTGCCACCACCATGCTTCATGGTAGGGATGGTGTTACACGGGTGATGAGCTGTGTTCAGTTTGCGCCAGGCATAGCGCTTTGCATTCAGGCCAAAGAGTTCAATATTTGTTTCATCAGACCAGAGAATCTTTTGCCACATAGTCTCATAGTCTACCACGTGCCTTCTTGCAAACTTCAGGCATGCTATTATGTGGCCTTTTCTCAGGAGTGGTTTCCGTCTAGCCACTCTCCCATAGAGGCCACATCTGTGAAGTGCTGCAGAGATTGTTGTCCTCTGGACAGGTTCTCCCATCTCAGCCATGGAACTCTGTAGTTCCGTCAGGGTGGTCATTGGGTTCTTGGTCACTTCCCTGACCAAGGTCCTTGTTGCCCAGGTGCTCAGTTTGGGAGGACGGCCTGCTCTAGGAAGAGTCTGGGTGGTTCCGTAATCTTTCCATTTCCTAATGATGGACTTGACTGTGCTCCTGGAAACTTTCAACACCCTAGAAATGTTTTTATACCCCTCCCCAGATCTATGCCTCCTCACAATTCTATCACAGAGTTCTACGGACAGCTCCTTGGTCTTCATGATAGAGTTTCTGCTCTGACATGCACTGTCAACAGTGGGACCTTATATAGACAGGTGTATTTCCTCTGAAATCAGTCAACCATTTGAACTGACCACAGATGGACTCCATTCAAGTTTTAGAGTGATCTCACAAGGAATTTGGATGCACCTGAGCTCAATTTGGAGCGACATAGCAAAGGGGGTGAATACTTATCAAATCAAGACATTTCAGGTTTTTATTTTAAATTACATGTACAAAACATTCCAGAAGTTTCATTCCACTTTGACATTATATAGTAATTTGTGTAGATACATGACAAAAAAATCCCATATAAATGTATTTTAATTTGAGTTTGCAACATCACAAAATGTGACAAAATCCAAGGGGGGTGAATACTTTCTGAAGGCACTGTATAGCTTATACATATTTTTCTGGGACTAGGAAATCCCGTACTGATTTTTGGTTTATCTCTTCCACTTTAACATATAGATCCCCCACCGTTATGCCTGTAGCAACTTCAGATCATGTTCTCCTTGAAGTTATTATTTCAAATTATTCTGCCTACTCTAAAGGTCCAGGGCACTGGAAACTAAATGTGTCTTTATTAGACTACCCAGAGGTTTTGGAAGGTTTTATTTCATTATTGGATGCTAGGTATTCTGTATATTTTTATATGATACAGCACAGTAATGGTGGGAAGGCACAAACAGAAGAATCAAAGAATGTTTCCAACGTATTAGTAGGTGTCTGGGATCCTCCCAAAAAAATTCTCATTCTGCACTTAGAACTAAACTCCTGCTAGCCTATTCCTGGTTAAATGAAGGAGTATTTGTGGACCCCATCGACATTACAAACATTAAACAACAACTTTCACAGGCCCAGTATGATAGGAGGAAAACACTGGAAATAGAACAAAGATTTGGGATACAAGGTGGTCAGTATGTTGTTCAGCCCTTTGAAAGTTGTGCTGCCTGAAGGAGAAAGACAGAAATTAAGCAATTAATTACGTCATCTGGAGAGGTGGTGTCTTCTCAGAAGGAAATCCTTTCAGAAATTGATGAATACATTTAGTGCACATTCAAAGATGACCCTTTATTGACAGATCCTTGTATAGATAAATGGCTAAAATCTTGTGATTTGCCCCAAATTCCAGATTATTTTTTTCTTACATTATTAAGACCTATTGCCCTTTTGGAATTAGAAACTGTAATAAAATCTTTACAGTGTGGTAAAGCCCCAGGTAATGATGGGCTCCCAAATTAACTTTATGTCACTATCTTTAAAAAACTGGGAAATGAACTATTACAGATGTGCAATAACAATCTTGAGCAGGGAATTGTTCCCGAAAAGTTTAAATCATGGACTGTTAATTTTACTACATAAATCTGGGGACAAGGATGATCTTAGAAATTGGAGGCCAATTACTTTACTCAGTACAGACAGTAAGATTTTGATTAAAATTTTCTGTAATAGAATCTCTGTATTTTTTTCCCATATTTTCCATTATTCTCAATTCTGCTATTATTAAGAGAGATAATGAAGCACAGCAGAACTATGAAACTTGCTGGTTTTGTCCTTAGTTTAAATCAGATGAAGGCTTTTGACAGGGTATCACACCGTTATGTATGGAAATGTCATCAAACATTTGGGCTTCCAGATCCTTTTTAAATCTGGATAAAGGTGTACTCTAACACTGCAGAAACTGCACCCTATATTAGTGGCCGGGTGGGTAAATATAGAAAGCTCACTAGAGGGGTTCACCAGCAGTGCCCCCTCAGCCCTGTTTTGTATATTTTGACTTTGGAGCCTTTGTTAACTCAGATTAAACAATCTCAGTGATCAGGGGTTTATCTATTTCTAGTAAGATTCCTGAATTAAAGACCATTGCATATGCTGATGACCTGTGTGTTCTATTGGCAGATCTTCCATCCAGTGAAGCTACAGAAGTGATGACTGTAGCATTCATGGAAGGCACAGGAGCTCACATTAATTTATCAAAAAGTAAGTGTATTTTTCTTGGTGAGCAGGATTGTCCCTGTAAAACAGTTATGGGTATTTCAGTGGTGCAAAATGGCTGTAAAATACTCGGCATATATTCCAGCATGCCGACTGTTGATGTGTATAATTGGGAACTTCTCCTTCAGGAAGCTAAGTCATGGGTCTGTGTTTGGAATAAATGGAAGATGTCTGAAAAAAAAAAAAGAATACAGTATATATGATCAAAACATTCTTATTGGGATTTTTTCTGCACTTGGCTGCTATTTACCCAATTCCTAAACACCTGGAGACTGCAGTATTAAGTATTTTTTTTCAAACCATATGGGGTAGTCGCCTTACAAGGAATTTTGTATTTACGGCTCGATCAGGGTGGTTTAAATATGGTTAACCCCATCTCCTTCTTTTTTGTATCTTTCTTTATGTAAATATACGTCCTTTACTAATTAATCAAAATACGGTTTGGACACCCTGGGTGGGTGACTCTATCTCCTTGGCTGTTAGATTGGGAATGGGACAGTGTCATCTTAAAACAAAAACATATGTTGGGTCTTCCTAATTACCACTACATTTATTCTGGGAAATAAAACTATGGCATTTAACGAAGAACATGGTGGTACGACATAAAAGACAGGAATTGTACCAACTTCTTCAAAAATGTTATTTTCAGACCCCCCTGATTTTACTGTTAGATCTTCACTTGAAGTCTGTCAAACACAGGCTATGCTAACCCAACCCTTGCTTCTGCCTTACATGTGGGTTGCTACATGGCTGGGATCTCATGGCAAATGAAATGTCAAGGGTAATTTAAAACATAAAAGTCATACAGAGAGGGCTTGCCCTAGAACAAACATTTGTACTGCACAAATAGAAATGATGGAACATCTATTTTTTTTTTGCCCTTTTATTATACAATTTTGGTTATTTTTAGATTCTCAATGGAACCTCTCACCTTTTTTGGACTTAACATGGATGTTCTAGTGTCAGGCGTTCTTCCAAATGCGCGGGATAAATTTGACTCTGGGGTAATGCATACCATATTGGGATGTTTAAAGTACCACATTTGGCAAGTAAGGTGCAGATGCAGGTCCTTACAACAACTTTTTATAACTCCTGAACAATTGTTATGGAAAGTTTGGGACTCTATTTCGCTTATCCAACAACAAGATAGGACACGATTGTCTGCTGATGGGTATAATAAACAATGAAAACGTCTCCATTGGTTTGATACTGGATAGTTTGTAGGTACTGGTTGGGATAGTCAAAGCAGTTGCACTGTGCGCAATAGGATTGCACCTGCTCAACTATGAAAATGCACCAGAGAGCAATATTCAGGGGCAGCAACTGCGCAGCATAAGTGGCCATGCATCAATATGCAATGGGAATGTATGCATGCACAAGTGCAGGGGACATAGCCATGAATATGTGGCACAGTGCGATGTTCAACACCGGACAAATGGCGCAAGTGTAGAGCAAAGGGCAATTGTGCACAGCACACTTCAGCCTATAAAAAGAGGGAGCAAGCAGGTGAAGGACACCTGTGCCAGAGGGGAGCAGGAGAGAGGGAGACAGAGAGGTCAGCCAGAACAACAGGAGGGGTGCTAGAGAGGGACAGAGGCAGTGAGGGCGTGAGACTGAATGAGAGTGTAAGCGTGTGTGTGTGTGTGAGGGGGTTGAGACTGGCAGGGAGACAACAGTGTACGCATGTGCCTGTGACACCTAGCATAGAAGGGGCAGCACAGGAGCCCAGAGAGGTGGGAAGTGGAGGCCACAGCCCACAGACAGCCAGCTGGGGGCAGGACATGCAAGCATGGGCCCAGCAGAGCAGTACACAGAGCAGTACACAGCTGGGGGGGCCAGAGGAGTCTGCTGCCCAGGCGGGACAGGACAACAGGGGCCATGGCCAGTGCCATCTTCCAGATGGAGGCAGTAATGAGGGGTGTGGGGAGGCAGGAGGCAGTGCAGTGAGGCCATGGAAGGGCCCAACAGTGGTACACCCAGAACAGGTGGTACCGTGCCTGCACCACCTTCGAACAGTACAGTGATATGGAGATTGTGGGCCAGTATCACTTGAACTGGGTGATTCTGAGGCAGCTCTGTGAGCTGTGCAGGGAGGAGATGCAGGCATCAACTAGATGGAGCCACGCTCTGATGGTGGAGATAAAAGTAACAGCTGTCATGTGCCTGCTCACCATGGGCACCTTCCAGAGAACAACAGGGGACACCACAGGCATAACCCAGTTGGCCGCATCGTGGCTCCTCACACAATTCCTCAATGCACTGCTGTCACATGCTGTGGAATACATCCACTTCCCCAGCACACAGGCAGAGTGTACAGTGAACATGCAGGAGTTCCACAGGGAAGCACGTATGCCTGGCATGCTAGTGGTCATTGACTGTACCCATGTTGGCATTCACATGCCACCTGGCCCGGAGGGGGTAGCCTACATCAACAGAAAGGGCTATCCCAGTGTCAACTGCCAGGTGGTGTGCGATGCCAGGGGGTGCATAATCAATGTCTGTGCCACACACCCTGGAGGAGCACACGATGCCTTCATCTGGCACAGCTTGGCACTGTGCCAAAGGTTTGAGAGTGGGGACATCCCCGCTGGCCACCTAGTTGGTGAGTATGCTGAGACCATGGGCAGCCTGGCACAACAGGGCAAGGGGTGGAGGCCAATAGAGTAGGGGCACTGAAGAGTGCGGCTGAGAAGGATGAGAAGTGCAGCAACGTAATCCACCAGACTAACCATATCTCTCTCTACACAGGTGAAAGTGGCTACCCACTCCGGCCCTGGCTGCTCACCCCATACCGGCGCCCATCAACCCCTGTGGAGGAGTGATACAATAAGGCGCACACCAGCACATGGAACATCATTGAGCGTGTGTTTGGGCTGCTGAAGGTATGGTTCCATTGCCTGGACAGGTCTGGTACAGCCCCTCAAAGGCATTCGGCACAGTGTTGGCATGATCATGCACGCACCACACTGGCCAGTGGCCAGGTGGGTGCACACATGGCCTGTGTGTGGCACCATCCATGGAGGCCACGTCCATGATACGCACACACACACACACCACACCAGTGTGCACACAGGGTGGTGGCAGCAGACTGCGGACAGGGGGGTGGGCACTGCAGGACTGCCGCGTGGTCGCACGGCCACCACAGACACATGGACAGCCCCGCTGAGGCTGCTCAGCTGACCCAGGCTGTGCGACTGCCACAGGGGGTGTCTGTGACAGTCCCCAAGGGGTGTTACTGTGGGAACGTGACTGTGTCCTCACAGGGGTCTGCAGACTCCTGAACAGGCCCTCTCCAGGCATGCCCAGAATGCCCACAGTGGATCTCAGTGTTGACACAAAGGGGGTCACTCAACACCGTGACTGAGGGGTGGACAATGAACTCCGCAGGGTCTGCAGTGGCTGGCCATGCACCATCATGGCCAGTGGGGCTAGGCCGACCATGACCGCAGTGGTAAGCCGATTCAGGGCTGCAGTTGTGTCCTCTGGCAGTCGAATGTTGTTGGCCAGGAGCTGCGCGAAGCCCCTGTCATGCTGCTCTGCAGCCTGGCACATCTCGGCACGGAGTGCATGCACCCCTGCCATGAGCAGCACCTGTTGCTCCACGGAGGCCCGCAGAAAATGGGTGTGCTCGGGACCTCGCTGCCAACCCTCCACTCAGGTGGGCGCTGCACAGCAGGGTCCCCTTGGGGCCACTCATTCACTGCCACACACCATCGGCAGGTGCTGCACCCGGCCCCCCAACATCCCCAGCCATCTGCTGCTGCCACCCCTCTGGCCACTGTGCACCATGCAGCACCTGTGCGGCTGCACCACCACCGGCACCATCATCTGCCGGTGCTGCAACGCTGACACCCATGGCGATACCGGGGGTGGTGGCCAGTGGGTGAACTACTGCCACCAGGGCACTGGCGGTGCTGCCAGGGAGAGTGATTGGTATGGGTGCCTCCTCCTTGATGGCACCACTGCTGTCCAGAACAATGGTCACATCATCATCGGTGTCAGACCCTGCCCCGATCTGTGTCTCCACACACTGTACACCATGGCTGGCATCCAGCTGGAACACAGCCAGCACCTCATCCGCCACCATGCCCAGGACATCCGGCCAGACAGCAGTGGTGTACTGCAGCAGATCAGGCCCCTGGACTCCAGTGGAGGTGGAAGGCCAGTCCTCCAGGGTTGGGCTTGCCCCCATGGCAGACACCACCACCCCTGCCACTGCATGCTGGCACTCCAGTGCTGATAGGGAATGCAGTCACATTAATGCCACTGTCACACAGGCCACCCTCCTGGCCACCACCCTCTCACCCCAGATGCTGCTGTACCTACCATGAAGTGATGGGCTCCCACCTGTCTGGAAGCCCCCGCCAGGCACCCCCTTGATGGCACTGCGCCACATGGTAGCTGCCACCAACTCCTCCTGTGGCATCAGCTGTGGCACGTTGGGCTGACCACCGCCTGTGGCCGCACGTGCAGCCTGGATGGCTGCCACCTTTTCTTTGATCCTGAACCTGTTGGTGCCAACCTTTTTCTTGCACTCCTGTGCTGACCGCTGATGGCTGCCCTGCTGATTCACAGCCTCAGCCACCTCCAACCAGGCTGCGGCCCTGGCCTATGGTGTGCCGGTCACGCCACTCAGCAGCGGCTCCCTGTCAAGGTATGCCTTGAACAGGACATCTGCCTCTGCCTTAGTAAAGTTGGGCCTACGCGTGAGTGCAGGCCCATGCTCCTCAACATCCTCACGATCGGTCATTATGCTACCTGTGGGCAATGACATGTGGTCAGTGTTTACTGCAGCCCACACCTCTCGCCCATTCCATGGTCCTGTCATTCCCCTTAGCAGCGCAACTTACCTCAGAGGGTTACAATACCGGTCCATGTCCTGTGTTTTCCCGCGATGCCTTTATAGCGCATTGCATGCAAATGATCAGATGTGCAACAATAATAATATGATGCAAATGCCCCGATGCGCTGCGGATAGGCTGATGAGCTGATCTGCATATGCCGGCTGAATATCACGATGTTGCGCCTTGCACAATGGACTTGTACCGGCTCACATCATGGCACAAAGTTGTGACGTGCGCAGTGTGACCGATGCTACGCATGCATGCACTGCTGGTACTTATGCCACCTGCGCAGCATATGGTCACTGTGCAATACACGATACAATGCTCAGTCGCAATAGGGCCTGTGGCGCTCTGGCGCTATGTGGCCTATGGCACCCTGGCACCATGGGGCTAATGGCGACCGGGCGCTATTGTCTCATAGGCCGTGGCACCCTCATGCCTCTATTGCGCACCTTGCATAGCGGTCCCAATAGTGCACTCATGCACAGTTCATGTGCTGACCCCTAACCCTAGCCCTACCTTTTGTCTCTCAGAGACCTCTGCACTGCGTGCCAGTGTGGCAGCGCATCTCCATGTGAGGTGCGCATCCCCAGCACAAGGAGCTCATGCGGTACAGGATGCCATTTTGAATTGCACAGCAGCAATACCACAATGCCGTGCCGCAGCAGTGCATGGGCTCCATATTGGAGCCAAATCGAGCTTGTCAACCTGGTGGTCCTGGTGGAGCCCCACACAGGCAGCTTGTTTGGCCAGGTGCCCCTTGCCAGGCCTAGGACTGAGGTCTGGCAGGTGGTGGCCGAGGAACTGGAACAGGCTACCAGTGTGCAGCGCACTGCAGGCATGCGTCCGGAGGGGGGCCATGCCACAGCCAGGTAAGTGTGAGACGCTTGTGTCTGTGCCTGTCCAGTGTTCCATGGGGCTAGCAGGGTGGCATGCCATGCTGAGGAGGGGCACTGGAGCTGCATGCTCTGTGGCCCGTGGCAGCGTAACCTGTGTGCACTGTGCCACAGCACCACAGCTGGATTAGGATGGGGTGCATGCTGTGCAGGGGGGAGCATTTGGTGTTGCTAGGTACTGATGTGTGCATGTCTATGTTTCCATCCTAGGCCCTGAAGACAGGAGGAGGGCACATGTGGCAGGTGCTGCAGGTGGGCCACTGCAGGCCGCTACAGAGAACGTACCCCAGGTTGCAGGCCACAGGCGTGGTGCTGCCGGTCCAGCACATGGTGTGCAGAAGCATGCAGGTAGGCACAGTTACATGCTACAGTGTTGTGCAGGGTGGGCAGCTGGCATGGGGGTGGGCCACGGCCCCCTGTGCACTTAGCCATTGCAGCTGTGTACTACCCACGGTGTTTGTTGTGCTGTGCTATGGCCATCGCACTTATGTGTGGCTGCCACAGGTGAGCTGTGGGTGCGTCCGGCAGCCAGCTGTGCTGTTGCAGTCCTGCCACTGTACCATGTCGCCTGCCTGCCACGTTGTGGTGGGTGGCCCATGGGTGGTGTTGGTGTGCAGTGTTCTGCATGGCTGTGGTATGCCAGGTTGGCAGCACGTGTGTGTGCACCCACTGTGGGTGGCTAGGGTGCCATCCCAGGGGCACAGGCCACCACTGTCCACTGCGCAAGGTGGGTGGTCCGGGGTGAGCTGTACACACACTGATCCTGTGTTCCCTTCTTTGTACTAGGTGTCCGGTGTCAGGCACCGAACAGCTGCATCCTGAGGAGGATCCTGGAGGTATCGACGGCTACTCTTCAAGTTGTACGGCTGCTGCAGAGGATGCTCCACAGACAACGGCACCAGGCAGCAGTGGGGAAAGGCCGTCTGTAGGGCACGTTGGCCCACAACCCCATTTACAACCCTGTCCCCCCTTCCCCTCCCCTGTCCCCCTTACCTCCCTTCCCTGGCTGAGGCCTATTTTTATTTAGCTTCCCCATTCCTTGTACTCTGTACCCCTGTGTCTTGTATATATGTTTATTTGCTTTTTCTACCTTTGTACAATACAGTTATTTATGGTTATCCATCTGTGTCTGGGTATGTTTTGCAGCTGGCATGTGGAGCCATGCTGCAGTGGTATGCATGGTGGCTGTGTGGTGCACCTGAAGTGTCCAGGGAGATGTGCATGGTGGTGTTCACCCTCATTGATCAGTGGCTGTGCCCTGGGGCAGCCATGGGCTGTCTGTTCTGGTTGTGTGGTGTGTGTGCGTTGTGTGCCATTTGCCTGGGTGTTGCAGGTTGTGGTCTGGGTGGCATGGCGTGTGCCATCCTGCTGGGGGTTGCCGGTGGTTGTCCACACATGGCCATTGGTGCCACCCTAACTCCATTCACCATTGTGGTGCACATGGGCGGGGGCCAGCTGCATCCCCATGCACCCTGGGTGGTGTTCCATCATGTGCTGGCTGTGCCTCACTCCTGACACCCTCGTCACCCTGGTGGCAGCACCTTCCACCCCAGTGGCTTGCTTCTTGCAGTGCCTGTGGCCGGTCCATATGTGTCCGGGTGCATGCACCTAGGCCCCTTGCGCATCCCTGGTTGCGCTATTATACATGTTGGGTTGCTCCCTGGCACACCCCTGGCTGCACTCTGGCACATCGGTGCGATATTCAGTCGTGTTGCACTGGCGCATGCCACCTTGCGCAACATTTGAATATCATGCTCAGTGCGCCTTGGCGCAGTGGATTTGCGCTGTGCAGGTCTTGTGCTGGCCTATGGCACATTTCTGAATATCCCACCCACTGTGTTTTTACTTCAGAAGCCTTTTGCTATGCCATACTTTTAATTTTTAGCAAATATACCCCACCCTTTTAGCAGGGTGCAGATAGGGAGAAGGAGGAGGTCTTGTATACCTATGTATAATTTATGTTTGAAATTACTGTATGATGTAATATTTTCTTTCAGCTATTTTTGTTTTAATTTAGTTTACTTTTTGTTCTATTTTTTTGAACTAGCAATTCCCACATTCTGTTAATGGGGAACGGGGAAGGGGAGGTTTTGTATTATTATGAATTGTTTCTTTATGTAGATATTGTATGATGTAAATATTTTTTATGGTTTAAATTTATTTTTTATGGTCTGTATGAAGTAATACAATTTTGTATATTTTGTTTTGCAGTTTTGAATAAAACATTCCCCTACTCTTTTGGTGGGAAGGGGGTTTTGTATCAATATGAATTACTTAGTTTTTAAGTTAATGTATGATGTATTACTTCTTTGTGTTTTTGATTTTCTTTTAGTATGATTTTGTATGAAATAATACCATTTTGTATATTTTATTTTGCAGTTTTGAATAAAAAACTCCCCATCTCTTTTAGTGGAGAGGGGATGGGGTTTTTATATCAATATGAATCGTTTATGTTTAACGTTAATGTATGATGTCATACTTCTTTATGTTTTTGATTTTCTTTCATTATGATTTTGTATGAAGTAATACATTTTTGTATATTTTGTTTTGAGTTTTGAATAAAAAATTCCCCTACTCTTTTCGAGAAGTGCCATGGGATCTTTAACATCCACCTGAGCTATCACCAGACTAGGCAGATGGGACCTCGGTTTAATGTCTCATCTGAAAGACGGATACTTTGTGGAAATCAGTGCCACCATATAGGATATTCAGGCCATGACTACAATGTCAGACATCTTGAATAAATACTTTGGCTCAGCAGTCACAGATGAAGAAAAAGGGGAGGAACCACAGAAAAGTAACACAAGCCTTGAAGAGGGGAGGTGAACACTAGTCCTTTTTCAGAGGAGAGAGTCCTGAAGGCACTTGTTAATCTGAAGGTGAAAAAAGTAATGGGACAAGATGGGGGTACATCACTGGTGTTGAGGGAGTTCAGGGAGGTACTGACTGCACCTCTGACAATTCTATTTAACAGATCACTAGAAACGGGGGTGGTTTTGGAGGACTGGAGGAGGGCAGGTGTAGTCCTGCTTCACAAAAGTGGTAGCAGGAAAGAGGCTGGAAATTATAGACCAGTCAACTTGATGTCAGTGGTGGGAAAGCTGATAGAAACATTATTGAAGGAAATAATTGTGGAATATCTTGAATCCAATAGGTTACTGGACCCGAGGCAGCATTGATTCACAGGTGGGAGATCATGTCAGACAAATCAGATAGATCTCTTTGACTGGGTGACCAAGGAATTAGATCAAGGAGAAGCGGTGGAAATGATATTCCTGGATTTCAGTAAGGTTTTGACACTGTTCCACACAGGAGACTAGTGAGCAAGCTGGGTAGCTTAGGGGTAGGTAGAAATGCAGTAAACTGGGTAAGAAATTGGTTAGAGGATATAAGACAGAGGGGTGATAAACAAAGTTTGATCCATGGAAGGGAGGGTGATCAGCAGGTACTCCAAGGATCAGTGCTGGGACAAGTCCTCTTTAATGTCGTTATAAGTGACATTGCAGAGCATCTAAGAAGGGAATGTCTGGCACCAAGATCTGCAACAGGGAAGACACTCCAGGTGGTGCAGTGGGGGTGGAAGGGATGAGCAGAGACCTGAGAAAACCTGAGGATTGGTTAAGGGTATGGCAGATGGGTTTCAGTGTGAAATAGTGAAAAATAATGCACTTATGGTGCAGAAATCCAGGGGCGGAGTACACAATGGGTGGAGTGGTATTGGCAACAACCAAGCAGGAAAGAGACCTGGGGTAATCATATCAGATGACCAAAAGTTGGTCAGGCAGTGCAACAAGGCAGTCAGGAGGGCTAGTGGAATGTTGGGGTGCATAGGAAGGGGTATCACCAGCAGAAAGAGGGAGGTGGTGTCACCACTGTATAGATTGCTGATAAGACCCCCATCTTGAGTATTGTGTCCCGTTCTGGAGACCACAGGCTTGATTTTAGAAAGGTCTGTAGTGGCACATTGGACTTGCACTGGTGTGTTTGATGCAAGTTGCGACTTGCACCAAACACTGTGGCAAAGCGGGATTTTGAAAGAATTGTGCCTAAACACCCATCACAAGTCCAGAACCTGGGATGCAGGGAGTTAGACCAAGTACTCCCTGGTTAACTTTGCATCCCAGATCACAGCGCTTGTGCCAAACCTTTGGTGCAAGGTGCCATAAGTTGGCGAATGTGTCACAACTGCACCAGCCCTTCTAAAAGTGGACTGCTCTGTGTCCAAGGGGCATTGGCGCAGCTGTGTCGGATGCAAAGCTTGCTGCAAGCCCTGCATCCACTTTATAAAACTGGGCACTACATCTCTGGAAGGATATAGACAGAGTGGGAGTGGTCCAGAAGAGGGCAATTAAAACTGATGCAGGGTCTGCATCAAAAGTCCTAATAGGAGAGACTAAAGGCCTTCAACATGTACACACTTGAAGAGAGGAGGGAGAAGGGAGATATGACAGAGACCTTTAAATACCTCACAGGGTCAAATAAGGTACAGGAGGGAAATATTTGAAAAAAAGGTGCCCAGGAACAAGGGGACATGATATGAAGCTGGAAGGGAGTAGATTCAGGAGATATATGAGGAAGTATTTCTTCACAGAAAGGGTGGTAGATTCCAGGAACAGCCTTCTAGCAAAAGTGGTGGGGAAAAAACAGGGGCAGGGTTCAGGAATGCATGGAACAGGTACAAGGCAATTGTAGTAGAAAGGAAGAGGGAAGGAAGAAACAGCTGTAAATCAAGTAGGGTCTGTAGGGTTCTATGTGATGATAGCAACTGCCGAAAGGCGATTGCTAATATCGCAAACTGCATTATCGCTGAAAACAGTTTTGGTGATATGCACTAAAAGGCAACCGGGAGCTGTTTATTCGGGGTGGGGCACACTCCTCACCCCCCTATCTAAAGATTCTAAACTCCAGGGGGGTGCATGTCGAGGAGGGGGGCACAGCTAGGTTTTAAAAAAAATTAAGCCCTGCAACCACGGGATGTCGCAAAAGTTAACCCACACCCAGTCCCTGCTCCATCGCAGGCAACCACCCTACCCACCACATTACACATTCAGCTCGGCAGAAGCAGGCACACTACAGGGTTACAGCCCTTTTCCCTATTCCCATACATCCTGTCATGTACCCTCCATTCCTGTCACCCACCCCACCCTCGCCATCGCAACAGTAGCCTTCCCCCTACCATCACCCATGATGATAGCGCCCTTATATTGCACGCCGTTTTGATGGTCGCCCATATGCGGTCGCTATCATCATGGTATACCAGTCTGCAGTAAGCATGTAGCTAGGGAAAAATGGACAGACTGGGTGGGCCAAGGGACCCTTATCTGCTGTCAGATTCTAGGTTACATGCCTTTACTGGAGGAATGGTGAGAATGCTGCGTTTAACCGTCTCCAGCTCCAGAATTCAATTTTCATGCTTCACTGGGGAAGAAAAGTTTTTCCAGCTCTCTGTATACACTGGAGGACAACTGAACAAGGAGAGACAACACAGAGGACTGTACAAACACTACGGTCTTAAATGGTCACCTGGGCTGAGTTCTGTCTGCTGCTCAAACACTTTAGATGAACTATATGTTTATCGTGTTTCAGGCCCCATTTGGCAGATAAAATATTAGATGGCAACAGAGGGGCAATGCTGTGAGCGTTTTTTCTTTCTTTCTCTATTAATGCAATAAAACCACAGAACAATTTAAAGGAGGTACTCACTTTCTTTCTCAGAACTAATCATTTTGGTGGTCCAGTGCAAGGTAGCCTGGGAGCAGGTGCATGACACCAGGGTGAAGGACTGCGCTCACATCCCCAGTACTGGGCTGACTCCCCTGGGAGCCGAGGCCTTTACTGGATGGACCCTCTAATCTTAGAAAAGCCACCAGGTAGGAAAGGTGGGCCCTCTCAGGAGGTGATCTGGGGGGCTGGAATGTCTAGTTGGGGGTGCCGGAGGGGAGGAGGCTTCAGGCAGGGGAGTAGAGGTACCAGTCTGAGAGACCACCTTTTAGGGACGTTCAGTACTAGGGGAGCATAAAGAGAATTGGAAAAAAAAAAAGATGGCATGTAGTATTGGAGAGTGGCTTGCTCCACCAAGCAATTGGAGCCAGTCACAATGGAATTTGCCTCAATACTGAACTGACTCACTTGGAGTTCCATGATAGTCTCTCTCTTTTAAGGGAGGATGTTTGTCTAAATTCCATGGTCTAGAAGCAAGCAATAATACCCAACAGGGTAGGTGGTATTGGGCAATACCTGACCGCCCCAGGGGTGTAATGAGGCCCAACACTGTAGGTGGAGGGCATTATGGCCCCTGGAAGGTCAGGTATTGCCCAATACAGCCTATGCTGGAAGGTATTTTTGTGCTTAGAAAATGGGCTATAGGTAACAGTTTTAACTAATATTTAACAATTGTAAAAAAAACACAATTAAAAAGGACTTAAAAGTCAGTTTTCTTGTAAAGTAATCCCTCTAGTAATATATTTGGTATACTTGCCAGTAGAGGGCACTGCTGCTGTTGTCAGCCAGGTGCTTCTCTCTCCCCCCCCCCCACACACATCCTGCCAGTCAGGAACACGATCCTTCAGGAGTCCGACAGTCTGTTATGTCCTTCACCAGGTTCAGTGCATTTTTGTTATGCTTACAACATGGTGAGGTGCCATTGGGGAAGAGTTCATCGATTGGGATGGGTAGTCTGACTCTGATTTGCAATTAAATAAGACCTGATGACTCAATATGCAGAGTATGCAGCTGACTTTGTTTCACTTCGGTTATACAGCATTTTCAAAATAATAAAAAAAAGAAACTAATGAAAAAAGAAACAAACTGGTGTTTTTAATGTGCAAAATCTTTTGAAACCTAAGTTGTGTAGGTAGACTAAGGCACTGCTCATGTAACAGTTCATGATCCTTAGATCACTCCTTTGGCGGGGAAGGGGGAATCTAGCAGTACAGGTCATATTCCTGTTTCATTTTTTTGCTTAAATGTCACCAGGAGATGGGGATTTGACTGCTTGTGTGTTGGCAGTAGGCAGTGGTAGTTGCTCTGTATGTGGGCAGAACTTGAAAGCCAGCGGGATATCGGAGGTGGCACCAGTGATCAGCTGGCAAAGGTATTTCGGTATTTTGTTTTAGTGTTACAACTTTGTGGGCAAAAAAGTTTCCTTTTATAAGAGTGAAACGAATGTTACCGCTTTTCTTGTTATGATGCTGTCTTTGTTGTTGTGCTGCTGAGGGAGTAATAGCGAGCGAGTGCGCTTAGCACATAGCAAGGCTGATACTGCTCTAAACCTGATTTGTGGCTCAGTGATACTTGTTTTCAATTTTAAACTTGTTTGTGTGTGGTTTTTAAAAGTAACATTTCCATCTGCAGAATGGGGGGGGGGGGGCTCCGCTCATTCGCTAAGTGACCTAAAAAAAATGATGGTGAGTTCAAATTCCATACCCAGTGGGTTGATTTCAGCCTATGAGGAAAATGGTTGGCACAAGGATACTTGATTGGGTGAAGGGGCACTTCGGCTGGTACTTTTTATTTCCTGGGCATCTACTTGAGTTAATCTACCCCCTTGGTAAGGATACCAGTCAATCAGATGCCAGGAAATAAAAGGCCCATTTCCTAAGCATAATTTATTATTCTCATTGTTAACTTCTGGATTGTTGCACCTGCCACAAGGTAGCCACGGTTAGGACTACTGCAACTAGTTCTGAATTATTTCTGTAAGCACAAGAAGGTGACATTTATTTATACCTGTACCTTTAATTTACCTGTTTATTTTGCACAATCTACTCTGTAATGTGTTTTGCATTGTTCTATATTATGCTGCTACAGTGTTTATGTTGTGAGGTGCTCAGAGACTCAGGGAATGGCACCAAAGAAACAAATTTCACTACCACTACTACAGTTCTCAAGGTTGTTATATACAAGGGAAATAACTGGCATATTAAGCATTTCTTCAAATGGGGTCATGAAGACTAAATTAACAAATTTGATAACCTCGAAAGCGAAGGGTCTCAATCACCCTATTAAATGAAAAAAATATTACTATACCTTACTGTACCTTAAAAAGAAATTGTAGAACTAGTGTACTTAAAGGAGACCCACCTCACTGATTTAGAGCACCAGTGAAAATGGGGTGGGTGGGGCAGATGTTTGATCTTCTTTTGCTTACAACACCCAAGGTGTAGCCATACTGGTTCGTAAGAGACTATTATTCCTGGCCTGGTGAGGGTTGAGGCACTGGATGCCACTCCTTGCACCATGCCACTGACCCAGGTTCTGGAACAAGTCCGGGTTGTTGGCAGGGGAGGAAGCCAGGAGATGGATTGAGCAGCCATAAGGCAGTTCTCCCCTCCCGGGTGGGAACCGGGCTGTTCCTTCTTCAAGGCTGCCATCAAGTGGAGGCCTGGAGGTAGTGAAGTCTGGAGCATTTAGAGTCTGGAGGGTACCGCAGGTCACTGCATGTGCCTTCACACAGGTGTGAGCAACCGCGGCAAGGGGCAGGGAGAAAAATGTGTAAAACATGGAACTGACAGGCTCCATGATTGCCCTGCAGTGCCACGCCGGTCCCATGGAGTCTAGATGTTGGTCTCCGGGAGGAGGGAAAGTCGACACCCTTGTCCCTCGGCCCTGCCATGGGGGGGCAACCCATGGGAGATTAACAGGAGGGTTGGGTGCAGAGACGCAGGGTCATGAGACTGAGCCCCTCCAAGATAGTGCTGGCATTTTGTGGCAGGGCAACTGTTTAACAATCAATGGCCTTACCTAATATATGCACTCTGTGTTATGATAATTTCAAATTATTTTAAGATTTATTGCTGATGCTGAGTCATACCCAGTGTACTATTATTTGGGACGGTGATTTCAACATGTTGCTTGACGACACACTTGACCGGTCCTCTACCCATTCCTACCAACTGCCGAGGGTGGTTAAAGTACCAAAGCACCAAGCAGGGGACCTGGGTTTTCATGAGCTGTGGAGAGTACTTCACTCAACTATGAAGCATTACTTCTTCTTCTCTTCCCCTGTACATCAAACACACACACATTTGTTGATTTTTTCAATATTTTTACACCAAATTTAAAACATAACCTTCTTTTTTTTTCAATTATTGTTCTTTTTGTCACCCATGGACCATCGGTATCTACCTTGGTTACAGACCCCCAGACTCCCACCTCCCGTTGTGCCTGCGTTCTCCAGTTACCTCTGGCATACCCCCCAGGGGGTGGGGTCACAGTACTGTTCCCCTACCAGCACCGCAAGCACTGATCCTGGTCGGATAACCGGCTGGGAGGTTTTTCCCCCTTTAAGCAGAGGTGGGGATGTGCAATGATGGCCAGCGTCCACCCTGCCCCTGAGTTCTTAAGGCACTGGTGCTATAGTGATGCACCTGGCCTCCACCAGGGGTCACTCTGTGCACCAAGCACACACCACCCCCTCCCCCTGGAGAAGGAGAGCTGTCCAGGGGATGCTCGATCCTTCTCCCCCTAGTCATCCCTCCAATGACCCGGGTCCATTCCTGAACCTGGATTGCCAGCATTGCAAGCAGAAATCCAACTGCTGCAGTGGCAGGCTGGCTTAAAACATTGCCTTCTTATGCCCCTGCCTCATGAATAAGGTCAGAGTGTGCCATGACTGCCGTTTCTTTTTTCCTTTAAAATTAGTTATCCCCCCCCCACCCAACCTTCCCTCTAAGCACCCCTGCAAAACATAAGGGTGACACTGGGAGTGCACAATCCCCCAGTGTCGGGATCAGGATGCCCCCAGTGTTTTTTGTGAAGGAAAAATAGTGCAGTGCGAGCGGAGCGCTCCATGGACGTGGAGGTAACTATGGTACAACTCCATCATGTTGTTCATTCTCAAAGAATGCCAGGAATGCGGATTCCTTTTCTCAAAACAAGAGGTCTGTAGGGCTCTGCCCACTGCAGCCTTAAAAAAGAGGGGGGGCCCCTGAGGCACATCATGGAGGTAAGAGAACTGATGGCAACATTAAAACAAAACCAGAAGAGATAAATAAGGAGTTTTTTAAAGATCAACTGCAAATTTGTGACAAGGCACCTTTGTAAATGAGCCTATGGCGCAAAGGTTTTCCAAACTGCTGTTTAAATAAATAAATAAATATGTTATAAATATTATGCATTTTCTCTAACATATGGACAACCAGACTTTATTTACTACGAATGAAAGAAAATGACATTTCTCATATACAGATGCTATTTTAGTGCTCCCTTATTTGATGTTTCACAACAAAATCCTGCAGGCACTTTTAGAGCAGCTGGCAGAATCTTGAATGAGTACTGGTGTCATTTAAAGAGCAACTTTCTATTATAATAAAAAGCCTACAAACACAAGATTTACAATATACCAATTGTGTTTTAGCATTATTGTTTCTGGTTATTTGTTATTTCATTTTACTTTCCCCTGCTGTTGATCTACTAAGTATTGTAGATAATGCAGCTCTTATTTCACTGGCTCTTTCAAAATGTATCTGACTCTCCCCTGCCTAGCCAAGGTAACTAACGATTGGCAGTGTGAGTTGGACATTAAGAACTTCGTTGGAGCTGTATTCTTGGACCTAAGTAAGGCCTTTGATACAGTCGATCACTGCCTGCTCCTTATGTCCCTCTGGCACATTGGCCTAGATGCACTATCCATCAAGTGGTTTGAGAACTACCTCATAGGGCGCTCACAGCAGGTAAAAGCTGAAGGTGAAGTCCCTCCCTTAAAGCCCCTCCTGAGAGGAGTTCCTCAAGGTTCCATGCTGGGTCCCCTGCTATTTGCAATTTATATTAACAGGATAGATGTCAATATCAGTAAGGCTCAAATACATCTTTTTTCGGATGACACTGTGCTGTATGTCAGTGGACCCTCTCCTGATGCAACGCTTTCAGTCCTTCAGGAAGAATTCAGTGTACTGTAGTATCAGCTCATAAACCAGAAGCTGCTTCTGAATGCCAAGAAAACAAAAGCTATGTTCCTCTCGCCTTTCCCTAACCTACCAAGCCCCGCTTCAAATGGGTCCCTTCCCCTGGCAACTACCCTACTTGGTGAGAATTTGGAGTACGTGACCAAATTCAAATATTTAGGGGTATGGCTTGAGAATAAACTCTCCTTCCTGGCACATATTGAAGAACTAACAAAGAAACTTCACCAAAGGCATGGACTCTTCTTCAGGATCAAAGATCTTCTCCCCAGGGAAGCCAGGAGGAGACTAGTCCAAACCACCTTTCTTTCTCTCCTTGATTATGCTGATTTCCTGTACAACCAAGGTCCTGCCAGAGCTCTCTCTAAATTGGATACTCTTTTTCACAGGGCCTTAAGGTTCATAATGGATCTCACATGCTCCACCCATGACTGTCTGTTGTACAAGGCTGTTGGGTGGTCCTCCCTTAACTTCAGATGCCAAAGGAATGCTGCCTTGTGGACATGCAAAGTTTTCCTAAATAAATTACCTACCTATATCTCAGACTGCCTTCCATCTTGCACTTCCAATAGGTATGCTCTGAGAAGTGCCTCCTACCTCCTCTTGAAGGTTCACAAGGCCAGGTCTAGCTTTGGCTGTGCCTGCTATTAGTTGCGTGCTACCTCAGTTGTGGAATAAATTGCAAAAACCATAACACTAAAACTTGTCATTAATTTGGCATTTTTCAAAGCACTATACTCTCACTACTTTACAGAGTCCTGCACCTGCTACTCCTGATCACAGATTCCCTTATTCACGTTGAGTCCACTACTCCGCCATGGCCCCTTTAGTTATCGGTCCAGCACCTCCAAGTCCTCCCTCTCTCTCTCTCTGTCTCTCTCTCTCTGTCTCTCTCTCTCTCTCTCTCTTGCCCCTCCTTCCCTCCCTCTCTTTCTGTATCTCTCTCTCTCTCTCTCTCTCTCTCCCTCTCCCCTTCTGTCTCACTCTCTCTTGTCCCCACCTTTTCTACTTTTGCCTTGTCCTTCCATGTCCCTTCTCCTAGCCGGCTCCTGTAGGGAGTTATTATTACAATGGTCCATATGTACAAAACTGTTACTTGGTTTGAATCTGTCCGACTCAGCCTTACTATTGCTTTTGCCTGTCCTGAATAAGCTGTACACAGCCATTGCTTGTTATTATCATTATTGTTATTTTGTGTATTATATGTATTGTTGTACCCCTTCCCCCTAGGTCCACCTCACAATGAGCCTTGCTCAATGGTGTTCGCCTGGTTAAATAAAGATTTTGATTGATTGATTGATTGCTCACCCACACAATAGCTGTTTCAGACAACACAGTCTGTTGACATGGTGAGCACTATGTCATAAACAAGGCAATATGAGATTAACAGGGGAGAGGCAAATGTTTTCAAATGTTTTATATACAGACTTTTTAGATTAACTACCAAGATGTGCTGTAAATCATGGAAAGGAACATTGACAATGAAAAAAAATGTATTCTCTGGTAAACTGTAACAGCTGAAACATCTTTGTTACGAAAGTACATGCTAAAGTGCAGAGTTGCTCTTTAAGCAAGAATGACATAATTTTCCTCAAGGTCCAGGCAGCTCAGTACACACGTATGCGGACACACGTACACAGACACACACACACACACACACATATACACACACATTTGCATGCACGCACACACACACACACACACACAAAGGGCCCGATTCCAGAATGGGTTACGCATGTTGCAAGGTGACTTGCACCAAAGCCAATGGCGCAAGTCACACCTTGCGACATGTGATACGCCACCCACTATTCTGAAATGCGGCCTGCGACATGGCTCAGTCTGCCTGTGCCAAAGGCAGGCTATGCCACTGGCTACACCAGAAACCCCCTGCAACATGTCACAAGGGGGTTTCCAGCATCAGTTAGGGCCCTATTCCAGGTCTGCCGCCAATGGAATGGCACTTCACTATTCCAGGAGGGACCCCGGCAGACACTGATCTAAGTGTGGTTTGACCAGCTATTAGCTGGTCTAACCTTACCCTATGTCCACCGGGGTCACACCTCCATGCCTGGTGCCCCTACAGCTGACCCCCCCATGGTCCCACATAGGTCCCCACCCCACCCCCATTTGTAGAGCAGCCACCTGTAGGCAGCTGACACCCCATACACCCCATCTCTGAGCAGTGCCCCAAAGGAGCAGTACATATCCGCCCGCCTGCCACTGCTCCTCAATAGGTGTGTGCTGCAACCCCTCCTACCCTTGTGCATTGCCATGGTGTCTGGGTGTGGGGCCTTGAGGGGGGCCGTGCCATACGTGGCTTGTGCCCTGTGGGTGGGCATTGCTGTGGCTTGTGAGACTCAGGTCAGGTGCGCCCTTCCTGTGGTGTAACCCTGGACCTGCCACAAGTTGCAGGGCATAGCTGCTGGGGACCCTGCCTGTTCCAGAATCTGGCGCAGGGTCCCTGGTGTAGCTGCATATGTTGCAACTCACATACATAGATACAAAGACAGTGTTGGCAGATAAGGGCCTATGGCCCACCCAGTCTGCCCATTTGAGCTTGTAAGTTCAGTTTATGTTTTCCAAGAAGTCTGTTGCCCCTTACCCCTGACCTCCAGAATTCCTTTATGTCTTTATGTCACATCCACCAGCAATTTGCACCATAAGTTTTGCAATAGAGCCCACAGTGTTTACTTTCAATTTTCTTAGAACCTTTGTCCATTGAATTTTAATAATACAGCATCATAGATAAATATCTACTGCAGTTACTTTCACAGACTAATCAGTAATTCTTAGGGGCAACACTAAACAAGAGAAGTGTCCATGCCCATCATGTCATGTTAGTGTCTCCTATAGCTCTTTGCTTGTGTACACCAGTCAGGTTCACCCCTCTTTCTGAGCTCTCCCACATTCCCAGAATTTGGAAAATGGTGTGGGGGTTGAGTTATGAGAGTGTTTAAATCTATGAGGAGTGTGTGAAGAAGATATAAATTTTGTAAGAAGTAAGGAGTTAGAGGTACACATTTTGTGAAGGGTACAGGGGTGAGGGTATAAATTTGTAGTTAAACATTTTATTCATATTTTCAAAGTACAGTCATAAGAGTATTACATGAATGATAAAAATCTAGTGAAAGGATACAAGCCAATATTGTATTGCCTGCACAGACATTTGACAATTATTCATTAAACTGACATGCCACTGGGAGGAAACATTCTTGATAGATAAATGAAGGGGAGAACAATGCAATATATCAGGATCTGTGAGCCTGAATGCACAATACAATGTCATAGATTGCACAAATTCCATAGGCTGCTGGTCTGTGTAAAAGATATTTCTGATGACTGAAAAAACAACTGTCCTCATCCAGAACTATTTATAGGTTCATAGGTTAATAGGAAAAGTATGAGTTCAATAGGCCATAGCCCTTTAATGAACTTGCCACCCATGTACAGTGTAATCATGGGTGGAACTCATACTTCTTGTCATCCATGTATTCATCAAGCCTGGCTTTAAAGCTAGTAATGTTTGTACTTGTAACTACTTGATGTGGAAGACTATTCCACAGCCTTACAACTCTCTGTGTAAAGAAGCTACCTGTCCTGGTTGTTCTTATTAAATCCACTTTTATTTTATAACTATTACTTCTTGTGATGTTTTTGCCCTCATGTGATGTCAAACCAATGGTCTCCCTAAAGTAATCATTGTTTACTGCCTTGTACATTAGGCAAAGGTCGCCTCTAATCTGCCTGTATCTAGCTGAGAACAAGTTCAATGTCCTGAGTCTTCTCTTGTAACCCATATCCTTCAAGGGCTTGATCTTCTTGGTAATTTTCCTTTGCACACCTTCTATAAGTTTATGGCCTCTCTTTGTATGTGGTAAGTTAAACTGGGAACAATATTCCAGGTGTGGGTGTGCAAGACTAGAATAGAGAGGCACTAGCACTTCAGATTCCCTACTTTTTTATTAGCCAAGCTCTAGCCTACTATTTTGTGGCATTTCTTGACCTTAACTGTGGTATTCCTATCGAAGGTAAGATCTTGCATTATTAGTGTGCCTAGGTCTTTTTCCTCAGTTGTTGCCTGCAATATAGTATTACCCAATTTATAATTTGCAAGTAGGTTGTTCTTCCCCAAATGCATCACCTTGCATTTTCCTACATTAAACTGCATCCTATTTACCAATGCCCAAGCCAAAAGTTCATCTAACTGCTTTTGTAATAATATGCTGTCCTTCTTCGAGTTAACAAGTCCCCCAGGCTTGCAGTCATCAGCGTATTTGCATATCCATGCATTACCGGAAACTTTCATTGAAGTTACCATGATGTTAAATAATGTGGGACCCAAAACTGATCCCTGGGGGACTTCACTAGTAACTCTGCCTCAATTGGACAGGTGCTCTTTGACCAACACCCTCTGGTGTCAATCTCCCAACCAGGAATTTATCCAACTTGTGATGCTGGAGTGCAGACCTATCCTATACAATTCCTTTAATAGAGTGTGTGTGACACCTTGTCAAATGCTTTGGCAAAGTCCAGAAATATTACATGACATGAGACCCCTTTGTCCAGAGTTGCACTCACTGGCTCAAAGAAATGTATCTGATTTGTGAGACATGACCTACCAGAAATGAAACCATGCTGATTGTGGTCCATCCATCTGGTGTCTTTTATATATTCAATTATGTGCCCTTGTAAAAGTCTTTCCATTATCTTTCCAATTTCTGATGTGAGGCTAATAGGGCAATAGTTTTTATACTCTTCTTTTCCCCTCCTTTATGAACTGGGGTTGCTAATACCTCTCGATATTCTTTTATTGTTTTTCCTTCCGTGATTGATTTATTGTAGAGATTAGTAAGTGGTCCCACAATCTCTTTATTCAGTTCCTGCAGGAGCCTTGGGCCCTGGCGAACTATTTGACATTAGTGATTTTATTATCAGTTCTACCTCAACGGTGTTGAATTCTATGGGGCAGTCATTAGACACTCTCACTGGCTCAATAAAGTATTCTCTGTGTTCATAAATACTCAGAAAATAGATATTTAATTATTCAGCTATTTCTTCTTCCCCTGACTGTATGCCCCTTTCTGATATTAAGGGTCCGATGACATGTTGTTTGCCCTTTATAGTCCCAATGTAGTTCTAGAATTTTTTTTGTCATCTCTTACTCTAGTTACCAGATTTAGTTCCAGTCTTCTCTTGGCACTTTTTATCATACACTTGATTTTTCTGTCACTGTGCTTAAATTTATTCAAGGCCACTATAGAAGGATTTCTCTCATATTTTTGAAATATTTTTTTTTCTTGTTAATCTGTCTCTTAATTTTATTATTCCACCATAGAGGTATACAGCATTTCCTACTGTATTTAGGCCTCACGGGTACATATTTCTATACAATGTTCAAGATGTTGCTTTATTGTTTCTCATGTGCTTTCCATATTTAAACCTTCTATGTCTTTCTTCCAGTTCCATTTTGCAAGATTTTACAAAACAAAGCACCTACTGTGCTACTTAATAGATAGAGGATGTCGAGTCTGTGTCTTGGGGATGTCTGGAAAGTTACAAGGTGGGGGTATAAATTTGGGACAGTATGCTGATTTGGGGAGAAATACTAGGAAACATAGAAACATAGAATTTGATGGCAGATAAGGACCGCTTGGCCCACCTAGTATGCCCATTTGCCTACCTAATGGTTGAGCTGCAGATCCTAGTTAACCAATAGCCTACTTCCTCCTATCCACCACAAAAATTGCCTTATGTCTGTCCCATGCATTCTGGAATTTCCCCACTGTTTTTGATTCCACTACCTCCTCAGGAAGGCTGTTCCATGTATCCACAACCCTCTTCATGAAAAAATACTTCCTCACATTACCGCTGAGCCATCCCCCAGGTACACCTTTTTGGATTACTGCCAGAAAAATTTACTAATTTGTTAAAAGGTGTAAGGCTGGGGGGAAACAAATTAAATAAAAATGTACATATTAAGAGCCTGATCATTTTTTTGGGGGGGAGGGATGCTAAACCTAAAGTGCTGGTGATCAGCTTAAGGAATTTGCCAGATATTTACTCAGAGGCCCAGATATTCAAAAGAGTGGAGCATGGCGCAACAGTGTTGCACCATGCACAACCCACTAATGTGCCCTAGCGCGATATTCAAATGGGGATTGTGCCTGGCACAAATCCCGATGCACTGGAGCGCATCAGTAATGTATGCGGTGCAGGTGGGGGGGCGTGCCCATGCATACTCCACACATCCTGATATTCAGCCCGGGATGTGTTGAGTCCATGCGTGCGCAACCCCTACTTGCGCTGCACACAGGTGAGCCAAAAAAAAAAGGAACAACGGCTGGCACTCACAGGTAAGCTGCCATGCAGCAGGGTACAACACAGCAGCTGCCACCTGTGGGTGGCCACCTGAGCTCTGGCTGCACCTCCGTGGCAGCGCCACTATGCCCGATTGTGGGCATCTGTTTAAATTAAGAACATCCAATCTCCCTGGTGGTCCAGTGGACTGCTGTCAGCCCGTCCGCGGGCTTAAGTATAAAACAATAGCACATCCTATATTCCTGGTGGTCCAGTGGACCGCTCGCAGCACGATCGCAGGCATAAGTAAAATTAAATGTATTCTTACATCCATGGTGGTCCAGTGGACTGTACGCAGCCCAATCGTGGGTTGAAGTATGTAAAATAACATCCAACATCCCTGGTGGTCCAGTGGACCGCTCACAGCCTGATCGCAGGCATTTGTATTATAAAATTAAAGTCCTATACCCTGGTGGTCCAGTGGACCGCTCACAGCCTGATCGTGGGCTGAAGTATGTAAAATAATGTCCAGTATCCCTGGTGTTCCAGTGGACCGCTCACAGCCTGATCGTGGGCTGAAGTATGTAAAATAACGTCCAATATCCCTGGTGGTCCAGTGGACCACTCGCAGCCCGATCATGGGCATAAGTATAAAAATAGGAATTCCAATATCCCTGGTGATCCAGTGGACTGCTTGCAGCCTGATCATGAGCCGAAGTTAAAATAAATGAGGTCCAATATCCCTGGTGGTCCAGTGGACCACTGTCATCCCGATCGTGGGCTTAGGTATGGAAAATACCATGTCCTATATCCCTGGTGGTCTAGTGGACTGCTTGCAGCCTGATCACGGGCATTTGTATTACAAAATTAAAGTCCTATATCCCTGGTGGTCCAGTGGACTGCTCACAGCCCGATTGCGGTCATTTGTATCAAAAACTAAGTCCAATATCCCTGGTGGTCCAGCGGTACCCCCTCCCCACCCGCCCACTGGGCCCCACTGCCCTCTCCCCCCGTCAGCAGCGGGAGGCGCACCCAACCGTCTGCCACCCTCAGCGGCCCACCCCACTGACATCAGAGGGGCTGTACACCCATTGGTCCACAGAATAAGCCAATGGGCGGCAGCCTGTACCATACTACACATTCCAGACATGTGAATGGATCCATTCACATATCTGGAATGTGTAGTACGGTATGGGCTGCACACCCATTGGCTCACACTCAGGACCAGTGGGCTTACAGCCATACCTACGGTGTCAATCGGCAGGCCGCGGCAGCAGGCGGTGGTGCTGCCACCCACTGCTGATCGGGCGGTGGGGCCCAGTGGGCGGGTGGGGGTACTGCTGGACCACCAGGGATATTGGATGTTATTTTACATACTTCAGCCCTCGATCAGGCTGCGAGTGGTCCACTGGACCACCAGGGATATAAGAATAAATTTAATTTTACTTATGCTGGCGATCAGGCTGTGAGCGGTCCACTGGACCACCAGGGATATTGGACGATTATGAAAGCTTCAAATGCCTGTGATCAGGCAGAGGGGCATATTGTCACACTGTACAGGGGCGTCGGTCCCCAACAGCTGCTGCCTGGCAGGGCACCAGGTGCAAATCACCGGGGATCGGTGCACCTGCATGCAAATGGGACCATAATGACATGCAAATGGCCCCATTTGTGCCTTGCATACATTATGGCCCCATTTTCATGTGCACTTTTGAATATCATGGTTGTTGTGCACAGCGCACTGGAATTTGCGCTGGCGCATCCCCCTGCTTCACTCTGGCCACTTGCGCTGGTGCAGTGCCACTGCACCATGCACACTGCGGGTGGCCAGGTTGCGATATTCAATGATGCTGTGCCATGGCACAGCTCTGTTGAATATCACCCAGTCAATGCCCCTGCACAGCCAAGTTGTGCTGTGCCCAGGCTTGTGCCACAGCCTGGTGCAGTCTGAATATCCGGGCCACTGTATATATATATATATATATATATATATATATATATATACACACACACACACACTATGCAAAACAAACTTCATTATGCATCAGTTAGGGTTCTTCTACAGTGAAAAAAGCAAGGAAATTCAATTTTAGGGTTCCCACCCCGCCCCCACCAACAGGCATCAGGGTATGCATGGGGGCATCGGCCTTAACTCTCACCCCATCCCATGTGTAAGCAAGCTGAGGTGGTGCAGTGTAGGAGAATGGGGTGATAGTTAAGGCCACGACCTTGACGCACACCCCAATGCCTGTTGGTGGGGGCGGGTGGGGGTGGGAACCCTAAAATCAAATTTCCTCACTTTTTTCACTGTAGAGGAATCCTAACTGATGCATTAACAAAGTTTTTTTGCATAGAATTTCCTCCACTTTTTAAGAAAGAATAGAAAAGTAGAAAGTTACGCAAGTTGGTGGGAGCGTGGGGCCCTTTGGGCCTTGTGCTGCCAAAAACTTGTAAGTACCAAGCCACATTACACACTTGATGACTAAAAAGTACATTCACAACAGTGAAGCGAGCCACCAAACAAATGTTAATCTAGTAGAACAATAGAAAATGCTGTCCACAAAATGTAAACTGCACCACACAATATCTCCACAAAAAAATATATTGTCTGACATGGAAACACCTCTATTAACATCCACAGGACATGCCATCAACACCCTCAACATTTCAAGTAAAAAGACCAAACTGTGTCCAAGATATGACATGTCAAAATTAGAAATTTTGATTCGTCAGAGTGGCACAGTTGTGCACCTGTTAACATTTAACACACACAACAACTGAAAACTACAGCCATGACACTAAGGCTAGGTATCCTATCAGTTTCAAGCCACCACCACAAGCAAAACACTATCCGCAACACGTAAAGTGCATCATGCAATATCTCTGCAAAAAAAATTTATCCAACACGTAAACACCATAATTCACATCTACAGGACATGCTGTAAACACCCTCCAAATTTCAAGTAAAAAGACCAAACTGTTTCTGAGATATTCAATGTTAAAGATTGGTAAAATTTCCCATTCTCTTCCATTATAAAAAAATCTGGCCATCTTGTCCTGCCCTCGCGATCAAAGAATCTCACGATCAAAGAATTTGCAGGCTTGTAATCAAAAAATTTGCAGACTCACGAACAAAGAATTACAAATCTTATAAATCCAAAAATTGATGGAATTGCGGTATACTATCACCATGGTTTGACAAAACGAAGCCCCCTGAGTAAAACCCACCCTCATTTGTCTTCCTAGGACACCCCTGGGCTGAGAAAATTGTTTTCTTTATCTGGCTATCTCATCCCTCGCTCGAAATGCACGATCACAATCAAAGAATCTCGCAATCAAAGAACTTGCAGGCTCACAATCAAAGAATTTGCAGGGTCTCGATCAAAGAATAAAAACTGTTAAAATTTAAAAAATTAAAAGAATTGCGGTAAACCACCACCATGGTTCATCAGAACGAAGCCCCCTGAGTAAAACCCACCCTCATTTGTCTTCCTAGCACACCCCTAGACTGAGAAAATTGATTTTTCAGTCTGGCCATCTCGTCCCTCACTCGCGATGCACAATCGTGATCAAAGAATCTCATGATCAAAGAATTTGCAGGGTCGCTATCAAAGAAATTGCTCACTCGTAAACAAAGAGTGAGGGACGAGATGGCCAGATTTTTAAATTGATTTTTGTAGCCCAGGAGTGCTCTAGAAAGTTATAAGAGGGTGGGTTTTGCTCAGGAGACTTCATTCTGCCCAACCTGAATAAAAAAAACATATGTTTTCAATATCCCTGGTAGTCTAGCGGCCCCTTCCCCTGATCATGATAATATGCTGTAGATAACGATGTCTGTATCCCTGGTAGTCTAGTGGCCCCCCAATGTGTATTTTATTCATATCTCTTTTTTTTATCCCTGGTAGTCTAGTGCCCCCCATGTGTATTTATTTATATTTGTTGTTTATATCCCTGGTAGTCTTAGTATTCTCCTCTCGATCTGTATTTAATTATTATTATTATTTCAGAAAGAGTTTATCATACGAAAGTATTTAAGAGTTTCTGAAATGAAGTGTCTCACTTTTATTAGCTAGTTAGCATTATTTCATTGAATACTTTTCCTCAGCTGGTGATTGGTATCAGCCATTTTCCACGTTACAGTTATCGACTGTGTTTAGCGCTTAATTCAACAGGCACTCAGAAATAACTTTGTGAGCACCTCTTTGAATTAGCACTCGTAATACACACACAGTCGGGCGGCCGTCCATGGAGGTGAGAGGTGAATGTGCCAGTCAGCCGGGCTGGGGAAGGGTGGGGAGTGCTGGGGTGGGCTGGCAACGGCTGGGTGGGGGCAGGGGCCTCTAGACTACCAGGAAATAGCAAATGCTTATCTTTTCATTATGATGGGGGGGCCACTAGACTACCAGGGATATGAATAATAATAATAATAATTAAATACAGATCAGGGAGGCACTAGACTACCAGGGATAAAAAAAAGAGATATGAATAAAATACACATTGGGGGGGCCACTAGACTACCAGGCATACAGACATCATTATCTATATTATCATCAGTGGGAGGGCAGGGGCCGCTAGACTACCAGGGATATTGAAAACGTATGTTTTTTTATTCAGATGGGGCAGAACGAAGCCCCCTGAGGAAAACCCACCCTCATATAACTTTCTAGGGCACCCCGGGCTACAAAAATCTATTCAAAAATCTGACCATCTCGTCCCTCACTTGCGATGCACGATCGCGATCAAAGAATCTCGTGATCAAAGATTTTGCAGGCTCGCGATGAAAGATCATTAGCGAGTTGCGAACGAAGATTTTAAAAGCTCAAGACTCTTTTTTTAGACCAATTTGGATAAAACCAAAGCCATGGCTCAATTGAGCGGGGTCCCGAGAGTAAAACCCATCCAAGTTTTACTTCAGAAGTGATCCCTGAGCCAAGATATTTGTGTTTTTCCAATCGAAAAACTGAAAACAAGATGGCGGACCGCGTGATCAAAGAATTTTAAAAATCCTCAGGGAAAAAGATTCTAAGCCGTGTGGCTGCAAATTCTTTGATCGCCAGGTGGGACTAGATGGCCAGAACACCATTCTTTGTTCGCAAAACATACATATAAAGTTTCCCATTGACTTATAATGGGAACTTAAAAGTGGCATAACTTTTGAATGCCTTAATATTTTTTTCACCAAATGAAAAGTGGCATATTTGGCCACCAAAGCTCTTTCAAACAAGCCATCTCACAGAGCAGCATGCCACACAATAGCCGTGCAGGGTCATGTCCAAAATCTTAAAAGCTGCCTCCAAAAATGGATTATTTTGCATTTTTCAGTGCTTTCGTATGCAAAGACCGTAAGGCTGACCAAAACGCAATTTGGCAGATCAAGAGATCTACCATGCCCCACTGCGCATACCAAATGTCAGGCAAATCCATTGAACGGGTCCAAAGCTATTAATGCCCAAACTTTTGACTTTAGTATGTAACTGATCGCTGAACCCCAACTATAGTGGCGCGACCAAGCCACTATAATATATATATATTTTTTTTTGTTTGTTTGTTTGTTTTAGTATATGGAAGAGCCTCTCCTCTCAGAAGTCAGGGCATGAGCTATATCATTCCTTGATTTTTTGGTTGTGGAGAGAGAGAGACCCTGATAGCAGGTCTCTACACACCAGAAGGCGTAAGAGTGCTTGCTAAGCTCGCTAAGTCTGAGAACCAGTCTTCTCGGCCACTCTGCAACTACTAAGAGGCAGCTCCCTCCAGAGTGTCTTTTATTTTTATTTATTATTTTTTTGTTTTTTTAAAGATCTTGGAAAGAGAGTTAGCAGAAGAAAAAAAATGTTCTGCTGAAGTTCCACTCTTGCGGCATAGGGACCACTGCCCCAGCTGTGGACACAGAAAAAAACTGAAGAACCTTCTCATACCTGAGCATTGCAGCTGGATGTGAACAGATCGATCTGAGGTCAACCAAATCAGTTGCACTGGAGCTTGAAAACCTCCAGTTCAACCTCCACGACACAAAATGAGCACTTTGCGACTTAGCCAGTCCGCTTGAAGGTTCAACTCCCCTGCCAGGTGAACTGTCAACAGGTCGGCGACCTCTCAAAACATCTCCCATGCCTTAATGGTTATGTGCAAATGCATGCCATGTTTAACATCATGGTTGAAAACTATGGGAAGCAATGTGGACCTACTCCATCTCCCAAACATTGATGTGGAGATGCTGTTCCTAGACTGACCAAGTTCCCTGAGTGGGAAAGTGGCTCCTACCTGCCCCCCATCTGTCTAGGCTGACAATTATTGTGAGAATTAACAGATCTTTCACATCCACTCACCAACTCAGAGACTGACGAAGCTGAGGGGTAAAATGATAATCCTCCGATGAGGGATCTCAGGCCTACAGTAAACCCATAGACTAGGCAGCATCTAGAAGTGAGAACACAGGATTAAACTATCACTGCCTATCCTGAGGCCCAAACTGCAGTAAGCCAGTGGACATTTGACAAAGGTCACCTTCCAGGAAAGGTGGCAAAACCTTTTCTGATTCCGTCTTGAAAAATTACCGCCAGACATTCCAAGGTCTGAGACGGCTCAGGAGAGCTGTTCTCCAGGTTCACCCTTAGCCATGCAACACTGGCATATCTATAATGCTGAGTACCAGACTCTTGCAAAGGACAATGATGGTGCATGAATAAGCAGGTCATTCAATCAGGATAGACATTATGACCCCCAGACTACCAACTCCTTCCAGGAATTCAGTGGGGCTGATGCTCGGGTGAAGAGACGTGCCCTATGCTGAAGGGTTGGTTCAGTGTCAAAACTCCTGAGATGCTCTGAGTAGGAGTGATGGAGGGAATGTGGCAGCAGACATCCATCAGATGTATTGGGGCTTAAGAAAACCCCTTGACTGAGCAGCCTGGTGACTGACCTCCAGGGCTCCATCCTGAAATGTTTGTAGAGCACAAACTTGTTCAGGCGCTTGAATGTAGAATGAGCGTGATAACTTCCTAACTCTCTGGGGACCATAAAATAAAATTAGCAGGACCCCTGAACCTATTGCTTAGAGGGACCTGTTACTATGGCCCCAAAAGAATAAAGGGAGCTAGAAGCTCTGATGACATCTGGCCTTTTCTTAGCCCTTGAAAACTGGGGTGGAGAAGTAATCCTTAATAAGGTATCTGACATTGTTCTGGTCCATCTTGAGGAAAACTCCTCTAATCGGGATCTGTACTATAGCCTGACTCTTACAATCCAGACAGTTGTTTGCCCGACTCTGACTGCCCAACTTGGTCAGAATACCAACGCATTAAATCACGACTATTCAAATCCCGATTTTTAAAATATCAACATGGCTGCTAAATCTTTTGCTGCAGTTACATAAAACCAAACATTTTGTTTTGAAGGCAGCAGTATTATTTTTATGCATATTAGTGTAAAGTGCTCACTCTGGAGAAAAATAGAGGGAGGCAGTATAGCGCAGTGATTTAAGGCTCTGAGCTGCAAATCTGGTGACATCCAGCAGACCAGACCTGGGTTTGAATCCTACCACTTCCACTTGCAAACTGTGTGACCCTGAGCAAGTCACTTAATTTCCCTGTGCTCCCAGGTCGCACCTGTAAAAAAGCTTTCAACTTAGTGTGCTAGTTCTGGTTAAACAACTAACAAAACAAAAAAAAATGCATGGTAGAATCTGTAGAAAGAGGATTTTTTTTGAAACAAGCTGACTGGCAGGTAATGATTCAAAAGGGAACTCTGTTGCTGGCTCTGTAACTCACTGCAGTAACATCCCGTAAATCCTCTTCAGTGAAAGTCTCATATGGGGTACTGAGAGCCATAGCTCCCGCCGCTGAAGTGTTGGGAGAAGGAGTTGTAACCTGAGAGGTGGTAGCAACAGGAAATGGAGCAAGCGTCATGGCAACAGTGTGCAACTGTCGGGTTTCTTTGAGACAGTAAAAGATGCCATAGCTAGGCATTTTTTGTGCTGCAGATATGCTTGTTGCACTAAAATGAAAACTGTCACATTTGTCAAAACTGTTGAGTTACGGCTGGCAGGAGATAGCATTATTATGGGACAAAATGGATGATCTGGAGTGTCAGGGGCACTGCAATATTCTGTGGATTACGGAGGTCCTGGAGGGAGTGGAGGGCAAAAATCAGAAGGTTTTGTACAACACCTCCTTTCGGAAGTCTTTAAACTCCAGAATTGCCCACTCGAAATACAAAGAGCTCACCAGTCCCTGGCACCATGCCCAAAAACAAGGAACAAGCCCTTTTTTTGAGGTATGCAACCAAAGTAAAAGAGTGAGCACTGTCTCTGTGTTGTGCTATTCTAAAATGCTTTCTTAAAATAATTCTGCTGCCTTCTAAAATGAACATTTCATTTCACTACTGTTCTGCTTTCTTAAAATAATTCTGCTGGCTTCTAAAATGCCCATGAGAACTTACACCTCACACCAGGGCTCGGGCCAGGGCTTCGCTTTTTTCCCTGCCAAGTAAAAGAGTGAGCGCAGTCTCTGTGTTCTGCAATTTTGCAAAAGATTTAGCAAACGTGGTCACCGTTGGTATTTTAAAAATCGGGCTTTGAATAGTCAGAATTTAAAGCGTCGGTATTCTGACCACGTCAAGCAGTCAGAGTTGGGTCAACAGCAGTTGGGATTATAAGAGTCAGGATATGGTACCCAACCCCCTTAATCTACCACCAAGAAATGGAGTCAGGAATGGACTGCATGCTCTCTTGTGAGGCACCATACTTGTGGTGCTGGGCCTCCTGCACGGTGCCTGGCGAGAGGTCCTCTGATACTGTAAGCTTTGTTACCTAAGTAAGCTCCTCCATTCTCAGGAGCCAGTTTCCGAAGGCACAGAACCCCCCCTTGAAACTGTCTGCACTGGCCGTTACCTTGACCCCATTGGGTTTTGGTAGTCTTGCACCATTGTTTGACACTGGAGGAAGCCACATTTTTTTAAAAATAGCATCCAGGGCAGAATCAAATCATAGGCATCCCTCAAGGGGATGTTAAACAGGTTAGCTTATGAAGCTTGACCAGATCCAATGACAAGCCACGTGGCCCTCATAGTTGAAAACAATGAAGTAGGCCAATCAGTCTGACTCTAAATTCTCCAGAGACTAGCTCACTATTCTAAATTCCCATCCCCCCACCCTTACACTCTCCATATCCCTTCCTTCCTTCCTTCTTCTCTCTCCATACCTCTCCAAACCCGCCACTAGTGTCCCCCCAGCCTCTCCCTTCCTTCCATGACAATGCCTTATTTAGGCTGCAATCCTTCAACTGGTTGGCTTTTATAGTTAAAACCTGACTGTCTGTAACCCGCTGTGACTGCTCCTCATTTCTGGTCCTTCCTATGACTGCTCCTTGCTTCTGGCCTGGGCCCTGGGTCACTCCTTCCCTAACCTAAGTCCCACATTCTATCCTAAACCTTATTATCCCTGCTCCCAATTTCTTTCCCCCCACCCCTTTATTTCATGATGCTCCCACTTGCCTCACACTTGGTCTTTTCCACCTACATTCTGAACTCCCAACCCCTCCTTTCTCCTACTTCCTCCCATCTTGCTATAGCACTCCCTTTACCCAATACCCCTATCCATCTATTTTCTCCTCACTATCTCCCGCGTGTTTCTAAGACTTCTCAGGCTGCAGTCCTCTCACAGGTTGGAACTTAGTAGACTACCAGTGTTCTTCACAGTTCTTAACCAATTTGTCACCTTTGGTGATGTTTCTATCATGTTTAATGCAAAGCACTTCTGGAAACTACACAATTACATTTTTAACCCTGATTATCCTATGCGATCTCTGCATTTCACTGTTTGTTGTATCTAAACATCATGTGTTGTATTGTTTTGTGTTACCTCAACTTGGAACCTTTTTAAAAGAGCCTTTTTTTTTTTTTGCTCAAAGGTATTAATCTAAATTGAAAAAGAAAGAAAGAAAGCAGGAAGGAAGGAAGGAGAGAAAGAAAGAAAGAGAGAAAGAGAGAAAGAGAGAAAGAAAGAAAGAAAGAAAGAAAGAAAGAAAGAAAGAAAGAAAGAAAGAAAATAACCACCTGGAAAGGTGGAACTATGGCCAGAATCGCAAAAAAGGCTCACCCCTTCAGAAAGGTGAAATGAAACTGGCCAGGGTAGTGACACATTGTTGAAGGCTCTGGCCAATAAAAAAAGCATAAGACGTACAACTGTTGTGTGCTGATAGAGACGAAACCCCTTCTGTACTGTATGTGGTGTTCACCCACTTAACTAAAAGACTGTTAGTGCCAGAGCTTTCTATAGGCAGGGTGGTGTCTTTTCAGAAATACAAACGGCCTTGTCTTTCAGTGGAGGAGCTTCCCACTTGCAAGACCTTTTCTTGAAACAAGAAGATCCATGCCATGGTTGAGAAGACACTGCTCTGATCCACACCTGCCCAATGTTGCTCAAAAATGTTAGGTCACATACTAGTCGAAGAATGATGCAGACAGAGACAGATTGACATCTGCTGTCTCCACAAACTGTACCTCCTGAGCTGTAAGGGACTACATGCCTCAGCTATCTGAAAAACAAGGACTTAATATGAAGCAAGAGAGAAAAACATCCCTGTTTCAGACTCTTTTTTTCTAAAGTTAAGGTCAGGAACTTCCCCAAGATCCCCGTAATCATCATCCTGGCCTTCAGAAAGGCATGGTCGGGGTCTGCCTGCGCATCTGTTTTCATAGCCTAAGCTTGCTGCACCGCACCTGGACATATCTGGGTGGGGCTCTTCCCTGGTCTGAGTGGCCCTAATGGGGTTGAGTGTGTCTGCTCAGATGTCCTGTGGGGCATCGGGGCTCAAGCTCACTCAGGAGCCACAAAGGTAATTTCTTGCAATTCTGCTGCAATTGGCAATAAAAAAACAGGTGCCCCCCCCCCAGGTTGGAGAACTGGCTGGTGGGTACTGAGTAACACAATGAGGGCATAAGGAACCCATGGGGAGGGCCTCGTCACCTTTTTTTCAGGTCTTACATTGTTTCTTCATTAGTGGTCTCTGATAAGCCATGGTGCCAAAGAGAAATATAATTGTGTCAGATAACAATTGTAACATAAAAAATAATTAGCACCAGTATCTTTTCTGGGCTAAAATTCTCCACAGAGTTGTCTTAAATGACTTGCTCAGAGTCACATATTATGCAAGTGGAGGTCATGGGAATCAAACCCAGGACTGCTGAATGTAGAAGCCATGGTGCCAATAACTGAAATCACCATGTAGAAAAAAAACAAATGAAACTATAACTATTATTGCTATAGCTTACTAGGCTAAAAATCACCAGAGAAGATGTAAAACTGTATTAGTGCACCAAAAAACATCTGAAAGAATATGCATGCTCCTTAACGAGAGCATGCAGCTGTGAGCGTACTTGCCTGGACATGCATACACTTGCGCACACACTAATGCAATAGCGCAATGGGTTTCAATGGGTATTGCACTGCACAAATGGTTTTAGTGCTGCACAAGCACGCAAAAGCGGGTGCAAGCGCAGCCAATGGCGGCAGCCTAACTGAAGAAGGAGCGTGCTCACACAACTATGGCCACGCTAATGGAAAAATGGAGATCTGTGGTGGAAAAACACTAGAAAAGCACTGAAATGTACCAAAATCACACATTAGCTGTAAAACAGTAAGAAACACAAAATCTGAGGCTAGGGGAAGGGGTGGGGGAAAAGGAACTGACGCCAGAGCTGAAGGACCCCCAGAGACCCTACACTCCCCAAAAATAAAGTTGTACCTACCTGTGGCACCTTTTTTTTTTGTTTGTTTAAGAGAAGACCATTAAAAACACCCTAGCAAGGCAGAAGTGGCTCTCAATCCACACTAGGAAAGAAAAAAAAAAGGCAGGTAATTCAATTTGAAAGCCACAGCTTAACAGGCATGATTTTAATTTAGGGGTGCTTCCTGAAACAGGCAGCCCCAACCTGCTGTGCAGAATTGCATCCCCAAAAGAAGTCTTGAAATCTTGAAACTTGAAATTCTTGAGAGAAGATAAAAGTAGCTCTGTCCCCTTCAAATGGCACAGCTAAACTGGGGAGCTGCTGCTGCATGGAATCCTCATGTGCCCTACATTCTAAAGCTTGGGCTGTGCCATTCCCCTGGTAGGGGTGCACTATATCCGGTTGTTATGATTACCCATTGGCAGTGTGGAGAGCTACAGAAACACACTTGAGCTGGAGAATAATATAGATCTCAGGCACATAGAAAGCCACTTTAGCCAGTCTCACCTGAAAACACCAAACATCAGACGGTATATAAAAACTAACATTTGATACAGAAAATAAAGTGTTAATCTATGAATGTGCACTGTTTTGGTGCCTTAGATTTTGGACTGTTTAATGGTTTATTTGCTTCCAGAATCTTCTGGAATGAATGAAGTAATAAAATGTGTTGTTATGTTTGCTCTGCACATCTGTGCACAACAAACATTTTGTTATGATGAAACATATTTCAGAGGTGTGTCACTGTCATGTCCAATGCAGCTCAAGCTACACTAGGCTCGGCAGTAAGAGACCAATTACTAGGCAAGCTGATCATGATACTGGTCACTGTTTGCTGGATGAAAACTTTGTGTAGTTGAAAAGACCAAAGTACTCCTATAAGAGAGCACTTTTGTCCTTCCATTTGCATGAAGCCAACCGGCAAGCAGCAGATGCTCTGTTGTCATGCTGTGTGTCTTTGGCTTCTGGGTCATCATAAACCTGTTAGTGGTGGAGTGCAGCCATGACTGAGGCAATGGAGAGGTGCAGTCTGACTTAGAATTAAAGACAGATAGACAGCAATCAGTTTTCTTCTTCAAGACCATGCCCCACTGGTCCCTGCCTCTGCAGATGTGGCACACATCACTGAAAGGAGTCACCAATCCCAGAAATAAAGAGGTATTGACGCATGCAAGAGTGAGACTGGGTGCAGATTTAAAGAGTGAGAGTACTGGAATAGACCTACTGCTAATCAGCCACACTATTTAGTGTCACACATGGTGTATTTAGAGCTCATGTCTACACCTTTATCTGATTTTTTTTTTTTTAGACTTTGCTTGTTTTTTTTTTTATTTTTGTATTTGTTTCCTTCTGGCTGCGCAGTCTGATGCCATGTACTGCCACTATCACCAGAAATGACAATATATGAGGAACCTATCAATCATCTATTACAGATTTCAGTTTTGAAGCAGGTTTTGTCAGGTGATGTACTTGTACGTTACCCATGCTACTTACGGAAATAGATTAGTTGCTGTATTGGTCCATGTAAGAACAGATCCAGAAGCAAATGGTTTGATACATTTTATTGGACCAACAAAGATGTTACAAAAAGAAAATAATGTCTAAGCTTTCAGACCAACCGTCCTTCCTAGAAGACTTATGACCATATGGTCATAAGTCTCCGAGGAAGGATTTGGTTTATCGGAAAGCTTAGACATTATTTTCTTTTTGTAACATCTTTGTTGGTCCAATAAAAGGTATCAAACCATTTGCTTCTGGATCCATGCACTTAGTGTTATGTTGCCATCAATCATGTTTTTTCCACTGTATGATCAGCTGTGTGTAGTGTTGTAAATTTTTCTGACGCTCCATTTCTTGGTTTCATTTATGTTATTCAGTTCAGTGGCTCTGGGTTTCAGCCAAATAACCCTAAATGGACATTTGTAACAAGCTGGCATCTGTTTGTATCAGTGTCTGTTTAATATCATATTCACAGCGTTTAATGGTACAAGTAATTCTGTTTTACATGTTTTGACATAGCACTATCTGATATGCCAAAATGCAGCATGGTGTATGGCTGCAGTAATTCAGCATCTGACCAAATTTCACTGCATTTATTTATTTCCATCTGTGATGATTGTGTCTGAATAAAATGGATCTCTTCTGTGAATTGTCAGGCACTGACTCAATTTCACAGCTTAAAAATACTGGCCCAGATATTCAAAGGAGATGTGCCCAAGACAACTCAGTTGCACCAGCGCATCTCCAAAATGTGCCCCTGGGCCATATTCAAAGAGCAGGGATGCGCCCTGCAATTATGGATGCACCACAGTGCACAGATAATGTATGCAGTGCATCTGGAGGGGGCATTCCCTTGCATATGTGGCACATCTTGACATTCAGCCGAGTTGTGTGGCGCAGCTGACCGCACATCTCAGAGATGTGCCACACAAATTTTTTTTTTATTTTAGTCTTTGGTAACCAGGTAAGGCCCACTAGGCACAAGTGCTTGTTTACAGGGGTGACCTGGGAGCACTGGGTAGTTAAGTGACTTGCTCAGAGTAACACAGTATGCAAGTGGAGGTTGTGAGAATCAAACTCAGGTCTGGTCTACTGGATGTATCAAGTTAGTTCACACCTCATTCCTCTAACCTCTAGGCTATACTGCCAGCCCAAAGTTAGGCATGGAAGAACCATGCCTAACTCATAGCCACCCACAGGTGGGCTGCTGTACTGCACAGTGCAACACAGCAGCTGCCAGCCCTGGGTGGCTACCCGCAGCCCCAATCGTGTAATAAAAGAAAGATGTCCCTTATCCCTGGTAGTCCAGCAGTAACCCCCTCCCATCCCCAAACCCTGACCATGGTTAAAAAGGAAACTCCAAATCCCTCAATAGTCTAGTGGCCCCCCCTCCCATTCTGAATCCCCATTTAGTTTAAAATAGTTTCCATCATACTCCCTGGTAGTCTAGTAGTACCCTCCGTCCTGTTCTGAATCCCCATTTAGTTTAAAATAGGTTCCACCATACTCCCTGGTAGTCTAGTGGTACCCCCTCCTATTCTGAATCCCTGTTTAGTTTAAAATAGGTTCCATCATACTCCCTTGTAGTCTAGTGGTACTGCCCTCCTGTTCCCAAACCTGATTGCAAGGTAATACATAAAATCCCAGTATCCCTCATGGTCCAGTGAACCTCTCACGCCCCCCCACCCACTCTGGTACCCACACCCCACCCTACTCCCCCATCCCAGACTGGCCACTTAGCCATGGAGTCAGTGGGAAGCACATCAATCCACACAATGCCACTGAGCTGTCAGTGAATGACAGCATACTATACACCTGTAAGCCCTTTGGTAGACACTGTTGACCAATGGGCTTACAGTGTGTACTGTACACTTTCCTTCACAACTTTGTGACTGACGGAGTGGAGCATGGCTACCACAGTGGGTGTGGGGTCCACTGGACCACCAGGGATACTGGGATTTTACATATTACCTTGTGATCGGGTTCAGGAATGGGAGGGGGTTACCACTAGACTACCAGGAGCCTATGAGCCTATTTTAAATTAAACAGGGATTTGGAATGAGAGGGGGGCCACTAGACTACCAGGGAGTCTGATGGAACCTTTTGTACAGTAAATGGGGATTCAGAACAGGAAGGGGGCCACTAGACCTCTGGGGAGTTGAGGTTTCTTTTTTAACCACCGTTGGGGTTCAGGGTGGGAGGTGGGTACTGCTGGACTACCAGGGATATGGGACACCTTTCTTTTATTACATGATCGGGGCAGGGGAAGGGGACTGCTGGACTACCAGAGATATGGGACACGTTCTGCTTTATTACATGATCGGGGTGGGAGGGGGACCATTAGACTACCAGTGGGAAAGGGGATGATTTACTTTATTATATGCTCTGGGATGGGAGGGGGGCCACTAGACTACCAGGGAAACCATTTCTTTGGGTTTCATTTGCACGATGTAGTGTCGCTTGCAGGGCACTCGGCATCCCTGCACAGGACATGCAAATGAGGCCATAATGACATGCAAATGGCCCCATTTGAGCCTTGCATACCTAATGGCTCCAGTTGCATGATTCGGTCTGAATATCTGGAATTTGCACTAGGCGCATCCCAAAGATGTGCCATGCATCCCCATTCCAGGTATTCAGACAGAACAGGGGGATGCGCTGGTGCATCCTTGGCACCCACCATTTGGGCTGCTCACTTTTACTGATATATTCAGATGGGATGCACATTTGGGCATCTTGTTTGAATATATATTATTTTTATTGTTCTGGCACAATGCAGTTGTGGGCAGCAACCACTTGCGCCCCTTCTGGGTACTGTTTGAAAATCCTGGCCACTCTGTTTTTTGAAGCTGTCACTTTACAAGTGAAGACTTTCATCTGAGCTGAGAAATAAGAAAGTCTATTGGTAATGTCAGGCAGTCCTGTGTGAGTTGTGTGACAGGAACAGGCCGATATCGAGTAGAAAAAAATAAATAACAAAAGCGATGACAGCCAGACACAAGATATTGGCACAGCTGTTACTGAGTGAAATTCTGGGCTGTGATATTTAATACAGCTGTTACTGAGTGAAATTCTGGGCTGTGATATTTAATCTGTGCTGTTTGAAAATTTGGAGCTGTTACTGGTGAGATTAACTCGTGGACCTCAGACAGGAAGCTGTAGTTTGGCCTTGTGAGAGGGGGAGGGGAAATATAGCAGGCACCACCATCTTGACTCACAGAAAAACTAGGAAGCAGCAGGAGTAGGAGAGCAGTTCAGGACAGTGCTTTGTTTTTTTTTTTCTTGTTTTTGTTTATTTTGATATTGGAATTGTTTGTGCTGTGAGGGGATAAGTTGGTGGGGATTTAAATCAGTACTGTGAGTTACAAGTGTTACTGAGTGAAATTCTGGGCTGTGATATTTAATCTGTGCTGTTTGAATTTTTAGAGCTGTTACTGGTAAGATTAACTCAGAAGTGGACCTCAGACAGGAAGATGCAGTTTGGCCTTGTACCTTTATGTGTGGATTGACAAGTCTTGGTGGGGAAAGGGTCAAGGCTGATTGACTTTCATGAGAGTCGGAAGGCCCAAATCCCACCCTCCCATCCCTCCCACCCCAGAGTACTTACATTTATAGGGGAGGAGCTATCCTACAATTGGGGGACAGGACTGCCAGGTGCAGCCCATTTCATTCCCTGGCCAGAAGTATGAAAGCCACAGGGCATGGAAACACATCACTTTTAAACTGGGAAAATCTCACCATTGGGCCTAAACTAAAAGCTTTACACAGGCAAGAGGAGAAAATGGGAGGGGGGACCACATTGGAGGGGCAGATGGAGCAGGGTGAGGGCAGATCCAGGGCAGGATCCCAATGCTTCAGGGGTGGCGGCATCTTTGGGAGGGTGATAGGTGTTCTGGTTGTGGGTCAGCCATGGTACCGAATATAGCCTGGAAAATGGGAGGATATATGGTATGTAGGAAGATTGCACAGCTTAGGGAGGAGGTGGGATGGCTGAGATGGGCACTAAGCTGGGAAAGGGATGGGAGTAAACAAGGGGACATGAGGGGTCCCAACGAAGGAGCTATAGCAGCAAGTGGGGGAACTATGGGGGAACATGGCACAGTCAAAAGGGGAGCTGCAGGGGAACAAGGAGCAAACCCAGCTGCAGGAAGGGGAAGATGGTATGGGCATTGGAGGAAAGTTGGAGTGCACAAATACAAGGGGGAGTAGGGAAAGCACCGGAAGAGATACTGGAATCCCAGATAAGGACAGCAATGGGCACAAAAGAAACCTGGGGTAATGGCAGGTGATACAGTATAAAGGTACAAAGCCTGTGTAGAGGGCATGGGAGGAGGGGAGGACTATCGACCAGAGGGGTACAGGCAGTGGGCTTAGAACAGAAGAATAGATTTACACCACTAGAGGCACTAAATGGGGGGGGATCAGGAAAAAGGAGCTGAAGAGCACACAGGGGAAGAAGGAGAGATGAGCATGAAGGTAGGCGCAGAACAATTGGAAAAAGGGGAGGCCCTATCGGATAACACGAACAGGCAAGCCCAGAAGGGGGGGTCAGCATGCTCGGGTTCAGAGGAGCAAAAGCTGGATGCGGGGAAGGGAGGAAGGTCCCCAGAGAAAATCTGGCAGGACATGGACAGGGACAGATAAACAAGGAGGGGAAAAGTTAGAAAATGGAGGGGCAGGGGCTCTGACAGATAGAGCCCAGGGGTGCAAAGTTGGAGGGGACACAGGTGAAGAAGCTGGGGGAGCACAGAGGGAGAATAGTGCTTCAAGAAGAGAAATGGGCAAAGGGGGTATTGATAATAAGGTAGGAAATAGGACACAGGGGGCTAGGGGAAGGATGGTAGGGAGATGTGATCAGAAGGAGATGGAGAGCAGGGTCCAACTGGTTGGGGACTCTATAATAAAAGGGATTAGGTGGGGGGAAGGGGAGAGAAAAACAGTGCGGTGTGGGTGGAGTGTCTGCTGGGATGACAGCAGTGAAGGTCATTCATTATATCCCCTCAAGGGGAGGCAGCAGGATGAGAAAACGCACCTGCTGTTCCACCAGGAAACAAATGATCTGGCAGGAAGTAGCCTGATGGAGGTGCAGGCTAGATTCAGAGCTCTAGCTAGATACTGTCGCAGTCTGTGGTTTAAATCAGTGGTGTTCTCAGAGGTGTTACCAGTACTAAGGGCAAGCACTGATAGGAAGTCGAGGATTAGGGAGTTCAACGAGTGGCTGGTGGGGTGGTGTGAGTAAATGGGATATGGCTTAGTAGGGGACTGGGGATCTACATGGGAGGACCAGAGCCTATTTGCACCATACAGACTGCACCTGAATAGGGAGGGGGTAGCAGTACTGAAATGTAAGCTAGGAGAATACATAGCGGATACGTACAATTTAAACTAGGTTGGGGGGTGGAGGGGACAAATCTGCACCACAAGGAGGTGGCTACCAGCCCCCCCCAGGATAGCACTACATGGCTAGGCAAAAAGGTGATGGGTGCAAGGGGAAACAAAGGGGGAGACTGGTGGATGGGATTGTCAGCAAACACCAGGAGCTTAGAAAATAAAATGGTGGACCTGGAGGCCATCATAAGGGATGAGAGATTAGATTTAGTTGCAATACATGAGTTCTGGTGGACAGAGCATCACACCTGGGAAACCACCATTCCAGGTTATAGAATGTTCAGAAAGGAGAGAGAAGACAAGAAGGGGGAGGGGTTGCCTTATATGTTAGGGAAGGCATCAGTGTTATTGAAGGGCAGGAGGAGGAAGGGGAGACTCAGCTGCTGTGGGTAACACTAAGGAGGAAGACAGGTGAATCCCTGTGGCTAGGGGTGGTATACAGGCCACCTGCGCAAGGAGAGGAAGACAATAGAGGGCTAACTCAGGCAATCACAAGGCTGACACAGAAAGGTGAACTGCTACTGGTGGGTGATCTGAACCTCCCAGATGTTGACTGGGAAATCCCAGATGCCGCATTGCCAAGGAGCAGGGAGGTATGAGCTGAGCTGCAGGGGGTATTCCTTCAACATCTGGTCAGGGAACCAATGAGGGAAAACAACTTGTTGGATGTGGTCCTGACTAATGGGGAGAGTGTGGTGGAGGTGCGGGTGGGAGAAGCCTTGGGCACCAGTGACCATAGCACAGTACAGTTCAGGGGCAGGAAGGGAGAAAAATAAGACTAATACGACAGTCATGGACTTCAGACACACAGACTTTAATAAGATGAGAAAGATAGTTAGGGAAATAATGGAGGGTACGGAAAAGATAGGGGCAGTGGAGGAACTCTTGGAAGCTATCGGGGGACACATTCAGGAAGCAGCAGAAATGTGAATAAAAAAGGTCAGAAAGAGCAAGGGGGGAGGAGACCACTCTGGTTCACTAGGAAGGTGGCAGGGGCAGTCAGGGAAGGGAGGAGGGCTTTAAGAAAATTTAAGATGACACTTAGAGAGGAGGATAGGGAGGAGTGTAGGGAGAAGAGGAGTCTGGCAAGGAGGGAGATCAGAAGGGCAAACGCAGCCACTGAGGAGAAAATAGCCAAAAGGGCCAGGAGCAGGGGATAAAACATTTTTTTAGATATGTGAGGGAGAGGAAAACGACAAGGCAGGGGATTACTAGACTGAGGGGGGGAAGGATGGATAAACTTGGAGCAGGATTATGAAAAGTCAGAGGCACTAAATGAGTATTTTAGCTTGGTGTTCACAGAGGAGGTGGAAGGCAGGGGTCCGATGCTAGTGCCTAAGGGGAAGGAGGAAAAATGGGTGGATCAGAGTCCATTCACTATGGATAGGGTCAGGGCTGAGCTGGATAGACTAAGGGTGGACAAGGCAATGGGGCCTGATGGGTTGCGCTGCACCGCAGAGTGATCAAGGAATTGAGGGAGGAGCTAGTTGCACCCTTGACAAGGCTCTTCAACCTGTCCCTGGATATGCGGAGGGTGCCAGAGGACTGGAGGAGGGCTGATGTAGTGCCCTTGTACAAGGGAGGTACAGGGAACCGAAGGAAAACTATCACCCAGTCAGCCTCACGCCTGTGGTGGGGAAAGTAATGGAGGCATTAATCAAGGAGAGGGTGGTGAATTACCTGGAGGAGTGTGGCTTGCAGGACAGCAGACAGCATGGCTTCACCAAGGCAAAATCATGCCAGACCAACCTAATTGAGTTCTTTGATTGGATGATTCAGGTAATCGACCAGGATGGGGCAGTGGACATGGCCTATCTGGACTTCTGCAAGGCCTTCGACACCATCCCTCATAAGAGGTTGGTGAGCAAGATGGAAAGCTTGGGGTTGGGAGGGAAAATAGCACACTGGGTGGAGACCTGGCTAGTAGGGAGAACTCAGATGGTAGTGCTTAATGGGGTGCTCTCTGAGATAGCAAGGGTGAGGAGTGAAGCACCACAGGGGTCAGTTTTGGGTCCACTCCTCTTCAACATCTCCATTAGTGATATTGCAGAGGGTTTTAGGGGGAGGGTGCCTATTTGCCAATGATACAAAAATCTGCAATAGGGTGGACACCCTGGAGGGAGTAAAAGACACGAGGAGGGACCTCAAGATGCTCAAGGAGTGGACCAGAAAATGGCAGCTGAGATGTAATGCCAAGAAGTACGCTGTGATATACCTAGAGAGGAAAAACACAAAGGCAGGGTACACGCTGGGGGTATCAAAGAATCAGAACAGGAAAGGCGTCTGGGGATCATAGTTTCCTCAAACTTTAAGGTAGGTTTCCAATGTAGTAGGGCAGTGGGAAGGGCCAATGAAATGCTGGAATGCATAGGCAGGGGCATTACTAGCAGAAGGAGGGAGGTTATAATGCCCCTCTACTAAGCCATGGTGAGGCCACAGTTAGAGTACAGAGTTCAGTTCTGGAGATCACACCTCTGCAAGGATATAGCTGCATTGAAGAGGGTTCCGAGAAGGGCAACAAAGATGGTGCAGGGTATGTAGGGGAAGACATATGAGCAGAGGAGTAAGGAGCTGAATCTGTACATGGTGGAAACTAGAAGGGAAAGTGGGGACATGATTGAAACCTTTAAATATGTAAAGGGACTCAATAAAGTAGGCGAAGGGAGTCAGCTGAGGAGGAAGGATGAAGTCAGAACTAGGTGGCACAGCCTCAGATTGCAATGAAATAGGTTCAGGGGGAATGTGAGGGGGCGCTTCTTCACAGAGAGGGTGGTGGAGCCCTGGTACAGACTGCCAGATGGAGTAGCGGGGGCTGAGATTGTGGAGGAATTTAAGAGAGCATGGAACAGGCATATGGGACTGAGTATTGGGGAAGGGTGGAGCAGGTGGGGAGGAGGTATGTGAAAGAGGAGGGTTGGGCTGACTAGATGGGCCAGCAGGGTCCTTTTCTGTCAACAAATTTCTATGATTCTATGAAAAAATGGTATATCTTATTGTGAGATGGAAACAAATATAAATTAATTTTCATGCTTCAGAATCCAATGTTGTTAAAAGAAAATCATTTATATCTAGAAAACCTGCACTCTTGTATAGCAGCACAGCGAGTAATAACTAACAAAGTAAAACTCAAAGATTATGCATTCCCCACACATGACATCTTACAGAACTAGTCAAATCAGACTTTTCTCTTCTGCACAGACTGGAGAGTTGTGCAAATGACTGACTTATGAAAGCACACACCAAATACTTGCTTTAATTATTGCATTGCATTTCATGTACCAGCTGCACTAACTCAGGAACCATTACTACTGCTGATATAGCTTGTTCATTTTTATTAGATTACAAACAGTTGTTTTACAGACTCTTGGTATATTTGCAATATTTTCTACTTTTTTGTGTGAAAAATGTAAAATGTTTCTGCATCAGTGAAACAACTTTTGTAACTAGAGTGAATCATTGTTTATTTTTATCAGATTGAAGGTTATATTTGAATATGCTGTACAATTAATTAAAGCAACTTTTCATCTGATCTATATTTGGTTTATATATGACAGTATTGAATTTAATTATTTCTATTATGCATACACAAAGAGCTTTTCGTACATTCAAATGAACTGGCATATGAGTAAATTATCTGCGCAGTGATCCTTGACCGTATGATCTATGAACAATGTGCATGACTTCTAGAAAAGTTTCAGTTCAATACTGTCACGTGGAAACAACAATAAATACATAACAGAATAAAAGACACTTGGAATAGTTGTTCAACACTGCAAACCATTGCTTTCAGTCTGATTGAAAAAAAGTTTTGTTCTCATCCTGGGAGGATCAGAGTGGCCTTGAGCACTTGCATTGATATTAGAAGGAACAAAACTACGGCTCAGACCTCAGAGAAAAGTAATTTGTGTAATTAACCAAAAGGACTTGTGTGGCAGTCCTAATCTGAATATAGATAAGTTCATCCTTGGGTGATGAATGAAACACAGTCTCATTATATGAGGGCATGAAATCAGTGTGTATCTAATCAGACAAGCATATTCAGGATGTTGTAAACACCACACTATCAGCAGCACTTTGAACTGTGATGAAGCACAGATCATAAAAAAATACACTGTGGCTTCAGCAATGTTCTGTATCTGCCCAAAAGGGTCACAAGGGTAAAATTAATTATTTAATTTCATTTTTCATCATGAGTGTCAGGAATTGCAGTTGAACAGCATTGCTGTGTTTGGACCATCCTAGTTGCACAAAGCAGACATGGTGCCACTCTTGAATAATTCAACATATTACTGCACTGGGTAACTGCCATATTCTCAGTACATTTGAAACTCTAAAATGGAGCCTGTCTACAGGGGCTTGGTGGGGCCAAAACTTGTAGGAATTGTAGTTTTGGGCTTTTGGCACCTAAAATATCCTGGAGGGGAAGCCCTTGTTGTGACTGACAGACAGATTTGCCAACCGAACCTTTTGGATCTTGGGGAAAGTCCCACACTGCTTGTAGTTTCAGTTAGATCTGAGTTACGAAGTGAAGAAGTAACAGCTCGAGATAGTTTGAGCAGCAATCCATAGTGGATTTGCGCGGGAGAACTGTGGAAAGGCCTGAGTTTGGCCTGCATGCTTGCCTGCTGTTCCTGAGAGGGAACTTGTGCTTTTTTTCGGACTGAATCTGAATTTGGAGAGCGAATTAAGCCACTGAATTGTGACCAGGCTTTAACCTGAAGAAGACCGAAGATTTGCTGAATGCGATCAGCCTGTCAAGACTTCCAGCTACCTCTGAACTCCCGGATTGTGCAGAGACTCTGTAATTGCAACCGGAGAGCCATTTACCTGGTACAGTGGAATTTCCTTACATGTGAATGTGCTGTGAGCTTATAGTGGGTCGTGATTTGGTTCCCCACTGTGTGTCTGAACTGTGTATTGCTTGCTGGAGGCTGTATCCAGCTCCACGGACTTCATCCATATCCATTTCCGTTTGCCAGGGCCCTGCTACACTGGCCCAGCCAGAATACCTGCTATGCAGAGAAAGTCAACAACGAGAGACCGGCCTGGGGATCAGCCCCCTGCTCAACGCCTTGAACAGAAATGATGCCTCAGTGATTTGTGTGGGCCCTGCTTCTCCAGGCACTCCAGCTCAACAGCCTGCAGTCTTGATTTCATCCTGCCTGTGTCCAGTATTGGGTATCGTGAGTAAACATCAGGGTAGCTCCCTGCAACAACAGCTAAATCTAAAAGCGTTGTTATCTGATTGTCTTGTTGCCTTTTCTTTCATGAAAAGAGCCCTCCGGCTCCAGATTACAAATAGTGTGTGTTGTGCATGTTGCTTTCTTCCATCACAGGGCCCCAACCAACTGCAACGTCCGTGGCTAGCCCACCGTTTTCCTACCTGGGTACCCAGCATGTGTGACTGTGTAGGGACTCTGTACTGTATGCATAACTGTCTGATTAATATAGCTTTTAAACACCCCTACCTTGTTCACATTCTGAAGAAAGGGTGGTTACTAGTGGAGTACCTCAGGGCTCAGTACTGGGTCCAGTCCTCTTTAACGTCTTTATAGGTGACATTGTAGAGGGTCTGGAAGGAAAGGTATGCCTCTTTGCAGATGACACAAAGATCTGTAAGAGACTTGATACACAAGGGGGGGTAGAAAGGATGAGAAGGGACTTGGCAAGGTTGGAGGCATGGTCAGACATATGGCAACTTAGATTCAATGCAAAGAAGTGCAAAGTAATGCACCTGGGAAATAAAAATCCAGGAGAAGAGTACACAATAGCAGGGGAGGTACTAACGACAACAATAATGGAAAGGGATCTGGGTGTAGTCATATCAGATGACCTAAAGATGGGTAAGCAATGTGAGAAGTCAGTAAGGAGAGCCAGGGGGATACTGGGATGTATAGGGAGGGGCATCACAAGTAGAAAAAGGGAAGTGGTTATCCCTCTGTACAGACAGTTGGTGAGACCTCATCTGGAGTACTGCATGCAGTTTTGGAGATCTCATCTATGCAAGGACATAGACAGGATGGAAGCAGTCCAGAGGAGGGCAACTAAAATGGTGCAGGATCTACATCAGAAACCATATGAAGAGAGACTGAGAGAGCTTAATATGTATACCCTTGATGAAAGGAGGGACGGGGGACATGATAGAAACTTTTAAGTACCTCAAGGGAATCAACAAAGTCCAGGAGGGTAGCATCTTTCAGAAAAAGAGATGTAAGAACAAGGGGAACAATTTAAAGTTAGAGGGGAATGACTCAGGTAATGTGAGGAAATTCTTTTTCATGGAGAGAGTGGTGAATGCATGGAACCACCTTCCTGGAGAGGTTGTGGGGTCTAAAACAGTGAGGGAATTCAAACATGCATGGGATAGACATAAGGCAATTATAGTGGGGGATTGCAGGAAGTAGGCTGTTGGTTAACTAGAATCTGTAGCTTATCCAATAGGTAGGGAAATGGGCAGACTGGGTGAGCCAAGTGGTCCTTATCTGCCATCAAAGTCTATGTTTCTATGTTTCTAAGTCCCCTGAATAAATCAGATTCAACTTTGTTTGCATTTAACCTGACTATGGTTCCAGTTTGTGCCAAACGTATTGCACTGTTGATATTTGCTGTGCTTAACCTTGTTTTACAGGGGATCCCCAGGGTCAAACTAAAGAAACCAGCCCTGGTGATAAGTGCAAATAGTGTGGGTAATTGCCTGGTGAATAAGGGTCATTGTGAAAGTAAATACTGTGTATTGTTCAGGCCACTAGAGGGGAAAGGGGGGGGTTACAGTGTCCCGGAGGGCTGTGCCCAGGTTAGCTTGACCACTAACTACCCTGAGCTCCCAGTGGAAGCACCTGCTTCATTACCTAGGGCCCCTTAACCTGCTACTAGCCAAGCAGGCAGGGGTAGTAGCCCTTGGGATAGCGCCACCTAGGGGTTACATCTTGGAGGCTCACCACTGGGATTTTGTGCCTTCTAATGGCAAAAAATGACAAATTATTGTTAAAGATTAATGGCTACCCCAGTAGAAATTGCTGTACACCAGTTGGTGGGGTGGTGTACTGGGGAGGAGATCACCCTCCCAAAATGCTCCGCTGATACTGCATATTCCCCTGGGTACCAGTAAGGACACTGTAGAGGGAGCACTCTCCAAAGTTGAATGTTTAACCCTGTGGTGGTGGTTCAACAGGCTGATTTGATGCCCAAACTTTCATAGCCTTGGTAGAGTGTAGTGACCTCATGGACAGCTCTAAAGTGCCACAGACTATTGCCTCAGAAGGGGTCCTAGCCACCTATAGAGTGACAACAAAAGACAGTAAAGACCCTGGAGATGATGAGCTCTCACCATTACATGAGCCTTTTGACGAGAAATTTGCTAAGCTGTTGCTGGAGGAAGGGAAAACCATAGAGGACTTTAAGAAATTATTCCTGCCACCTGGGGGGTGTTCCTTCCCCAACACCCCCTCCCACTCCAACACCTATTACTGCCCCACCTTCTGTGCTGGTGCCAATGCTGGCCCCTATATCTGTACTTGCCATTAGTCCTGACTCCTACTGAAGGCTGAGAATCTTCTCAGGCACCCTCCCCACCCCCAGGGGGAGGATGACTCGGAGACTTGGATCGAAAATGTTGCCCACTTGGTACCCGAGTGGCAGTGTGTGGAGGCTGAGAAGCGGAAAAGAATCATAGAAAGTTTGAGGGGCCCTGCCCTTGAAGCCATTACATTTTTGAGGTCCACGAACCCTAATTCATCTGCTCAGAAGTACCTATCTGTACTTGAAGACAATTTTGGGAGCATTGAGTCAGGGGAGACTTTGATGTGGAAATTCCAAGATACCAAACAATGGAAGGGGAAAGTATGTCTGTGTATGTTACTTGCCTAGAAAGAGCTCTGCAGAAAGCTTACTGGAAAGGTGGGGTAACCCCAGTGATCTGAACCGTGTGAGATTGGGGCACATGCTGCAACATGCCAAGAATTCTAAACTGCAGATCATCCAGTTAAGGCTCCAGGATAGGAGAGGTAACCCACATGACTACTGTGACTTGATAAAAGAACTCCGGGAGGTAGAAGGTGAAGAAGGAGATTGTAATTATGGGGTGAGTGTAGCACAAGTGATCATGGCACCGGAAGGCCCTTCCAAAATGGAGACCACTATGAGTGTCCCATCTTGGGCTAAACTGTGGGGGGGGAGGAGTTGCTGAAGGAAGTCAGAAAAGTACAACAGGGTGTGTTCACTGAGGTATCCCCTGCTGACAGAGACCCTGGCCCCTGTCAGGACGTGACTGTTATGGGGTTGGGGGTGTACCCTTAGGCATCCTCTGCTGAGGGTGGCTTCTCGGCTGAGCTCAAGGAATTGATTGCCACCTTAAAGGAACTTTTGAGACATGGTACACTACCAGCAGAAGTCATATCACAATTTCCCATTGATGCTCCAGAATCCCCTGCTATGTTTTCCCCAAGGATGCCCCAAGAGCCTGTCATTTGTCACAATTGCAGCATATGAAGCAGGAATGCCGGTCTCAGAAGGACTTAAAGAAAGTGGTGAACCTGCTTCAAGAAGAGCTTCAGAAAATGAGTCAGTGGTCAAGGGGTGCACGAAATGACCACAGTGAAAGGTTCGGCCATCCTAACTCAAACCCCTCTGTGGCTAAATTGTCTGTCCAGGCCCCTGCTGTTGTCCCTCCAGAATGGTCCAAAATAGTGGGCCCTTCAATGAAGACTACCATGGCTGTGAATGGTATTCCTACTCGGGCTTTGCTTGACAGTGGGTCACAAGTGACCATTGTATTTCAGGACTGGTATAACAAATACTTATCTGATGTGCCATTACAATCCCTGGAAGGCCTACATGTGTGGGGGCTGAGTGACAAAACTTATCCCTACCTAGGATATGTCCACCTCTGGTTGTCTTTTCCTGCAACTGTAACTGGTGTAGAGGAGCAAGTAGAGACGCTGGCCCTAGTGTGTCCCCCCACCAGACTGTATGATGGGTTCCCCTGTTAATTGGAACAAACGCCCACATGTTTAGGAGACTAGAACAACTCTGCTATGAGAAACAAGGGCAACTGACTGGATGGGCCCAAAGAACTTCAGCCTTAGTAAAAAGGGCATATGACTTACAACAGAAACCCAATGAAGAGGACCCAGATGAGCCAGTGGGGATAGTGTGGAAAAAGGAACCTGACTCCTTGGTATTGGCCCCCAATGCCCAGTGCACAATCCATGGAGAAGTCCACCTAAAGAGAAACAGAAAGAATAAAATATTAATGTTGGATGCACCAGGTGATGGAAAGTTGCCAGAAGGATTATTGGTTAAACCCAGCATCTTGCCTGCCTGTGCCCGTGCCTATGCATGACAAGTGAGAGTCCAGATTCAAAATGTGTCAGATCGGGAGGTCCAGGTGAACAGAGGGTACAATCTAGCTACAGCACACTGTGCAGACACTGCAGTATTACCCAATAACAAGTACTCTGGCCAAAAGGAGAGAGTGACCCAGGACTTATTTGACTTTGGTGACTCCCCACTGCCAGCTGAATGGAAGGCTAGGATTAGCAAGAAACTCGTCCAGAGAGACCAAATGTTTTCGTTAAAAGAATGGGACGTGGGGTGTATCCAGGGTGTAGAGCATCATATACACCTGCTTGATGACCAGTCATTTCGAGAGAGATCCTGACGCCTCGCCCCAGCGGTCATAGATGATGTGAGGAGAAACCTGCAGGAAATGCTCTCTGCTGACGTGATACAGGAATCAAGGAGCCCATATGCCTCTCCCATTGTGGTTGTGCATAAGATGAATGGGTTGGTAAGGATATGTGTGTTGATTATAGAACCCTGAACCAGCGGACTGTCCCAGATCAATACACCATGCCCCTTAGACAAGATGCCCTGGATTGCTTGAATGGGAGCAAATGATTCTCAGTATTGGATCATCGCAGCGGATATTAACAGATTCCGATGGCCATGGAGGACCGTGAGAAAACCGCCTTCATCTGTCCTTTGGGGTTCTTTGAATTTCTGAGAATGCCACAGGGGATTTCGGATGCCCTGGCCACCTTTCAGTGACTGATAGAACGTGCGGTGGGAGATATGAACTTGCTGGAATGCCTAGTATACCTAGATGATGTCATTGTGTTCGGATGTACATTTGAGGAGCATGAGACCTGACTGTTTAAAGTGCTGGACCAATTGGAAGACTTAGGCCTCAAGTTGTCCATCGACAAGTGCCAGTTTTTTCAAACCTCCGTGAAGTATGAGGGGCACATAGTATCTGCAGAAGGAATAGAGATGGCCCCAGCCCCATAACTTGAAAGAACTACAATGTTTTCTGGGGTTCTGTGGCTACTACTGCAGGTTCATAAAAGACTATTCAAAAGTGATTCACCCGCTCCTGAATCTTACCCAGTGTTACCCCCCCACCAACTGTAAATACAAGAAAGGGGCTGTCAAAGAGCCAGAGGAAGTGTACTTCCGCACAGGTGAACCTTTTGGGCCCCACTGGACACCCAAATGTGAAGCAGCCTTCCACGAAGTCATATACCAGATCACCCACACCACCATCCTCACCTGTGCTGACTCTAACAAGCCCTATGTGCTGCATATGGATGCTAGTCTGCAGGGCCTAGGAGCTGTGCTGTATCAAGACTATGAGGATGGTTTGAGACCAGTCGCTTTCGCCAGCAGGAGTTTGCCTCTATCAGAGCAAAACTATCCTGTACACAAACTGGAGTTCCTTGCCCTAAAATGGGCCATCATTGATCAGTTTCATGAGTACATTTATGGGGCAAAGATATTGGTGAAGACTGACAATAACCTGTTGACCTTTGTACAGACTTCAGCTAAGTTACACGCCACTGGGCACCGGTGGCTCTCTGCCTTATCAACCTATGATTATTCTGTGGAATACAGACTGGGACTGAACCATATCGATGCTGATGCTCTGTCATGAAGGCCCACTTTCAAGAGCGATTGGGTTAGGCTGTCATAACCTGACATCCAAGCATTGTGCCAAAAGTTTGACAGAGATGAACAAATGTCTGCGGACACAGTGGACTGTCTTGCAGATTGCTTGGGTCCTCCTGATACCTGCATACCGGCTGCCTATTGCCATTTCTCTGCTCTAGATATTAGTGCACTACCTCAACTTGACAATGACAGTATTCAGTGGGCTTAATCCCAAGTTTCTATGATTCAACCCACACTTGATGCCCTGCGTGCAGGGAAAGATGTGTCTATGTTCCATTCCCCTGGCTTGCAAACTGCCCTATTGTTTAAAGAAGACCCCAGGTTGAAGTTACTCAATCCGTTGTTATACAGAGAGACAGTGGATTGTAGTGGTCAAGTAGACAAGCAACAGTTGGTCCTGCCCATGGCCTTTAAACACTCGGTACTGAGGTCCCTCCACAATCACATGGGGTACCTCGGTATTGACAGGACTCTTGACCTGGTACGATCTCAATTCTTGTAGCCCAAGATGGGGGCTGATGTCGAGCACCATGTAAAGACCTGTAGTTGTTGCCTCCAAAGAAAAACCCTGCCTCAGAGGTCTTCCCCCCTTGTCAATATCACTACCAGCACCCCCAAGGAGCTGGTCTGCATAGATTTTTTGTGTTTACAACTTGATCAACAGAATACTGGCAATTTGTTAGTGGTTATGGATCATTTTACATGGTATGCACAAGGTTTTCCAACTTAAGATCCAAAAACCTCTACTGTGGCCAAGGTGTTAGTGGAAAAATTCTTCATCCACTATGATGCCCCCCAGCGGATCCACTCTGACCAAGGCAGAGACTATGAAAGCAGGCTAATCAAAGAAATGCTCTCTCTGTGGGGGGTGCGGAAGTCAAGAACCACCCCTTATCACCCGCAGGGGGACCGTCAACCAGAACGTTTTAACCGCACCCTTCTAGACATGCTGGGCACCCTCCATCCAAAAGACAAGTATAAGTGGAGCCAGCAGATTAGCATCTTGGTACACGCATACAGTTGCACCAAAAATAATGCTACTGGGTTCTCCCCCTACCGCCTAATGTTCGGGAGGGAGGCCAAACTGCCAGTTCATATCTGCTTTGGGATGTCTCCTGATGGGGTCTGAGCTGAAATCTACCTGCAGCATGTGCAGAAACTGAACTGAAAGCTCAATTGAACCATGCATATCAACTGGTCCAGACAATGGCCACCAAGAGAAATCTCACCAACAAAGAGAGGCATGATAAGAAAGTAAAGGCTCAAGAGCTATGGCCTGGAGACTGTGTATTGTTATGCAATTTGAGACTACATGGCAAGTACAAATTGCTGATAGGTGGCACCATCTTCCTCATGTAGTAGTTGGAAAGTTGGATGATCTGAAAGTGTACAAGGTACATCCAGAGAATAACTCCAAAGCAGTCAAGACCATGCACCGTAACCAGTTGTGCCTATCGGCCAAGTTATTATTGAAGCTGAGCCAGCAGATATTGTCTCCCCTGGGCCGGTGACTCATGCTGCTGCAAAAAAGAGACAGAGTCAACCTACCCCAGTAGTTACAGATTTAAGGTTTCCCCTGCATCATGCCCAGAATGATAGTGACTGTCAGTCCACCTCTGATGAAAGTGACTATGGTAATGCCGATTATCCCTCCTATGAACTGAGTCAGTTGTTTCTTGGAAATCCTATGCAGAATCATGGGGATGAAGCTGGGCCTTCTGGACTGTCTAACCCCCCAACTTTGTCCTTGGAGCCAATGCTTCCTGAAAGTGAAGTGCAAAGTATCACGTCTGAGGCTGCGGATTCCCTGTGTTTAGTGGAACTGTGTGACTTGCCCGAAGATGGGGCTGATGGTTTGAGTGTCTCTGGTGACACACCAGAACTTGAACAACAGTATGAGAGTTCTGACAGCCCACCTTCAGTGCCACAAAGCCCAATTGTGCCAGAACCTTCTCTAAATGAGCCAAGTGTTGTGGAAACAGAGCCTACAGAGCAAGGAGCCGACAGTGCTCCCAGTTTGCAATTCCCATCAGTGTAGAGGCACCCCTCATGAATGACGAAAGCTCCAAAGTTAGTGCGGAAAGTGCAGGGACTGTGGCTGTTCCCTCCAGAAAGACTGGCCAAGCTGTCAAGCCAGTATTGCACTTCAGTTATGATTCTCCTGGGAGGCCAGTGGATTTGCTTCTCAATGTGGTTCACAAAGGTGTTTGTATTTCTCAGAGCTGACTACCCAAACTGAGCTTAATGGCCAATTCCAAGTTAATTGTTCTTCCTTCTCAGTATGGTGCCCCTGCCCCATCCAGCCCCAAGTTAGCTGATAGTGAAGGCCCCCCCTCCTACATTGTTTAATGTACAGGAAGTTATAACATGAATCAGTATTGTGATGTTACAAGTATGTTAATCATAGTGGAATCAGTATCACATGTATGAAACGTGCATAAGTATTGTCATTATGAATATAGTATCATGAAGTGTAGTGAATATGTATAGTAAAGTAATACGTTTATGTTAACTGATGCATGATAGTAAAGACTTGACACGGATGCCAAGTTTTCTCCATGCAGGGAAGGGTGTAACCCCCCTACAAATGGGGGTTGCTGAAAAGTCTTCCTTGAGCTTGCCTAAATGCTTACTGCCAGGCTGGTGTTCTGCATTTTAGCAGTTTAAATTTATTGCCAGAGAGTGCCTGTATAGCCTCTGTGTACTGTCTCTTTAAGAGCTGCCAGTCATAATTAATCTGAAAGAGAGCTCTGTTAGAAGATGTACTTGTTTGCTGATCATTTGTTAGAATAGTAATAATATTGCAGTTTGTTTTAACCTGCCTTCTTTGCAGCATGGGCAGTTCCGTTTGTTTCCATCATCTTGGTCCTGGACTGTCAGAATGGGTCAATCAGTACATTTGAAATTCTAAAATGGAGCCTGTCTACAGGGGCTTGGTGGGGCTAAAACTTGTAGGAATTGTAGTTTTGGGCTTTTGGCACCTAAAATATCCTGGAGGGGAAGCCCTTGTTGTGACTGACAGACAGATTTGCCAACCAAACCTTTTGGATCTTGGGGAAAGTCCCACACTGCTTGTAGTTTCAGTTAGATCTGAGTTACGAAGTGAACAAGTAACAGCTCAAGATAGTTTGAGCAGCAATCCATAGTGGATTTGCATGGGAGAACTGTGGAAAGGCCTGAGTTTGGCCTGCATGCCTGCCTGCTGTTCCTGAGAGGGAACATGTGCTTTTTTCGGACTGAATCCGAATTTGGAGAGCGAATTAAGCCACTGAATTGTTACCAGGCTTTAACCTGAAGAAGACCGAAGATTTGTTGAATGCGATCGGCCTGTCAGGACTTCCAGCTACCTCTGAACTCCCGGATTGTGCAGAGACTCTGTAATTGCGACCGGAGAGCCATTTGCCTGGTACAGTGGAATTTCCTTACATGTGAATATGCTGTGTGCTTATAGTGGGTCGTGATTTGGTTCCCCACTGTGTGTCTGAACTGTGTTTTGCTTGCTGGAGGCTGTATCCAGCTCCACAGACTGAATCCATATCCATTTCTGTTTGCCAGGGCCCTGCTACACTGGCCCAGCCAGAATACCTGCTACACAGAGAAAGTCATCAACGAGATGACTGGGGATCAGCCCCCTGCTCTATGCTTTGAATAGGAATGATGCCTCAGTGATTCGTGTGGGCCCTGCTTCTCCGGGTACTCCAGCTCAACAGCCTGCAGTCTCAATTTTATCCTGCCTATGTCCAGTATTGGGTATTGTGAGTAAACATCAGGGTAGCTCCCTGCAACAACAGCTAAATCTAAAAGCATTGTCATCTGGTTATCTTGTTGTCTTTTCTTTCATGAACTGAGCCCTCCAGCTCCGAATTACAAATACTGTGTGTTGTGCATGTTGCTTTCTTCCATCACAGGGCCCCAACCAACTGCAACGTTCCTGGCTAGCCCGCCATTTTCCTACCTGGGTACCCAGAGTGTGTGACTGTGTAGGGACTCTGAACTGCATGCATAACTGTCTGATTAATATAGCTTTTAAGCAAATCAACCTGATTACATCCCTCCCTTGTTCAGGTCCCCTGAATAAATCAGATTTAACTTTGTTTGCATTTAACCTGACTGTGGTTCCAGTTTGTGCCAAACGTATTGTACTGTTGCTATTTGCTGTGCTTAACCTTGTTTTACAAGGGGTCCCCAGGGTCAAGCTAGAGGAACCAGCCCTGGTGGTAAGTGCAAACAGTGTGGGTAATTGCCTGGTGAATAAGGGTCATTGTGAAAGTAATTATTGTATATGGTTCAGGCCACTAGATGGGAAAGAGGGGGGTTACAGTATCTTGGAGGGCTGTGCCCAGGTTAGCTTGACCACTAACAACCCTGACCTCCAGGTGGAGGCACCCATTTTATTACCCAGGCCACTTAACCTGCTACTAGTCAAGCAGGCAGGGGTAGTGGCCCTTGGGATAGCGCCACCTAGGGGTTACATCTGTTTCAATATTTTCTTTTCGGATCAGATGGCAAATGTTAGTGCACAAGTAAAACATGTTTTGGAGCAGGGTGAAACATTGTTTATGTCAGTATGAAGTCAATATTTGGTTCAGTGTTTGGTGCATAGTGTAGTGCTTGTGTATGTTTATGAACTTGAAGTTATGAACTTGGAGTTTGACCTTTCGCTATTCCCACCCTTGGTAGAAATGCTGGGTAGGTGTAGGGAATAGAAGGACCAGCAGCAAGGGTGCGGAGAGTGCCTGTGGAGGAGGAGGAGGAGGAGGAGGAGAAGGAGGCAGGGGAGGATGGTGGGTGATTTCAAAATGTTCCAAGTGTAGCTAATGGAAGTTGGCTAGCTTAAGTAGGGAATGTGGGAGGAGCTATTTCCCCACACTGAACCACAGGTTTTTAGCCCTCGCATTCAATGTTTGGTGCATAGCATAGTGCTTGTGTATACATATGAACTTGAAGTTATGAACTTAAAGTTTGGCCTTTCTCTATTTCCACCCTTGGTAGGAATGCTAGGCAGCTGTAGGGAATAAAAGGCCGAAAAAGATTAAAGGTTAGATATTACCTCTTCCAGCTCACAGAGAATGTGACCAGTAGCATGCAGGAGAGGAAAACCCCCCAGGTGGAGGAAACCTCTGAGGACCCATGGCTACTGACCTGACCATCCTCCGGGCACTCTACGAGGAGATAATCTTAAATGATTTTCACTGAGTTTTTGGTTCTGGTTAAGCTGAAGAGTCTTATTCTCTGAACTGTTGTTAGGTTGATGAGTCATAGCCTTTGAATATTTGACAGTGCGAGTAGGAAGGTCATTTCTGGAAGATGAAGGAGAATCCAAGTTGGAATGATGTCCAGATGAAGGAAGATGGGTGGTTAAACGATGTCCAGGATTTCTTTTGTGGTATTTGGTATTAGGCTCTCGGAGGTATATGTAAGGTGAGATACATTCAAACATACGGATGAGCATGAGTTTCTATCTGGGGTGCTGGAGTTCAATGCTTGAATATAATGATATGAAGGGGTGCTGTAGTCAATTGGTAGTGATTAAGAGAAAGTAATAGTGCTTTGGAGCAGCTGAAGTTATAATTTTTTATTTATTTATTAATTTAATACTTCAGAAATTACCTTTGAGGTGTGAGTTCTTTTACAAAGGTTCCACATCAAGAGACAATACAACAGATACAATGGTTCAATTCACAAAGCCAGAAATACAGGTAACTAACAAATGAATGCTAGCTGGACACTACATTAGATGAGAACTTGATTACAAGCAGTTGCAAATTATAAGACTGAGAAGTAAAAAAAAAAATAGCTGTCTTGGAACCAGGTATTGTCACATGTTTCAGGTCCTAATTCTTCACGATAGTAGCAGGTATTGGGAGGAGATAACCTGGCTCAGTCCCGGAGGTGTGAAGGAGAGATTGGAGCTAGGAGAGCACCAGGTGAATAGGCGTAGTAAAATGGAGGTCAGCATAAGGTAAGGGCAGGTTAGGGTGGTGAGACAGGAGAGAGGTGGAGAGGCAAAATTGTGGTGGTAGGGGCAGGAAAATAGGAATGGAATTGAATTATAGGAGCTAGGCATGCAGAGAGGGGGGTAGGATGGAACATAGGTAGGAGTAGGAACTAGCCTGCAGTGGATCAATATCCTAAAGGGTGGAGTTAGGGAGTCTGATCTCCCACAGTGGAGTTACCTAAGTGAATGGCAAGTGCCTTTCAGTGGAAGTGGGAGTGCCTTAAGCAGTCCTGCATTCACACATTCTAGTACTGATTAGGAATTGCTTCAGGTTATGCTTAAAGGTAGAGAAGTTCTTAGTGTTGATTACTTTGGCTGGGAGCTCATTTAGCCAGAGGGGAGCTCTGTAGGTGAACAAGTGCTGTCCGAGATATGTCCTCATGAAAGGGGATGCATAGGGAGCCTCTAACCGTCTCCCTTGGGTTGTACTGTTGGTGGGTCAGTATGATGAATTGTTGGATACAGGGGGGTGCAAGGACTAGTTGGGCTTTTTTACCTAGTAGGAAAGTTTAAAATTTGATCCTGCCACTAAGTGAAAGCCAGTTAGATTTTTCATACAGGGCACACATGTGGGTAAGTTTATCTGCCCCATGGACTAGCTTACATGCATTATTGAGTACTCTAGCCACCTGTTTTAGGGTAGTTTCTGAAGCAGCATTGTTAACTACCAGGCCATAGTCAATTATTGATATGATAGAGCTGGTGATGAGGTGACGAAGAGGCGAAGGGCTGCAGGCGTAAGGTACTGACGGTGCCCATATAAAACCCCATGTCTGATGTTGACTGCCTCTGCTACCTGTTTGATATGCATTTAGAATGACAGGGTGTCATCTATCATGATCCTTAGCTATTTGAAACAGTCGACTTGCTCCAGTGGGACTGGCTTGTTGTTGGTAATGGTGAGAAGAGGGTGTCTTGCTTTGTGTTGGTAGCTTGAGATGAGCATGGCTTTTGTTTTTTTGTAGTTGAATAGCAGCTTTTGTTGGTGAAACCAGTCTTCCATTTTGTGAAAGGTGGCCTGGAGATTTTGTTGTAGTTGAGCAAGCGGGGGATGGCAATTCATAATGACTGCATCATCAGCATACAGAATGATTTTGCTAGTGCAGGCATCAGGGAGTGCATTTAGAAATAAACTAATAAGCAGCGGGCCAAGTATGGACCCTGGGGTACTCCCAGGTAGACTTCTCTAGCAGTAGTGACAGCAGCCCCTATTTTTACACCCTATGATCTACAGCATAGGTAGTTGTGGAACCACCTTACAGAGGTAGTTGAAAGTCCTAGAGCCTGCAGCTGCTGTGTGAAAAGGCAGTGGTTGACTGTATTGAATGCTTTGGTGAGATCAATAAAAATGTATCCCACAAGCAAACCTCCATCCAGTGTCCTATGCACAAAGTCAGAGAATTCAACCAAGGCAGTTGACGTGCTATGGCTCTTCCTGAAGCCATGCTGCTGAGTACTTTGAAGACTGTATTTTTGCAGGTAATCGGTGATTTGGTCGGCCACTAATTTTTCCAGTGCTTTTGAGAGGAGGAAGAGGATTGAGATAGGCCTATAGCTTGAGGTGCTTGTGTGATCCCCACTTTTCTCTACTAGGGTCACTAGAGTACGTTTCCAAACTGAAGGAAATTTAAAAAAAGCACATCCAAGAAGAGCAACTGTTGCTAGTTCAGTTTAAAGAAAGAGTTGGCAAATACAATTGAAATGCATAAATGCAAAGGAGCCCACGGCTACTGTACCCCAGCGCTCTGGGTCTTACTCATGGCCCTTCATCAGGGGTGTGGCCTGAATGCTACCAGTGCTGTTTTTATTTCCAAAAATTTAAAGTGACACTTGCAGTGCAAATCAATTTCACATACATGAAAACTGTTGTGAAAAATGTGTCAAATATTAAATCCAACAAACAACTCATGCACACTACAGTGCAGGCACTATCTTACACAAAGTTCATGATAAAAATATCAGATCATTTAAATCTAAATTTTGTATTTTGACTGATACAATTTCTCAGGCTCAACAAATCTCAAACTCATTTCTGCAGTCATTAGAATAATTCAGAGCAAAGGAGGAGGAGTGAGGAAGTAAGCAGAAGTAGAGGGGGACAGGAGAAGGGAAAAGGGGAAAGGGGAAAAAAGGGATTACAGGCAGGAATATAGAAAGACACACAGAGAGGAAATATTTTTTGATAATCACCATATTACATTATAAAAATACTGCTATATCTAAGTTATCATTTAATCCATTCGGATGTAAGGCTCTCATGGTATAAATCCAACTTTGTTCAAATTGTGCCAGTTTGTTTAATCTATCACCCCCTCTGGTACATTCTGGAATATGATCCAATCCCATAAACTTGAAACATTTTAAATCTTTCTGGTGAAATGTCTCAAAATGTACACCTATGGGAGTGTTCGCTTCTTTCTTTTGAATTGCATGTACATGCTCTTGCATACGTTCCCATAGTGTTCTTTTTATACGGCCAACATAAATATGCAGACATGTACATTGTACAATGTAGTCAACATATGTTGTCGAGCAATTGATGAAATATTGAATATTTATGCTTTTTTGTGGTAAAATAGGATGTTGAAATTTAGTACCTTGTTGGTTAAATTTACAAACATTACAATGCCCACTTTTGTGACATCCAGTAGGCTTTGTAGGCAACCAGGTTCTAGTCACTACACTTGGTTTCACATACAAACTGTGAGTCAGTAAATCAGACAATTTATTCCCCCTTTTATAAGAAACTACAGGTTTGTTTTCTATAATACCCCTTAAATCTGAAGCAGGTTCCAGCACATTCCAATGCTTTGTTATTATCTCAGTTACCTTACTGCTGATCGGATCGTATTGTGTGAGAAAGACTATAGACTGGTTGCCTATTGCAAAGTTATTCATATCTTTGGGTATTAATAGGGTATCCCTACAAATAGATTTGGCTTTCAAATAAGCCTGTTGAATCTGAGCTTCTAAATACCTTCTTGTCAAAAATCTATGTTTCAGGTCCTCACTTTCTTTTTCAAAATCATAAAGGCTAGTACAGTTTCGTCTGAGACGAATAAACTGCCCATATGGAATCCCTCTCTTTATATGGGCTAGATGGGCACTTGTGGCATGTAACAACATATTGCCAGAAGTTGGATTTCTATATGTGCAACTTGATGCCTTTTTTCCATCTGTCCCTTCCAACTAGTTTGTTTATCTACTAGTTGTATGGAAGGGTAGCATTGCATCAGCTTCTTTGTTTATTGACTTTCTAAATGCCAATGATATTGGTCTTAGATTCACTTTTGATATGCATGTTTCTAAAATATCTTTTTTGGATTTATAGTTGGAAGGGACTGATGGAAAAAAGACGTCAAGTTGCACATATAGAAAACCAGCTTCTGGCAATATGTTGTTGTTACATGCCACAAGTGCCCATCCAGCCTATATAAAGAGAGGAATTCCATATGGGCAGTTTATTCATCTCAGATGAAACTTCACTAGCCTTTGTGATTTTGAAAAAGAAAGTGAGGACCTGAAACATAGATTTTTGACAAGAAGGTATTTAGAAGTTCAGATTCAGCAGGCTTATTTGAAAGCTAAAGCTATTAATGGGGATACCCTATTAATACCCAAAGATAGGAATAACTTTGCAATAGGCAACCAGTCTATAGTCTTTGTCACTCAATGCAATTGGATCAGCAGTAAGGTAACTGAAATAAAAACAAAGCATTGGAATGTGCTGGAAGCTGCTTCAGATTTAAGGGGTATTATAGGAAACAAACCTGTAGTTTCTTATAAAAGGGGGAATAACTTGTCTGATTTACTGACTCACAGTTTGTATGTGAAACCAAGTGTAGTGATTAGAACCTGGTTGCCTACAAAGCCTATTGGATGTTACAAATGTGGGCATTGTAATGTTTGTAAATTTAACCAACAAGGTACAAAATTTCAACATCCCATTTTACCACAAAAAAGCATAAATATTCAATATTTCATCAATTGCTCAGAAACATATGTTGTTTACATTGTACAACGTACATGTCTGCATATTTATGTTGGCCGTACAAAAAGAACATTATGGGAACGTATGCAAGAGCATGTACGTGCAATTCAAAAGGAAGAAGTGAACACTCCCATAGGTGTACATTTTGAGACATTTCACCAGAAAGATTTAAAATGTTTAAAGTTTATGGGATTGGATCATATTCCAGAAAGTACCAGAGGGGGGATAGATTAAACAAACTGGCACAATGCGAACAAAGTAGGATTTATACCATGAGAGCCTTACATCCGAATGGATTAAATGATAACTTAGATATAGCAGTATTTTTATAATGTAATATGGTGATTATCAAAAAATATTTCCTCTCTGTGTGTCTTCTTATATGCCTGCTTGCCTTTAATCCCTTTTTTCCCCTTTCCCTTTTCCCTTCTCCTGTCTCCCCACTTCTGCTTACTTCCTCACTCCTCCTCTGCTCTGCATTATTCTATTGACTGTAGAAATTAGTTTGAGATTTGTTGAGCCTGAGAACTTGTATCAGCCAAAATGCGAACTTTAGATTTAAAAAATCTGATATTTTTATCATGAACTTTGTGTAAGATAGTGCCTGCACTGTAGTGTGCATGAGTTCTTTGTTGGATTTAATATTTTACACTTTTTTCACAATAGTTTTCGTGCATGTGAAATTGATTTGCACTGCAACTGTCCCTTTAAATTTTTGGAAATAAAAACAGCACAGGTAGCATTCAGGCCACACACCCTGATGAAGGGTCATGAGTAAGACCCAAAGCTCTGGGGTACAGTAGCCGTGGACTCCCTTGCATTTATGCATTTCAGTTGTATTTGCTGACTCTTTCTTTAAACCGAACTAGCAACAGTTGCTCTTCTTGGATGTGTTTTTTGTATGCGGTTTTGAATGAGCACCTGTCTCCCTGCAGAGCGCTCTCTTCCTGAGTGCTTTTTGAAGGAAATTTAGCAAGTGTGAGGGATTTATTGAACATTTTAATGATGGGGGCAAGCACTTCTTCCAAGGTGAGAGCAACCATTTTCATGTCAAGTTTATCGCTACCTTGTCTGGTTTTGCTGAGTACTTTTTTTACATATTTCCTATCCTCCTTGATGGAGATGCATTTAAAGTAGAAGTTAGGGTGCTTGTTATCCATGTAAGGGGTGGATTGAGGGGGTTTAGAGGCATTACGATGGTCCGGGATAGTATAGAGCTGAGGTCTGTAAAAGCTTTATTGAAGGAGTTGGCAATGGTGAGCAAGTCTTGGGTACTGGTTTAATTTATGTTGAGCATTGTAGGATGCTTTTTATATTCCTTCTCTAATAGTTCATTTAAGTTCCCCCCAAATCTCCTGCCATCACCCTAAGAACTCTCAAGTTGGTCCTTATAGAACTTTACTTTGGCTAGTCTTATAAGGTGTGTACAGTTATTTCTGTCCGCTCTATATCTCTGATAATCATTCTTCTTGCCTGTGTCCTTGGCCCTACTCCACAGATAGTCTCAGTCCCTCATTCAGTCAAGCAGGTCCCTGGTGATACAACCATTATAGGATCCCCAGGTTTTTCTTCTTCTTACTGGGGCAAAAATTTCACAGGTTGGATTGAACTTTTTTTTTTTTAATTGTTTAACTAGGAGTAGCACACTAAGCTGAAAGCTTTTTTACAGGTGCGACCTGGGAGCACAGGGAAGTTAAGTGACTTGCTCAGGGTCACACAGTATGCAAGTGGAAGCTGTGGGATTCAAACCCAGGTCTGGTTTGCTGAATGTCACCAGATTTGCAGCTCAGAGCCTTAAACCACTGCACTATATTGCCTCCCTTGTACTTGTCTATGAAGTACTGAAGAGCAAGGTCTATGTCCTGGATTTTGTCCAGAGGTGACCAGTCAATTTGGGCAAGCGCTGCCTTAAAGGAGTTAAGCAGGCCTCTTTTGAGGACCCTACTTTCCATCAAGGTTGGAGAGCCTTCTTGATTTTATTAGTAAAAAAGGCAGGTAACAGGCGAGTGGTCACTTAGGGAGTCAGGGTGAACTGTAACCCCTGATATCCTTGATGGGCAGCTTGCCAGGACCCAGTCTAGGAGTGTGCTATTGCCCCTCTTGTAGTTATATCTAGTGGGTTCAGTTACCACTTGGGAAAGGTCCAGACTGGCAACCAGGCCCTTCTGAGGATCGGTCTCCTTGCTGAGCCAAATAAGATTGAATTCTCCAGTTATTATGACTTCATTGTTCAATCGGAGCTGATTGAGCACCTCAATAACTTTTTCAAGTCCCTCTTTTGCCTTCCTGGGAAGTAAGTAAACTGTGGCTATTGTTAGGGACTTGTGCATCAAGTATGAGCTTAACTGCCAGCAATTCATGGTTACCAGAGCTCACTGATAGGGGGAGCAGGCACCCTTGGATAGTGTTCCTGACGTAGATCAAGCACCCTTCCCCTTTTACCAGCCCTGTCAGGCCTATATACTGCATGTCCTTGTAAAGAGACTGCATTATCCTTAATTTTTAGGGTTAGCCAAGTTTCTGTGAGACAGATGATGTCTGGAGAATGCTTGTGTGTCCATGCTTCAAAATGTGCTCATATTGCCATCAGGATCCCAATGTTCATTGATGCTATTTTCAGTCCTTCCTGTTCCTTTCCTACCTTAGACTGGTAGTTTGGCAGACCTGGATTGGGATGCACGTTCCCTGATAGCAAACGTAGTAATACTAGTGCCTTTTTTCCTGCAAGGCTAGTATATATTTGAGTCTTAACCCTTTTCCAGTACTGTTGGAGTGATTTTTTCATTGCCATGAATTTATAGGGAGAGTAAGAGGTACAGTGGTTGCTACATGGCTGACCCCTGTTGTTAGTTGCATTTCCATAGTTGAGGGGGAGAGTGAGGGATGCATTCAAACAAGGCATTATCAGGTGCGACCTTTTAGGGATTCTAAAAGCTTCATTATGAGATAGTACAATGTCCAGGTTTCCCTGAGTGGTCTCAGTGAATAGACAATCCAGGGGGGTATCAGATAGTAGCAGTAGGATATGCATCACAAATGGGCTGTGCTTCTGGGTTAGGGGCAAGCTGAGATAGTAGCGCTTGAACCCAGTAGGCAGCTTGCAGCTACTGTACCTTGCAATTACCTGGAAAACTGCATGCGAATTGGGTGGGTAAGTAGACCTCAGATTGTGATATTAAATTCAAGGCTGCATCGGTTAGCTCCTGCCAATTAACTCTCTTGCGATGAAGTTCTAGATCCACCTAAGGAAATTTTGTTATTTTTTCTATAAATACATATATATATATATATATTTTTTTTCTATAATTATTATTTAATGGTCAGATTTTTCTTTAAGACGGGCTTGGGCAGGAAAGTCAGACTAGCCTTGGAGAGGGTGTTAAGGAGGCAGGCCTGTACCACCCATCACTACCCATAGCTCCAGGGGAACTAGGGCTTTGAGGGATTATGGTGGGGAGGGTGTTAGTGAAATTAATAGGTCTGATCAGGTTATTACAAAGTGTGACCGCCAGGATGGCCTAGTGGCTAGGGTTACCAACTGTGGTGTAAAGGGTCAAGTGATTGTTTCCCAGTCAGCACAACTAGGTTGGAGTGGTAGGATATTCTAAAAAGGTGGGCAGATTTGGGAGGGATATAGCAGGTGAGGCACCTTTGGCTTAGGCTGTTGTGGCTATTTATGTTAGGGGTGAAGTAGGTAAATATCAGGTGCAGCAGTGACTTCTAGTGGCCTATGATTATAAGCTGCAGCCAGGAAATTGGGGAGAGTGTTTCAGGATGGATGAGTCATGTGATCAGTCACATGACCTGGACTACCTATAAGGGTAGTGTCCACCCAGGATGGGTAGGTGGGGCAGTTGCCACAGTAGCAGCGATGAGCTAACACAGGAACACTCTCTCTGTGTTTCTACCTTGATAATTTGGCTACAGGGATCCTTCATTGCTCCTTGGGGTGGGAGGGGAGATTGTGTGTGGGCAGCCTGAAAGAATGGAAATATAAACCATGTTAAAAGGGATTAGGAGGTTAGGAATCTACTTTCAAAATTGGTCCTTTCAAGAACTGTCTTTGACATCACCTAGCCAACCTCAGCAACTGTGACTGCCGCACTTAGTCCTGGTGTCCACCTACTTATAACTATCCTGCCTTTTACTGACAAGGCCCTCCTGGACTGTTAATTTGTGTGACCACTAAGTCCATGGTCATCCGCAATGTTCCAATACTTTATTTTGGAAAAACCACCACCATTATCCCTTGTTTAAAGGCAACCTCCTCGACTGCTCTTCTACTTTTTTTCTTCCTCCATGTATTGCCTGTTATGCCGCTTTTCTCATCGCTATCCTAGTCTGCCTCTAACTGGCTTTCTCTGCTTCTTGACCTGCCCACTAACTTCTGAATTTCTCTTAACCCTAACACTTAATTTTAGTTTTAGTATGTATTGTATGTTACTAGTTTTTCTTGTCAAGTGTCCTGGGTTTATTGTATCTCACCCCGCCTGCTTATTTGTACCCAATGTATTTGTGCCTGTTACTCCCTCCTCTGTATGATTCCATTTAGGATATGGAGCCTTTGTAAAAGAGCCCCTGGCTCAAAGGTCTTAATTCTGAGACTCAATAAATCAAATAAATAAAGGAAACAAAGGCTTGAGGTCAGGGCAGGAATAGAGAACGAAAGGGAGGGGGTTTCAGCTTGAACTTGGCCAAGGTCCGCACTGCACATGCACAGCAGAATCAATGCAGTGGCGGCAACATTAAAAAACAAGTCTTAAAGTAGCAGCAGTTTTATGATGGCAGGCAGGTCCAGGAATGTTGGTAGATTAGGAAAATATTGATTCGATTCCAGAGGTATAATTAAGGTGGCGCTGGAGCACTGGAATCGATCGATGGAATAGTGGAGGATTGAGAGGTGGATGGTGGAACTGGAATCCCACAAACAATGTGAGCAATGGGTGGAGGAGACACAGTAGAATGGAGGAATGGTTACTAGAAGCCTGAAGCGAGGATGGATCCAGGGAACGAAATCAATGGATGGTTGAGCACTAGACGGTGATGCACGTGAAGGCCCCAAAAGGTATGGTAAGGTAGGTAAAGTAAATTTTATTTTTCTGGCAACCAATCCCGGAGGCTCTGGGAGCCATACAAAAAACACAAGCTCAATTTATACATACAAAACTATTTATACAAATCGCATAAATATATAAAACCCTCTAAATTTTAAAAAGGTCTAATGACACTAGTGTCAAACAGAGTCTGAGAAAGCCTGATTAAACAAATAGAACTTCAGGCTGGTCTCAAAGACCTCTACTGACGGGGCCTCCCTCACCAAGAACGGGAACGAATTCCATAAGACAGGACCGGCGACACTGAAAGCTCGATCGCTGGCAGTTTTTAATCTTGACCTAAGAATCGTCAGGAGGCCCCTCGAGGAGGACCAGAGGGGCCGAACCGAGGCAGCAGGTTTTAGAAGGTCAGCCAGGTAACAAGGGCCCAATCCATGTAGGGCCTTACAGGTGAGCAAACCCACCTTGAAGAGCACCCTCCATTGAACTGGTAGCCAGTGCAGTTCACTCAGCACCAGGGTGACATGGCAGTACTTCGACTGACCTGTCAACAACCTGACAGCTGCATTCTGCACTAGCTGCAGTTAACAGAGGGTGTCTCCAGAGACCCCGAGGTAGAGCGCATTACAGTAGTCTAACCTGTATGTGACAAATGCATGCACCAAGGTGGGGAGGTCCAGAGGTAGAATCAAATGCCTAAACCTGGCGATATTTCTCAGATGAAAAAAGCTTCCTTTAACAATGGCAGACACCTGATATTCCATTGTCATACCGCTGTCAAATATCACGCCAAGACTACGCACCTTAGAGGAAGCCTTCAATGGGACTGACCCTAGAACAAGTCCAGTGTCTGCCCCGGGGGCAACCCCATCCACCTCCTGTTCGACTCCACCACCAGTACCTCCGTCTTATCAGGGTTCAGTCGCAACCAGCTGGAGGCCATCCAGTCATTGATCTCTGCCAGACAGTTGTTTAATACATCCACCGCATTTGATGTTCCAGGGGCAAAGGATAAGTACAGCTGGGCATCATCGGTATAGCAATGAAATCCGAAGCTGTACTTCCTAATGATCTCTCCCAGGGGTAGCATATACATGGCAAACAACATCGGTGATAACACCAAACCCTGAGGTACCCCACAAGACAGAAGGTTAAAAGATGAGGAAACATTCCCCATCACCACCTTCTGTCTTCTGTTTGTCAAAAAGGACTTGAGCCAGTGAATGGCAGTGCTGGTGAGTCCACAGAAGTCCCTCAGATGGTCCAGCAGCACCTGATGGTCCACCATGTCAAAAGCTGAGGAGAAATCAAGTAGAATGAGAATTGTCCCCTCCCCTCGATCTCTCGCCCTGAGGAAAGCATTTTGCACCCAAACTAATGCGGTTTCTGTTGAATGTCCTGCATGAAACCCTGACTGGAGTGGCTCATAGATATCAAATGCCATGAGGTGATCACCCAACTGACACACCACAATCTTCTCCACCACCTTTCCTAAAAATGGAAGGTTGGAGACCGGTCGATAATTCGCCTTGATGTCAGGGTCCAATGATGACTTCTTCAAGAGGGGTCTCACAAGCACCTCCTTCAAAGCATCTGGGAAAACCCCCTCCAGCAAGGAACACTGGACAATCAAGGTGAACACTGGCCCAACAGCGTCGACATATCCCACTAAGATACGCATCGGCGCCGGGTCCAGTTCGCAATATGTTTGCTTCAGTTTTGAGATCACCTCAATGACATCAGCCACCTCCACTGGTTTAAACTCCCCCCAACCGAGCGGGGTGCTTTGTTGACCATCCTGGCAACCACTGTCGGCCATAGTATGGGCCACTGGTGGAACACCCTGCCTGATGGCAAACACCCTGTCTGAGAAAAAATGAGCAAACTCATTGCACAAGGCCTCAGAAACTGCTATTTTCAGCTGAAGACAGGCAGGATGTAATAACCTGTCCACAGTCCAAAAAAGCATTGCTGGTCAGTTTCCCCCAGCAGCAATCTCCCTGGACAGGAACATTGCCTTCTTACGGTTGATTGTCCCCAGTACACACCATAGTGTGCACGCAGGGCCAGTTTGTCTGCCTCCAAGCCGGACCCCCGCCAGCAGCGCTCCAACCTCTGACCCTTGATCTTCAAAGCCTTGAGCTCCCCATCAAACCATGGGGACCTCAAGTGAGAAGATCAGGGTCATACACGGATTGGTGCAAGGGAGTCGAGTGTCTCAGTCACTGCTTTATTATAGGCATCAACTGCCTCACCCACACCTCCCCTGCATGCACTGTCCACACTAGATAGGTTTGCCAAAAGGAATACAGAAGGAGCATGTCCAGGAGGCAATCCAGATCCAGGCTGAAGAAGAGGAAGGAGATGAGTGATGATAAAAAGGGATTCCTTTACGGATCTGTACAATGGGAAGGAAGGAATAATGAGGACCTTTAATTGGATCAAGAAATTTGGAAAGTTGAAAAGGTAATCCAAGAGCATGTAAGGATGGCTATGGTGGAAATTCAGGATACAGAAATTGGAGAAGCTAGACAAAGTGATGAAATTCTGGATGTTCGAACATAGTCAATGGGTCCAGGTTCAATAATTTCACTACAGAGCGCTATGAGGAAGCGTAAAATCCACCGAGCAATGAAGCGGTAATCATCTGTTATCGAAAAGGAATAACTGAACGGACTGGACGATGTGGACCTGTCTTTTGAGTCTTCGATGATGTAGTAGGGTCAATCCTTGAAACTGACAGAGAGGTCAAAGTAGGAGGAATACTGAGCTGAGGAATAGGTTGGAAAGATATCCAGGAGTGCCTCCCAGGCAGAGACAGAGATGGAGCAGCAGAAGAAAGGTGGACAAACTGGGATTCAAAAAATTGTTGGAAAAACAGTGGAGGAGAATTCCCAACCCTGGCAGACAAGAAGCCCACCTTTGCTCAATACCCCATGAGGCAGAGCTTGGAACAGAGACTGTGGAAGGATGGAACGGTGGTGCAAACCAGAGCAAATGATGAAATGGCAGTACAAACTAAAGACATTGAACAGGCTCCCATCCCTGGCAGATGAACAAGCCCCACCTTCAAGCAATACCCGAAAGGCAGAGCTAGGGACAGAGACTGCGGAATGATGGAATGATGGTGAGGCAGCAGGAGAAAAGAATGGAGAAGGCAGACATAAATTTGTCATCATCAACGGACTGCAAATGTATGTGATTCCCAGCTTGATACAGTGCACTGGAAGGTGGACAATGTATGTCTGCAGTACCCAGCGCTGGGATGGAATAGGTTACTTATCCACGATAGTGACCCAAAGAGCATGTGGAGCAATATAGCCATAGTAGCCCCAGGCCATGAAAAAGTGCCTAAGCTTGATGGCCAAAAACAACAAGGAGGCTGTGCAGAAGCGGAATAGGAGATCCCATTAATGACATGGAAAAGCAGTAATGGTGGTCAAAATGAGGTCAGAGTGGGACAATAGACAGATATTGCTGTACAACAAAAGAGGAAGGATCTTATCTGTATGAGTCATGCTACCTCTGCATGTAAAATGAAATAGCATGGAAACTCTGGAATGAGCCAGGTATGCATGCAGCTCATGTGGGACACACGGCACTCAAGAATCAGAGAAGCATGATAGAGTTACCAGATAATAACTATTTAGTCTTGTGCATATTATCTGAATCCTCCTAGAGGAAAGCCAGTTCGCTGGGTTAAATGCGCCATGCTGAAATAACAGTATCTGCCAGTGGCAAGTGAGCAGTGTATATGTATTTCACAGTCCTTCAGGAACGCAGCTGAAGACCTTTCAATGAGTAGCAGCAGTAATATGAGGATTAAAACACACAGGAGATACAGGAGTAATGGATTCCAGAGGCCAGTGGTTTCAATACTGTGCAAAGGGTAAAGCAGGAGGGGCAGCAAAAAGATCAGTAAGTTGCTAAGTGGCATCGGAGAACTCCTAACTACAGCAATGGAGCTCTGGAGAGAAGGGTGCAGCTGGAAGCTTAGCATGGCAGATGACGTCACACCCAGAAGAACCGGCAAAGACATGGAGCGGTGGCTGGCAGTGTAGCAAAATGCCCAAAAAGAAACAGAGGAGATAGAGGAGGAATAGAAAAAACATACAAACAAAGTATAGGGGAAAGCAGAGCAGGAGGAGTGGGAAGGGAATGGATAGGGGAGGAAGCAACGGAAGGGAGAACAGCAAAGGTGGGGCAGAGGAGACAAACACGAAGACAAAAACAGGTGCAAGGATGGGGTAGAAATGAGCAAAAGTGAAGGACAAAAAAAAATGGAAATGAAGCACAGGCAGGAGAAATGGAGACCAGGAGAGGAGAGAGAGAAAGAACAGCAGGGAAAGCACTCAGCCACACCAGCAACAGAGTCACAGGAATCAGCAGCACGTAAATTCACAGACCAGCTGAGCTGTTTTCTAAATGCTCCAAGACCAGCTAATGAATGTTGGCTGGCTTCAGTAGGGGATGTGGGCGGAGGTATTCCCTCTCATTGAACCATGGGCTTTTGGCTCTCCCAATATGCTAAACGACTGAGTACCACATCTGTGGTAGATTGACTCCCCCTCCTGAAACAGGCTATGGCATCTTTATTTCTACCCCATAAAGTCTACTGCAGTAGCATTTTTGTCTTTTCTATATTCTATTTATATCCTTTCCACTGTTATGGGTAGGCCACCCATAATAAGTATCTTTATCTCCCTTTACTCTTCCTCTTTATATTCCTTTTCATCCCCTGCCTTATGCCTATTATCTAGCTTCAGACAAACAAAAGTATTTATACCTGCATAATACAAATCCAGTTTGTCTTTTCCTGGGCAGAGCATAAAGAATTAAAGCCCTAAATAAAGACAGTGATTCTAAATATGCCCCGTAGTGTATGTTTGCGCTATGGTAAAAGCCCTGTGGGGTAGTGAAATGAATCAGGCGACTGTCCACTGTGAGAAGTCACTTTCAGCTTCAAGAAAAGTTAAATAATGTTTTGGAGAAGAAAAATGATTCTGGTAGAGAGAAATACACTCCTCCTAGAGCTACATACATCGAGCACTGTGTGCTCTGTACGGAGAAACTTGCAGGCAGTACTAGAAATAAAATAGACTGTTCAATAGTCTGGTGATCCTTATGGTGTGACTGAGTCGGGAAAGTAAAAGTTGTCACTTTCCCTGACTTGCGTCTCCCGCATTGTAAACAGTCAGAAGGGAGGAACTCTCCCTTATGCAGAATGGGATCTCCACAGAATAAACAGAAAGGCTGAACTGTATAAAACTTGTTGCCAATATAAAAAGAAACGCTGCAGAATGAAATCTTTTTCGATGGCATGAAATTTCAGCTGTCAGGTATATCAGTAGTCTGCGAGTGCACTGTATAATGGTTCTTAAAGCAAGGGAAATGTCTTAAAAAAAATGAATTTAGAGCATAATAAAAAGCAGGATTGTTTCATTTGATATTTGGTTAGCTATGTAAAAACTTGCTGTTACCTGAGCACAGTGGTTATGTAAAATGGCTCTTTAGGAGCCCGCAGCCCCATAAAGAGGCTGTTTTATAGAAATTGCCAGCTGTCGTTCAGACTGATAAGGGGCAGAGTTTCAAGGCTGACAGACAATTCAAATAACAATATTGTATATGTTTGTTTACAGTACTTTAAGAGAATAAAGAAGTGCTTTATTATTTTCTTTTACTTTCAATCTGTCTATGCAGTCAGGCTGATCCTCCAACATGTCTGTACTAGAGGAGGAATGACTGTTTTTTAGATAAGGGGTGGATCAGCTGACCTGATGATGCCGTAGGGACCTGTATAAAAACAGCCCCAGTGCTCAGATGTGGCAGATCAGCCTAGGAGAATGTCCTAAGAGGTTGTCTCGAGAGCACAGAAGATAGTAGTAATCGTGATATTGGAAAGTTAACTGCTCTGCAGCAGAACTACCAAGGAAGGGTAGTTCTGAAGCTCAAGGAGAGCTATTTTCTTTTGTTATTTATTTATTTTAGTCTGAAGTTAAGACTCATTTCATTTATGGTTTGATTTATTTTTGTTACACAAAATAGTCATTTGGACGAATAAATATCACACAAAACCAGTGTTTTTTTAAACCTTATTTGGATGTGTTGTGTCACTCATTTACCCTACCCACACAACCCAGTCACAACAGCGAGAATGCCAGCCTGCCTTGTGGGTTCCCTGACCAGCTCGTTAGTAGGCAGTCCTGCAACATAGCAAGCAAGGTGCCTGACTTCTTTTGCTGTTAGCTGCTGGAATATCCCAGTCTATCTAGTAGGTTGAGATCCCCCACCACCACTACCTCCCACTTTGCAGTATCCTTCTCCATTTCCCTTTTCCCCTGTCCTGGCAATTTATAGACAACCCCCATGACAGCTTCTTAACTGATACTGTCTTGATTGTACCCACAGTTATTCTGTCTCCCCTTTCCTTCCCCTGATGGACCCATACTCTACTACCTCTATGCCTGCTTGATATAGAAGGCAATCCCTCCTCCTTTTCCCTTCCCCTATCTTGCCTACACATGGTGTACCCTAGTACTGCCAGGTCCCAGTTGATATTCCTGGTAGCCCATGTTTGTGTAATGGCTATGAGATCTAACCCTGCATTTGCCACATTTGTCTATAGATCACAAATTGTGTTTATTTATTGAATTATTCGATAACACCTTTGAGCATTGCTCATTTATAAAGGTTCCATGTCAGGAACATAACTAACACAGTTACAGATACATTGAATATTAATACATGTGAAGGGCTATGCAAGGTCCCAGGTTTCATAGGTTCAAATAGAGAAAAGAAAAAAAAACACAAGCTTAGAGCTCCTTGGTAGTACAGCCTAGGGAAACATTGGTAGTTGGAGTTTGGCTAGTTACTGCACAGACATATATTTTGTTGGGCCAGTGTGGGATGTGCAGTGCATTTCTAGCAATGCTTCTTGTAGGGTGATGGTTACAGGAGGTATGTAGCAGGGATCAGATGTGGGGGGGCAAGCCCTAGTTTGGCCTTCTTCCCAATTAGGCAGGTTTGAATTTTAACCTGAGGTCTAGTGGGAGCCATTGTGTTTCCAGGTAGAGGTTGCATGTATGTGTGAGCCTGTCCACATCAAGGACAAGGTTACAGGACTTATTTAGGATGGTCCTGATCCTGTTGAGATTGGTATTTGTTGCAGCACCATAAATTACTAGACCATAGTCCAGGGTGGATAGAACTGAGGAAGCTACAGCAAGTTTCTTGGTCTTTGGTGTCATTGAGTGTTTGTGTATATAATGAACCCCCAGTTTTTTTGTTTAAAGTGCTAACAAAATGGTCATTACATTGAGTGTGTGTTAGAGAACTGTCAAAATATATCCCAAGGTAGCCGAAGGAGTTAACCAGGTTCTCTCACCTGCTTGGTTATAGATTGCCGGGAATAGGAGTTTATTCTTCCTTTGTTGGCTGATGAATATCATGGATTTAGTTTTTTTTTTATGGTTCAGTAGCAACTTATTCTGTGGGGAAACAGTTCTCCAAGGAGCTGAAGTTGTGCTGCAAGGTTTGTCTGGCAGTTTGCTGCTTAGTGCTGCTAGTGTAGATAATTCACATGGATTTACTAGGAAAGGAAAGAAGCAGAAAGTTAGAAGCCCATGTATTGCTTCTGTGTTCCTCATCATCTGCGTAGAAATAAAATAAACTGTTCAACAGATGTAACCCCCCCTGTTCCATGGGGTTACTAGAATCCCGTCAATGTCAGTGTTAGGTAGGGAAGGTAGCTGGTGAATATCTAGTTAAATGGATTTTCACCTGCTCCCTCTCTGTTTACTTGGTCTCAGCTGAGAGCAGAGAGGTGATGTAATTTAGAACTCTTGCAGCAACACAAGCCACTGCTGGCTGTGAGTGTGGGGGGGGCTTTAGAATTTTCAGTTAGTTCTGCAGAAACCTGTAAGTGGAGCTGTTCAGTTCAGGGCTCAGAGAGTGAGCAGTGCCAGCATTTCGCACCCTAGTCTAGGATATCTTTTGCCTGATTTGTGAAATGGTGGAGACCGTCTCCAGGATTTCCTGATGCCCTCATTCCCAGTGGGATGAGGGGGGACTGCAGAGGTTTTGAGGGGCAATATCCTGTTCGAACCTAGAACTTTTGAAGCTGCCTTTGGTATACAAACTGTGAGTAGATTCTGTCTGAGAGTTACCCAGGATATGTACCTGCATTGTTTTCTGTGGGGTGACTCTCGGAAAAAATGACCCTTTCACCCATTTCTGTGAGTTTTTTCTCAAGAAGTCTGTTTTAAAGTTTGCTGACAACAGTAAATGTCCCATATGCGACTATGCCCTTTGTTCAAAACTTTAACTTTACACTCTAGTGGTATTTCTGGTGCTAAAATGTGCTAAACATTCGAAGATAGCAGGATTTCTATAGTTCAGTATTTGTGAGGTGTAACTTTGAAAGAATGGCTGGGTATGGACGTGGAAGAAAAGGTGGGAGACCCACTCATCTGGAGTGACCAGTTCAGCATGTTGGGTTGTGGAAGGGTGCCTGTTTTCTGTCAATGCATGTGGCCAATGCCTGAAGAAGTTTACCTGTTGTATGTGGATTTTGCTAGTCTTGAGCCTTTGTGTGCTCCATTGTGGCCAGTGTGCCACATTCCTTTCTGAAAATCCTATGTCATATGGGAACTGTTCTAAGTAATGGCCTAGTGCCACTTCCAGGAGAATTTTGTGTGTGTTTTCACCGTGGCTAGTTCCACATTTTCAGATGTCTAATCCTATGCCATATGGGTACTGTTCTAAATAATGGCCTAGTGCCACTTCCAGATGACGTTTGTGTGTTTTCTTCATGGCTAATTCCACATTTCCAGATGTTTAATCCTATGCTATACGGGAGGTCAAGTTTCTGTTTCCTACAGATGTGTTCTGCATCACCTTATGCCATGAAGTGTAAACCCTTGGGGGTCCATCTTTGCTTTTGTGTTCCAACTTTGTTTCGGAATAAAGCCATACTCTAGAATCCCAACCTGGTATGGACAATCTAGTTACTGCTTCCTGTGTGGATTTACTGGGTACCCCTGTCCAGAAGTGCAAACCTAGCATAGCCCTCAGCAAAAGTTCTCTCCTCAGGACCTGGGTTTTGGTATAGGTCTGTTTGTGTCTAGTACAAACTTTGTGTTTTTCTGTTACAATTGCTTTGTACCCCCATCCCTCTCTTTTCTCCTAGACAGAAAAAGTATGAGAGGTGTGCCTACTAGTTAAATAAGGGACTGGTGGGGGGGGGTTACATAGAGCAGGATGCTGGCTCTAATGCAAGCTTTGTTACCTAGGCTCCTGGCATTAAGGTAGGCTATCTTCCAACTTAATACCTATAATCTGCCTTTTAGTTAGCTCCACTCCTTTTCCCTTCTCCTTTCTTCCCTAAGGTTCTGATTTGCCTGTTCCTTGCCATCATTGAGAACCTACCCCCTCACTGATATCATCTCTTTACTCACTATGACCCCCTGACTTGCTGCTTCCTTCTCCATTGCTCTTAGGCCCTTTTTCTGGGGGGGTCATAGCTAGGTTCCCCTTTTGATCTAGATTCTATATGGTTCTCCCAGCCTCAGTCTCCACACCATTGCTCAGTTTAAAAATCTATCAATGCAGACATCAAACTTCTGCCCAAGCACACTAGCCCCTTCTTTTGTTACGTGAAGGCCATCAAGCTTGCAGATTGCACTGCCACTGGGCCATCAGCACAGCCCAGTTTGCTTTTTGTAATGGCATCACAGCTCTTTGTTTGTCCTTGAACCTCCCCTTGGTTCCTCTCCCCCACCCACACCCTCATGATGCCCATTTACAACACAGGACTCCTCACAGAGTTTGTCTAATACAACAGGTTTATTACAGCAATGTCTTTACATACATTCCTATGCTTTTAAAAATTTTACAATACAAGCAGTAAAGCATAATTCAAAAGAAATATTCAAAATACTAAGAGTAATTAATAAATATTTATCTAAATATATCATAATTATTATAAAATATAGTAGCTCCCAAATGTTGGATAGAACCATGATTGGCATAGTATAAAACGTAGTACAATATTATATTGTATCAATTGCTACAAATTCAATGCAATGGTGGGGTTCATCTTTTGTTTCAAAAATATATTGGGTAGTAGCATATGTGATATCCAATCTGTTTATGGCTCTCAGATGTGCCCCCACTCTATCCTTGAATTTGCGCCTAGTTTTACCAACATAGTATGCTTGACAAGTACAGACTGCTAGATAAATCACTCCCTCCTCATCACACGTAATACATTATCTAGTCTTACATACCTCTGAAACATTACTATTGGTAAACTGCTTAGTTTGTTGAGTATTTCTGCACATAATGCATCTCTTACATTTATTAATTTATTTATTTGAATTTTGATGACTGGGTAGGCCAGCTGAGACAACCAAGTCACTTTTTCAGTGGCAACCTGGGGAACAAAGTGTTCCAGTTACATTGATACACAATACACATCATTGTAAGCATTCAACATTAGGAGATACACAGTTTAGGTACAGTGTGGAGGAACAGGTGTTCTGGTTATGTTGAGACAACATATATATAGTTTAGTATAGTATTCAACATTGGAAGGTACACAGTTTGGGTACAGTGGACTAGAGCAGAGTCAATAGAATAATATGAAACAGGTGTATATTATGTTAACATTTTAAGATCATTGTGTAGGATTAGTTCATAATAACATCTTATACTCTGCATGTAGGTTCGTCTTGCCCGAGTTATAGTATACCATTGGGAGGATAGGGGTGTGTGAGAGGGAGTAGCAGTAGAGGAGGAGGGGAAAGGAGTGTGAGAGATGAAGAAGAGAGGTGGAGAGGACAGGATTGGTAACAGAGAAGGAAAGAGGGTAGGTGGGCTAGGGAGAAATGAGAGTCAAGGAAGCTTGTGGGACATAGTTACCATCGCATTCAGGAGGCAGAAAGAAGGTTTCTGTATAGTGTTTTATAAATGTAGGGAGGGTCTGACATGTGAGTAGGGCATAAGGGAGGTTGTTCCATTTTTGGGGTGCCACAAAGGCAAAGGACCTTTGGCCTACGGTTAATCGAGTTTTGGGTATGTTAAGCATCAGGAAGTGAGAGGACCTGAGAGTTCGGGAATAGGGTTTCAGGGTGATTATGTTAGATAAACTGGGTGGAGAAGGTAGGTGGGTAAGCTTAAAAGTAGTGCAGAGCACTGGGAGGTCTAACTTGGTGTTGAACAGAGGCCAACCCAGTTTGTTTAGCACCGTACAGTGATGGGACCTTGCTGGGGCCTTAGCTGCAAATTAAGCAATTCTGTGGTAGGCCATTTTTAGCTTGGACAGGAGCGTAGCCTTGACCGAGTGAGTGACTGATGCACCATAGAGCAGGCCAGGGAGGAGGATGTTTGAGGCAATAGTTTTCCTTGCAGTAGTCGAGAGATTGGTAGCTGTGCAGTACAAGAGACTGAGTTTTTGATTGGTAGCTTTGATGATATTGTCTATATGTAGCTCAAGGGATAGGTGCTCATCAAGTGTGAGGCCAAGGTACTGTATTTGAAGGAGCTGACCCCTTCAAGCAAGGTACCAGCAGAGGTTCTGATTGTCAAGGGGGGGGGGGTTAGAGGACACGTTGATGGAAGTATGGCAAAATAACAATGTTTTGGTTTTTTTTTCACATTCAAAACCAGCAGGGTATCCTTAAACCAGGCCTCTAAGGTATGGAAGTCATTTTCTAGACTAGCAGCAATGCTGTTGATGTTCTTAGATGACCTATATAGAATGGCGTCATCAGCATAGAGCTGGACAGATGCTCCTCCACATTTGCTCAGTAGGTCATTTATAAATGTAGAGAACAAGAGCGGGCCTAATATCGACCCTTAGGGAATGCTGTCTGAGATAGATGCTAGGGGTGACAGAGCTCCATCCCATTTGATACATTGGAGTCTTTTGGATAAGTAGTTTGAGACCCAGGTGAGAGAGTTGGAATCAAGTCCTAGGCATTGAGGTTTTGAAAGTAATAGGGCGTGGTTGACAAGGTCAAATGCCTTTGTGAAGTCAATGAAGATTGCTCCAGTGGCTTTACTCTGATCCATTGCTTGAAATATATCAGAGGTGACCCGTAGGAGAGCAGTTTCAGTCCCATGTGATTTACGAAAGCCATGCTGGTGGTCAGTAAGGGCACTGGTCTGTTCAAGATATGAGTAAAGTTGGTTATATACTGTATAACCCCTTATTTTTGCTGTAAATTAATTTACGCTTTATTCGTGGGTCAGATACTTCCCTCGGATATAAGTTTACAGCGGAATAATTGTAAAAGCTAAAAAATACACATTTTGTTTATAGCGAACGGTAGCGGGGATAAGGACAGGACTGTAGTCTTTCCTCGAGTGGCTCCACCACCTTCACCTCTGATCACACTCTTTCATCATTTCAGGCTGGGGAAATGGGAAGCAGCACCAATTATTTTATTTGCTTTTGCCAGTGTCGAATGCCAAATGGTGATGCTGTACGTGACTTGCTAGAAAATGGAATTATTCTGCTTGTTTATCATGAGCACACATGGAAGAAAATGGATGCAGTTTTCAGAATCCGTTCATTCGTATTTTTTCTACTGACCACACATTCATTAATAAAAAAATATTGAAGAAAATATAGCCTGAAATAGGGGTCATATGGGGGGGGGGTGTGCTGGCAGGTGAGGACTGACCAGAGGCAAGCATCGGGTTTTCACTCGTAACACAGTTGATCACTTTATTAAAAAAAAAAGAAACTGTACTTGTTGAGACTTGTGGGCACACTGCAGCAAAGAATACAGGTGTAGTTCATGGATAGCTTACCTCAGGGTTAAGTAATTAAGATGGAATAAGACAACAGTGGATTGCTAATTTAGGAGTAAGGTTTTCGCTAGGGCAAGATAACATCAATATTCCCAATATTTGCATAGTATTTTATATATAAGTAATTACTGTGGCTGGGCTAATATAAGGTTACGCTAATATGTGAACCGCGCGGAATTTAAGCTACGCGGTAATATTGCGTTATACAGTAATATTCGTTCTTGAACTTTTGTGATGGGGCATAGAATTGATATGGGTCTGTAGTTCTCAACATGGTTGGTCTGCCCATTTTTATGAACAGGGACAAAGACTGCTGCTTTCCATTTGTCTGGTATTGTACCAGTGGTAAATGATCTATTGATTAGTAGGGTGATTGAGAGGGCAAGTGCTGGTGCTCCTATTTTGAGGAATTTGGGAGACAAGGTATCGAACCCAGGGGAGCTATCAGGGTTGAGTTTTCTCAGAAGTTTTAGGACCTCTCTTCTAGAGGTGATTCTAATATGGAATTTGGGGTGTGTGAGACTGGTGTGCGATCGGCATGTGAGTCAGGGTGGGTAGACAGTAGGCCAACTTTGTATATATCAAGGTCAGTAAAGAAATTATTGATCCTGGTGGTTATGTCAGAAGCTGTGGATAATAGGCTGCCTTTTGTGAGCTTGCTTTGTGGGATGGTGTATTCATTCCCTTTGAGGACTGCGTTGATTTATTTCCAGAAATGTTTGGGGTTGGTTAGGTGAGCTTCCTGATGGGATATTAGGTGTGTTCTTTTGTCCTTAATGACTTTGTTTTGACATGCATTATGGAGTTGGTGGTAGGAGATACAATCTGACTGCAGCCTGGAGCTTTTATATAGTTTCCAGGCTTTGTCCTGGGAGTGCATTAGGTTCCTCAGCTCCATTGTGAGCCAGGGGGAGTGGTTGCCTTTGGATCTCCTTGTTATAAGTGGTACTTGGGAGTCATGAATGGATGTGAAATTATTGATGAGGTAGTCTATCGCTTGGTTTATATCAGGGAGGGAGATTATAGGGGACCAATCCACAGAAGCGAGGCACGTCCTGAAGGCTACTCCATCAAAGCTGGTCAAGTCTCTTGTTCTAAGTACTTGGGGAGTAAGATCGGGAGAGTTGTTTTTCCAGAAGCAGTAGATTGGGGAGTGGTCACTGAGGGAATCGGGTAGTATGCCATTGATTTTGATGAAGGATGGGTTATTTTTTATGATCCAGTCTAGGAGAGTGTGTCTGCCAGACTTTTTATTGAGTCTAGTGGGTTGCTCAATAAGCTGTTCTAGTTTGGAATCAGATAGGGCAGATTGGTATTGGGTTCTATGGGGTCCAAGCCAAATAAGGTTGAAGTCTCCACAGAGTATAATGTCATTCGTAGGGAGGGTATCCAAGCTGAAAAAAGCTCAGTGTAGGAGGATGTATGTTTAGGGGGTAGGTAGATACACCCAATGATTATTTTTTTGACTTGTCCAAAGGTAATTGTGATAAATATGTGTTCAGCACCTGAGCTGATATTCAGGTGGGTTGGTTCACTAGCTGCTAGACCAGCTCTAGTATAGATCAGAACTTCGCCGCCTTTACCACGAGACTGGTCCCATCTGTACAAGGAGAAGCAAGGGAGGGCCACTTTGTGGGGCAGGATAGCGGGTTTCAAACATGATTCTGTTATACAAATGATGTCAGGTTTGTACAATTGTACCCAGGCTTCTAACTCAGCCATTTTAGCCCTGATGCTCTGGATATTTATATGGGCTATTTTAAGCTCTTTAGCATTGTGCCATGAAGGGGTACAGGCTGGGGAGTCGGCTATGGAGTGCTTGGATGAATCTGAATTTTGTCCTGTAGTGGGACCAGGGTTTAGTTCAATGTCACTTGACAACAGTAGAATGCAGAGTTGGGTCTGAAGTGAGGGTGTGCAGAGGAATGGGAGATAGATAGAAAGATAGAAAGATTGAATCTGATGGCAGATAAGGACTGTTTGGCCCACCTAGTCTGCCCATATTGCACATTCTTTTGGAATAATGTTTTAGTAGAATAGTTTTATGTTGTAGAGCAGGTGACAGGGTCCCAGAATGGGAGGGTGCAATCTGGCAAAGTAGATGGGTGGGGGGGCAGGCTGCCTCATGTTCATTGGCATTTGTTATTACTTTTCCAGATGGTGGAGTTGTGTCATGCTGCTGGAGATAGACCAGGAGGGCCCAGCAGAAGAGTAGTCCCTTGGAGTTAGGAAATGGCAATGTGGGCAGTTCATGTTATACCAGATAAGGTATAAGGAGGCAGGGTGTGTTGTAGGCCAGTGAAGGCTAAATAGGCTATGAAGCAAGACTACTAGTGTAGGCAATGCAGTGGAGCTGCCTGGATTCAAGGGCCCAAGGTATCCCTAAGGATGCTTGCAGCTTGCTGATAGTGAGACAGTTGTTAAGGTAATGGGAACATGTACAATCTCTATAATGGAGGGTTGAAGACTGTGATTGGATTAGGAGAGCAGAGAGGGTGAGAAGGAGTGTCTAATAACAGGAGATGGGGGTCTATTCTTGAGTTAAAGGGGATCTGTAGGGATCAACCACCAGCTAAGGTCCTGGGGACAGCTAATTCAGCAGATGGGGTACTTCATAGAAGCAATGTGGGTGGTTTACTTTAGAACAGCAGTTAGAATAGGTCCAGTGAGTAGGGAGCAAGTAAAGTGTGTAGTAGCGGTAAGGCAGAGGGAAAGGTTGTAAGGTAGTACTATTTTTATGCAATGGGCTATGGAGATAAGAGGGTCTGTGGGGATGGCATGGTACTGGCCAATGGAGGCAGTCGAGGAGACAGGGAGGGCGGTGCTTATGGAGGATTTAATCGAGGTCAGGGTCGGGAGGGTGGGCAGGACACAATAGTAGGTACTTGAGAGAGGAAGACAGTAGCAAAATCACACCAGTGAGCAGCTTGGGTTCTCTGAAGTTGGCTTACTGAGTGTCTGAGGGAGAGCCAATGGGAGTGGTGGGCTAGGCGTGAGCAGCCAATCAGGTGGCAGGCTGAGGAAAAGAGCCAGGAATCAAAATTCAATCAGGCGCTTCCAGAACAGTGGCTTCTGTTGGCTTCCAGGGAACGTAGTTCAGGTGGCGGTGAGTAGCAACAAGGCACCACGGGAGCAGGGCCAAAGCACCCGGTCAGGGGCTTAGTGGTCTGTGAAAGAAAGAAATGAAGAGATTAATTTAAAGTGGAGAAATGTGAGGTTGGGCGGTGGCAGACATAGGTGGGAGACAGTAGTTTAGGGGGGGAGCCATAATCAGCAGAGAAATTAAGTTAAATGATAGGTGGGTTTCACAGGGAGGCAGATAGACTTAGAGAAAAGAAATTAAATAGTCAGTGGGTGGGGGCAGGGCAGATCAGTGCCAAGCTGGGAGGGGTTGCTGAGGCAGCAGTTTGGAGTGAAGTAGGGAGAAAATTGTAAGAGGGAGAGTGGGGGAGAGAGAAGAAATGTTCAGAGAAACATCAAGTACAGGCTAAAAATTGAGCTGAATTTCTTTATCAACTAAACAATTCTTGATAAACAGGCGCATAAATCAAGGCTGAATGCATAAACTTGGTTAAGTCAGTTACAACAAATTAAACAGGCTGTACATGTGTAAGTGAAAAAGAAAGAAAAGACTTAGTATTACACAGGTAATGATCTAACACAATAGTAGGTACTTGAGAGAGTGGAAGGCAGTAGTGAAATCACACCAGTGAGCAGGCTTGGGTTCCCTGAAACTGGTTTACCGAGTGTCCGAGGGAGAGCTAATGGGAGCGACGGGCTAGGTGTGAGCAGCCAATTAGGTTGCAGGCTGAGGAAAAGTGCCAGGAATCAAAATTCAATTGGGCACTTCCAGGACTGTGGCTTCTGCTGGCTTTCAGGGAGCATAGTTCAGGTGGCTGGGCGCCATGGGAGCAGGGCTGAAGCACTTAGTCAGGGGCTCAGCGAATAAAATATCCCTGGAGTTTCCTGAGCCATGTCTTTGTTTATCTGTAAAATGGCTATGAAATAGGATGTCCATCAGTGTTGGCGCTTTTTTATAGCACATCCTGAATTTCTCTTTACCGATTTTTTGTAAACCAGGTTCCACTGCAAGGACATGCCTGTGTTGTTGTAAAATAATTTCGAGCTCCTTTGCTTGGGCAGAAAAACTAGTCACAAAATTAAATCTGGCATCTGTCTCCGGTTCTCTTGTCCTGTCCTCCAAGAGACTTAGCCTATCCCTGATTTCTGCCTTGCAGCTGGCTTGTTTTATTTTTGTTCTGATATAGCCCCTCTCAACCAATCTCTCTGTCAATTCTTGGGCACCTTCCTGAAAATCAGCTTCTGTAGAGCAATTACATATTGTTCTTAAAAATTGCCCATAAGGAATGTTCTGAGCCACGGGGGGGGCAGCTGCTAGCTAGCAGCAACGTGTTGCCATCAGTTGGTTTTTTATATATATATATAAACTCTCCATCTCCTCCTCTTGGTTCCTTCTGATAAGTACATCTAAATAAGCTTTTTCTGTATCACTACTTTGGTAAGTAAATCTGAGCTTAGGATTTGTGTTGTGAAGGAAGGAAACAAATTATTTGAATCTATCAAGTGTGTCTTTCCATATCACTAGCACATCATCGATGTATCTCTTCCATACAGCTAAATTTTCTCTAAAATTATTAACCATTTCATTATAGATAAGTTGTTGTTCCCAGAATCCAACATACAAATTAGTCACTGAGGGGGCACAAGTGACCCCCATGGCTGTAACCTTGACTTGTAGATACAGCTCACTGTTGAACATAAAATATTCTGTTTCAACACAAATTCAATTAGTTTCAAAATAACATCTGTTGGTGGAGTGTTCTCAATGTTGTCCCTGTTATTAAGGGAAAAAGCTATAGCATCAAGGGCTTCTTCATGGGGTACATGTGTGTATAATGATTCAATGTCCATGGTTATAAGTGTCATATCTTTTTTCCAATTTAATGCCATGTATCAGATTCAGTACCTCTTTAGTGTCTTTAATGAATGACTGAAACTTAGTGACAAGTGGTTTCAGGAAAGTGTCACAATACATGGAGAGAGGTTCCGTAAGGGACCCTATGCCACTGACAATCGGGCGGACTAGAGGGTTAGACAGAGTTTTGTGGATTTTAGGTAATGTGTAAAATGTTGCCTTTACTGGAAAGGGGGTGGTTAGGTATTCCTTCATTTTAAAATCAATCACCCCCATTTCATGTGCATTTCTGATGTACTCATCCACACTATATTTGAAATCAGGTGTAGGGTCAGCTCTTACTTTCAGATAAAACTCATCATTCTCCAACTGTCTTTGAATTTTAATAGTTATATTGCATTTGCACCTTGTGATGTTTTTTGTATACTTTTCAAAAGGGATTATGCACTGTTTGTAACCATTACAATTAAAACAGGAAGTAAAAAAGTTAATTTTTTTAATGAAAAGCACCTTAGGATGTCATGGATCGCATGCTTGTTGTACACCTGTATTTAAACTGGTTGGTCTGTTGTTCCTCAGCCTTTGATAAAGGACAAAAGTCCAAAACATGTCAGGCAGGGTTGTGTTCTCGATTTTTTATTTTATTAAATAATGAAGTTTTAACTGGAAACCATTGCAGTGTCCTTCTTATGGGTTTGGACGTGCTTGGAACTTTGTTTATGACTTTCCGAGTGGTTCCTTTAAGCACTGCGTTCCTTGTGCACGCTCTGTTTCTTGGACAGCTGAAACTTACCTGACACAGCATGCAAGCACACATTCAGGATTGAACAATGCTTGTTTTTTTTTATAGCAGCATGGTAGTGCCCCTATATTAGGGTTGTATTGGTGTTTTCTGTTTAAACCCCTCTTTTCAAACACTTATAACGCAGCTGTATTAGAGCCTAGGACTGCACAATTTAGCAGGCAACATCTCGGACATAAGGTCTACCAATGTGTGTGTTCATATAATATGCATGTGTAACTACCCAGTCCCTTGGGGTTAGTAGAATCCCATCAGTGTTAGACTAGGAAGGTAATGGGCAGCTGGTAGAGAGTTTATTAGAAGCTCTCTACAGACTTTTCATTGTTTACCTAGCTAGCCTGAGAGACAAATGAGTGAGGTCATTTAGAACTCTCACAGCAGCCTGAGCCACAGTGGAATCAGCTGCTTGGGGACAGTTTAGAATATTGGGTTCAGCTGAGTGGAGAGTCAGAGGAAGTCAGCAATGGCGTGCAGTAGTGCTCTGAGTGTGTAGGTGACTGCCAGCCTGTCCTGGGCAGGGTGAAGGACCTCTGGTCATTTTTCTCACCCCAGTGTGTGAGACAACAGCAGTACCATAGGAAGTGGTGGAGACCTGTAATTTCTGAGACCCCAGTGGGTCCATTCTGTGAGAAGTGGATGGGACTGTGAGATCCAGTGGGTCCAAGGGGCAATGCCCTGAGGGACTAGAAGATTGTTCAGCTGCCCAGATCAGAGATGAAGAGAGTCTCAGTGAAAGCTACCAGAAAATGGGAGAAGTGTGTTTCTTCCAAGGTCTGTGTCTGTAACAAAGGGACAACCAAACCATGAGTACAGCTACATGAACATGTTCTGTGGGAGTTGGCTGGTGGTGTATGTGCTCAAGATAAGGCTAGATTACACTTCCGAGGACCCTAGTGTCACCACAGCTAAGTGCTGAATGTAAAAGTTTTGTGTGGATGCCTTTAGCAATCCAAGGGGAAGGATCCGGTCTGTGTAACCTGGAAAGAATGGCAGGTGCTGGCTGGGGCCAGGTTTCACAGAACTTCATCTAAAACTTCAGTCAGGGCTAACTGGTTCACAGAAGAGCACAAGGTTACCCTGAAACAAAACTGGAGAGAGTCATAGATGTTGTGAGTTGGCAAGTGAGTCTCAAGTTGATGGACTACCACCTTCTCAATAACCTTACCCACAAAGGGAAGGTTAGAAACAGGTTTGTAATTAGCCAGGCAATCTGGGTCCAGTGAAGCTTTCTTCAAAAGGGGTCTCTCCACAGCCTCCTTTAAGTGTTCAGGAAAAAAAAAAACAGCACTAGAAAACACTGGACTATTCTGGCTACACCAAGCTGATGACATCAACACACCCCCCAAGGAGGTGTGTTGGTCCCAGATCCAAATTACAGTAGGTTTGCCTCATCTCCTGGATGACCTTCATGACATCCATGATAGTCAACTGGCCGAAGTCGGACCAGACAACCTGATTACCTGTGACTTCCAACTGATCATTGCACGATCCATTAGAGAGCGCTGACTGGATCTCCGATATGATGGTGGCAATCTTATTAGCAAAAAACAGAGCAAACTCATCACACTTTGATTGTGAAAAAGTTCTGCTGGACTGAAAACAAGCAGGATTACATAACCTGTTGACAGAACAGAAGAGCTGAGCTGGTCTGTTATTTGCTGCAGCAATCTCCTTGGATAGGAATTCTGCCTTCTTACAGGAGATTGCTGATTGATAGTCCCTATAATGGGACATCAGTGTAAGTTTGTCCTCATTAGATCCAGATCTCCACAAGTGTCACTCCAACCTTCGACCCCTCATCTTCCTCTCCCTGAGTATCCCATCAAACCAGAAGGATATCTGGAGTGATGTGAGGTGTTGAACATGGACAGGTATGACAGAGTCGAGGGCTTCACTAACCATCCTATTATGGGCTAGAATCAATTCCCAGGCTCCTTGCATGAAATCATCATACCTGATAAATCCAGCACCACCATTAGACCCTGTGGGGTCAAACCCTTTAAAGGACAGTACTGAACAATTTCCATAGAAGAAAGACTATTGGGGGGGCCTAAAATGAGAACCTCATGGTATGGTGGTCCGACCAAACAACTGGCTCCACTGTAAGGTCAGTGACCTGCATTTCCAACAGGAAGGCAAGGTCCAATGAATGGCCATGTATATGGGTTACAGAGGAAACAACCTGTGTTAGGCCCAGTGAACACATCAGTTGGAGGAAGTCCTGACCAAACTGCGGAAGTTCGTTGTCAACCCAAGTGTTGAAGTCACCCAAAATAATCCATCTGGGCAACTTCAACACCTGTTCAACAATGAAGTCCATGACTTCCTACAAGAATTCCCTCCCATCCCCTGGTGGACAATAGATGAGAAGGATTTTGCATCCTACACCTGCAACCCATTGAGCAGTAACACATTCAAAGGGCCTCATTGTTTCTACTGGGATGGTTGTGAGATTCAGGTCCAATCTAAAACAAATTGTCACTCCCCGTCCCCTATGATCCTTTTTCGGGCAGTGAATCACCAAGTGCCTTGCCAGAATTGCTGCTTCCAATATTGGACCAGCATTTTCATCCAGCAGGTCTTGGTGATGCAAGCCAGATCAGATGTTAAGACAAGATCAGCAATAATTGCTGTCTTGTTCTTGATAGATCTGGCATTGCACATCACCACCTAAGAAGGATAGACAGATAAGGCTAGGCGAGCTACCTGCCCATTAACCATGGAGTCCTTGGGTGTGGGGACAAGGCAGGGAGGACCTCTTTCTTGAACCCATTTTGCCTTAGGGCGCCTCCTGGTTCTCACCATCCCAATCCGCCCCCCCACCTTTGTTCTCCACAGTAGACCCTGCCAGTCTCCATCTCCTTCCCCCACTAGCTATTCCCAAGGCACTGCATCATCCATAGACTTCTGCCAGCAAAGGGGAACAATCAAAGGGATGGAAGCTGCGGAGCCTAGTGGGAGAATAACACCCTACTCGGGAAGCTGTCATCCAACATATACCTAAAAACCTAATTAACTCTTCTCACTATAATTCTATTAAATACATAAAAACAATTAGCTAACCTATCTTAAAATAGCAATTACTATAAATAACTATTTCACACCATTCACACCCTCTCACTCAAACCTAATACACACACTTCCACACTCACTCTATACAACAGCCCAACCCACTCACACAATACCCTCCCAACATTAAAATTTAAACAGCACAAAATTAGGAGGTTCATAAGTCTGTGAAATGGCCTTTCCAATCAGCATCAGTTTAGATCTTTAAACTGCAAAGTCAAAAGGACACTGTCCTCTCTCACAGAAAACCATCCAACCACTGTCTAGTCACTGAGCAGCAGCTAATTCCGTAGGTAGCAGATGCAGATGAACAAGATATGAGGCACAATTCCAGTAAAAGACAGCACAGGTTCTCACCCTTAAAGTTGCACTTCTTCAGTTAAGTCTAGTACATTTGGCCCTCCAACCCTCTCATGACTGAAAGTTCCCTTCTGGGCCTACTAAAAGTTATTGTATAGTGCTCACAATGCTTTTAAACACACTAAGTCACTTAGTCAAATATTTTCAGAATACTCTGGTCCCACAAACTGTAACGGTTCAAGCCTGCTTACAGCCCGAGTTAACAATTGACATAGGTCCCAGGTTATGTTTTAGATGAAAAATAACACAGTTCCAATTCCCCAGGTCCAGCCAGTCCATGAATAAGCATAGAACGCAGAGTCAAACTCACCCCCTGCCTCAGTAGAATGAAGTGGCTGATATAATATTCAGTGGGCTAGAATGATCTCTCCCCAATCCTCCTAGATGCCTTCCTCGGTGTTCTCCCCTCCTCACATCATCTGGAGGACTGCACAGCCCTGCAGCATATCACTGCTAGCTCTTCGGGTTAGATCAGCACCTGACCATCGGCAAGCAAAACACCCTGCTCTTAGTTCAATCCCCAGTGCAGTCAACAAACAGCAGGGTAAAGTAGTGCAGCCGGCACCACCAGCAACAGGATTCCTCCAAGCTCTTCTTCCTTCCAACAGCAAACCATGGACTCCGGGCGGGCACAAACAGACTCTGCTGTTACAGTTACCACTTCAGAAGATCGATCCACACTGCTGCACAGTTAGGGATGCTGCTTCCAGACAAACCACTCTGAAAAGATAAAAACTAAATCCTACCACTTACTTATGACCCTAGCTATAATACCCACCCTAAGCCTAACTAAAAATTAGAAACATAGAAACATAGACTTTGATGGCAGATAAGAACTGCTTGGCCCACCCAGTCTGCCCATTTCCCTACCTATTAGATAAGTTGCAGATCCTAGTTTTACCAACAGCTTACTTCCTGCTACCTCCCACTAGAATTGCCTTATGTCTGTCTCATGCATTCTTAAATTCCCCCCCCTGTTTTAGACCCCATGACCTCCTCAGGGAGTCCATTCCATGTGTCCACCACCCTCACCATGAAAAAATACTTCCTCACGTTGCCCCTGAGTCATCTCCCCTCTGTCTTCAAATTGTGTCCCCTTGTTCTTGCACATCTCTTTTTCTGAAAGATGCTACCCTTTTGGACTTTGTTGATTCCCTTGAGGTTCTTGAAAGTTTCTATCATGCCCCCCCCTTCCTTGAGGATATATATATTAAGCTCTTTTAGTCTTTCTTCCTATGACTTTTGGTGCAGACCCTGCACCATTTTAGTTGCCCTCCTCTGGACTGCCTCCATCTTGTCTATGTCCTTGCAGAGTTGGGATCTCCAGAACTGCATATACTCCAGATGGGGTCTCACCAACTGTCTGTACAGAAGGATAACAACTTCCTGTTTTCTACTGGTGATGCCTCTCCCTATACATCCCAGTATCCCCTATCCCTCCTTACTGCCTTCTCACATTGCTTGCCTACTTTTAGGTCATCTGATATGACTAACCCCAGGTCCCTTTTCATTTTTGTTGTCATTAATACCTCCCCCCGTTGTGTACTCTTCCCTTGGGTTTTTGTTTCCCAGGTGTATTACTTTGCACTTCTTTGCATTGAATCCAAGCTGCCATACTTTTGACCATTCCTTCAACCTTGCCAAGTCCCTTCTCATCCTTTCCACCCCCCGTTGTGTATCAATCCTGTTGCAGATCTTTGTGTCATTTGCAAAGAGGCATACTTTTCCTTCCAGTCCCTCTGCAATGTCACCTATAAAGACATTAAAGAGGACTGGTCCCAGTACAGAACTCTGCGGTACCCCACTAGTAACTCCCCTTTCTTCAGAGTGGACTCTGTTTACGATTACCTTCTCTTTGTCCTGTACCAAGAATTCCCTAGTGGCCAGTGACACTTGCTCCTTCAACCTGCCCCATGCCAAACCTTTCTTTGGGTCTAGTGGCATCCCTTCCTCTTTGCATCCAAACCACATACTGCCTGATGTCCAGTGGTACTATCCTCCCTCCCTCGCCCTACTCCATACCAATTCTCCATGTCCCATGCCAAGTACTCCTTGGTGTCCAGTGGCAACCCGTTGCCCTCTCCCTAATCTAAGGCAGGAAGTCCCTGGTGTTATGTAGTACCCCTCCATCTCCTGGTCCCATGCCAAGTATCTCCTGTTGCCAGCATTACCCTATTAATCACCCCAAGCAGATCTGGGTATCCAGTGACCCCTGTGCACTTCCAACCACCCTCCAATGGTGACTGGCACAGCCCCACCACTTACATTATTTGCTGGCCACTGTCAGTTTCCTATTAATGCAAAGCACAACAACCAGCTTATTTGTGATTTTAAAAAATTCAAATAATCACTTAATGTGCTTTATTTACAGCAACACACAAGTTTTGGGATGATCTGCAATTTGTTAACAGCAATCTGATAGAAATCAAACATAACAGTACTACTGTAAATAACTTTTCATTCAAATACCTTTTTCCTCATACCCCTGCACCCCTTGTTGGCCTTTGTACTCACTCAGCTTAAATTAATATTTCACTTTAGTCTACTTCCTCTCCCCACCCAACTTCAATGTACCATTTGCCCAAAATGTGCCCTGAAAGTGTCATGATCATCCATGCTCCATCCCCATTTTGCAGTAAAAACTGAGTAAATACCTGATGATCTTGAAGATGAAAACTCTGGGCTGGTCCCACAAAGATCTTGTCACTACTACTAAAAAGCCTCCCTCTCTCAAAACATCAGCTGCTAAATGTCCCCTCCTCCAGCCACCTACAAGTGTGATAATCTCCATTCCCTATCCCACAATTGCCTCCCCACTCCTACAATTATTCTAATGCTACAAAGATCCCAGTCCCATAAAGCACTTGCCTTCAGTGCATCCCTGCTACTGAAAAGCTTTCCTCTAAATGGCAACCACCAAATGCCTCCTCTAATCACTCCACATTGTCCTAATCTCCATGCTACATTCTAGTACCACAGTTCCAATCATATAAAGATCTTAGTCCCTAAAAGGTCCTGGTCTCACTAAAAAGCAACCTTCAGTACAACTCTGCTTTTGAAAGTGTCCCTCCCTCAGGGAGGAAGGCTTTCCATATCTGGCAGACTCGGGGATACATGGGTGGATGAAAACCTGTACTCAAGGGACAAGTTACACATAAGTAATGCAGGAGCCAGTCTATTAAGAGCAAAGCTGCAGGGGTACATTGATGGGAGGCTGGAGATAAACATAAATTTAAACTAGCCAGGTGAGAATGTAGCACTAGGGGAAAAGGGGATTCTCGAAATAGCAAAGAAAACACAGCCTAAACTCTCCCGAGGCGAGTGACAATGGACGTCAAGAGAGAAGGGGGCCATAGGGTCACAGAGGGATGGAAAGGGATACTAGCAAATGCCAGAAGCCTGGGTAATAAGATGGTAGAGTTAGAGGCAGTGGTGGGAGTTGAAAATCTGGACTTAATTGCAATAACAGAAACATGGTGAACAGAGTGCCATAGCTGGGAGGTGGAGCTACAGGGGTACAATCTTTTTAGGAGCGATAGGCAGGGAAAAAGGGAGGGGGTGTAGCCCTGTACATGAGAGAAAGGATAGCGGGAGAGGAGGGCATGGAGGAAAAGGGATCTGCTGAGATCCTTTGGGTTACCCTGGGCAAAGAAGGGAGTGGAGCAATAAAGGTAGGGGTGGTGTACAGGCCACCTAACCAGAGTGAGGAAGTGGATATGGAGATGGCCAGGGTCATACAGGAGAAAGCCAAAAAGGGGAAGATCCTAGTAGTTGGGGATCTAAACCTGCCTGATGTGGAGTGAAAAACCACATTGGCCACATCGGAAAGAAGCAGGGACTTGCTGAAAACCATGCAGGATGCTCTCCTAAATCAGCTGGTCACAGAACCTACCGGAGGGGGGACAACACTTGATGTCATGTTGACCAATGGGGACAGCATGGGAGGGTAGAAATAGAGGAAAACATGGGAGACAGTGACCACCGAATGGTCAGGTTTTACATTTGGGCAGGGCCAAAATTGGGCAGGATATCCACCAAGGTGCTCGACTTCAGGAGGGCAGACTTTGGGAGAATGAGGAGCATCCTGAGGAGGGAAATGAATGAGATCGACCACCTGGAGGAGGTAGAGCAGCTGTGGGGGGTAATAAAGGGAGGAATCCTGAAAGCCACAGAACAATGCATCCAGAAAATTAGCAAATGCAAAAGGGGAAGAAAGTCTCTGTGGTTTACAGTGGGAGACAGGGAGGCAATCTGGGAGAAAAAAAAGGTGTTCAAGGCCTACAAAATGTCACAGGGGGTGGAGGAAAGGGAGGTCTATAAAGAAAACTTAGGAAAGCGGATAAAACAATCAGGAGGGCAAAAGCAGGCACAGAGGAGAAAATTGCTAGGGAGGTGAAAAGAGGAGACAAAAAATTCTTTAGGTATGTCAGTGACAAGAGGAAAAGTAGGCAAGGGATCCCAAGACTTAGAGGGGAAGGGGGAAATTTGGTTGAAGGGGATGAGGAAAAGGCGACCCTACTCAATGAATACTTTGCATCAGTATTCACAGCAGGAAAGGGTGGTGGTGGTGGGCCAGTAGTCGAGAGAAGGGGTACCGAGGGCAAAGAGTTAGACATGAGTCCCTTCATGGAGGAGAGGGTGATGGAGGAGCTGAGAAAAATAAAAACGGATTAAGGTTATGGGGCCAGATCAGGTACACCCAAGAGTTCTCAGGGAGAAGAAGGAGGAGCTGGTGAGACCTCTTGCCAAACTGTTTAATCTATCCCTCTAAACAGGGAGGGTCCCAGGGGACTGGAAGAGGGTGGAGGTGATGCCACTTTACAAGGGGGGAGGAAAGAGGATCCCGGAAACTACCACCCAGTCAGCCCTACCTCTGTGGTAGGCAAGCTGATGGAAACCCTCCTTAAGGAGAGACTGTTAAGACACCTAGAGGAGGAGGGGCTAAGTGACAACAACCAGCATGGGTTCACAACAGGTAGGTCTTGACAGACCAGCCTGGTAAAATTATTCGAGGGCATTACGGAGGGGTATGATCAAGTGGGAGGGGTGGTGGATGTGGCCTACCTGGATTTCAGGAAGGCGTTCGATTCCGTCCCCCACAGAGGGTTGATAAGCAAGTTAGCGAGCTTGGGAGTGGGAGCAAAGCTTACAAAGTAGGTGGAGGATTGACTGGGAGGAGGGACATAGAGGGTAGTAGTAAATGGGAGGCACTCCAGGGAACTTGGGGTGAAGAGTGGGGTACCACAGGGATCAGTGCTGTGTCCAGTACTGTTCAATGTGTATGTAGGGGACTTAGCGGAGGATCTAAATGGCAAAGTGAGCCTGTTCGCAGATGACACGAAGATCTGTAACAGGATAGACATGCCGGGGTGGGGTGGAGAAAATGAGGCAAGATCTAGCCACGCTGGAAGAGTGGGCAAAAAAGTGGCAGTTGAGATTCAATGCGAGGAAGTGCAAAATAATGTACATAGGGTGAAATAATCCAAGAGCAAATTTTTGCCTCGGGAATGAATCACTGCAGGTCACAGAGCAAGAAAAGGATCTGGGTATTTGGATCACTGACACATTAAAGGTTAGGAACTAGTGTGAAAGGGCAGCAGGTAAGGCAACAAAAATGTTGGCGTGCATTAGGAGGGGTTTCACAAGTATGAGGAGGGAGATAATCATGCCACTGTATAAGACACTAGTGAGACCACAGCTGGAGTATGGGGTACAATTCTGGAGGCCCCATCTACAAGGAGACAAGGATAGGCTAGAGAGGGTACAGAGAAGGATGACTAAAATGATCCAGGGGCTGAATGAGAGATCATATGGGAAGAGGATGGCAGAACTTGGTCTATATACACTGGAGATGAGAAGGGATGGGGAGACATGGTGGAAACTTTCAAATACATGAAGGGGAATAAATAAGGCCCAAGGGGCTAGCATCTTCAGACTGAGTAAAAACAAAACCACCAGGGGCCATGCACTCAAGCTGGAGGGGGACGGGTATCGGGGAGATGTAAGGGGGAGTTACTTCTCAAAAAGGGTGGTAGGGCCTTGGGATAAGTTGCCAAAATGGGTAGTAGAGGTGGATACAGTGGAGAAATTCAAGAGGGCATGGGATACCTACTTGGGACTAGGCAGGGGTGGAGAGAGAGGGCAGGGGGAGGGGGTAAATGGGAGGGAGAGTTGGGTATCATTTTCGGGCAGACTCGATGGGCTGTATTGTCCTTTTTCTGCCAGCAGGTTTCTATGATTCTATGATTCTACGATTCCTTTAGTGGTTACTGCCAGAAGACATTACAACCTGCCACTGTCACTGTCCATTAATGCAATAACAGAATAGTAACATTCATAGGTTGTAGTGTCTGTCAGCAATTGCTGTTTGAGAAGAGAGGGTGAATTTTAGGTAGTGGTGTTGAATTGAAGACAGGTTATTGAACAAGGATCCTTGTTGGACTGAGATCTTTATGGGGCTAGGACCACAACACTGGGATATGCTATGGAGATTGGGACACATGGGGGAGTGATCGGAGTGGGCATCAATGGCAACTGATTTAGGGAAAGAGGCAGAGCTGAGCCAGTTACCATTGGGGGGGGGTTGCAGGTGTTCATTAGCCTGAGGGTTGTGCTCACAGTGCAATAATTGAACTTCGAGGGGTTGAGGGGTTAAGGATCATCAGCAGCACCAAGGTCGGTTACCAGTGCAGCATTTGATATTCTAGAGGTAGAGAGTGTTTAGTGGTGCCAAGGATAGGCTTAGGGTGCCTCACTGTAGTTAGGGAGTAGGTTGGTGATTTTCAACAGCAGAAATGGGATCCTGGGCTACATTTGATCTGGGGGATTCAGGGATTTTTGTTGGATGGTACTGTGGGGGGGGGGTACTCCTATTGATACATTCAGTGTTTAGGTGGCCAGAGGCCTTTGGCAGTGCCAGAAATGCTCTCCTGTTATCGCACCTAAACTGGGGGAGGGAGATTTGTTAAACAGCACCAGGAATAGACATTCTGTGCTTTATTCAATGTTCAGAGGGGTAGCTGAGATGTTTGGCAGCACTGAATATAAGCTCCTAGTGCCACAAAAAGCTTTTTTTCGGGAGGAGGTTGCAACACTAAAGATGGACTCCAAGTGATACTCTTCAAGTTAGGGTGGTGTGAGTGTCTAATAATTTCCCTACCCACAGACAGGAGCACATAGCAGAATGACATTCTATAAGAATGCGTCATGAGACTTCAAGAATCAAAGTCTTCTGGGGACCTCACCACCTATTGATTCTCATAGTTCCAAACCAGTGTCTCCCAAGGTTCCCTTTTATTGAAAAACTTTTTTTCAAGTGGTGGAAATAGATATGGGAGTGAGAAACAACGGAGATAAACTCCAAATTCAGACACTAATTTCTCACTCTACCACAAATCAGCCACAACTGAATTTCCACAAGCAGAAAAGTTCATTTATTTTTATGTCTCCTTCATATACCACTCCGCTCCTTATACAGCGACATTTCAGAACTTAAATGTTCCTTCTTCAGACTTGGAGCATTTTCAAATAAACAATGTATACATTTCTGTGGGGTGCAAACAAAAACAGTTTTTCAGTACTCACATAAACATGGAATCCACTGCATTAATTAAATCCACTTCATAATTAAATAATTCCACCAAAACAGTAAACCAAAAAAACAAGGGGAACACACCTGCTTAAACTAATATTCCAACTGATATCACTCGTTGCAAATGGCAGGAAAAATAAGTGCTCTCATTTCAAACCATACCCAAGAAAGAGTCTCTGAAGCTTTCTCTATCAAAGAAAATATTACAAAATGAACTTCATCTTTAAACACAGCCTTATTTTCCTTTTTAAAAATTATATTATTTCATATGAAGAACCTATTTAGAACATCTCGTGTGTATTTAATAAATGCCGTTTTCAAAATCATATCACCTTTTTTTTTCGTTGTTGGTACTTCTCCCCTGGCAACCAGTCTGCCTTACCTCTCTGCACATCCTGGCATCCTCCTAGGTCTCTGACCACCATCCCGAGGACTTCTCAGCTCTCATTTCAGGCCCCGCAGTTTACCCCACTGCAGGGAGGTGGAGAGGCCCCCTATGCTCTGCCACCAGGACCGGATCCAGTACTGCCGCGTTACCTGGGTGCCGAGTAGTTCCCCTGTGACACTTGGACACCTGGTTCCGATCGCTGTATGATTTTTATAATATAGAAATGTGTTATTGAATGTCTCTCATGAGAGATGCTGAGACAGCCTGTGGGATGACCCCCCCACCCAAGGTTTTAGATACAAGGGCCCAGATATTCAAACTGCTCCCAAAAAGTGCGCAATAACAGGGAGCAAGTGCAAGTCCATTGCGCCCATGCTCAAGAGGCGTGATATTCAAAAACTGAGCTGGCCAAGATGCGCCTACAGCTGACGACTGAATATCACACCACCTGTGCCATAGCGCAACTAGGGAGGGGAAGCTGAGCATATTTGATGCGTCATAGTGCAACAAGGGATGTTCAGCTGAGCAGTCCAGAGGCATCATAGTGCAACCAGGGATGCCCCCCAGCAGCAGGACAGCAATGCAACAGCACAACCAGGGATGCAGGGGTCCACCACCCATGCCACAGATGGACAGAGGAACACACAGCAGAACAGACATTGTCCCACCACACCCCATGCACTGCACAACTGGGGGAGGGCTGGAATAACCACTGGCCCATGGAGACAAGCAACCAACCCACAGCTGGGCCATGGTGCCCCATCACACCCCCTGGCAAGCTGTGACCGGCTCACAAAGAGGGCCGACCATCCCGTGCCACACCATCCCCCCAATGCAGAGCACACCCTGCACCCAGACCCCCAGACACCCTGCCCAGGAGCAGCATCCACCACTGCAGGATACCCCATGCATACCACCACCCCCACTGTGACAATGCAACCCTGTGCACCACAGAACCATGCAAGGCAGCCCCACCACGAGCACTCATCAGCGGGTGGCAGCACACAGTGATGCAACGACGGCATATACAGAGCAACCATGCACAGCACCTCCGAGGTACAGCTGAGAGACCGACCATGCATCGGCACACAAGGTACCCCACACATGACAAGGCATGCCCCGGACCCCACCACCAGTGGTACAGAACCCTGCACACCCTCCCTAGGACACACCCTGACCCAGCACTAGCCACAACAGCCAGCGCAGACACCCACAGTGGTGCGTGGAAGCATGCACCACACCGGATGCAACACAGTGCATGGACAAACACCCACCCATACCCAAGGGCACAACAACACAGGGACACAGTAGCGGGGCAACCAAGCCCCAGCGTGGGCCCATGAAAACTGTGTACACACAGCCAGCAGTCCTCCATGGCACAGGAGTGCCAGCCACCCTGTGCAGACACTGTGGACCTGTACGCCAATATCATTTGCCCGGAGCACAAGTCACAGACAGTGGTGCACATGCCCTGCAACACACACAAGCCACAGCATGGATGTGGAACAACCGCAGAGGCCACAGTGTCACCTGAGGCAGATATGCACCACACCAGTGACAGGAGGCAACCCAGCATTGTGATGGGTACAGTGGCTGCCCTGCATGGACAGCCACCACTGACATGCCAGCAGACTGTGCAGGTCACAGACATACAAGGGTGTCAGCTGCACAGGCCATGGACGGGCTGACAGGTGCACCATGGAAACAGAGCATACACCATGGACCACTGCACACAGTCATCTAGTGCACAGGGAACAACACACACACCACAGACACTGACTGATAGCTACTCCCACACCATAGTCACTTCCCCACAGACACACACACATACCCATGACTGCACCACCCCTGACGCCATGCACACCACTGCAACTGAGCACCTATAGCCCACTGCAAATCAGAGACCACCACAGTATACATATCAAAAGATTTGTAATCAAAAATATCAAAAAGAACTATTTACAAAACTATGTACAAATGTGTGGGGGGAGGGCCACAAACAAGGTGGGGGTGGGTAAGGGGCAGGGGTGGATAAATGGGACAGGAAAGGAGGGGTGTGAGGGTGGGTCCAGGGAGGTAGGGGAAATCAGGGGCATATGAATGTTCAATGGGAGCCCCGCTCCCCGCTTCGGCTGCTCCTCCTCCAGTGTCTCCTCTGGACCCCCAGCCAGTAAATCCTTTGCAGGATGTCCAATGATGCCCTCGCCACTGTCAAAATCTCCTGCAGTGCCTCCTGGATAGCCTGCAGCTGGTGGACACCTAGGACAAGGGAGCACAGTCAATAGGTGTGAATGCACAGCCCCATACAGCCCACCCACTGTGCATGGCATACAGCCATAGGACATGCCTATGTGATGGTGTGTGACTACCCACAGTGATCACGTCCACAAGACCTGCCCACCCAGGTGCATACAGCCATGCGGACTGCTGCACACACCCACCAGCCAAGTCCTGCACAGCACCACCATGGCTGGTTTTCAGCTGACCTCAAATCTGCACTGTTGGAGAGAGACAAACTATGGAAGTTGGCAAGAAAAACCAAGAATCCAAATGACTGGGTGTTATTTAGGAAAGCCAGGAACAACTGCACCAAGAAAGTAAGGGATGCAAAGGCTGCCTTTTATTTGGCTGAACTTGACTCCTCCTATCACAATCCTGCTAGGTTCTGGGGCACCATCAAGGGTATTATAGGGCAGGATTCTAGCACCTCTCTACCAACTCAATTCCACCACAATAATGGCTCTATCTCTGGCAAAATGGAAGTTCTGGATGCTTTCAATAACCACCTCACAACTGCTGGCCCTGCCTTTGACACCTCTCCAGCTAATCTGCTATGTTCACAACTAAGCTCCCATTACACTGGTGATCAGAGAGCTGATTCTTACTTCTCCTTCAAACCTGTCCTGCTGAAGCAAGTAGAGGATCTTTTATGGCAGTTGGATATCAGAAAAAGCGCAGGGGCAGACTCTCTTGACCCCTAATTTCTAAAGATTACATTTCATGTACTTGCATTTCCCCTAACACATCTCTTTAACCTATCTTTAACCTCTGGTTCTATTCCTACAGTGTGGAAGACAGCCCAAGTGGTTCCCCTTCTAAAATCAGGGGACCCTATGGACCTTAATAACTACAGGCCCATTTCCATTCTTCCAGTGCTATCCAAAATGCTAGAGAAAATAGTGAGCATCCAGCTAAGAGAATATCTTGATGATGCTAACCTCTTGAATCCAGCTCAGTCTGGGTTTGGGGCCAGGCACAGCACTATCTCTGTACTGGCCAAAGTTACAAATGATTGGCAAACCGAATTGGATAAAAAGAATAGTGTCTGTGCAGTATTTCTTGACCTAAGCAAGGCATTCGACACTGTGGACCACGAGCTGCTACTCTCTTCTTTGCATTCCATTGGCCTAGATCCACCCTCCCTTAAATGGTTCAGGTGTTACCTTATGGATAGGTCACAGCAGGTGAAAGCTGAAGGTGATCTATCCCCACTAAAACCACTGCTAAGAGGAGTTCCGCAAGGATCTATCCTGGGTCCTATCCTTTTTGCCATCTACATTAATAATATTGACTCAAATCTCACCAAAGCCACTGTCCACCTCTTTGCTAATGACACTGTTTTGTATGTCAGCAACCCATCACCTGCAGTTGCCCGTAAAATTTTACAAGCAGAATTCTCCTTGCTGCAATATCAACTACTTGAGAAAAAGCTTCTTTTAAATGCAAAGAAAACAAAATCGATGCTTTTCTCCAATCAAAGCTCCACCAGCACCTCCTCACTAAGCAGTCTCCCCCAGCTATGCACTATCCTTGGAGAAAATCTGGAGTATGTAGAAAAATTCAAATACTTAGGTGTGTGGATTGATAGCAGACTTGACTTCATACATCACATTGAAGAACTGCTGAAAAAACTTTGCCAAAGGCTTGGCCTGTTCTATAGAATAAAACACTTCCTAACCAGAGACTCAAAGATGAGGTTAGTCCAAGCCACTTTTCTTTCAGTTGTTGACTAAGCAGACTTCCTTTATAGTCACTGCCCCATCTCCTACCTAAGCAAGCTGGATACCCTGTACCATAGAGCAATAAGATTCATAACAGATCTTCCATCCAACACTCATCATTGCTCTCTCTATGCTGCTGTTGGATGGGTTTCTCTACATCTCAGAAGGAACAGAAATGCAGCTCTATGGATCTACAGAGCATTGTCTAAAAAACTTCCAAATTATATTCTAGCCTGCTTCACCCAGGCCATAGCTAGCTCATATGCCCTAAGAAGCAACAACCTCATCATGCTCAAAATACCTAAAGTCAACACCCGGACAGGGAGGGTGGCAATCAGCTATTCTCTAGCTATGGCATGGAATACTGTACAGAAATCCCTAAAGCTGTCCAGTCTCACACCATTAGCATCCTTCAAACAGCTTTGTACAGGTTTCTTCACAGAGAAATGCAACTGCTACCACAAGAGCTAGTCTTGCTATTTCACCCCCCCACCTTCCAGACAGCACATCACTTATGGCATAATTCTGTTCCGCAGTTCTCCCTCCCTGTCGGCCACCCTTTTTAATAATACCCCAGTTCCATTTAACTCTACCTTACTACCTACTACCTGCCTAATCCTTCTCCCTCTAATTTCTGCCCCTACATCATTCCTAAATGCTACCCATCCATCCTAGTATTACATTATGCTGTGTGTATGCCTTGACTCCTCTTTTGGGATATGTATATACTTGATTTATTAGTATAATTTGCCTATAACCTATCTTGTCATGTATGTCCTAACCAACTTCTGACCCTTGATCAGTGTATTTGCAAGTGTTTTTTCTGTATCTGTTATGCATACAAAAGTGCATTGATGTATCTGTTGTGTACCAACTATTGAACCTTGACCTTATCAGGTCCATCTTGTAAATGAGCCTTGCTCACTGATGTTCGCCTGAATAAATAAAGATTTGATTGATTGATTGATAGTGACATGGCTATGTGGTGCGAAGGCAGTGGCACAGCCATGTACCCAGTGCATGCATAGACCACCATTGATGCACTCCCAGACATGCAGTGCCACTGGACAGTGCTGACTGTAACAAGCTGCGTGCATGGCAGTGGTGTCAATGGATGGTGGCCATGCCCCGCTACCCACCCTGTTACACAGCATGCAATAGTAATCATGGAGGTATGGCACTCACCATCATCAGGCCAGTCCCTCTGGCGCTGTGGACTGTCGCCCCTCCTACTGGCCCTGTCTTCCTGCTGGTGCCTCTGCTCCCCAGCCAGCCGCCTCTCTTCCAGCCCTGTGGTGCAAACATGGAGAGAGGAACATCAGTACAATCCTGTAGCAAAGTTCCCCTGCCCCAATGTGTGTGCAATCCCACCCAGACAGACCCACCCACCCCACACCCTGATAACACCACCACAGCCAACACCGGATGGTCCCTCTCCCATGTTCCAGACACATGCAACCATGATACCCATATGGAAGATAAAAGTGTGTGGACGTAACACCTACCTGGCCGTGGCACCGTGCCCCTCCTGGCACGTGTCCGCAGGCGGGCAAGAAGGTCCGGTTCCCTCCTCCTCAGGTCGCCATACCTGTGGCGGCACCACTCCACCATCCGCCCCCTTCCCGTGGCCTCCGCCAGGGTGTCAGACACCTCCTCCCACACCTGGCTCCTGGACCTGTCCAGGGGTGCCTCCCCAAACAGTGGGCCATAAAGTGGCTCAACAATAGCAACCAGGTTAGCCAGTTCAATTTGGGTCCACTGGGCAGCCCTTCTCTGCGCCATCTCACTTGCTCAGTAGGTTCAAAATGGCGCTCTGCAGCACGACACCACCATGTGCAGATGCTGCGCAGTAAAGCGCTGCCATTCCCTATCACACTGTCACCGAACAGCGAGATAGTGGTGCACCCATGCCTGATGCATGGTGCCTAGGCGGCAAAGGTCAGGCACAGGGTCAAGGGTCTCTGGTGCACAGACAGGCACAGTGCCATTGGAACCCAATACGTGTATCATACTCACCCACTAGGTGGCCAGTGGGATATCCCACTCTCAAATCTATGGCACAGTGCCGACTGGTGCCAGATGAGGCATCATGTGGTCCCCAAGTGCATGGCACAGACATTGATTATGCCCCCCCTGGCATCGCACACCACCTGGCAGTTGATGCTGGCATAGCCCTTGTGATTTATATAGGCATCCCCCTCGGGGCCAGGTGGTGAGCGGATGGCCACATGGGTACAGTCTATTGCCCCAGCATGCCAGGCATACGTGCTACCCTGTGGAACTCCTGTGTGATTGCTGTGCACTCCGCCGGTGTGCTGGGGAAATGGATGTACTCCGCAGCATGTGGCAGCAGTACGCTGAGGAATTGGGTGAGGTGGCGTGATGTGGCCGACTGGGTTATGCCTGTGGTGTCCCCAGTTGGTCTCTGGAAGGTACCCGTCGTGAGCAAGCACTTGCAAGCTGTCACTTTCATCTCCACTGACAGGGCATGGCTCCGTCGTGTGGGTGCCTGCATCACATCACTGCACAGCTCACAGAGCTGCCTCAGAATTGCCTGATTCAGGCGGTACCAGCCCACGATCTCAGTATCACTATACAGCTCTATGCTGGTGTGGGCTCGGTACTGCCTGTTGGGGGCATACCACTGACAGGCCCTTCCACGGCCACGCCCCCCTGCTGCCCACCTTCTCACCTCCTCATTACTGCCTCCATCTGGATGGTGGCACTGGCCATGTCCCGCTGTGTTCACCCCCGGCAGCTGTTTCTGTATTCCACCCCCGCTGTCCTGGCTGCTACTTCCCTGCACTGGGAACACCTGACTGTGCTGGCCTCACTGCTGCATGGCACTACTTCCCCCTCCTGCACTGTGTCTCCCCACACCTTCCCCTGAGCCTGTTGGTTCCAGGTGCTCTTTCCTGGCCTGCCCTGTGTGTCCCTGCTGCCCAGTTTTTCCTGCCTCATGTGCCTTCCCTGTTGTGTTCTTGTGCCTCTCCCTTGCTCCCTTTTATTTTGGCTCATTTCCACTATGGCGCAACTTCTGCTTGCTCCCCATTGCGCATGGCGCATGTTGCTGAATATCGCACTGCGCCATTTATGCATGGTTCCTCCCTCTTCAGTTGTGTTTACATTCATTAGCATTGTGCTGTTGCTCAGCATGATTTGGGGGGCGCAATTGCCTCTTGCTGAATATCACAGAATGGCGCAGTTTCGGACTTGTGCAGGCACAACCCTATTGCGCATGGCTCAACTCTTTTGAATATCTGTGCCAAGGTGTTACCTGGAAGGCCAAGAGATAATTACAGGCTAGAAGAGGCCAAAATTAAGCATCTCCTATTTATCTAGCTTAATTGTAGCTTGTCAGCTGACAGGATAGAAAATATCCATTTTATGACATTTAGAGGAAGAGAGCAGGTTATGACGCTTTAGTGCGAAATTCTTTGATGTGTCCTGGGAAGAAGAGCTTCTTGAGATCAAAGAGGGGATGTTATTTAAAGAGTGTCATAATTTGTGAAATGAGTTTTGTTGAAATGTCACTTAATTAATTTACATCCAGCTGGATAGACATCCTGATTGTATAATTTTTAATAAACAGAGGAGGAGCTGGGTGACATCATGAAGAAGGCAGGCTCAAGGCAGTTGTTTTAATTATGCTGTGAGTAACCTGTAGAACACACACATGTTTGGACTCTCTGGAAAACAACATATGTCTATCAGCACTATTAAAAGAGATACATTAGATTTATAAGTCTAATTGTCTGGTGGTAGGAATTTTGTACTTTTTTTAACCCTTGTTCATTTAAAGGATTGTATGTTTTTGTGATATATGGTTCTGTATTTACATTTTACATTCTTTTATCTATTTTTAAGTAAACCTCTACTTTAGAGACTACTTGGTGTGCCTTTGAAACTCTTTTTCTTGACAAGTGAAGCATACATGGTTAAAATTTACACTGTACAAAGCTTACTGGTTTTACCAAACTGGGAAAAGGTAAGAGTTTATTCTAAGGTCTTTAATAGCGTTTTTAAGGGTTCATTTTGTATGCTTGGTTAGGTGCCCATAAGCGAAAGATATCTGGCCCCCCCGAAAAGCACAATTATCTGAGCCTGTACATTGAGGCCCAGATATTCAAAAGAGTTGAGCCATGCGCAATAGGGTTGTGCCTGCGAGTCCGATACTGCCCAATCTGCGATATCATGTAATAAGGAGCAAGCGGAGGTTACAGCCATGCGGAAATGAGCCAAAATAAAAGGGAGCAAGGAGAGGCACAAGAAAGCTACAGGGAAGCCACATGAGAGCCAAAGCTAGCAGGGAAAACTGGGCAGCAGGGACACACAGGGCCAGGCAGGAAAGGGCACCTGAAAGCAACAGGCACAGGAGAATGTTTGGGGAGACAGTACAGAAGGGGGAAGTACACCACACAGCAGTCAGGCAAGCACAGGCAGGTGTTCCCGGTGCAGGGGAAGTAGCAGCCAGGACAGCGGGGAGGGAATACAGTAACAGCTGCCAGAGGGGGTGAACACAAGCCAGGGACATGGAAAGTGCCACCATCCAGATGGAGGCCGTAATGAGGGGGGTGAGAAGGGGGGCAGCAGGGGGGCATGACCGTGGAAGGGTCCGTCGGCGGTATGCCCCCAACAGGCAGTATCGAGCCCACACCAGCTTCAAGCTGTACAGTGGTACCACGATTGAGGCCAGTACTGCCTGAATCAGGCAATTCTGAGGCGGCTCTGTGAGCTGTGCAGTGATGTGATGCAGGCACCCACACGACGGAGCCATGCCCTGTCAGTGGAGACAAAAGTGACAGCTTGTATGTGCTTGCTCACCACGGGTACCTTCCAGAGACCAATTGGGGACACCACAGGCATAACCCAGTCGGCCACGTTATGCCACCTCACCCAATTCCTCAGCACACTGCTGCCACATACTGTGGAGTACATCCAACTCCCCAGCACACCAGCGGAGCACACAGCAAACATACAGGAGTTCCACAGGGTAGCACATATGTCTGGCATGCTAGGGGCAATAGACTGCACCCATGTGGCCATCCGCACACCACCTGGCCCCGAGGGGGCTGCATACATCAATCACAAGGGCTATGCCAGCATCAACTGCCAGGTGGTCTGTGATGCCAGGGGGTGCATAATCAATTTCTGTGCCACGCACCCTGGGGGAGCACATGATGCCTTCATCTGACACCAGTCAGCACTGTTCCTCAAATTCAAGAGTGGGGATATCCCCACTGGCCACCTAGTGGGTGAGTATGCAAACCACATGGACAATCATAGGGCCTGGGGGGGCATGGTCAGAGGTGACATGGGTAGTGGCCTACATGGCCCGGGGCAGGGCGATGCTGATCACCAAACTAACCTCCACCCTCTACACACAGGTGACAGTGGCTACCCACTCTGACCATGGCTGCTCACACCCTACCGTCGGCCCGTGACCCCATCACAGCAACGCTACAATGAGACACACGCTACCACACGTAATATCATCGAGCGGGTGTTTGGGATGCTGAAGGTACATTTCCATTGCCTGGACACCTCCGGCGGTGCCCTACAGTACAGCCCCTCAAAGGCCTGCGGGCTAGTCCTGGCCTGTTGCATCCTGCACAACATGACCAACGAATGTGGGATAGCTGTACAGGTTGAGGAGGGGGACAGCGATGGGGACAATGAGGTCACTGGTGATGATGGTGATGGGTAGCCCTCCCTTGGCCGATGGGACCCCCGACTGCTCCAGCTGGCACAGCTGCACCTGGACACCATCACAGAGGAGCACTTCAGCCAACCCAGGTAAGTCATGGGGCCATGAGCAACCAACAGTGGCTAAGGCACAACCCACAAACATGCATGGACACACACCAGGGGTGCATGCCATCAAGGGAAGTGGCAGGGCATGGAACCACACACACAACCAGGGATGGGTGAGGTCTAACATGCCACGTGGACAGACACACACACACGCACACACACACAATGCACCAAACATGCACAAAGGGTAGGAGGCACACCGACCCAGAATGTCACCCCTAGCCACACACATGTCCACAGACCACCACGCCCACTGCCTGTCCATGTGCGTGTGTCAGATGCTGAGCACCATTGCACATTGGTGTACAGCGCAATGCAGGCATCATCATGCACACGCAACTGCGGACAGCAGCCGGGAGGGTGTGCAGATGGACTATGTGTGAACGTGCAGGGCCTGGTACCCACCCGTGCTCGTGCAGGGGTCTGCAGCACACCAAACATGTCTGCGCCAGGCATGCTTGGGATGCCCACAGCTGAACCCGGTGTTGACAGGGAGGGTGTCGCACGATTGCCGGGAGCGGGGGGTGGACCGTGCACTGCGTGGTGTCTGCGACGCATGAGCACATGACTGTGGGCCCATTGTGGCCATTATAGCACTGAATGCCTGTGTCTGCCTGTCAATAGCAGTGGTCACATCCTCCCGCAACCGGTCTATCCCTGCCAGGATCACAGCGGTGTCTCTGCTGTGACGTTCCTCTACCCACTCCAGAGCCGCATGCAGTGCATCCACCGACATTGCAAGCCGCATCTGTTGCTGTACTGATGCTTGCAGTAGGCAGCTGTGCTCGTCCAAGAGATCATCTGCCTCCTCGGCATCCTGTTCCTCAGGGTGTGCATGGCCCTGATGCTCAGCACCCCTTGAGGGTGGGCACTGCACACCAGGACCAGGTCTGGGCCTGTCCACAGGCAGTACACAGATGCTGCCCCTTGACCCTGTACCCCAAGCCCATTGTCTGACTGCTGATGCTGCCCCTCCGGCTGCCACTCCCCAGGGCTCACTAGTGCTGCTGCAGTGGCCGCAACAGTCCCACTGTCCTGTACACACACCAGTGCTTCCCCACTGGTGTTGACAGGCACAGGCTGGGACTGTGATGACATGCAGGCCTCACGGCAGCACCACCCACAGCCATGGCCGCGATTTTACCTGCTGTGTGGCCATCCCGTGGCACACACATGTCACTGCCCATGCCGTTAGTGACATCATCATCGGTGATGGACCCGGCACCAGCCCGAGTCACAGAATGCTGGCATCCATGGATGCTGGCACGCTGGGACACGGGCAGACCTCCTCTGCACCTGTTCCAACAACATCAGTGTGGATCGCCAGGTTGACCCACTGTCGCACTGAGCCACATATACCTGTGGAGGTGGATGGGCCCTCCTCCATCTCCAGCTGACTGTCCTCAGTGGACAGGCCCACCACCACTGACCCATGCAGATGCTCAGGATCTGTAAGGGAAAACAAAGTCGTGTTACTGCATGTGACCTACCCTGACCCCCCCATAGACAGACCATGACCTACCATGCAGTGATGGGCTACCACCCATCTGGAAGCCACCACCCGGAACACCCTCAATGGCACAATGCTGCTTGCTTCCAGCAACCCTCTCCTCCTGTAGGATCAGGTATACCACCTCCGGCTGTCCCTCACCTGTCACAGCTCATGATGCCCTGATGACAGCCACCTTCTCCTTTATCCTCCTCCTCCTGTCTGTGCCCATCTTCTTCTTGCACTCCTGCACAGAGCACTGGTGGCTGCCATGCAGGTTCACTTCACGTGCCACGTCCTCCCATGCAGCAGCACGGGCTTGAGGGGTTCCCTGCCGTCCACTGAGAAGTGGCTCCTGATCCAGGTAGGCCTCAAACAGGGCATCGGTCTCGGCCTTGGTGAAATTAGGCCTCCTCCTCCTCCCACCACTGTGTTCCTCCTCTCCCACAACTCGCTCGATCATTATTTAGCCTGTAAGAATGAAAGTTGTTACCTGTGACTGTGCAGTCCCATGCATGTCCCTAAATCCACAGTCCACACTCCCAAACAGCATGCAACTCACCAATAGACTGCAGTAACCAACTATGGCTAGTGCAGCCCAATGTTGCACTTTTATAGCGCAACCCATGCAAATGAGGCGAGGCGCAACTTTAAGTGGATGCAAATTGCAGTGCTGCACCATTGAATGGCTGATTAGCTGTTTTACATATGACAACTGAATATCGCGCTGTTGCGCTTTGCGCAATTGTGTTGAATGTGCTGAGCCAAGGGCACAGTTCTGTGACATGCGCAGTACACACATCACTGTGCATGCCAGGGTTGCTGATGCAGGCATCTGCCACACTGCTGACGTTCTGTGTGTGGGAAGCAATGCAGGGCATGGCTACCATTGTGCCAGTGGTGCTACATTGATGTTCACCTACATGGTGCTGTGGCACTGGGCCATCATAGGCGCACTTGGGCAACAGCGCGGTAGGCCACTACTGGAGGTAGCACACAGGCATCCAATTGTGCTACACGCATTGGGTTCCAATGGCACTGTGTCTGTCCATGCGCCAGAGCACCTTGACCCTGTGCCTGACCTTTGCCCCCTAGATGCCATGCGTCAGGCATGGGTGCATCACTATCATGCTGATCAGTGACAGCACCATAGGGAATGGCAGTGCCGTACTGTGCAGCATCTGCACGTGGGGAGCCACGCTGCAGAGCGCCATTTTGGCTGACTGAGCTAGGAGAATGGTGCAGAGGGGGCTGCACAGTGGAGTCAGGTAGAACTGGCCAACCTAGTGGCCATAGTGGATCCACTCCATGGACCACTGTTTGGGGATGCACCCCTGGACAGATCCAGGAGCCAGGTGTGGGAGGAGGTGGCCACTGCACTAGAGGGGGTCACAGGAAGGGGGCAGACAGCAGAACAGTGCCGCCACAGGTATGGCGACCTGCGGCGGAGGGAGCCAGACCTGTCTGCCCACCTGTGGGGACGTGCCAGGAGGGGCACGGTGCCACGGCCAGGTAGATGTTATGTCCACACACTTTTATCTTCCATATGGGTATCACGTGTTGTATGTGTCCAGCACATGGGGAGGGACCATCCGTGTTGGCTGTGGTGGTGTTATCAGGGTGTGGGGTGGGTGGGTCTGGCTGGGTGGGAGGGCACACACCTGGGGGCACGGGGGCTTTACTACAGGATTGTACTGATGTTCATCTCTCCATGTTTGCACCACAGGGCCAGAGGAGCAGCATCTAGCCAGTGAAATGCGGTGCCACCAGGAGGACAGGGACGCGAGGAGGGGCGACGATCCACAGCACCCCAGGGACCAGCCCGATGATGGTGAGTGCCATACCTCCATGATTACTATTGCATGTTGTGTAACAGGGTGGGCAGCGGGGCATGGCCACCATCCATTGACACCACTGCCATGCACGCAACTTGTTATAGTCAGCACTGTCCAGTGCCACTGCATGTCTGGAAGTGCATCGATGGTGGTCCATGCGTGCACCGGGTACATGGCTGTGCCACTGCCTTCGCACCACATAGCCGTGTCACTAAACAGCCACAGTGGTGATTGCATGACTTGGCCGGTGGGTGTGTGCAGCATTCCGCATGGCTGTAAGTGCCTGGGTGGACAGGTCTTGTGGACGTGATCACTGTGGGTGGTCACACACCATCACAGAGGCATGTCCCACGGCCATATGCCATGCACAGTGGGCGGGCTGTATGGGGCTGTGCATTCACACCTATTGACTGTGCTCCCTTGTCCTAGGTGTCCACCAGCTGATGGAGATCAGGGAGGCGTTGAGGGAGATCTTGACTGTGGCAAGGGCGTCATTAGAAATCCTTCAATGGATCGACCAGCTTGGGGTTCGCAGGAGGCACCAGCAGTGGAGCAGCCAGAGCGGGGAGTGGGGCTCCCATTATACAGTCCCTCTACCCCTGGTGTCCCCTACCCCCCTGGATCCACCCTCACACCCCTTCTTTCCTGTCCTATTTGTTCTCCCCTGCCCCTTACCCACCCCCACCTTGTTTGTGGCCCCCCAACTTTGTATATAGTATTGTATATAGTTCAGTTTGATATTGTTTTGGAATACAGATCTTTTGATATGAATACTGTGGTGGTCTCTGATTTGCAGCGGGCTATAGGTGCTCAGCTGCAGTGGTGTGCATGGCGTCAGGGGTGGTGCAGTCATAGGTATGTGTGTGTGTCCATGGGGAGGTGACTATGGTGTGGGGGTAGTTATCAGTCAGTGTCCGTGGTGTGTATGTTGTGCCCTGTGCACTGGATGACTGTGTGCAGTGGTCCATGGTGCATGCTCTGTGTCCATGGTGCCCCTGTCAGCCCGTCCATAGCCTGTGCAGCTGACACCCATGCATGTCTGTGACCTGCACGGTCTGCTGGCATGTCAGTGGTGGCTGTCCATGCAGGGCAGCCACTGTACCCATCACAATTCTGGGTTGCCTCCTGTCACTGGTGTGGTGCATGTGTGCCTCGGGTGACACTGTGGCCTCCACAGTTGTTGACCCACCTCCATGCTGTGGCTTGTGTGTGTTGCAGGGGATGTGCACTACTGTCTGTGACTTGTGCTGTGGGCAAATGATGGTGGCGTACAGGTCCACAGTGCCTGTGCAGGGTGGCTGCCACTCCTGTGCCATGGAGGACTGCAGGTTGTGTGTACACAGTTTACATGGGCCCACGCTGGGGGCTTGGTTGCCCCACTACTGTGTCCCTGTGTTGTTGTGCCCTTGGGTATGGGTGGGTGTCCGTCCATGCACTGTGTGGCATCTGATGTGGTGCATGCTTCCACGCACCACTGTGGGTGTCTGTACTGGCTGTTGTGGCCAGTGCTGGGTCGGGGTGTGTCCTTGGGAGAGTATGCAGGGTGCTGTACCACTGGTGTTGGTGTCCAGGGCATGCCCTGTCCTGCGTGGGTTACCTCGTGTGCCGACGCATGGTTGGTCTCTCAGCTGTACCTCAGGGGACTGTGCATGGTGGCACTGTGTATGCTGTCGCTGCATCACTGTGTGCTGCCACCTGCTGATGGATGCTCGTGGTGGAGCTGCCTTGCATGGTTCTGTGGTGCACAGGGTTGCATTGTCACAGTGGGGGTGGTGGCATGCATGGGGTTTCCTGAAGTGGTGGACGCTGCTCCTGGGCAGGGTGTCTGGGGGTCACAGTGCAGGGTGTGCTCTGCATTGGGGGGATGGTATGGCATGGGGTGGTCGGCCCTCCTTGTGTGCCAGTCACAGCTTGCCAGGGGGTGTGTTGGGGCACCATAGCCCATCTGTGGGTTGGTTGCTTGTCTCCATGGGCCAGTGGTTATTCCAGCCCTCCCCCAGTTGTGCGGTGCATGGGGTGTGGGGGGACGATGTCTGTTCTGCTGTGTGTTCCTCTGCCCATCTGTGGCATGGGTGGTGGGCCCCTACCTCCCTGGTTGTGCAGTTGCATTGCCACCCTGCTGCTGGGGGGCATCCCTGGTTGCACTATGGTGCCTCTGGACTGCTCAGCTGAACATCCCTTGTTGCACTATGGCGCATCAGATCTGCTCAGCTTCCCTTCCCTAGTTGTGCTATGGCACAGGTGGTGCGATATTCAGTCGTCAACTGTAGGCGCAGTTTGGCCAGCTCACTTTTTGAATATCACGCCTCTTGCACATGGGCGCAATGGACTTGCGCTTGCTCCTGCTATTGCACACTTTTTGGGCGCAGTTTGAGTATGTGGGCCTGTGTATGCTAGCAAAAGGTTCACAGTTTGAATCCCTCCAGAACTTGAGACCAAAGATTGATTAGAACCCACAAAACAGACAGGATGGTTACCCTGTTCTGTTCACTGTTCACAAGACTGCACTCAGAGGTTGGCACTGTGGGAGCAGAGGGCCTGACCTGCTGAGTGGGTTTGTGACATCCCCCACAGAGACAGCTATCATGCTGCTGTGACTGGTGCCCTTTTTCCTTTTCTGGATCCCCCTTGATGTGTGTGGCATGCAATGACACCAATGAACAAGAGCGCGCACTACCGCACACACTCCTTCCCAGTGTTGGCCCCAGCACATCCCCCACAGTCTGCCTGTGCACTGCATCAGCCCCAGTTAGAGGCCACCAGCGCACCGACAGCAGCACACCCCCCCTCCCCAAAGAAGGAGAGCAGTCCTACGGATGCTCAATCCTTCTCTTCCCCTGCCAACCCCTGACAACCCAGGCTCATTCCCGAACCCGGGTCGCCGGCATGGTGAGAGGTGTGGCACCCAGCACCTCAACCCTCAGCACCACCAGGCCTGCAAAATCAAATCACCTTGTATTTTGTTCATCCATTTCATTCTACAGATTCTTTTAAAAAGCAGGACAAAGAATAAATAGACCACTTATCTTACTGTATGCCTAAGAGAAGGATTAGAACGTAAGAAATTTACTTTCAAGATTACTATTCGTGTGAAAAGTACTTTTTCTATGCCAAGGACTACTATTTAAATTCAGAGATTGAGTCTCAACAGATGTTATTTTCGGGAAGCTTCAGTTGTATATCAGTGGGTTTCTATGGCAGATTCCACAAACTACTTTTGGCATTATGGAAATATACTGCAGCTGTGAACCATCCATGGAATGCATGTTCAAGGCCTGTGCTTACTTAAGCTGAATGCAAGTTGAAGGGTGCTAAAATAACACACTCAGGACATATGCCCACTTACTCTTTGTTGTTTACCCCTTTCCCCAATAGGCCTTTAAAAAACTGGTTTTATAAGCAAAAAGACAAAACCAGGGGTGTAATTATGAGCCAATAGTCACACTTCTCTGTTGTATTGTTAGGCATGAGACATAAGCTATAATTACACTTAATTAGAGTTGACATGCTTTACTGCAATTAAGCAAATGGCTTTTCTTTAAAAAAGGAAAAAGGCATTTACAAACTGTGGTTTTGTGCTTAAAATAATAGACTTTCTTATTGTATAGGAAGTCCCTTCTACACATAATTATAGGCAGATAATTAATGAAGCTCTCTGACTCAAAGCCCCTGCTGTGATGTCTGCTCTACTCACTGCCTGTTCCCCGACTGAACTCATTGTGCAAAACACTGTCCTACAGAAGCTGACAGCTGCTGTCAAATCTCCTTTGAGTAGCCACAAATGATGAAATTCACCTGGACTGGGTCAGTGGCAGATCCAAACCAGCTTTATAGATGGAACAAGGTTGGATCTGGGTCAGGTTATAACAGGTTTGGGTTTCCAGTCAGTCTGAAGTGGTGTGGTCTGAAGGGGGAGGCAAGATCTACCACAGAACCATTTCAACCATTCCTGTTCTAAATGAGAAGATCTCAGAGCTGCTGTGTCTCCAGTAAGTATCTGATTGCCAGGCCTTCGTACAAAAGATGAAACAGAAACACTGGTATCATGCCTATGGTTTGCAGCGCATGGCTCCTGACTGTATTACTTCCAGATGGCCCAACTCATTAGATAGCACTCCAGTTGCTTCTCAAATTTATAACAATACAGCATTATGGACCCATACATTTTTAAATTGCATTACTGACCTATTTACCCTACCCTGCCCAGAGGTATAGTTATGATGGTTATTTGTTATTTGTTCCATTCTGTCTCCTTTGCCCACATATTTCAGTTCAGCTGTAAATTAGTGGGAAGGGTTCCTTACCTCAAATTAACCATGTGGCTAGCTAAAAGACAGGTGTATAGTATGTGGGACTCTTTAGAGTCTTCTTTATTTTCTTTGTAACATTTAAGTTGCAAGTTCTGTGAAACAGTAATAGCAGAAATATATATATATATATATATATATATATGTGTGTGTGTGTATATATATATATATGTATATGTATATGTATATATATATATATATATATATATATATGTAACCCCCACCCAGGTATGCCGTTTCTATCTGACAGCTCTACCTGGTGGGCTGGGTTCTGGGAGGAATATGTCACTCGGCACATTGGCTAGGTTTGGCTACTCTGCACAGGGGCACCCAAGTAATTCCAGACAAAAGAAGCAATAACTGTAATGTCCAATACCAGAAGTGGGATTTTAAAGTGTGGCTTTTATACACATCCAACAGAATAAACAAAGCATAGATGGATCCCACTGGGCTATACTGCTGGTAATGCAGATTTAAGGAGATCAGAACATATCCTCATCACTTTAGCCCTCAGGCTCTGAAACGTACTGGGCACACAGCCCGAACTTGTATGCTGCTCTGGGTTTTCTCTGGCTTGGCTCCCTTGCCAGCCACTTGGACACTTTCCATATAGCATGGAAACATATACTGGTGGCTCTCTAAACCACCTATGAGCACTTCTGCTCCATCAAGAAATCTTCCTCATCAATTCCACATCTGGGTGCTTTCCTCAGGCACTGGCCAAGTGCCTGAGAGAAAGCAACAGGTGTCCCAGAGCAAATCCGTAGAGGTGAATTTGGTTACTACTGATGGAGGGTCTCCCACCTATCGCTCCCATAATTCATACCCAGCCATTTCTCTGGACTGTAACACCTCATCCTTTAACATACTTTGCTGCGTAGATTCTTTTTAAATGTATTTCACATTCAATCTACTGTCTTTACATCCCATTTGTGCTGGACTTGAACATACTTAATAAGTGGCTTTGTCCATTACTCTAGACCCCCCACAGAGTTAAGCAGTCCAATCCCCACATCTTTCAAACTGTACTTGGCTGTCTTTTCCTGACCCCACAGTAACAGTCCCTTTAGTTTCATCATGATGCAGGTGAAAACACATGGCCCTTTAGCAGAGCGAGCTCACTCTTCGGTTGCAGGTGCCTCACAGGCATTTCCTCCTCAAGGAACTCTCTTCCAGAGCTTCTGGTGCCTCAGCACAAACTTAAATCAGGCAGTTTCCTTTCCTTAGCTGGACCAGGGGAGGTGGCCCCTGGAAGCAGACTGATTCCTTCCCCCCATCCCTGCAGGGATGGAGCCCTGAACCATTGAAAGCGGTCTCCACCACTTCAATGTGCTCTTCTTGTGTTCCTCTTCAGGTGAGAATACATACCTATGCAACAAAAGTAGCTCTTTGTCAGAGCTTAGAGCTCTGATGTCCTGCTTACAGCAGAGCACCTCTTTCAGACTGCCACTTCTACTGAACTCTACAGACTCTAACTTCAGATCCCCCATCGTTCTACTCTAACCTCCAACTGCAACATTCCAGTGTGGCTTATGCAGCTGCAACAGTTCTAAATGATGTCATCCCTCAGTCTCAGCTGAGACTGAGAACAGAGTGAGGCAGTGTGAAATCCATTTAAAATGGAGTTTCAGAAGCTGCCTTTCCTGCCTACCACTAGGTCTTACTGGGATTCTAGCAACCCTGGGTAATGGGGAGATTATATATATATATATATATATATATATATATATATATATATATATACACACAGAAAGTGAGAAAGACAGGATACATGATGGACAAGAGTGTGATATGGAAAATATTCTCACTCCTGCAGAGTGAGCTCTGGTTACTCACGAGTGCCGACGGCACAAGTGAGATTATCCAGAGCTCATGCTGCAGGAGTGATAATATTTTCCATAGCACACGATCTGCACATCACATGTGCTATTTATGCAATAGGGGTGGGAGCTTTTGAAATATTTTTTTTCTGTGTGCTTTTTGCTCCTTCTGTGTGTGGTGTGAGTGTGTGTAAGTTTTTTCTGAATGGGCTGGGAGTCTTAGCAACACCACAGCAGACAGCTGAGTGTACTTTGCAATGCTAATTGAGTTACTTGCAGGCTTCAGTAAGACAGAGAAACTGAGCAGTTTCATTTAGAATGTAGGCTGTGAAGCTGACAACAGCACGTTAGCACATTAATGGGCTGGGAGTTTGAGAAACACCACAGCAGACAGCAGAGTGTACTTTGCAATGCTAATTGAGTTACTTGCAGGCTTCACTGAGACAGAGAATCTGAGCAGTTTCATTTAGAATGTAGGCTGTGATGCTGATAAGCAGCACATTAATGGGCTGAGAGTTTGAGAAACACCACAGCAGACAGCTGAGTGTACTTTGCAATGCTAATTGAGTTACTTGCAGGCTTCAGTGAGACAGAGAATCTGAGCAGTTTCACTTAGAATGCAAGTTGTAGTGAGTGAGTGGTGACATCAGCACAGTATGGATAAATGGCATTTATCATCACAGTAGTGATGTCATCATCATTTATCACATTCCAGTGAAGATATCTCCATTTATCAGACTCTAGAAGCTCCCACTCCTATTGTATACATATATTTATGAACTGATGATCGTAAATAGAGGAATCTGATTGGCCGAGAGCTCTTTGAAGCCTTGATGATATCGAGCTACATCATCACGGCTTCAGAAAAGTTCTGGTGCCAGCCTCCTTGCTCTCTACTGTCTGAGAACTATTTTTTCAAAATGTACTCCTACACCACCCAAAAACTCATTCATAAAACTTTTTAAAACCTGTTTCATCTATTTTTTTTTATTTAACAAACTTGAAACTCAGTTCATAATAGCAATAAGTCACTCCAGGGTGTGGTATATCATGGGATATCATCACTTATTGGGTGGTTGGATGCACTGGGCCTGTGGCCCCATGCCCAACCACCCAAGGTGTGATGATAGCTCATGATACACCACACCCTGTCATGCCTTATTGCTTAAATATGCCATACCTGTGAGTATATCAAAGGGCAAATGTAAACACTAGTCTTGCTTTCTAAGGACCTAGAGTGAGAATATCAAAATATTCTCACTCTAGGTCCAAATATACTTATAGTAGGTCCCAATAAACCCATAGTAGGTTTAGTAGCAGTACTAACCATATTCAAATGCAAATAACTTTAGAAAGAAAAATGATAGCATGGTACTGTGAGTGCAACATTGTTCATCACAAAAATATCTACAAAATGAGTAGTGTTTCATTTATAGTTACCTTTTATTTTTCTTTATAATTAACCAAAGCAGCAGGAAATGCCATTTTGTTTCACTTTTTTGACAAAAGTGAATAACTTTAAAATGAAAAATGGTAGCATGCTACTGTGAGCAAGAAATTTGTTCAGCACAAATATATCTACGAAATGAGTGGTGTTTCTTTTGCAGATACCTATTAGTTTTTTATAAATAGCAAGAAAACAGCAGAAATTTAAATTTTTTTCACTTTTTGCAACAAATACATGTGAATAACTTTAAAATGAAATTTATAATGCAGTACTGAGAGCATGAAATTTGTTCAGCACAAAAAATATATACAAAATGAGTGGTGTTTCATTTATAGGTACATTTTAAGGGCAGGATTCACAAAACAGATGTGCCCTGCACAACTCAGATGCGCTGGCACAAGTCAGAAATGCGTCGGAAGCCGATCCAGAAACAGCGTGAAAGTGCTAGTCCAACCGAGATGCCCTGCGCCAAACATCATGCACCAGGGGTGCAATGTAATGACATGCAGCGCATATACAGGGGGCATACCCATGCATACACAGTGCAACCCGATTCACAGCGCAGAACCATGGCGCATCAATGGGGCAATGCCAGTGCAAAGCCAAGATGCGCCATAGAAAGATAAGTACAAGAGAAGGAGACTTATGTCCAGCACACCCTAGGTTGTGAATGGAATGACCGCAGCAGCACACAGCCAGAGCCAGAGGGGAAGAGGAAGAGGAAACCAGAGAGAGGGAGAGACACAGCCAGCCAGCCAGCAACAAAGTCAGGCAGCAAACAATGCCAGAGGGCCACACTGATAGCGGAAATGAACCCGGCAGCAGTTGCCATAGCTGGTGCCCAAATGAGGACAGGGCGCATCATCAGTGTCTGCGCCACACACCCTGGGAGCGCACATGATGCATTCATATGGCACCAGTTGGCACTCTGCATGAGGTTAAAGGCCTGGGACATCACAAGTGGCAATATGATAGGTACATGTGACAGGGCCCCAATAGTGCAGGGGGGCACCATGTCCAGGACCCATGGGGTGGGCCGTGGGCAGTGTGAAGCAAGCACATGGGCCCTGGGACAGCAGGGGTGTGAAAGGGCACAAAGGCAGACACAGGGTGGCACGCAAGTGCTGTATATCACATGACAGATGGGGGCATACAGGTGCAGCCATGGTAGGAATGCAGGACTACCAGGTATGTGGATACATGGGCAGGAGAGCAGGACAGGGCACACACCACAGAGGGCAGGGATGATGACAAGGCACAAGCCACAGTGTACCTCAGTGTACTAATGGACACACATCTACCCCCACAGGTGATGCCGCATATCCACTGAGGCCCTGGCTCCTCACCCCCATCCAACAACCCAGAAGAGTGGCGGAAGAACGCTACAATGAGGTACACATCGCGACACGCGCCATCATAGAGTGTGTCTTTGGCATGCTAAAGATGTGATTCCGGTGCCTGTGTCAGTCAGGTGGTGCCCTACAGTACAGCCCTGAGAAGGCCTGTGGCATATTCCTGGCCTGTTGTATACTACACAGCATGGCCCATGAATGTGGAATACCTGTCGAGGCCAGTGAGGGTGACAGTTTCGGGGAGGAGAAGGGTTGGAGAGGAGGTGGACAGGGCACCCCTTGAGGTCCAGGGAGGCAAAGCCAGGCAGGGATGCAGGGATTACAAGCTAGCAGAGAAGGCATGGGTATACCACATGTGTGTAGTGGAGGAACATTTTGGGTCCCGTAGGTGAGTATGCAGGTATGTATGTGTGCACGTGTGAGCACCACAGTGTAGGGACAGCATGACGTGGGAACAGTGGACACTGTACGCCTCACAGTGGCACACACACAGGCACATGCACACGGTGGGGGACACACAGACACACAGACATTATGCATGCAGCAACCAAGCACCACCCAGGCCATACTGTAGACATCACGGGTCAGTGCACACTTCGGCCAGTGCATGAGCACTGCAGGCACCTTAACGCACTCATCATTCCCATGACACATAGCACAACAGCAGTACTCACAGACACACTGGACAGCCTGCACAGGTAGCACAGGGTGGTGCCAGGACAGCTGTGGGGCACATGACCGCCACACATACTGCCACTGGCACCACTCACAAGGCATCTGGTACACACGGGCATGCCAACCTGCCACCACAGGCCTGTGGACATGGGCATCACAGGGCAGCCCCACAACCACCATGGACATGAGGGTGGCCTCTGCCATGGCCGCTGGTGGTGGGGGTGCTATCACCAGCCACAGGAGGTGTCCCCATTGACCCCGCAGGGGTGCTGCACCAAGACCATGAATGGGTGCCCAGTGGAGTGACCACCTGATGCCCACCAGCCGAGCCATGGATGGTAGGTGCGGATGCCAGTGGGGACAGAGTCAGCAGCAGGGGGTTCACCTAACTGCCGCTGGGGTGTACGGGATGTGCTCCTGGGCATCTGACTGGATGCACAATGTCCACGATATGCTGTGGATGCAGCCACTGCCTCCGCAGCTGCTGCAATCCTCTCCATAGCTGCGGTCATGCCCACCCACATGATGTGTGTCTCTGTCAACATCTGAGCATGCCACACTGCCGTGGACTCATGCTCCTGGACCATAACAGCCTTATGGGTATGGCTCCAGAACTCCACATGGAGGGCCTCCTGACCCTCCACAGTCACCCGAAGCAGGTCAAGGTAGACCCCCATGTCATCAGTGGGTGATGCAGCATGGTGGCATCGCCGAGGATCAGGGGATGGTTCAGCCTGACCAGTGCACCCACAGGTGGTGGATGCACCCTGGCAAGCTATGACATGGGTGGGGCTTTACTGGGCACTGCCCATGGCTGTCCATGGGTGGTGTCCTCCAGGGCCACTGGAGCAGGTGCATGCACACAGGCACCCTGCCCAGATGACACCGACATTGCCAGCCCTGCTTTGGGCAGTGGTGTAGGGGGCACAGCACCCACAGCCACAGGCTGCTGTGCTGCCACTGCACTGGAACCCAGCACAGTGGGAGCAATGGTGGCACCCAGGGACCTGTGCACAGGCAACCCCACATCATGTGCACCGCAGTCAGCCATGTCTGCGGCGCTGGTGTCGGTTGTACATGTGGTGGTGCCAATGCCCTCCCTCTGCATGCCACTGGTGAGCATGAGGAGGGCATCTGCAATGTCCACTGCTTCACCGGGTCAGCATCAGGCAACCTGGACAGGCTCCCAATGAAGCGATGTACCCGCTGGCTGTCCCACCATCACTGACAGAAGAGCCTGCAGGGCCCTCCATCACTGGGGCCATGACTGGTGTTGCAAGGGACGTGGATGGTGCAGATGCAGAGTCATCCACAGTGGTGTCATCGGCCCCATGTGACAGGCCCCCATCATTGCCCACGAGGGCTTCACAGTCAGCCATGGCCATGGCTGCACCCTGGAGTCGCAATGTTGCTGTGGAGAGAGGAAGGGAGACCATGGTTAATGCACAGTACACACATGTCACAGTGGCGATGCCCAACTGAACATGGCCATCCACACAATGCCAGGGCAGCACATCTCTCCACAGCTGGTTCAGGGTGCGATTGGGGCTGAGCCATTCTGCCATGCTGGGTCCACCCCCTGTCCACAGCAGGGATGCCTGGATGCTGGCCACCTTCTCCTTGGCCCTCCTGCAGCCATCGTTCCAGTGCTTGCAACACTCGTGTACCGTGCGGTTGTATGGTGCCACCGCATTCACCTACCGGGCCACATCCTCCCAGCCTTCTGCATGTGCCATCTGGCTGCGTCCCCTGCCAGTGAGGACATTCAGGCATAGGTGGCATGCTTTGATGAGCACCCTCTCCTCATCCTTAGTGAAGTTGGGGCACCGCCTGCTGGCAGCACCTGCTTTCTCTGACATACTGGCTACTGTGGGGGGCAGCATCCAGGTGTCAGTCACGCATGTGGGTACACATGTTCCCGCCCATGTCTCCCTCAGTCTGTTGCCCCCACCCATGGTCCATGATGATGTTGATCTGGGCCATGGTCCATGGATGGCCAGCCTAGCACAGGTGGCCATGCACCATGGTACGTGGTCCATGGGGGATGCTGCACATGCCACGTATGACACCCAGTCCACAGCTGGGGAAACAGTGCAGCTGCCCCGGGGGGGCACACTGCGCTGTCTGCCATGGGCATGTCCTGGTACCTCTGCAGCATGTGTGCCACCACTGTGGTGACACTTCTGTCCTGGGGGACACCCCAGCGACGGCCGCAGGTTGGAGGGAGACTGACATGTTGCATCAGCCATGGTGCGGCTTGGTGGTGCTGCCATCGTGCCTGAACATGCACCGCTGTGTGCCTTGGACCTACATGTTGCATGTTGCTGTATCCACCACACATTGCTAGTGCTACCCAGTCATACCTTCCTCCTCTGTGTCCCTATGTACAGTGGATGGCCCATCTGTTCATGTCGCATGCAATCCCTGTTCCACATTGCAATGCCTAGGCACACTGTCGACCGTATCATCGCTCAGCAGAACTGTGTCTTACATGCTGGGATGTGTACATACAGGTTCACATACAGCCATTGTAGACATGACAGGGAACAGTCCACTGGTGCTCTGTGCACATTCTGTTCTGCCCTGCCACTGTATTCCATGTTATGGCCTTGGGTTCCGCATATTGGTTGTACTGGTTCCACATCTGGGGTACTAGAGCACTGCCTGGTGTGCACGCTCACAGTCCATCACCCCAGTTTGTTCTGATGCCCTGTGAACATGGCTGTGTACTTACCCTCAAGGCACTGACTCCTCTCAGTGACCTGGTCTCAGCCTGCTGAATAGGGAGCATTTATGGCTCAGGGCATGCAAACGAGGCCTGAGCCCCTGGCAATGAGATGCTAATCAGTTGAGTTGCCCATGCATGTTGGATGAGGCTATTTTGGGTGGATTCTCTGTGAATTGAACAATTGCTTCCAGCTTATCTTAGTTTGCACAGAGCATCTGTGGGATGCAACGTTGGCCGTATAGCGCTTCTCTGGCACATGCGCATATCAGTCAGTGCATGTTCCTGTATCGGGGCATTCTAGAATGTACTTCTGTCATGCATGTGTGGTCACCATGTCCAGTGGCACATCTCCCATGATGTACTGTTCCACTGTTAACCTGATGCGCCGTTGCAGGCCTGCTGACCATGACACTGTGTACCCTATCATGCAGCGTGTTCCACTGTGCACCGTCCATGTTGCACTGTTCTTGAACTGCCCATGGATCACACATGGCACATGGTACTTGTTCGTAGCACATGCCGTGCACAACATGGCAGCCTCATGCTCTTCATGTATGCGCGACCAGGTTCTGGCCTTACCACACCGTTGTAGAGTGCATTGCGCATATGCGGGCACATTGCCTTTGACCTATTGTGCTTCACACTCAGTGCGCGCTGTGCTGCATGCGCCTCAGTATTTCACATGGTGCATAACGGCTGCTCAACTGCTCTTTGCCTTTTTGCACCTTGCCACTGTCAATGCCCATTGCATTATGCCTAGGGCAGGGAGACAGACACCTAGGGCCAAGAATTGGTTGCAGGTGGAGTTGCTACATCTGGTAGCACTGGTTATGTCTGTGGAGGGGTGTCTGTTCAGCCAGGATGACCTCCATGAGCCCAGAGCCCAGACTTGGGCCTCCATTGCTACTCGGCTTGTGCGCCATACAGGGATGCCATGCACACGGAAGCAGTGCAGGCATCATTATGGTGACCTCCAGAGGTGGGACCCGGAGAGGCTGGCACAGCTGTGGCACCATGCATGCAGGGGTGCACTGCCAAGACTAGATTGGTGTTGTTTATCTGTCACCTTTTGTGGCGCATGTTGGGTGTGTGTGTGTGTCATGGCCCTCATGGGGCACCCTCATGGGTCTCACAGCATCCTGCACACACAGCGGTGGCTGCAGCTGTCCCATGCTGCCATACCATGTGTGCCATGGGGGGGTGCTGGGCATGGCTGTGTCTGCCTGCGGGCCACTGGGTACTTCATGGCTGGTCATCACTGCTGCATGGCCTCTGGCCAGCGAGGGGGGGCCACTGTGGCACTGCATCCTGCACAGTGGCAGTGGGCACTCATGGTGCTGTCTATTGTGTTTTGCAGGACCAGATGCTAGGCAGCAGGCCATGGATGCAGCTGAGGTACAGATGCAGAGGATCATGGGTGCCCTTCCAGGGGCAGGTGAGCACTGCATTCTGCTATTGCTGCATTTCAGATACTGTAGGGTTACTGGTGGGTGGGGGCGTTGTCCACGTTCAGGCCCTCAGTGTGTGTTCTTTCTGTCATTGCTGTAGGTCTCCAGGCTTGCCATGCTGTGGCTGGTGGTGGTGATGCCCATGTTGATGTGGACCAGAGGATCCATGTGGCCATCCAGGCAGCCCTGTGCCCACTATCCAGGACTGTTCAGCACCTGTCAGCTGCCCTGCAGGGCGTCCTGCTGTGGCTTCTGGTCCGTGACCATGCCAGGGTGGTGCGTGGCAGGGCACAGTGATGCTAGTGGCCCCCTGCTCTCCCTGGGGACAACCCTTGTACATATTTAATGTTCATCATCCACTGTTACTGTCCCTTTCCTGCCCTTCATCCCATCCTTGTACCTCCCTTTTCCCTTTTGGTATTGTTGTTGTGCTTTGTTCTTCATATGTGTTGTACAGTTTTTATGCTCTTAATCTTTCATAAACATGTTTTTCTCAACACTTGTGTCCGTGGGTGTGATTGTTCCAGCTCTGTGGTTGCTCCTCATGCTCCGCTGAACTGCTTCACTTGCTCTGCATAGCTCCCCTCTGTGGTTACGGGGCATCCAGCTTGCCCTGGTGCATCTCAAGTTGCACCGGCGCATCTACGGTTGCGCTGTCATGTTTCACAGTGATTCACAGTGGTGTTGCGCTTGGTACTTCCCACTGCGCATGCCTCTGTGAATGGCTCTGTTTGTGTTCGGCGCATCTGATTTGCACTGGCATATTTGTATTGCGCCAAGCGCATCCTCTTTGTGAAGCCTGCCCTAGTTGTTTTATAATTAGCAAAAAAACAGCAGAAAATCTATGTTTTTTCACTTTTTGGAGCAAACAAATGCAAATAACTTTAAAACGAAAAATGATGCCATGGTAATTTGAGCATAAATGTTGATCAGGACAAAAAATATCTACAAAATGAGTGGTGTTTCCATTACAGATACTTTTTAGATATTTTACAATCAGCAAAAAAAATGTTTTCACTTTTTTGGAGGTATGGCATAAATGGAATACACAACCCCCCCCCCGCTGAAAAATATTGATGATATTTTTTGTTCTCATGACAATTTACCTGATGACATCACTCGTGGCTTCACCTCTCATGATGTTATCAGGTCAATTGGCACTCGAATAAAAAATATTGACAATACTTCCAGTAGGGGGTTGCGTATCCCTTATACATATTTCCTTCATGTTCAGATATCAATTTGTGCTACCTCTGCAACATTCACCACTCTGTTAGAGCACTGTTAATATTTTTCCTGGTCCATGACCTCAAATAGCAGGTCCCAGAACCAGTTTCCATCTTGATCTTTAGTGGAATATACTGCTGACAACGGTTTCCATATTTGTCATCTTTTTCATGCTAGTAAAGTTGTGTTTTTCTCTCCACAGCTTGAACATTTTGTGAAATAATGTTGATTCCATGAATGGGGGGGGGCAGAAGCAGGAGGTTGTGGGGCAGGACTTGAAAAGACACCAAACCTATTGCCAATTGCAGGAGGGCAAGGTCACATGACTGCAGCTGTTCAATATGGGGCTGTAGCTCCATTCATTAAAAGTTTGCCTGTTCATTTTTCCATCCATAGTCAGACTGCTGAGCAGAGGGGAGGACTGAAGAAGCCAGTGGGAGGCAAAGGTTTTTCAGCCTGAGGGGACTGCTGAGACTAAACTTGATTTCTTGGCAGAAGTTTTTCTTTCTCTCTACAGGTTATAAATTTTGTAAAATAATGTTAGTGCTGTGAAATGAGGGTAGAGGAAATTGGGAGGAAGGGTTTGTGGGCGGTTGTAGAGCAGCACTTAGAAGGACACTGAGCTTGGCACCATTTGGAGGATGGTAAGGTCAAGTGACTACAGACAATCAGTAGCATGGCTACAGTTCACAATATAATATCCAGAGTTCTTAGTGATCCCTCGCATAAGCAGCCTTGAACCATGAGTGCCACCAAGCATGTGTGTGACGTCTTACTAAGGGAAATTTGCAGGGCTCCCATGTTGCTGACCATAGACCACAGGGGATTCTGCTCAACAGAGGCCAAGTAAGAGGGAAGAGGCTAACAAAGGAAAGGGGGTCTGCAGCTGAAGGTAGACAAACAGTCCATGTAGACCTGAGGATGTAGGTTAGGTTACTGTTTGGAACTATACCCTATCTGGTGTAAGCTTGCAGATGGGTTTACTGATGGATAATACTCCTTATCTGCAGTAGGCTTGTGAAGGCAGAAGAAATTACTGACTTGAGCTACTCCCTATCTAGGGTAGGCCTGCAAAGGCAAGTGAGGTAGGCTAGGTTATTATTTGGAATTACGCCCTATCTGAGGTAGGCCTGTGAAAGCAGGTGGGTTTACTGATTGGTACTATTCCCTAACTAGGGTAGGCCTGTGAAAGCAGGTGGTATTACTGATTGGAGCTACTCCCTATCTGAAGTAGGCCTACAAAGACAGGTGGGTGTACTGACTGGAGCTAGCCATATCTAGGATAAGACTGAGGAGGCAGGTGGGGTAGTGATTGTAATAAAATGCTGAGATAAGAAGGGGAGGGTGAAGTGTTGTAGGGGGAATGGGGCTGCAGTGTTCCTGGGAACAATGTGTGAGGCAGCGGGTTGGCCAGTATGTACAGTAGACAGCTAGGCTCCTTGATGGATGAGGTGCAGCTGGTAAAGAAGGAGTTGTGAATACTGACAGGGAGGCAGAAAAGCTAGGCTATGCCAGGAGCAGGATCAAAGAGTACAGTGAATGCCAGGGGGTTTGGATCCAATTGCACTGGGACCCACTGTCCCAGAAATTGAGGAAAGCAAAGGGGGAGGATGGAGGACCATGCGGAGGAGAGGATGGAGTCAGTGGGAGGTGGGGGTTCCCCCACAGTGGTACCAGTGAGGAATAACTTTCAACCACTGAGTACTGTAGGGGAGAGGTGTAAAATAGCTGGGACACAGATGACAGCGGGGCAACTGATCTGTAGTAGGGGCTTGGGTGAGGCTACAGTAGGGAAAGAGGGAAACAGGGGGAGAGGCAATGAAAACAGGAGACAAAATGTGCACCCTTGGGGGGGTAGAAAGGAGGTGGGGTGGAGAGACAGGGAGACAGAGTTCAACTGTAGCTGGGGTGGATGGGGGAGTAGACAAGAAGCAGGAGGGGACAATAGGCAGACAGAGGTTGAGTGGACAGAGGGAGGGGAAAAGGGGGTAGACAGAAGGGTCAGTAGGTCAGATGGGACAGGTAAAGGTAGAGTCGGTAGCAAGAGGTGTGGAAAAGAAGGGCAGAGATAGAGTCACACTGATAGGATAGTTAGTACTGAAGGGAATTAGATGGACTAAAAGGAGGGAGACCAGCAAGAGAGGAGAGTTGTGGGCCTCCAGGAATGACAGCTGAACACATAGGACCAAAGTTAGGCCCATTCACTCAAGGGTTGGGGGAAGCCACACGTGGTAGTTTATTGAGGAATCAATGAACTACTGTAGTGGGATGTGAGGCATGAACAGTTCAAGAGAGAGTCAGCATGATGGGTCAGGTCTGTAGGGGGCAGGCTAGTTTGGTAGCCTTCTCAGAAGTGCAGACAGTACCTACAGCCAGCACAGTTAGGAAACAAAGGATAGACAAATTTAATGGCTGGCTGACAAGATGGTGTAGAGAGGATGTATTGTAATGTATAGGGAGCTGGGTGGATCTAGGATGACAAAACCCCTTTATATACCTGATAGGTTATACCCAAGCAGGAGGGAAACCACACTGCTTGGAGAATGCTTTGGGAAATATATAAACAGGAGCTTAACTTTAAATTGAATGGGGGACAGAAAGGGTTGCAGCATCCAGGGTTAATAGGAGAAGGAGACTGACAGGCTCCCCCAGGTAGAGTACACAGGGCAGTCAGATGGGGAGAGCATGAAAAGACTATGAGGGGCCTTGAGGAGGGGTTTTCTAGAGGGGGCAATCCACCCCCTCAGATGCAGATCACAGGGGGATCAGAGAGGGAGGAGAGTGATGGAATGGGAGGGGCTAGGGGTTACCAAAGGCAAAGGAGAAAAAAAGGGAGGCGCAGACAATCAACCAGAAAGGGATGGAGGCACTTGGTCAAAAAGGAGGGGAGAGAATGGACTAGTGTCTGTTAATGTTAGAAATCTTAGGGATGAAATGAGTGAGATGTAGGCCATGATGGTGGAGGGAACAGTGGATTTTGTGGAGGTTAATGGGACTTGGGCTACCCCAAATCATGACTGGAATCTCTCCATTCCAAGGTATGCTTTTTATGGAAGGGACAGGGAGAAAGGCAAGGAGGAAGGGGTGGCACTATCCTTCGGGGAGGGCATTACTGCAACAAGGAAGGAAACTGGGAATAGGAAAATAGAGGTGCTGTGATTGCAAATTTAACAGTAGCCAGAAGGAAATTAAGACTGGGTGTAATTTATAGGCCACCTAATCAGAATAAGGACAAGGATAATGAGTTAGGTATATGGTCAGGATAGCAGCTGAAAGTGGTGAAGTGGTGGTGGTGGGAGTTCATTTTGCTTAAGGTGGATTGAAGCCTCCTGTTCACCATCTGTGCCTGGAACCAGTTGATACTAGATGTGGTCCAAGATGAGTTCCCGGTTTAGGGGATAACCAAGCTGATGCAGGAAGGAGCCATCCTTGAACTAGTTTTAACAAAGAGATCCTGCCCAAGACATAGGAGTGGAGAAGACCTTTGGGAATAGTGTTTCTGAGTCAACAAGGGGAAGTAAACACCAAGCGCAAAGACAAAAGTGCTAGATTTCAAGAAGGCCCACTATGGTAGCATGGAAGGGAATTTGAGGGGACCTCTAGCTAGCCTTGAGGAAGACATGAGTGTGGAACAAAGGTGAGCAGTGATCAGGTAAGGAATTGTGAAAGACACTAACACATGCCTAAGCACTAGGAAAACAGTTTCAAGGCCTAGAAACCAATTTGGTCCAGTAGGGAGGTGATTCAGGCAGTAAGGGGAAAGAGGGCTGCACGTAGGAAGTACATGACGTCCCAGAGGAAAGAGGCTGAGGGGGTCTACTTAGAAAAGCTAGGAAGGCCAGTAGTATAGTCAGGCAGGCCAAGGCTACGAAGGAGTTTCAAACTGCAGGAGGGATTAAGAAGGAGAAAGCCTTCTTCAGGTATGTCAGTGAGAAGAGACACAAATGTACTGTAAGTATAATGAAGCTGAAAAAAGTAGGATGGTTGGCTAGAAGACAGTAGGGAGAAAACAAAGGTGTTGATCAAATACATCTGCTCTGATTTTATTAAAGAAAAGAATGGACCAGTGCCACAAGAGAGGAAGGGAGGGAGGAGGAGGAAGAGGGAGAACGTGTCTGTGGGCAGGATGATGGAGGACAGGGTTAGGAAAGGGTTCCTAAAAGTGAACAAGTCCCATGTCCAGACTGCATGCACCTTAGAGTGTTGAAGGAACTGGCAGTGGATCTGGCTTGTCCTTTTGTGGACCTGTTCAACAGCTCTTTTGATATGGGTGTAGTACTGCACTAGTTGAGAACTGTGCATGTGGTACCCCTGCACAAGAGTGGGTCCAGGGATGACCCTGAGAATTATAAGCCTGTCACTTTGACTTCCTTGTGGTTAAACTGATGGAGACCATTCTGAAGGAAAGACTAATAGAGTTCCTAGAAGCCAGTGGGCTACAGGATGAGAAACAGCATGGGTTCATGTCAGAGAGGTCCTGTCAGACCAACCTGATTAACATTTTTGACTGGATAACGAGAGCAGTGGACAAGGGTCAGCTGGTTGACATTCTGTGTTTGGATTTCAGCCTTCAACTTGATGCTCAACAAGATGTTGATCAGGAAGTTGGAGGACCTAGAAGCAGAGATCAAATTAACCAGATGTGTGGCAAATTGACTTAGCAGTAGGACCTAGACGGTGGGGGGGGGGGCAGTTATGTAAAAGGGTTGTTATAAGTAGTGTCCCACAGGGTTTGGTGCTTGGCCCAGTGCTGTTTAATGTGTTCACTATTGACATCTGGGATGCTGTTTATGGCAGGCTCTGCCCCTTTGCGGATGACACCAAGCTCCGTGGCATGGTGGACTCAGACAAAGGGGTGCAGGACATAAAGGAGAACCTAGCAAGGCTGGAGCAGTGACTAGGTATCTGGTAGCTGTCATTAAATGTGAAGAAGTGCAATGTTATGCACGTAGGAAAGAAGAACCAGAGGGACAGCTACAGTCTGGTGGGGGTCAAGGTCACTGAATCAGAGGAGGAGAAGGAACTGGTGATCACCATCACCAGTGACCTTAAACGGGCTATGCAGTGTAGGAAGGCAGTGGCCAAGGCAAATGTAATGCTAGGCTGCATTGTTAAATGGTTCATGAGCAGAAAGGAGGTGGTTATGCAGCCACTGCACAGAACCTTGGTGCGACAACATCTGGAGTATCGTGTGCAGTACTGGAGCCCCTTCCAGAAAAGGGACATCAATAATCTCTAAGCAGTTCAGAAGAGGGTGACAAAGGTGGTACAGGGTCAGCAGAGAATATTTATTTATTTATTTATTGAAAAGTTTTAGCAGGTAAGGTGCACTGAACAACAAGTTGCTCATCTCCTGGTGCGACCTGGGCGACAGGAGTTGCATAGTAAAATATTTTACAACAAGGCACATTCAGTAGTAGAGTGACAGGTTGGGTACATAGTAGACAGTTACAGATTTTAGCTGTAAACACCTGGTTTACATAAAGTGTACAACGTTTCAAGTAGCACTGATTACATACAGCAAGATGAGGACCAAAAACCGGGCAGTAGCCGCATGTGCAACAAACAAGGTAAGACTTTATGGAGTACAAACAATAGGTAGGAGTCTCAGCAAGTTTGCTTTGTGTGTAGGAGGGCAGAGACCATGGAAACAGTGAGTGCAAAGGTCATATGATGTAAAAGGCTAACAAGTGTACTAGACATAAGGAGATTTAGTGTCTAGAACTTGCAGGATGTTAGCAGTATAACAGGAATTAGATAGAAGGAGTTCCAGAAGGAGCTCAGGCCTACCTCCGGATTACAAATGCAACAGCAAACAAGCAGAACAAACTTTAAGTGCGTAGGTATAATAAGTGCTTGCACATAGGTAATACCTAATCTAAGGCAGCAGTAAAGTATAAGTATAATGCCAGAATGGGGGGGGGGAGTTAGGTGCAGGCACAATTAACAGAAAAGAAGTTGTAGAGTGCCATAGTAAGTGAGCCGGCTGAGGAGAAAAGATAGATTTGAGATGGAAGTGAGTTCCACAGTTTTGGGAGACAGTAGGAGAAAGCAGACTGGCCCATAGAGGTGGACCTCAGGATTACTGCCAGGGTTCTGTGGTCATGGGATCTGAGAAGGTGGGAGGGAGGGGGAGGAGGGAAGGGGGAGGAGGTAAGATGGGGGGGGGAGAATACCCAGCCAGAAGGAGGAGGAGACAAATTTTGCACTGTGATGCAGACGCCTATTAGCTAGAGATGGGAAAGCCAAGGCTCAGTAAAGGTGGCAATGATGGGTTAACAGAGCTGCATCCAGGGCAAAATGGCAGAATGAGTTGAAAAGGGTATCCAGTCTGGCTAAAGAGGAGGCGGGAGCAGAGCAATAGATTACATCACAGTAGTCGATGATCGGGAGAAGCATCTTTTGGACCAGTTCTTGCATAGCCTGGAGCAGGAGGCAGGTACGATTTCTATGTAGGGCACTGAGTTTAGGGCAAAGTTTTTTCATTAAGGCTTCAATATGGTCTGAAAAGGTCAGATGCTGATCCAGCCAGACGCCCAGATATCTGAAAGATGTAGAGGTATTAATAGTTGTCCCATCTAGGGTAGTATAAGAGGGCAGGTTTAGCCAGACGCTGTCTACTGCCAAAAGTCATGGATACTGTCTTTTTAGCATTTAGAAGTAGTTGATCAGATTGAAACCAGCTCTGGACATTATTAAAATCCAGATGGAGCCGGGAGGCAACAACTGAGGGGGATGGTCCTGTGGAATAAAGGACCGTATTGTCAGCTTACATGTGTATGGAAGACGAGGTGCAGACAGATGGTAGATCATTTAGAAAAATGGAGAAAAGGATAGGACCCAGTACAGACCCCTGTGGGACCCCTGTATAGATGGGGAGTGGAGGAGAAATGGTATGAGAGATTTTTACCGATTGGGTGCGACTGGTTAAGTACACACTAAACCATTTTATTGCATGGTCAGCCAGACCAGAAGATGACAGGGAGCAGAGTAGGAGGGCCTGGGAAACCATGTCAAATGCTTTGGCAAGATCAATAAAGATGGCAGATGTAATATAACTTCAATCCATGCCAGACAGGATCGAATCTATGACCCGAAGCAGCGAGGTCATAGTAGAGTGGTGTTTGCGGAAACCCAATTGGTGTTGAGTGAAGAAGTCTGTGTCAGAGAGGTATGAAGACAGTTAGGCTAGGACTATGTGTTCTTGAAGTTTGGCTAGCATTTGGAGGAGTAAGATGGGGCAGTAGTTCCCAGAGGAGGAGGTATCGCCGCACTTTGGAAGTGGGAGGACGATTGCAAGTTTTCATTTTTGGGGGAATTCAGCCATATGAAAAGAGAGGTTGAAAGGGGTGGTTAGAGGGGGAGCAATGGCTGTGGCAGACAGGTAAAGCAGCTTAGGATCGAGACCATCAGGGGAGCTTCCTTTGCTCGGATTTATGGCCTCTAGGGAAGTCAGTATATCTTGTGGCAGGATATTGGAGAACTAGAAGGAGTACTGTGAAGTGGGTGAGCTGCTGGTAGAGTCAGGTGGCAGTTGGCTATTGCTTAGGGCAGAGTCTAATAGGGCAGTTGCACAGGAAGTGAAATACAAGTTGAACGCTGCAGCTACATTAGGGTGGTTGAAGATAATACTATTATTTATTTTGAGGATTGGGGGGAGGAGGAGCCTGCGAAGAGAAAAGAGAGTGAATTACGTTCCAAAATTTGGAGGGGTTATTAATGTTGGAGTTAAAATTAGAGCTAAAGTACTCGGCCTTAGCCAAACGAGTGGCTTTCGTACATTTATTTCTCATTTATTTCTGAGGACAGGCTGAAAGAACTCAACATATACTCACTACAGGAAAGGAGGAAGAGAAGGAATATGAGGGGACATGTCAGGCATGACTGAAAAAGGGCTGAGACCAGTCATTTTTCCTGGTGAAAAATAAATAAAATGACTGAAACCTTTAAGTGTCTGAAAAGTATAAGCAAGGTGTATATTGGGGAACATTTCTGTCCCAGTGATAACAAGTCCAAGAGGGGACGTTGTTTTAAGCTGGTGGGGGTGGAATCAAGAAGGAGGTCAGAAGACAGAGAGAGTTCAGGTGGAATAAACTCCCATCTGAGGATGTCATTTAAAATATGATGGAAGGGTTCAAGATAAGGGAGAGGGTGAAAGGGAGGGTCAGGGTTGGCAAGGATTTGGGGCAGGACCCACCATAATTTTGGAATAAGAAGCACCATGAATGATATAGACTATAAGGCCTTCTCCTACTGGTTATTTCATATTTTTGTATATCTGCATATGTGTGAACACTACAGAGGATAACATAAAAATGCCAAAATCCTGGTTAGGGAATAAGGGTGCGTGACTGTGGAAACCGGTAACATCAGTTCAGTTTCAATTCACAACCCCTGTCCTAGGTTCAGCTTTGACTCTTCAGCCAAAGATAATTTGAGTCCTTGGTATGTGGGTTTAGCAGGTGAAAGTGGCAACCCTTAACAATCCCTTTCCAACCCCAGTCAATCCCAACTCTTCCACTGTTTGCTGGTCCTCCAATCAGATTATTTAAACCAAAAAAATCTTAGCACCTGGCAGACTGCCATCAGACAGATTTTTTTTGTTGAATAAAAAAGTCTGGGGAGGGAGAAGGATGGGAAAGGACTGGAGAAGGGAAAGACATGGTCATGGAACTAGCCCTGGTCACCTGGAAAGGGCTAAACTGCTTTTTTTAATTAATTAGCTGATAGTCAATGTGGTCTTGAATTAGCTTAAAAGTTCAACTGGGCCAAATTGAAGGTACAGTATAAGCACTGAATTTTGCCACATTCACTGATTACAAAATCAGCATAGGCCATTCATTATTAGGAAATAGAGAAGCAAACTCTGAGAAGAGATGCACAGCTGACTTTCTATGAGATCTCTGACAAGATGGGGGAGAGATACTGACAGCCACCAATCAAGAAAGGGACCTGGGGGTAATCATATCTGACGACCTAAAGGTAACCAAACAATGTGAGAAGGCTGTGGGGAGAGCCAGTGGAATGCTGGAGTGCATAGGGAGAGGTATCTCCAGCAGACAAAATGAGGTAGTTATGCCACTGTACATATCACTAGTGAGACCTCATCTGGAGTGCTGTGTCCAGTTCTGGAGGTTGCATCCCCAGAAGGATATAGACAAAATAGAGGCAGTCTAGAGAAGGGCAACAAAAATAGTGCAAGGACTGTACCAAAAGTCATATGAGGAAAGACTAGAAGCCCTCAATATGTATCCCCTGGAGGAGAGGAGAGGAGAGGAGAGGAGAGATGGGTTGGGGAGGAAAGAGAAGGGGATATGATAGAGACATTCAAGTACCTCAGCGGTATAAACAAGGTACAGGGGGTTGCATCTTTCAGAAAACAAGGTGTACAAGAACAAGGGGTCATGACATGAGGTTAGAAGGGGTTAGGCTCAGGGGCAACATGAGGAAGCACTTTTTCACAGAAAGAGTGGTGGATGCTTCGAACAACCTCCTTGCAGAGTGGTGGGGGCAATAACGGTAGGGGAATTCAGGAATAAATGGGATAGACATAAAAGTACTCTCACAACAGGGAAGAGAGGGTAAGCAGCAGATCAACTAGAGTCTGTGGTATTGCATTAGGTAGGAAAAAGGGGCAGACAAGGTGGGCCACATGGTCCTTATCTGCTGTCACCTTCTATGTTTCTATAATTAAGGGGAAACTAGTTGTCCACTGTAATGTGTGTGCAGTGCAATTGTTTTAATTTTTGATTTCTCTATATTCTTCAGTTTTTGCATATTGTCTTGAACACTGACTCATTTTTTGTGTTTGCTTGCATGCATGCGAAGGAAACATTTCATCACAGCTTAGGAGAGAAGTGGGGTTTTGGAGGTGGGGCACTGTGGGGGCCAGTGCCCCCAGTGCCTTTTGAGGCTTGGCCCACTTTCTCCAATGCGGTGGCACTCTGCTGCTGACACTAGTTCAGCCAGCATGCCACCACCTTGAAAGGAATCCGCTGCTGCAATGAGGGAGTGACCCATCATTGCAGGGTGATCCATTGCCTCATGTAAAATTTCATATAAGATGGCTGCGGGCTGCGACTCTCGCCACTTGCCTCAGAGTCCCCATGAAATCTGACTTGGGGGTTCCCAATCCCTCTGTCAGCATGTCCCATCCCCAGTTTATTTGCCGAGGGGGTGCCCAGTCCCCATCAACTCATGTGTTCCCATTCCCCTCACCACACTGTATGGCTGATGGGGGTGTCCAATCCCCATTGGCTCCAGTACCCACCTGTCCAACAAACACCCAGCCAGGTGGCATGCTGGGAGCCCACCACAGTATGCCAAAAGTGTCCCGTGATGTCTTTTTTAATTTTAAATCCTGTAAAAAAAGAAAACGGTCCCTCATTGAGCCCCATGCCCCCTCCTCCAACCCGCGCCCACCCACTGCGTACCCTACCTTCCCACTTCCCCCTCATATTTACCTCCATAGCCCGGCGCAATGATCTTCGGTGGACCAGGAACAGGTCTGCACTCTTCAAAGCCGACCGCGAACTGAAGAAATGCCGGTAAGCTGTATAATGGCATAACTGCTTTTTTTTCAACTTTGGTGCATATCTCAGCCATTCTTTTGAATTTTGGCACCAAATTTTCAATATGGAGTTCTTGGGACCCCACCTCATGAGTTCAGACACTGTCATCTCGTTATTCGGTTCTGAAAGATGATTTTGCAGTCACTGTGCGGAATCACCTTTCTGGACCAATTAATGAAATGACAGTGTCACTGTTCATGAGGTGGGCTCTCAAAAAGACTATGTTGCAAATTTGGTGAAAAAATTCCAAAAATTGACTGCGCTATGAGCGTGTATTGTGCTGTTTCTACGCATGCTCGTAACTTCACAAATTTGTAATATTTTCACTCCAGGTTTTCAACATTGCCATTTTTACACATCTCCTTATGAACAGTACAGCTGTCATTTTTCACATCCTGGCTGAAATGTGTTTTCGCAATCCCAGTGCAGAATAGCACGCTCGCTTGTGGAAAATCAGTGTTCGGGACAGATTAAGAAACTCACAGTGACACTGTTCATGAGCAGAGGTCCTAAAATGCCGATGTTGAAAATTTGGTGACAAAATTCCATAAAATGACTGTGTTACAAGCGTGTGTTGCGCAGTTTCCACGAACCCTCGTATTTTCGCAAATTTGTAATATTTTCACTCCAGATTTTCAACATTGGCATTTTGCCACACCTCCTTATGAACAGTACAGCTGTCATATTTCATATCCTGCCCAAAATATGCATTTGCACTTCTGGTGCACAATGTCGCAATCACTGTGGGAAATTAGTGTTTTGGACAGATTAAGAAAATCATAGCGCTGGCCCAGTGGCGCTGAGAGTTGAGGCACTGGATGCCACACCTCACTGCACACCAGCAACCCAGGTTCAGGAACGAGCCCGGGTCATCGGGGGTTGGCAGGGGAGGACTAGGATTGAGCGTCTGACGATAGCTATCCTAGTCCTGGGGAAAAGGGGTGGATGCACACCATGCTCTGGTGGTCCCTGGGGACGCCTGGAGGTACTACAGATGCGCAGGTGCCAAGCTGGGGGGGGGGGAGCATGGCAGACGTCTGCATGTTAAGTGCGTGGACGTCATTGCATGTTCATGCTCCCATCGAAGAAAAAGGGAAAAATGGCAGCTTAAGTCCGCATCAGCTTGATGGCCGCAGCTTCACCGGCCGACGATGCCTGGAAGACATATGCCGGCAATGGATCCTCACCTGGTGTGAGGGCTTGGGGGGGCCCCTTTCGACGGGGTAGCTGCATATGCCAGCTGGGCACATCAGCTTTGGGGTTGGCAGTGGAGGAGCGGTGGCTGGACATAGGCAGGACCGTGGCTGCAGGTGAGAAAACTCTTAAAATGATAAAGAAAATCATAGTGACAGTGTTCATGAGCAGAGGTCACAAAATGCCTATGTTGAAAATTTGGTGAAATAATTACACTAAATGACTGCGGTACAAGCATGTGTTGCGCAGTTTCAACGTACACTCGGAACTTTGAGCATTTTTAATATTTTCACTACAGATTTTCAACATTGCCATCTCTTTACACCCCCTATGAATAGTACAGCTGTCATTCTTCACATCCTGCCTGACCTGTGTTTTCGCACATCTGGCACAGAATGGCACGGTTGCTGTGGGAACTCGAAGTTCAGGACACATTAACAAAATCACACTGCCACTGTTCATGAGAAGAGGTATCAATTGCTTTCATGAAGTGGGAGTCACAAAAAGGCCATGTTGAAAATTTGTACTGCAAATACCAACACACGCCCGGGGTGTTAGGGTTTCTAACCATAACGTCCCACCCTGTACAGACTGAGAGGCATCAGAGATGTAACTTTGGATCACTAGCTGTAATGCTCATGATATCCCACCCCCATCCTGAAGCCAGTGACAGGCATCAAGGTGTGCCTTGCACTCTTCAGCTCCAGACTTCACCCCATTCTCCTGTACTGCACCCATTTCAGCATATGTCCTTATGAAATGTGGTGACTGTGAAGCCGAACACCCCAATGCACACCTCAACACTTGTCGGTGTCTACAGGATAGGGTGAGGTGAAATGGCGTGAGCATTATGGGCAACGACCCACAGACACACCCCAATGCCTGTCCATCTCTGCAGGGTGGAGGTAGGATTGGCATGAGTTCAGTACTTCATTGCCACTCCTATTCTGCATCTATCTAACTCCTGCATGTCCAATGCTAATATCAGCAAGCAAACATTCAGCATTGACAAATGCTTATTAAATAATACCCTTATTTTAATGTTTAAGCCATCATTTGTTTTATTTAGGTTTGCCTGTTTCACCCTTTACTTTGGCTAAGTGATAGCTAATGAGGAGGGGGTAAGCTCATTTGCAGACACCATGCTGCATATTTTTGCTGGCTGATTGGGTTAGCAGTTTTCCAAAATCCATTTAAAACTGCTCCTTATCCATCATTTTTCCAAATCTTGATGGTCGCTTCTTGGGCACACAGATCTGGGGCTGGCATCAGGTGTAGCGCAGTACAGTGGATCACAACTATGAGCAGACAAGTGTGCCATGGCTATGCAAGAGCTGTTGGGAGTCTCATTGCTCTGCCCAGCTCTCCTCTTAAATAATTCTTAGAAGTAAAAAGTTGGCCGGCCCAGTGGCGCAGAGGGCTGAGGTGCTGGCGCCTTACTTCACGCTACGCCAACGACTCAGGTTCAGGAATGACCTCAGGTTGCCAGGGTGCTAGCTCATGGGAGAGGGAGGGAAGGTTGGAGCAGGACTGAGCCATGGCTCTCCCCTCCTAGGAGGTGGATGCCCGCCCATCCATAGTCCCGCTCCCACCGGGTGGAGATCTGGTGGGCACGTATGTGGTACGGGTGGCAACAAAAGTCAGGAGAGGGGCACAAGGGGCCACCGGATCCTGACATGTGTGTGCACCTCCACATGTGTACACTCATGTGTACACTGTGGCCTGGGGGTGTAGGGTGCTAGCTCGTGGGAGGGGGAGGGTTGGAGCAGGATTGAGCCATGGCTCTCCCCTCCAAAGAGGTGGATGCCCGCTCATCCGTAGTCCCACTCCCACTGGGTGGAGGTCCGGTGGGCATGTATGTGGTACGGGTGGTGACAAAAGTCAGGGATGGGGCAGAAGGGGCCACCGGATCCTGGCATGTGTGTGCACCTCGACACGTGTACACGCATGTGTATGCTGTGGCCCGGGGGGGTAGAGAGAAAAATGAAAATAAATAAAAATGTATGTGAAATAAAAAAAGAAGTAAAAGATTGTACAATTTAATTTAATGGTCTCATAACAGTAACTGTTATAAATAGATATACAAACTGCTGCAAAAACATTTAAAATTCAAGATTCCACTTCGTGTATAAAGTAGCAGAGCAACAAAATTTGACAAAAATGTGTCCCTACTGTTTTTTTACTATAAAAAGATTCCAGACATCTTCCACTGTTATCTGGTGGTAAAATTGTCTAGATCCAGAAAAATGTGAGCATTTTATAAATGTTTTAATGTATTTAGTCTCTACCACATTTGGCTTAGAAATAGCATTACGGACCCAGCAATGGTTAGGACTGAGAAAATAAAAAAAGCTAATAGTGAACAATGGACGAGGTACCCAGAAAAGTAGATTTGACATGTATGCTTATATTTTTACTAACTGTAGCTGAAACTGGCTTTATAGAAAAAAATTTTTCATTGCACTGCTGATTTTAAAATGGGTCTAGGTTAGTTAAGAGTGAAAATAATCGCATGGACAATTACCCCTCAGACAAAAGTGCAATAGGGAGAACCAGGTGTGGGAAAGACAGCACGAAGGCATGACCGCATGTCCAGGGGGGTCGGAACTCCTTACTTGGTGAATATGTTACCAGGATTACAGCACAGGAAAATCCACACTGGAAAAACAGCATAAAGAAAGTATGGCTACAGGGATAGCATAGCGCAAGTCAGTTAATGCTATCTGTATAGCTGTTGTCACTCGGGAGGAAGAGGAGAATGGGAAAACTGCGCAGCGCTTTGCCAAGCTGCTCCCATGATGCTTGGGTTAGGGCTATGAGCAGCTAGGGTGGCAGAAAGTGCAGATGACCAGGGTTTGATTCCTGATCCTGTTACTCTTTTGTATTCTGTCCCCTGCCAACTTTTATTTTTAATTTGTCCACCCCCATCCTGCAGTTTTGCCCCATGCCCTCCTAACAGTAATATGATTCCCTCCCCCTGCAGTTAATCCTCCTCCTCCTCCTCCCTGAGTTGCCTACCCCGCCCAAGGTTCCTCTCCATCCCCAAGTTGCCTCCCTCCCCTAACATTCCTCCCAATTTCTGAGTTGCCTCCCCTACTCGGAGGTGATTATTTATAGTTTGGAGGGTACGCGGGGCAAAGCCCCCCATTAAGGGGGTGCAAGGGGACAGAGCCCCCTGCAAACACACAATGTAGCTTTTTGTTTTGTTGTTTCGGTACGGTAGCTCTCTGTGTTTTTTCTGAGTGCTAGCATTCCTTTCGCCATTTTTTGTGCTTGGTTTTTGATCACTCTGTAGTTCTTTTCAATTTCTTCACCTAGTGCTGCAGAACTCATCGGGTAGGGGATCAACTTTGTCCAGTGGGGGATTGACTATTACAAATACCGATGGGGGAGCCAGCCCTGTGGCGTTGAATGTTGAGGCGCTGGATGCCACACCTCGCTCCACGCTGGTGACCCAGGTTCGGGAACGATCCTGGATCATTGGGGGTCAGCAGGGGAGGACTAGGATTGAGCATTTTATGACAGCTCTCCTAGTCCTGAGGATAAGGGGGTGGATGTACACCACACTCTGCTGGTCCCTGGGGATGCCCAGAGGTACTACAGAGGCACGGATACCTAGTGGGAGAATCACGGCAGATGTCTGCACATCAGTGTGCTGACGTCATGGCACGCTCGTGTTTCCATTGGGGATAAAGGAAAAAGGCAGCACAAGCCCACGGCAGCTTGATGAACGCAGTTTCACCGACCGACCAATGATGCCTGGATGGCATGTGCCAGTAATGGTTCCTTGCCGGGGCATGGGGGCTACGAAGTGGGGCCCCTTTCGCAGGTGTAGCTGCCTCTGTCAGCTGGGCATGCGCGCATCGGGCTTGGAGGTGAAGCAGAGAAGCGGTGGCTGGATGTGAAGCAGAGCTGTGGCTGCAGGTAGGAAAAACTGTTAAATGATAAAAACAAATACCGGTGGGGGGTGGAACTCAGGGGGAGAAAGTAGTGGGGTAGACAAAGTAGAAAAACTCAGTTGGGAATGCAACTCGCAGGGGGGGGACCAAGTCAGAAGGAGTGGGCAGATTAAATAGAAAAACTCCTCAGGGTACACAACTCGGGAGGAGAACTTTGGGGAGGCAGATTTAATATTCTAACTCTGGGGGGGGACACAGGAGATACAACAGCCAAACCCCCCCAGAAAACAAAAAGTACAGTGTAAGATTCAAACCCAGGGTACCTGGATGTGGCAACCCATTAACAGCATCTGACTCTAACCTCTACACTACAGGACCAGCACAGTCAAGCAGCACACAGTCGCAGACTTGTACTGGTCAGCTTGACTAAAAACAGCTACTGTACATGAACAGCACTATAATGTCTGTGCAATTATTTCCATGTACAGTAGCTGTCTTCTTTAATGCTACTTTCTCTGTGCGCATTTCACTGTGCTCTTATTTCCCCATGGTTTTAACCTGATATCTCTTTTTCAATGGCCTGCGCAACCAGAACAGTGTTATGTTTGTGTGACTGTGTTACTCTGTTGTGGTTATTTGCACTCTCTATTCCATGAGGAATTACCACCTTGTAGGAGTACCAAAGACATGGAACCCTAGAAGAGGGTTTGACCCCTAGAGGTGCCGCAGGAAGCAGAGGCATAATTTAGGGGTCACCAAGGGTCACAACCGCAACCCCTTAAGCTATTTTTCATGACCCCTATAGTCTGCTTGCAACCCTTATACTGACAGCATGAGCTGGACTGGTTCCTGACTAACATTTCATTTTTTTTCCTTACTGCACTGTGATTTCCTGCAGCTCACATTTTTTCCTCTGTGTCTCTGTTTGTTGAGTTGCCATGCCACCCACCCCATGGACCCCCTCCCCATCCCCAACCCCCGACCAGCATTGGTGCGGAACTGTCACAGCACAGCCCCCTTCAATCCTCTCTTATCTCTGCCGTGTCCTCTTCCACCCTGCCTCACTGAACAAAAGAGCCACGGAATTCAAACTGAACAGCTAGCTACATCCAGAAGGGTGAATGGAACTAGGCAGCTTGAGACAGCTGTTTCAACAAGGCCAGCCCAGAAGTGATAACTCCTGTTCCACTGCTGGCCCTTAACCAGCCCACAATGGAACACTGCCTAGTTCCTTTCACACCTCTGCATTTTGGGAGAGTTTTGTTGGGTGTTACCGAGTTATGTTTGAATTGCCGTTATTGCTTCTCATATCATCGCGTCTCAAGGTGCGGGGTCTCAAGGTCTGTAGAAGATAATGGGGCACACAACAAGGCAGGCTAGCAATGAAGATATAAAAGGAGGGTATTGCATCCTAATAGCCCTTTTCTCTTCTTTGCTAGCCTGCCTGAATTTTGTTTTGTTTTGTTGCTGCTGTCAGCTGCTGCTGTAGTGTGTTCCGGGTGGTGGTTGCTTTTGCTCCCTGTCCGTGAGTCCATCTTCCATGCCCCAGCATTTAGGCATTTTCCTAGCTCCTTGGATGACTGGACTGTGGTAACCTTCAACCTTGCTGCCCACTGCCTGGACCGCGCATCAGCACCAGTCTGAGCTTTTCTGCCCTGCACCTATAAATTCCTGTGCCCTGCAGACAGCCAGAGGGTAAGTTACAGTCCATATACCTGGTAATAATGCATAGGGTGGCTGATGCGGGGATTTGTTTTTAGTTTGTGTCTTCATTTCTGCTGCCAGTCTGCATTCTGCATCTGCTATTATTTGAGTTTTTACTACCAAAGAGTAGAAGAAACATGCAATAAAATAAAGCTGAGGTCAGGAAGAAGTAGATCAAGAGAAGAAGAAACGTGCAAGTCAGAACCTTCCCTAGCACACTCACTCAGAGTTCCTGAGGCTGAGGAACTCACAGCAAGTGTGCTAGAGAAGATGCGGACTTGCATGTTTCTTCTTCTCTTGGTCCACTTCTTCCCAACCTCAGCTTTATTTTATTGCATTGGAGTGGACTCAGACTCATCTCAATCCACTGCCCCCATTGAAAATATTAAAGAAATCCAGGTGTGTTGCTGCATGAGTTAGCAATTGTTGTATTCTTTAAAAATATTGAAGAAATTCAGGAGTGTTGCTGCATGCATTAGAAGAAGAATCAGCATTTATATAATGCTTTTCATATACACAGTGTATCCCAAAGTGCTTTACAAGCAGTGCTAGACTGGTAGGAAAGTGATGTGAAGTTAGCAATGTTGTAGATATTGGGGAGGGGGCTGCCAACTAAGTTCCACTTGGGTGGGGATTGCCAACTAAGTTTCATTTGATATCCAGTCAGTATTCAGGGGCATCATCTAGGGGTTGCAAGGCTACAAGTCAGACTCCTGTAATTCCAATGATGCTCATGCTTTGAGAACCAAGACATCTGTTAACAGTCCATTTCAGTCAGCATCACTTTGTTCAGTCTTTTCATCTCACACCTAAAATTTAGAGTTTTGCAATGCATTTTATGGGGCAGTTTAAAAAGAGAACCAATAATTGCAGCCTGTCTGAGAGGAGCTTCAGTAAATTTGATTACAAAGAACAGAGTGACCCTAGATACAAGGGCACCTATATAAAATTTTAATACTTCTTCAAGACAATCTTACAGGAAAGCATTTAATCAGCTCATTTTTGGAGAGACTCATGAGGCAAAGAGTCTCCTTATATATAAAAAAAACTTACAATAAAATTGAAGGAGTTAACTGTAAATAAATGCAACTAAAAATAAAGTTCTTAACACATTGAGTTTCCTACCAGCTTGGGAGGCTGTGGAGGGTAATATATTCTAAAGCTTTCACAGCAGGACAAGACTGATTTCTGTGGGAGCATGCTGGCATGTCTGGCTGCACAAAGTAAATGATCTATTCTTAATCTAGCTGGGTTCTAGCTGATAGAAGTGTACAGTTCAGCCCCCAATAAAGTAAAACAAGCTTTTGTGTGTAGTACTCATCACTCATCACATGCCTTAAGTTCTAATGTGTGGAATCAGGATTATGTTTGCTGCAGATCTCAGGAGTACTGGAGGGTGTGTTTGTGTGTATGTGTATGTATATATGTATGTATATGTGTGTGGGGGGGGGTGTCAAGACCCACGCAAGATAAGCAAAACATGTCACTAGTAAATATTTCCAAGAGTAATAAAGGTAAACCTAAGTTAATGGGAGTGTCCAGTGAGCTGAGTATTAATGCTGAATGCAAGAAATGATCAGGGATGAAGCACATAATGTAACAACGGGTAGTGGTGTCTCCCTCAGCGTATCCGTAGTTTTTATTGATGGTCTTGCAACACCGAGGGTTTTGGTGAAATACTATGGAGAGGGTGGTTTGGGCAACATACTGGACTGTGGGTACTCTGTGAAGGGTGCTAGGGTGCAACTTACTGAGCATAAGGAAGGGTAACAAAATAGCAAAATCTGTTTCAAATTACCCCAAAATGCACCAGAATACACCAAATTTAAAAAATGTTCTGGGGGCCTGGGCTGCCTCCTGACCCCCCGCCTATAGTTTGTCTGCAACCTCTATGATTTTAGTGAAATGACAACCCTGGCAGGAAGGTTTCCTTGACTAAAGATACCTTAGGAAGGAACCCCCTCAAGAAGAGAAGTGAGCTACAGGAGGAGGAGGGGGGGGGAGGATGGTGGGGCAAAGAAGAAATGCTTCAGAAGGAGGCTGGGAGGAACTGCTTGTATAGTTCAGAAAGGGAGCACAACTGGTTGCTTATTAATTGAACTACAAGTTTAGCCTTTCAATTCAATGGCCTATGCAACCAGAATAGTGTTATGCTTGTGCAACTGTGGTACTATGTTGTGGCTGTTCGCACTCTGTATTCCATGAGGAATTACCACCCTGTAGGAGTACCAAAGGCAAGAAAGCCTTGAAGAGGATTTGACCCCTAGAGGTACTGTGGGAAAGTTCCCTTGGCTAAAGTTACCTTAGGAAGGAACTCCCAAAAGAATCACTGATGATAAGGTAGAGAAGCAGACTGAAGCAAGAGGCAGCTTGATAGAACATCAGTGAGAAGTACAAGTTAGCAGAATAGCATGGATAAATGGATTACACTGATGACAGCAGGGGGCTTCATAAGAAGAGAGGGAACAGCCAATGGGGTTACCATCCTCCTTCATCCAATGGCAGAACATACCTGAGTAAACTAGGGAATACCACTAAACCTACCTAAGTATTATAACTTTTGACACGGTGGACAGAAAAAAAAAACTCTTTGAGAAGGAAATCTCTGGGGATCCAAGGCCTAGGTCACCTTTCCTACAGCCATGGAGTATTTTTGTTTAGTGACATTTTCAGAATGGAAATCCCCCTCTCTGCAGGAAAAGGGAACACCTCCTTACTCTGGAGAAGAAGGTACTGTAACTTACAGAATGCCAGCACAGCAATTTAGGTAGTCCTTTATTAGCCAGGTAGCACAAGTGACTAAAATAAAGGTTTCTTGCTAGTCAAGGTATGAAGTGCACGCAGAAACTCTTAATAGGGTAAAGCAGCAGAATCATATAGTTTACACAAGGCAGCTGATTGGTATGGTGTCAGCATGAAGAGTGAATTGAGATGATCAGCATGAATACTTTAAATGCCATTAAGGTGGAGTTAGGTTAGATCAGTAAGGAGCATATGCAATGCAGTAAGGAATGCAACGAATATCTTGAAGCCATGTAGGTTGAGAGGTTAAAGTAATTAGGCCTGGATGACTGAAAAGTTGCTGAGGCAAAGAAGCAGGCTAAATCATAGTTTACATAAAAGCATGCTCCTGCTGCTTGAAACCACAATGCCCCACTGAGACAACACAGTCCCCTGCTGTGGGAATAACAGGGAAGCCACAAGCTGAGCACCATGGGACCAAACAGCAAACGTAACATTGATAGTTTAGGAATCCCCTCAAAATAGAGACAGCATATGGAAGCATGAACGAGCAGTGTCAGAAGAAACTGAGCAGCAGGCAGAATGCAGGGAGAAACACAGATTAAAATGTATTCTTGATACCAGAAAAAGGAATGCCAAACTGGGGAATACTGAATACCAGAAAGAAGTATTCAAAACTGGGGTATGCTCAATACCAGAAAGAATTATTTAAAACTGGGATTATTTTCAATAACAGAAAAAAGTATTTAAAAGAAGGATTTAAAACTGTGTTTACTTGTGTTCCTTCTCTGATTCTGTGAATCTCCTCAGCCTGCTTTACATCTGATTTACCCGGTTTAAATACTTTTAAGCATATCTACAGGACAGCCTGCATTAACATCTGTTTAGAGAGATTAATTTCGGCTAAAAATTTCATTTTTACTGTTTTAGCATTAATTAAGGGACAGTATTGCAGTGTAAGAGTTTAAAGTCAATTAATCTGAAACCTAGCCCCTTTCTTGTTCTCTCTCTTTCTTTCTTTCACTTTCTCCTAGCCTATAATCTGATTTCTGTATTTTGTGACTAACTTCTACCCACCCCCACCTCCCAGTATTTTAACTCCCATCTCCCTTTTCTACTTCCAGTTTTGGAACCCCACCACATGCAGATTGGAGCTCCTGCCATCTGTCCAGTCACAAAAGAAGGTACACTGAGCCTGGACCTCACGGACTGTGCTAGACCCTGCAGCTGTCTTGCTTCAGCCCATTCTGAACTTACCACCTTTTTACTTGTGTTCCTCCTCTGATTCTGTGAACTTTCTCAGCCTGATTTACATCTGATTTATCTGGTTTAAATATTTTTTAATCATATTTACAGGACAGTCTGTTTTTTTTTTCTCCCCACTTGACCATTTGCAAGTTATACATCTCTACCACTTGAGGGCACTATTACTACATCTCTTTCTGACTAGGTTAATTGCAGATTACTTTCTCCTTCAGTGCTGTCAGGATGATCTAACAGTGCCAAACTGAGTTAAGAGTGCCTTACGGATTGTAACACCCACATATCTAGTATCCCTCATAAACTTAAAGATATTTCTGAAACTACAGCGTCTATTACTGCCCCCTCCCTTATAATCAATCTATATTCACTACACTGGCCTCTCATCCTCCCATGTGGACCATTAAATGTCTAACACCCCGGCTCTCCTGCTAGCAACCTTACCCTACCAATATCCGACCCCACCAATTCCCCGCTAACCCACCCCTACTCAAACATGAGGCATATCTAAAGCCTCTGAAACCTCCAGCAACACTCCAACCCACTGCTTTACTCTACCTAACTCAGACTCTATCTTAACCCAACGTCTCAGCCTTCTCACTCTCTCACTTCTACCCACCTCAACACACCTCCTCTGTTCATTATGCACAGTAAGAAATACAGACATAAAACATTTGCCCAACTTAAGCTTCTCAAACACTTTCTAATCCAGAATTCCCTGCTACTCCTGCTGATGTCAGGGAATGTACACCCTAAGCCAGATCCTGCTCATCAGTTTCACTCTGGCAGCAGCAGTCTGGGAGTTATTAAAATGGCCTTAGTTGACATTCGTAGCCTTCTACCCTGGATTGACCTCCTTCAAGTGTGGGTGGCTCAGCATAAACCTGTTGTACTAGCTGTGGTAAAACTCTGGCTCCACCCCAAGGTGCCTGAAACTGCCATCTCCCTAGATGGCTACACCTTATTCAGAGAAGATAGGGTGAATAGGTGCAATATACCTGAAGGACTCACTCCAGGGTTACACACTCCAAAAAATAATCTCTAACAGCAATACCCAGGCCCTTGCAATAAATCTAATCCTAGGGCAACAGGGTAAAGCACTCACATTTCTCTCTATCTACATCCCCCCTCGTGATCTGACCAATGGTTTCTCCTCTGTAATGGACTACCTCTCTAGCATTCTCCAGCGCTTTGAGGTAGTACTTCTCTGGGACCTCAATTTTAACTGGATTGCCCCTGAAGCCAACCCTTATAAGGATGCAGTAGCTGCTATTGACTTCACCCAAGTAGTTACAACCCCTTCCAGTGTCAATCACAGGATCACAGGACTGGCAATAGTACTCTGCTGGACCTAATTTTTACCAACTCCCTGGAGAGGATCACTGGCTCTGTGGTTCTCCCTGATTCTCTCAGTGACCACTCTCCTGTTGCCTGCTTTTGGTCAAACAAAACCCCAAAACAGCAGGGAAAAGTGTCTCACCAACATTCCCTTAACAATGGTCAGCTTCAACATCTCCAAGCCCATCTCCTAAATTGTGACTGGTCACTCCTGGACTCTACAACAAATATCAATTATGCTTTGAATTTTTTATAACTGTCTTTAACAATCCCTGCAATACATTCACCTCCTACAGAAAAAGGAAGGTCAAGGCTGCCAGTAACCCCTGGATCACCCCCTCCCTCCTAAACCTGATGACTACAAGAGACCACCTCTGGCACAAAGATCATGCCACAGGCAGTCAAGTTGACTGGGTTCAGTATAAAGCCATCAGAAATGCTTGGACTTGGGAGATCAGACTAGCTAAATCTGTGAACTACAGAGATGTGCTCTTACACTGAGAGACAGTCAGAAATTTTGGGATAACCTCAAAGATCTCACCGGCAAGTCCAGCAGTTCCCCTCCCACCATGCTTAACATTAATGGGGTAACAATCCAGGACCCATAGCTAATAGCTGACATATTCAACTCTGCTTTCACTGACCTCAGTGGCATACTCCCCTCTGACTTCTTTGATAAATCCTCTAGCTCATTTAACCCCTACTACATCAGACTCAGCCCTGAATAACCTCCCTTTCTATTTTAAGAAAGTCACCCTAAGGGAATCAAAAATATATCTCCTGAAAGTCTTGGCAAGTCTCACTTCAGCAGTGACACTCTTGACCTGAAGTTGTTATACCTTACATTTGATGTGGCACTGCTGCCACTCACCAAAATCCTCAACCTTGTCACTTTCCCTTAGACAGTTTCCCCCAACAGTGGAAAGCTGCAGTAAAGACTCCCATTCACAAGAGCGGGGACAGGGCCTTACACACAAATTATCATCTGATCTCCATTCTCCCACCCCTCTCCAAAGCCTTGGAGTGGATTGTTTCAGACCAGCTCTTTGATTACCTGGCCAAGTACAGCCTCCAATGTCCTGAGCAACATGGTTTTAGAAAGGGTTACAGTACCACTTCTGCCATCTGTAATATACTGACTACATTGACAAAGCACTTGACTGGGGTCACTTAGTTGGATCAATATATATTGATCTCATTAAGGCTTTTGACATGGTCAACCACACTCAGGGGCATGACTCCTGAGGCATTATGGTTAGCTGTCACCAGCTCAATACTCTCTATAGTGAACTATGGATTAGTCATTTATGGCTCCACCACAGACACTGCACTTAAAATAATAAGTACGGCACTCAACAATCATGTCATCTGATCTCTGGTGCTCACAGTCATACCCATATGTGTGACTTATATGTTCTGACCAATTGGTTGCACCTTAAAGGTAGAATTTTGTATCAGACCTGCCTGCTTGTGAAAAAAATCAGTCTAGGGCTCACCCCACCAACCACCCAGCATCTTCTCATATGCATGCCTAACTTGCGTAGCACCAGAAGTGCATCTAAACACACCTTCCTGGTACCTTTCTGTTGGATCACCCAAGCTCAATGTTCTTTCATGTTCTGAGCTCCTAGCAGCTTAAACAACCTCCCCCAGGATATCCTCAATGAACCCAAGCTTGGTTCCTTCAAACACAAACTCTGACAGTACTTTACTTCACTTAGCAACTGTGGCTGTCCAAAACAAGTTTTTTTACCCTAGCAGTACATTGTCATCCCATTCCCTATTTTGTGCTAGCACCCTACTACACCCTCCCTCTATCAGCTCCCCTTCACCAGTCATCCCCTCCCCACTCCCCCATCCTCACCCCTGACAGCTCCCAGATTTTCTACACTCTCCATTATCCTTCTGTCTGTCACCCCATGTCCTCTGTGCTCCTTCCTCCCACTCCCCAATACCACTCCACTCCCATCCTTTCAACCCTCAGCCCAACAAAGTCTCCTTGCTGACTGCTCTGCTTTTGCCCCTTCTCCTTCTTTCCACTCTGTTACTTGACAAAACCAATAGTCTGACTGCTCAAATGTTGCTGTGCCACACTATTGGTGCACCAACCTATAATTCATATTGTAAACTTGTATTTTCTACCTGTAACCCCCTTACCTGTTTCCCTCTACACATCCATGCTGTTACCTTTCCTCACTATTTATCAATTTGCACTGGGATTGGAACCACTTGCTCTTTTGACAATGTCTCCTCACTGGTGGCTCAAGTGTCACCTAATGTTCTCATTGTATGTGCCCTCTATTATCATCTGCACCCACTGTATCCACAAATGTACACAATACTAACTGTTACCCAAATTTGTTTACATTGGTTTACCACATGATTCTGCCTTGTGATTCAGTATCCCACTGTCTGTAGTATGTTATTGTAGCTTGTCTGTGTTCTAACCTACTGTATGCTCAGACATGGAACCTTTGTAAATGAGTCTCTGACTCAAAGGTTTTGTAATTTTGAGAAATAAAATAAAAAAATAAAAAAAACTGGGGTATTTTCAATACCAGAAAGAAGTAGTCAAAGCTGGGGTATTCACTATACCAGAAAGAAGTATTCAAAACAGAGGTATTCTCAATACCAGAAAGAAGTATTAAAAACTGGGGTATTTTCAGTACCAGAAAGAAGTATTCAAAACTGGGGTATTTTTAATACCAGAAAGAAGTATTCAAAACAGAAGTATACAAAAATGGAGTATTTTCAATACCAGAAAGGATTGCTCAAAACTGGTTTATTTCCAATACCAGAAAGAAGTATTCAAAACTGGGATATTCTCAATATCAGAAAAAGCAGTCAAACTGGGGTATTCTCAATACCAGAAAGAGGTATTCAAAACTGGAGTAGTCTCAATACCAGAAGGAAGTATTCAAAACTAGGGTATTTTCAATACCCGAAAAGTACTCAAAACTGGGGTATTCTCAATACTAGAAGGAAGCATTCAAAACTGAGGTATTTTCAATACCATAGGTTCATAGGTTAATAGGTTTTCCAGAGCTCTATATAGACCGAGGTCCATTCTAGCTCACTGTCATCACTAATATCCCATGATGTTATTTTTAATTAGGTGAGCATCCAACTGTACCTTAAAGCTAGACATACTACCACTAGCCACAACTTCTAGAGGGAGCTTATTCCAGATTTTTCCTACCCTTATAATAAACCAATGTTTCCTTTTAGTGGTGTTGAATCTTTCAACTTCAATTTGTAGTGGGTGCGATCTTGTACTATAACTCTTTTCTTTAAGCTTTAATCCCAGGAGATCCCACAACTGGGTGTCAGTGAGGACTTTATACAGCAAGCTCATGTACCCCCTCATACGTCGGAACTCCAAGGAGTACAGCCCCAGAGTGTCTAGCCTGGATTGATAATCCAATCCTTGAGCCTTCTTGATTCTACATGTTGCTCATCTCTGGACCCTCTCCAGGGACTGAATCTCCCCCTTGCCACCCGGGGACCAAAACTGAGCACAGTACTCCATGTGCGGCCACACAAGGGATGTATAAAGTGGCAGCAATACATCCTTATTCCTGCATTTAATGTGTTTATTAATACAGTGTAATATACTACTAGCTTTTTTTAATTATTTGATTGCAGTGTGACTTGAATCTAAGATCTTTCTTGATCCTGATGCCTAGGTCTCTTTCATCTTCAACAATAGTGAGCTTTCTCCCTTCCCCCAATAAATAATCTTCCTGCCTATTCTTTTTACCAAAGTGCATCACATTACACTTATCCACACTGAGTAACAATTTCTTCTCATTTGCCCATACAGTATTTCCAGGTCTGTTAAAGCTTGTTGCAGGATATCTGCATCCTCAGGAGTATCCAGAATGTGCCCAATTCTTGTGTCATCAGCAAATTTAGACAGCCATACACCTACAGTGGTACTCATGGAGGAAATGAAGGCATTAAACAAGCATGGCCCCAGTACCGAACCCTATGGCACCCCACTAGTCACATTGGCCCACTCAGAATACCAGAAAAAAAGTATTCAAAACTAGGGTATTCACAATGCCAGAACGAAGTATTCAAAACCGGGCAGTAATTAGTTATAGCTTCCAATAGTAGCTGAGCTGAACAATAGAAACATAGAAGTTGATGGCAGATAAGGACCGCAAGGTCCATCCAACTGCCATTTCTTTTTTCTACCTTCTGAATGTGCCATCGGCCTTTGCTCTGTCAATGGCCTATCTATTCATACTCATCTGTATTGCTCCCTTATGCCTATCCTATGCCTGTTTGAAGCCCTGCACTGTATTCAAATCCACCACTTCCTGAGGTAGGCCGTTCCATACATCCACCACCCTTTCTGTGAAAAAGAACTTCCTTACAGTACGCCTTAGTCAGCCTCACTCCAATCTCATGCTGTGTCCTTTTGTCCTGCTATTTTTCTTATATAGTAACATGTTAGACTCTTTCACCTTGTTAATGCCCTTAAGGTGTTTGAATGTTTTGATCATATCACATCTCTTCCTCCTTTGGTCTAGGGTATACATATTGAGCTCCGTTAATCTGTGCTCATATGTTTTCTGATGCAGTCCCTGCACCATTTTGGTGGCCCTTCTCTTGGACTGCCTCAATTTGGTTAATGTCCTTGTGAAGGTGTGGCCTCCAGTACTGCATGCAGTACTCCAGATAGGGCCTAACCAGTGTCTTGTAAAGAGGGATTATTACCTCCCTCTTATGACTTGTGATACCCGTACTAATACACCCCAACATCCCCCTAGCCTTACCTACTGCTTTAGTGGTCTGTTTGGATGATTTCAAATCATCAGTGATGATGATGTCCAAGTCTCTTTCTTCCCTTGTGACTGCCAGCAACTCCCCTCCCAGCCTATACATGGCATTAGGGTTTCTGTTCCCTATGTGCATGATCTTGCCCTTCTTTGTGTTAAATCCCAGTTGCCACTCTTCTGACCATTTTGCTAGTTTACCCTGATCTCTTCTCATTCTGCCCACCCCACCCCATCTTAATCATCTACTCTGTTGCAGATCTTGGTGTCATCTGCAAACAGACAAACCTTATTCTCCAGTCCATCTGCAATGTCACTGATGAAGATATTGAAAGGGCTGGCCCCAGGACTGATCCCTGAGGTACCCCTCTTGTGACTTGCATCTCTTCTGACTGTATACCATTTACCACCACTCTCTGTTTTCTGCCTGTCAACCAGTTTGCCACCCAGTTGACCAACTTCTGACCCACACTGAGCCTACTCAGCTTATTAATCAATCTTCTATGTGGAACAGTATTGAAAGCTTTGCTGAAATCAAGGTAGGTGACATCAACTGCTCCCCCTTGGTCCACCACTCTGGTTACCCAGTCAAAGAAATCTATAAGATTAGTTTGACAGGACCTTCCTTTTGTAAACCCATACTGTCTTGGATCCTGCACTTCTATGGATTCCAGGTGTTGCACTATCCTTTCCTTAAGGAGTGCCTTCATAATCTTGCCCACTACTGAGGTAAGACTGTCTGGTCTGTAGTTCCCTGCCTCCTCCCTGCTACCAATCTTTTGGAGTGGGATCACATGAGCCCTTCTCCAGTCTTCTGGGACCTCTCCTGTGCTCAGAGACTCACTAAACAGTTCTGATAATGGCTCTGCTAGTTCCACTCTTAGTTCCTTTAGTACCCTGGTATGTATGCCATCAGGTCCCATTGCCTTGTCCACCCTGAGCTTATCGAGCTCTTGTAGGACCCTTTATTTTGTGAAGCGACTATTGCACACCTCTCTCCCCCCTGTGTCCATGGTGCTGAGCTGTGGGCCCTGCCCTACCTTCTCTTCAGTAAATACTGAGCAGAATTATCTATTTAGGATAGATGCTTTTACATGGTCCTCCTCCTCCTCCTAACATACCCCCTTATTCCCATTGATCTTAGCAATACCCCCTCTGGACTTTCTCCTTTCACTAATGTATCTATAGAAAGTCTTGTCACCTTCTTTTATTGTTTGTACTAGTGTGTCCTTGGTTTGGGCCTTTGCCTGCCTTACTGCCTTCCCTGCTTCCCTTAGGGAAGTTTGGTATGCCTCCCTATATTCATCCTGCTGTGTTTCCCTTATATTTCCTGAAGGCCAGCCTTTTGGCTCTGACCTTTTCTGCTACTGTTTTGGAGAACCGAAGTGGTTTCCTTCTTCTTTTGCACTTCATTTTCTCTCTAACACAATGAGATGTTGCTTCAAGTATTGCATCCTTGATGCTTGCCCACTTTGCCTGTACCCCCTCACCTGTATTTCTTTTTGCTAGGGCTTGCTTAACTCTGTTGGCCATCTTACCAAAGTCAGCTCCTCTAAAGTCCCATATTTTTGCCTTGAGATGGGATGATTAAGTTCTAGTGGCCAAATTGAACCATACCATGTGATGGTCACAGGCCCCCAGGTGACCTTCTACCTGGAGATCTGTGATCCCATCCCTGTTAGTCAGTACTAGATCTAGGATAGCCCTGTCTCTTGTGGGTTGTTGTACCAGTTGTGTGAGGCCCTCCCCTGCAGAGAATGCACCATGTGTCTAGTTCTGGCAGATGTTCCTGCTGGTATTGGACAATCTGTATCGGGCATGTTGAAGTCTCCCATTATCAGAACCTCCCCTTTAGCTGTCATGTTTTGTATATCTTCTAACGGTAATGTGTCTATGTCCTCCCTCTGGTCTGGAGGCCTGTACACAACCCCAGTTCATATGGCTGTCCTATTTCCTGTTTCCAGGGTGACCCACAGTTCTTCTGGCTCCTTATGTGTATTCTGAATTTCTGTAACTTTGATATTTTCATTGACATAAAGGGTCTCTCCACACCCCCCACTTTTGCACCTTGGTCTCTTCTGAACAGTACATAGCCAGGTACTGAAGTCTCCCAAGTGTGGTTACTGGTAAACCATGTCTCACTAATGGCTACTATGTCCAGTTTAGCCTCTGTCATTATTGTCTGCAGGTCTGGGATCTTGTTTCCCAGACTGCGAGCATTTGTGTACATGATTTTCCATTGGCCAGATTTTGGTGTGTTAGTTGTTGGGTGAGGTCTGGCATTTCTGCTGTGTGTCGTATGGGGAACCAGACCTTTTTCCTTACCTGGTGACGCAAATGAACTACAAACATTCTGAACTCCTGTTTGACCACTAGCTGAGGGGGGAGGGTTGTAGGTATAGCCAATAATGAACTGAAAAACAAAAGTAGTAATTGCCTGGTACAATTGCATTTAAGCAGGCTTGAATCACATGAAGAAAGCAATATAGAGTGCTAATAAGTATGTTAGAGCAGATTTAAATCCCCAAAAGGGCTGAGGATTTACAGAAGGAAAAGTGGAGTAAATAACGAAATACCGAGGCAAGGAAGCAGGAAAGAAACCTTATGGGAATGCAAGTCTGCTAAGGTAAAATAGGCCTTGCATAAAATGCAGCAGGTTAAGGAAAAACAAAGCATAGCAACTAGCTGAACTGCAGAGCCAGTACCAGGTGCAAGCAATGAGTGAAGCACAGGAGGCAGCAACTGCAGTGGGAGCCCGAAACAAGCAATAACAAATACAGGGAAACTGAGATTTGGTAGAGGCCTGAGCACAGGCACAGGAGACACACAGTGCAAACAAGTGCCAACAATATGCTGAGGAAAAGCAGAAAGCTCCAAAAAGAAAACACAAACAAAAAACACGACCACAGGAAAGCAGAAAAACAAACACACGAGGAAGCACACAGCAACCAAAAGCAAACAAATACTAACCAAAACAGAAGAAGCTCACAAACACCTTCAGCAGAAACCAAGCAGAGTCCAGAGCATGAATAAACTGGGGGGGGGGGTGCGGGGCAAGGCCCCAGCAGGCCCCAGGCAATGGCCACAGCACGCTCAAGTGAGAAGACAGACCAACAGAGCCTCTGGCTGGCAAAGAAAAATGCTTCAGAAGGAGGCTGGGAGGAACTGCTTATATAGCTCAAGAAAGGAGGCGTGGCTGGTTGTTTACACATTGAACCACAGGCATAGCCTTTCAAAAATCAACAGATATTTTTCACTTGCTATTCAACTTTCAAATATTTCCAATTCAAACGTATTAATAGAAAGCAAATTAATCAATAGGCACTTTTGCAATCATATCTATATGTCAACAACAAAATGCACATAACTAAACAACAGATAATGTATTTAACTTGATATCACACTAAGAAATAGAATAAAAATATGCCAACTGTTTTGACAATGGGCAACTGTAATCAGAGTATAATGATGAAAAAATACAAGTCAGATAAGGACTACACCACTCTTCCTGAAACATTCACACTGTAAACAGTCAAATGAACATGTCTGATAAAATCTGAAATACAAACAAAGGAGAATATTTTTAGCAACCACGTAATGTCATCCATAACTCTCCCAAGGAAAATGTAAAAGAGAGATAAACAGCTTTTGATAAGAAAAATAGAACAAGTACAGTAATCAAATTAGAATAATAAGGAATATGTTCCTTTTGTTTGAAAGTCATTATATTTAAAAGATAGAAGGCAATTTACCCATAATATAAAATGAAATACATGATTGCACTTAGTACTATTCCTGGTATTCTGGTTAGGATCAATCCACTCCAAAACAAGCATTTGTCAATGCCGAATGTTGGCTTGCTGGCATTGGCATTGGTAGTGCAGGAGTTAGACAGATGCATCATAGGAATGGCAGTGAAGTATTGAACTGATGCCAACCCACCCCCACCCTGCAGAGAGTGACAAGCATTAGGGTGTCCCTTTGGGTGTTTGGTAGTGCAGTGCGGGAAAACATGTCGGGCAGGATGTGAGAAATGACAGCTGTACAGTTCATAAGGAGGTGTACAAAAATGCCAGTGTTGAAAATGTGGCATGTAAATATACCAAATTTGCAAAGCTACTAGGGTGCGTGGGAAATATGCAATGCACGCGTGCAACACTGCCATTTTATGGGCATTTGGCACCAAATTTTCAACATAGGTATTTTAGCACCTCTGCTCATGTACAGTGTCACTGTTATTTCCTCAAAGTGTCCCAAGAAGTGATTTTGCACAGCGACCACATTATTCTCCGCCGGAAGTGTGAAAATACATTTTGGGCAGGATATGTCAAGTGACGGCTGTACTGTTCATCAAGAGGTGTGGAAAAATGGCAATGGTGAAAATCCAGACTGAAAATATCACAAATGCACGATGGTACAAGCGTGCATGCAATCTGCCAACGCATGCTCGTAACACAGTTATTTTATGGAGTATCATCACCAAATTTTCAACATAGGCATTTTAGGTCCTCTGCTCATGAACTGTGTCACTGTCATTTTCATAATCTGGCCCAAACACTGATTTCCCACAGCGACTGTACTATTGTGCACCGGAAGTGCAGAAACACATTTCGGGCAGGATGTGGAAAATGACAGCTGTACTGTTCACAAGGAGGTGTACAAAAATGACAATGCTGAAAATCTGGCAGTAAAATATTGTGAATGCGTGAAGTTACGAGCCTGAGTAGCAACTGCGCAACGCACGCTCATAAAACAGGCATTTGTTGGATTTTTTCCACCAAATTTGGAACTTAGGCTTTAAGAGGTACCATGATCACATCATTGGCTCACATCGGGCCCCGAAAGGTGATTTCGTGCAGTGACTGCGAAATCACCTTTGGAGGCTGATTAACGCCATGACAGTGACAGAATTCATGAGGAGGTGCCCCCAAAACCTCATGTTGAAGATTTGGTGCAAAAATTCCAAGAAATGCCTGAGATATGCAACAAAGTTGAAAAAACCCTATTCACTCCATTATACAGCTTACCGGCATTTCCTCAGTTCACAGTCGGCTTTGAAGAGTGCAGAAGTGTTCCCGGTCCACTGAAGATCCTCGCGCCAGAGTCCGGAGGTAAATATGGGGTGAGGGGGGTGAGGGAGGCAGGGTGCGAGTGGGTGGGTGCAGGTGGGGGCGGACCTACACTCACGAGGGATGGCTTTAGTATTCTAGGGAAAAAAAGAAAGAAAACATCGCGGGACAGTTTCAGCATGTGGGGTGGGCTCCCAGTGTGCCACCTCAGTGGGTTGGGGTCAGTAGCCGACAGGGATTGGGCACCCTTGTCGCACACAACACAGGGGGTAATGCCGGGATTGGGAACCCCTGCTGGCAAACAAAGCTGGGGAGCATGAGCCGAGGGATTGGGCACCCCTCAGCATTCAACAGTTGGGGGTGATGCCAGCGGAGTGGGCCCCCGTCAGCGCTACTATCCGGGCGCAAGCGAGGGGATTGGGCACCCTCAGCATTCCACATTTAGGGGGTGCCAATGGGGAGTGGGCTCCCCCATCGGCACACAAACACGGGGGTTGGGGGGTTTGCTGGCTCACCGACCATGGCCATAATGGCGGCGAGCATGTCAAGGGAAGGACCTCTGCGTATGACGATTGCAGCGGTACTTTGCTTTGATGTGTTCACCCCACTATGTATGCATGGTGTGGCGGTGCCATGCAGGCTGATTGGGGAATGAGGGACCCACCTACTGATGCGTGCCCTGCATTCGCCCAACAGCAGCCGCGCCTCCAAATCTCCACTCTCCCAATATGTTGACTGCTGCACAAGCGCGGCAAGCCAACATAAAAACAGATGCCAAGTAAAAACTCATGGTGGCTCAAAGTGCTGGGGAGCTAAGAATTGCAGACATTTCTGTTCTGTATGCTGGTAACTAAGTATTTTCATAATTACTTTTAATAAACTTGTGTTTTTTGCTTTGCATCTGGCTCCTGTAATATTTCTGGCCTGAGTATGGCTCAGGTGTGCTGGGGTTTGTTTTCCCCAATATGGCCTTGTAAACATATGTGAACCAATATAATCAATGATTATGCAAATAAGACCAACTAATGAGCTCATAAACTTTGCAATGATGAGTTACAAAAGTTGCACTGGTAACAAACCTAATGTGCTATGGTACAGTGTAGCTAAGCAACATCATGACTGAGAAGTGATTTGATGAATCATTTCAATGGGCATACACAACCAGAGTAGTGTTATGCTTGTGCAACTGTAATAACTGTTTGGCCATTTGCACTATCTATTCCACAGGGAATTACCACCCTGTAGGGGTACCAAAAGCAAGGAACCCTCAAAGAGGGTTCACGGTGCCATAGGAAGATTCCCTTGGCTAAAGGTACTTTAGAAAGGAGCCACAAAAAAAGGTGCAAAGAGCAGTTATACTGTAGATTGACTACAAGGTTGAAAAGCATATTGTCAGCAATGAGACAGATTGACGATACAAATGAGATGCATATGTTGTCAGGATTGCACTGATGACATAAGGGCTTCCTCCATCCAACAGCAGAACCTACGTAAGTGAACTAGGGAATACCACTGAAAACTAACTGTTTTATGATCTTTGGCTTGGAGTAGAGAAAAAAACCCTATGAGGAGGAAATCTCTGGGGATCCAAGGCCTAGGTCGCCTTCCCTCCAGGCTTGGAGTATTTTATTTAGTGACGGCTTGGCTGCTGCAATTTAGAGATTGAATTGGTAGGGAAGTGGAGAAAATTCCAATTTAGAGGAAGCTCTCACTTATTCCCTCTAACGGGAACACCTTTGAAGGTTGTGAGGCAAGACTCTGCAACAATTGCAGCAAAGGCAGGAGAAGGAGAGAACAACTGCTGAGGCGTTGCTTGACCTACCGACTATCCTAAATCAAGCGAACCAAAAGCAGTCATAGGGAGAATGCATTGAAGGTGCTAATGGTAGTAAATTCATACTACAGCCAAAGGAGATTGCATTACACCACTCTTTGAAGCTAGTCATAATTCTACATGAGCCTCCGATGATTTTGAATGGCCAAAGCTCTGCCCAGAGTGAGGACATTCCCACTATGGGCCAGATGATAAGGACCCCGCCCTAGGTTTCTCATGCTCAAGATGCGGACTTCAGTACAGAGCGAGATAGTCGGCTGCAGGGGGGCCTGAGCCACAGAAAGTAATGGGCATGGTTGGCAAGCCTCTAACTTATAAAGGAGAATATAGATAACTGTGAAACACTAATATGAGAGGCTGGGCAAAGCCAGCAGTCGTCGAGTAGGTACTGGTATATGGTAGGGCTGTCTGAGATAATTGATTGATACACTGGATTGATACAATTGGCTGATGAAATTGATGGATAAGAATGTTCATTGATGGAAGGAAGGTTTAAAATTGTTGAGTGAAAGCAAGCCAACCAATTCCACTACGGAAGCCAAATTAGCGGTGTCATGGAAGGTAGTTGACTGAGTAATGGGAGGCTGTGAAGCCATTAAGCGGTAAGAGGCAGGATGCCAGAAATCGAGTCAATGAGGTTGTAAATTGAATCCATGAGGTTTAACAGTGATTGCAATGGTTGCAGCATAAGTAGAGAATTGAAATGGGTAGTTAAATAGCATTGATGGGGTGGGCTATGGTTTCAGCATGAATAGGGTTTCAGCATGAATAATGAATGATACGATTGGTATGAATATCTCAGATGCCATGAATGCTAGGTTAGGTTATCATCAGAAACAGATTGCTGTGGGTTTGGTAAAAGTAAGGTTTAGTAAAAGTGGGAATAGCAATAAATGAGCCTAAATAACACAAACATAGACATGAGGAGTAATGCAGTAGGGCAGGACACTGCTGGAGCAGGCAGGGGAATGAGACAGTGATAGCTGCTCAGGGGAGCCAGTACCGAAGGCAGGTGCAAACAATTAAGGTGATGGGCACAGGGACTACAATATGGATAAAGCAATTGGAACTGAGAGCACACAGGCAACTAATACAGAGAAAGAGAGATTGCTGAATTATGATAAATGAACTGAGAGCTTGATTAGCAATGCAGCTAAATAAAACAATGCAAACAGAGGGGCACTAGAAAAGCTCAAAAAAGCAAACAAAGAAAACAGAACTACAGGAGCAGGAGGGAGAACAAACAACAGAGACAGAAGCACAGAGTGCAGCCAGAGGCAAAACACTGACCTAGAAGCAGAAGGAAAACGCAAAAATTACTGGCCCAGAAGCAGAAGTACAAACCAGGTTGAGTGTCCAGCACAGCCAGCAGATTCCAACATGAGGGAAGGGAGGAGACAAACACAGCAGAAGGGAGGGGGCAGGGCTCAGGGAAAGGCTGGGCCCAGAGAGAGGGCGGACAGAGCCCCCCACTGCAAAGAAAAAAGTGCTTCAGAGAGAGGCTGGGAGGAACTGCTTATATAGCTCAGGAAGGGTGTGTGGCTGGTTGCTTGCCCCATTGAACTACAGGCATAGCCTTCCAAATCACCATAGTCCAATTACGGTAAAAACAAGGTCAAGACTAAACTATTTCAAATAAAGAAGCTGCGTATTTCTATTTAAAAAACTAACTTTGTTTTTATCGTGTGAGAAAAATAAATAAAGTGATGTGCTGAAGGAAAGAGAATGAACTATCTAAATTAATGCCAAAATAGTTGCACCGATCAACCCTTTCAATTTAAGTATTCTCACATATACAAAGTATTAAATCAATAGCTAACTTGGATGCCTAAATTTGCCAAACAGCATCCATTATGTTTTTCTTTTTTGTTAGGATTTAATAAGATTAAAAAGAAGTGTTAGTTCAAATAACACATTCTCAGCCTTCAAAAAATCCTTTTGTAAAACACAAACTGCATTAGCTGCAGAAAAATCAGGAGCATATGTAACTGTCTCATCAGTGTACAACAACATTTGCAAATGTACAACATATTTAGGTACAGCATTAATATAAAGAGAAAGGAAAACAGATCCAAGAATGGAACCATGAGGAACCCCTTTACTGACATTGGTGCCTATGCTCTAATGGGTGGAAAGTATGCACCAGAGGTGCATACTCCACCCATGTAGCTACATGCCCATGGACAAGCGTGAACATACCGGTATGCACTAACAGCCACCACCTATCTGTGGCCCCACCCCCTGGAGCACAAGACTGCACAGGGTGGCTGGGGGTGGATTAACGGACCCAGGTGGGCATCCAATTGGATGCCTGTCCTGGGTCCCAGAGTGGATCACCTGCACAGGAAGGCATGGGTCTGGGTGCATGAATAGCTAACACAGGCACCCGGGCCCGTGCAGTCAGGCCCAGTTTTCCTGTGGTCCCCCCTGCCTGAGCTCCTGTGGCATTGTGCCTACCTGATGCACAGATGAACCCCCACCAGCAGGATCCCCATCCCCCTCCTGTGAGCCGGCCCCCCCCACACACACACACATCAGAACCCCATTCCAGTGTAAGTAACTGTCAACCTCTCCCAACACACACTGGTGCCCAGTCCCCATGGAAGTAACTGTCAACCCCCCCCACACACACTGGTGCCCCATCTCCGTGGAAGTATATGTCATCCCCCAGCATACACTGATGTCCCATCCCGGTGAAGGAATTGGCATCCCCCAACACACAGTGCATCCCCGTTCCCTTTCCTCATATTAGTGCCATCCAACCCCCTGATCCCCAATCCCAGAACACCTGTCCCATCATTGGTGGCCAGGCCCCCCCCACAGCACCGATAACATCACCCCATCCCCGTATCTGAAGATCAATGCCGTGGTGATGATGATAAGTGGCACAGCCCTCTGCACACCTCCTTGGCCACCCACTGTCCTACTGATGCTCGTAGCATGCTGCCATATATATTGGTGGCACACTTCCAGCATCTGTTGGACAGCAGACAGCCAATTATGTGTGCAGAGGGCTGTGCTGCTTGTTGTCCATTGCCGCAGCACTGACCTTCAGGGACAGGGATGGAGGGGTGGTGTTGTTGGTGCCACGGGGGGGCACTGGTCACCAATGATGGGGCAGGGGTCTTGGATTCGGGGTGGGGGATGGGTGGCACTAACATGTGGACTGGGAATGGGGCTGCACTGTGTGTTGGGAGGGGAGGTGCCAATTCCTTCATTGGGACAGGGCACTAGTGTATGTTGTGGAGGATGATATATACTTCCATGTGGACTGGGCACCAGCGTGTGTTGGAGGGATCACATGTACTTCCACTGGGATGGGACACCAGTGTGTTTGTTGTGGGGGTTGACAGTTACTACCATGGGACGGGGCAATGCTGTGTGGCAAAGGGGACTGGTGACCACCGATGTAGGGGCAGGTGAGTCAGTTACCAGGTCGAGGGTGGGCAGGCAATGAATATTATATCTTTGTAATTATCTTCATGGGGTGACCAGGTGAGGCACACGGAGCAACAGTGTGTTTCAAGGTGCAACCCAGGGGATGGGGAGAGGGGTGCAATATTGTACGTATTGTATGGCTGTACATACCAGTATTGCCTCAGATAATGTGCAGCCATTTCATGCAGGTACATATGTGTACCATACATTATTTAACTGTTTATTCCGTGGTGGACACATTTGCCAATACTGGCCTGGGGCCACTAGGATGGGTCAGTGGTTGGGAGGGACAGCCCTGCGGGCCACTATTCTGGGGGGTCCACCTGAAGCTGGGATGGGTGAGGGCACAGATGTGTGTGTGGGGGGGGAGTTACGGACAGGCCGGGATCAGATGGGTGAGGTGTGCATGTGGGGCTCGGCACATAGGGCAGTTATGGCAAGCAGCACAACACTGATAAGTATTAATCCGAATACCTTATATTTGGTTTCCTACTTGACAGTTACACAGCAAACCAGACGTTCAGTGTCCCTTTTTTCCTCAATATAGGGGGCGATCACCATCCTGTGGTCACTGAAGGAAGGACATTTAGGCAGGTAGTGTACCGAGCATTTAACATGCTCTAATGCATAAGTGCATACCGCATACTGCACCACAGCATTTATACCAATTAGCATACCTCACCACCACATTTCTTACGATCGTCATACAGTGGTATTTTTATTTTTATTTATTTTGAAAGTCGGATTTACAATCTTTGGGTCAAGGACTCATTTACAAAGGCACTTCATTGCAGGGAGGGTAGACATGGTTACAGTGTGAGATACAACAGTGGTAACATACAGGTGCAATACAGATAACAAAAAGAATACAATATAACAGTGTTTATATTGTAGTATCAATAATTGTTTCCATGATCACCACTGTACATCTCAAAAATGCTTTGAGATATGGATTTTTCGCTAAATGCAGCTTAGTACACCTTTAGGCATGCACTCCCACTTATGGATACCATTATGGAAAAAAAGGAGCACAGGGCCCTCCTGTGTTATGCCTCTACACTTATGGGTGGGTGACAGTGCAGGGCCCAGAGTGCCCATGCTCCCACCTATGGATCCCATTATGCAAAACTGGGAGCATAGGCTACGAGTAACATTACATTTTCTCAAAAAGAAGGGAAATTCTTTGAAAAAAACTCTGTTAATGCATCAGTTAGGGTTGTCATTACAGTGACAAAAGTTTGGAAATTTGATATTAGGGTTACCAACACTACCTTCCCAACTTCCACACACCAACAGGTGTCGGGGTGTGCCTTGAGGTCATCAGGCCTAAGTCTCATCCCATTCTCCTCATACCATGCCATCTCAGCTTCCTACACATGGAATGAGGTGGGAGTTAAGGACGATAATCACAAGACACACCCTGACACCTGTTGGTGTGTGGAGGGTGGTGGGGGGTAGGGTTGGTAACCCTAACATGGAATTTCCAAATTTTTGTCACCATAATGACAACCCTAACTGATGCATTAACACAGTTTTTGCCATTAATGTATGTGTATATATATATATATATATATATATATATATACTGTATATATATGTATGCAATGGAGTGGACATAAATTGTCATAAATTTGTTTATTCAAGTAACTGTATGGATAAATTTCATTTATCTACACAGTTCCTATTTATCCACACAGTGCTGCACTTCTTTCAACAACAGAAACAATAAAGGCATCTTAAAAACATCACTTCTCCACACCTGAGATATTATCTCACACCCACCGCTTCCCATGAGAAATTTCACACAACTTCTCGTCCTCTAGCCACCCGCTACTACTCGCAACAGAGATTTGTATGGTCAAGGAGTTTTACAGAAACAAATACTACAATTTTGTCATTTCCATACTACAGTCCAGATGTTCAAATATATTATTTAAAAAAACATGGCATTCTTAAATAAAAATCCAACTTTCGAAATCGAAATGAGTCAAATAATGACTTAACTGGAAGAAGACACAGAGCCTCTCGAAGACCCAGAGCATCTCAATGCTACTTCTACATCCACAATGCCTGCCGGAAACTGCACCCTGTCTACAATGGAGAACACATCTATAAGAACAAATACAACACTGCAAAATCACATAGATATGGAAGAAATAGAAAGCTTCATAGACTGAGCTAAAAATATCAATACAGCAAAAAAAAATGCAGACTGACATCAGCATCTTTTCAAGGTACATAGCTGAAAACTTCAGTGTCAGTATCCCTCTATATCAAATACAGCCACATGAACTAAACCAATATCTCTGCCATTATTTCATGAACAGCAAAAAAAGGATGGCCCTCTGTATGAACCCCTAACTCTACGCTGTACCTTTCAATGCCCGGAAAGATTTTTAAAAAATAAAAGCTACATACACTCGCTTTCCACCTCCCCAATGTTTGAAAAAGCACATCATGTACTCCAAAGCAGACAAAAAAATTTAAAAGGTGAAGAAAGGGGCTGCAAACCCAAAGCAGGTGGTGAACTATCAGATACCATAATTAACACCGTATTTGAAGAACAACTACTAGGGCCGCACTCTGCTGACTCCTTAATAAACACTACGTGGTTCACAATAAGTCTATACTTTGGAGTACGAGGAAACACTGAAATGAGACAAATGAAATGGGGAGATATTACATTAAAAAAAGATGAAAAAGGAAAACGATACCTGGAGTTCACACAAGAAAGGCAAACTAAAACAAGAACAGGTACCAACCTGAAAGAATGCAGAAAACTTAAACCAATAGCCTATGAGCTACTCGAATACCCAAATAAATGCCCTGTGCAGAATTACTTAATATACTCCAAGGCAAGACCACCTCAATCTATCACAGCAGATGCTCCATTTTTCCTAGCAATCAACTACCATGCAACAGGAAATACAGAAAGCTACTGGTTTAAAAATCAGCCAGTAGGAGTAAACAAGCTAGCAAAAATAGTAAAAACAATGATTGACAAATCATCCATTACAACAGACAAACGTGTCGCCAATCACTCTGTCAGAAAACATTTAATAAAAAAAATTAACAGACTCTGGAGTACCTCCAACTGAAATTATCCAAATATCAGGGCACAAACAATTGCAGAGTGTCAATGACTATGCCAGAATAAATGAAAAGCAACAGAAAAAAAGTCTGCCTTACTCAGTTCAGAACTGACTCCTTCTACATCACAACAAGCAACACAACAACTTTTCACTATCTCAAGCAAGTACTCTGAAATACTAGGCTCCTACTTCAACAGGCCTACCATCACTGCAAAAACTATCACATTCAACATAGTACAAGGTAAGACCTCCCTCCCCCAACCACTACAAAAATATATATTTTGGTTGACTTTAACATATTTTCTTAACATGCCAGTCTACCCAACGCATAAACATATTATTTCCTTATCTGACACACTCACATCCACCCTAACACTTACACACACACACAGCCACAAACACACTAATACAACACTACCAAATCACAACCGTTCTTCGAAAAACAACTATAACAACTAACACACTTACAAATGTAACAAAATTAATTATTCGGTTCTCTTCTCTACTGGAAACAGATATAGCTATAAAAGAAAAAGACGACAAGTGCTCTCATCTTACAGTGACACAGATTAGGCAAGTAATAGTACTACATGCAGCTGTTACATAAAACTACAGCGGTCGAAATTAAAATATGCAGTCAATACCCAACAAACCTAACACAATAATCTGCCACACTGAGAACCATTTCATTTACTCCACCCAGAATACTTATTAAACTTTCAGCTTCTCTTCTACTTCCAATTAGGCTGCTACAAATAAAATTTAAGTAGACCCCCCAAAAAATTTCAAGTTATACGTAATAAGCTGCTCCTAATTTCAACCTCTGATACAAGTACATGACTATTACCATATAACATCACATCATTACATAATATATTTTTCTGCCCATACCAAAAAAATTACTCCCATAAACTATTGCTTCTTACAAACCAACTCACTGACTGCATGGCCTAAAACACAAAAACATCATAAACAGTAAGGGCCAGATATTCAAATTTTTGTGCCAGGCAAAAACCGTTTGTGCAGGTTTAGCGCGGGATTAGTGCGGGTCTGCTGTATTCAAAAGGCCAAACAGTGCAGACAAACTGCATTAGCGCTGGGCTAAATCATAATGTATGCAAGGGGCAAACTGACATGAATACAGGCGCAATGCTATATTCAGTGACTAGCGCCGTGCTAAGTGGTTTTGCGTGACTTAGCACGACACTTAGCGCAGTGGACATTACCGCCCAGGAAAAGCTTGTCTTAACCCTGGGCAATCAGCTTTGCATGGTGTTTGCGTGGCTTTGCACGACTCTAACAAATAAATATGACACACAGACAAAGCCAAACATAGAGGAAACATGCTGCTAACTGATGGCATCACAATGATGCCATCATCTGCCACCAGTCCCAGCCATGCCAGGCAGTAAGTGGTGACCCTGCCGCCAGTGGGCAGCATGGCAGTGTGGCTATACAGCACACACCTGTGGACCACTCTTCTGTGGACACCAACAGATGTCAGCACACACATGGAGCACTGTGGGCATGGAGGATGTTGAGGGGAGAGTGCATGGGTGGCAAGGCTGTGCCACAGACCAGGTGTGGCCACAAGGCTGGGACACATCATGCAGTGCACATGGGCCAGTATCGGGAATACCCCAACACCAGTGTGCCTTTCTGATAATATATGCCCTTCCCCCGGCCACATACCACACAGCTGTACAACTGCCACAGCACACAAAGCTGGACATGTATATGTCACTGTGAGCATCCCATGCCAGAGGTGCAGCATCTGTGGGTCACACAACAATGTAACAGTAATGTCCACTGTCAGTAAACACCTGCAGATTGGGCCTCTCACTGTGTATAGTGCAGTCATCATCACTGCCCTACACACAATAGGCATTGCTGTGTCCACACACTACTGGCCCCCTTGCTAATGTAGTGTCTGCTGTGCACTGTAGCATGGTCTACAGTGTGACAGTTGCATGCAGCACCACCACCATCTGTGCCTATGCCATGTTGTCTCAGTACAGCTGCAGGCAGCAGCACATGTGAAAGTACAGTGTTCAAAACTGTATAATATTCTCCAAGCTGTTTGCTCAGCGCTAACACGTTTGCGTGGGTTTAGCACAGGGCTAAACAGTTAGCTCAGTGCAAACTGCATGCAAATCAGGGCATAATGAGATGCTAATCTGGATGTTTGCCCACAGACTACCTAAGTAGGCTCATTTGCATGTCACTTTTGAATATGACAAAGTTTACCACCGGGCAAACATGTTTGCACTGGGCTAATGGTTTAGCCTTGCGCTAAACCCGTGCAAACGTGTTAGTGCTGCGCAAACAGTTCAGGGAATATTTAACAGTTCTGCACACTGTACTTTCACATGCACTGCTGCCTGCAGCTGTACTAGGTCCACACATTTGCTGGCACACACATTGGCCACATAGTTCACCTCTACCTACCTTCACATCGCTGTGCACTGTGTTGCTGTTGTGGTTTGCACTTCCTGGTTGCCATATTCAGAGCTATCTTATTCCAGGGCTAAGTTTGCCCTGCACTCCCAGCCCAGTTTGCCCGGCCTGATTCCCATGCTATATTCAAAAGCTGTTTGCCCTGCGCTATTCTTTTTGAATATGGCTTGCTTTGTGCTCCGGGCTAAGTTTGCCCGCCGGGCAGTGCTAATTTAGCCCTGGGGCAAAGTTTTGAATATCTGGCCCTAAGACTTTATCAGCCTAATACATATGTACTGCAATTCTACAACAGCCCACTATGGCAAGATTGATTCTTTCACCTTAAGTAAAATTTTTTTGCTTTCTTTCCTATTACACCCTGGTAGCCAAAGATTGATTTATTTACCTTTCCCACATCCTCCAGCAAGATTGATTCTTTCACCTTAAGTAAGCTTAATTGACATATTTTTTCCTTTATTTCCCATTACACCCTGGCAGGCAAAGATTGATTCTATTAACTTTCCCACATCCTCCAACAAGATTGATTCTTTCACCTTAAATAAGATTAAGTGACATTTTTTTTCTTTCTTTCCCATTACACCCTGGCAGGCAAAGATTGATTCATTTACCTTTCTTGCATCCTCCAGCAAGACTGATTCTCTCACTTAAGTGACATCTTTTCTGTTTTTTTTTATACCCCTAAATACCCTAACTGGCAAATATTAATTTCCCTTACAACACATTATCTTAACACCTTCCAACACAATACACAATATGAGCATCAATTCTTTCTAATATATCATACAGATTTTTCTATTCAACCCAAAAAATCTGCCAAACAGTAATCATATTCTTTCTCCCTCCTGCTTCTCACTCACTTTTTTTGTCATACCCACTACAATCAGCAAAACATATCTCCTTTCCACGTTCACCACAACAATCATATCTGTACATTACATGCATCTCCCAACCACTCCCACCCCTAAGCATTCACAGAAATGCTCATTCGCAAAATACATTTGTCCTTCTCTATCTCTTTTACAGCTTCAGCAGATGACACCATGGAAAACCTATGAAAACAGGACATCAAGACAGAACCATGCCATCATTTACCACCACAAGAACAAAACTGACAACTGCGAAGCCTCACCATAAGAACTATACCGTGGACAAGACTACTTTCAAATATCCAACTGAAAACATTCATTGTTGTCATAGTTACATCTTCAAATGCACCTAGGCAGCAATAAAACTGTTACCATAATAGTTACTGTTCATAACTTTCTCTCAAGCAGCAGTTTTACTAGCTTTGCAATCTTGTTTCCTTGAACTACTGCACTGTCCAATAAAAACTTGCTTCCTGCACTTTAACTGTTGACATCATACTGCTAAAAAAAATGACCACTTAGACCCACAATAAACGTAGAAGGCTAACTAATAAAAAGTTGTTTGTCTCCACTTTAACTTCTACCGTTATACCGTTTAAAAATAAAATTACCACTTGCCCGATTCCATATCTCATAAGTCTAACAGATAGAAATTTGTTTCGGGCACTATAACTGTTGGAATAATACTGTTTACAACTTGCCAAATTGAATGTATTATAACTCTCACTAATAAACCATTGTTTGCTACTTTAACTGTTACAATCATACTGCTTAAAAGTAAAGTTATCACTTGCCCGATTGCATTTCTCATAATTCTATGTAACTTCTATGTACTCTCTACTATTTACTAAAACCTTTAAAATCAAATACAAATATGGATCTCTGTCTCAAAAAAATAAACCCATTTCAAAACAAATAATTTCAGTAAATACAAAAATAGTTCACATACCTTGTAAAGCTTCCTTCCACGACATCCAAAATACACACCCCACCCAAAAACAAAATATATTTCCCCAGTGTTCCACAAATCACAAAGTACCCATGTCTTCTGGCTCTTCAAAGCCTAAATGCAGAAGAAAATGCAATCCTCCAGCTCTAAATCCACATAACAAACTTCACTACCAATTGAAATTACATCCACATTCGTAGGAAAAAAAATGAAAAAAAAAACACGCGCTCCCCAAACAAGTCATCCACATGATGCAACTCTTCGGTGTCATAATTCCAAAACAAGAGTCCTGCAAATTCAGAAAAAATCCACGATCCCAAAAAAAGCATCAAAAATTGTAGCAATCCACATGAAAGACTCCACAAAACGTCCTCTTCTACTCATCGAACACATTGCTTCTTGTTTGCAAACTCCCAGCACTACTAACTCCAGTATCGCCATAACCCAAATGGAACCATCCAATGGGCCTCAACACCGACTTCCACAAACAGTCTCATTCTGGCTCCAGCTTCTCTTCCTCAGTATGCTAACACGCCGCTACCGCTACAGCTCCACGAACCACACGCAGCATATCCACCTCCATCGACAACTCGCTCCACAATAAATTAAAACAATGCCACCAACAAAAACCACGCCCACCAAACAATCAAAACTAACTAAACAGAAGTCCATCAAAACAAACAACCGATCCTAAAATATTACGAAACTCCATTGACAAAATAGCCAAACTACACAGAAAACACTGCGGAAAACCATTAAAACAAAACCTCAGCATAAATATATAAAATTAAAACTTCTCCCACCATAAAACACACTGCAACCACTTACTTTATGTCCACCCCATTGCATAAATCGAACATGTGGGGGGTGACAGTGTGATATATGATTTATTTAGTGCAGTGCCCACTGACCTCTTGTAACCATCATTCGTGGCTTCACCAATCGTGACATTACTTGAGGTCAATGGGAACTGCACTAAATAAATCATATATCACACTGTCACCCCCGCATATCCCATATATATGTGTGTATATATATATATATATATATATATATATATAAACTTGTTTTTTGTTTTAATTGGGTTCACCACAACATAACCCAGATAGACCATCTTAGGGTAGCTGGTTCATTCCACTGGGGTGTCAGACAGACAAGGCACACTGATGCGTCATGCTAGTATGAAACACATGTCTATGTCTTCTGTTGGCAAACTTTGCAAACTGTGTGAGAGACCTTTCGGCACCATGCATTTCTGCTTAAAGTTGAACCATCATAATATTCTGTGGTGATTTGTATATGTAACCCATGATGCTTTGCATTATGGGGCATGTATTTTTGTATATATATATATATATATATATATATATATATATATATATATTAGTGGCACTTCTATGTTAAAATCAAAATTTGGGGCATTAATAACTTTGGACCCATTTAACAGATTTGCATGAAATTTGGTATGTGTAGTGTGGCATGGTAGATCTCTTGATCTGCCAAATCTCATTTCAGTTGGACTTACAGTTTTTGCGCACGAAAATGCTGAAAAATGCAAAATTATCCAGTTTTGGAGGCGGTTTTGGGGATATTGTCTGTGGTGCTGCGTGGCTGTTGTGTGCCATGCCACTCTGCAATATGGCTTGTTTGAAAGAGCTTTCATGGCCAAACATGCCGCTTTTTGTTTGATGAAAAAATATTAAGGCATTCAAAAGTTATGGCACTTTTAAGGTCCCATTATAAGTCAATGGGAAAATTTATTTGGTTGTTTTGCGAACAAAGAATGGGATTTGGGCCATCTCGTCCCACCTGGCAGTCAAAGAATTTTCAGCCTAGTGGTCAAAGAATCTTTGTCCCCGCGAGTTCTTTGATCATGAGGCCTGTCATCTTGTTTTTTAAATTCCGTCACAAAACAATCAAATATCTCGGCTCAGGGGTCACTCCTGAAGTATCAGGGGGCTTCGATCTATCGAACCATACCTTTGGTTTCACCTAAAATGGTCAAAAAATACAGTTATAATGTTTTAAATTCTTTGACTGTGACTTGCTAATGATCTTTGTTTGCGAGCCTGCAAATTCTTTGTTCGCGAGATTCTTTGATCGCAATCTTTGCATCTCAAGGTACAAATACAATTTTCTCGGTCAGAGGTGGACTTGGAACACAAATGAGGGTGGGTTTGCTCAGGGGACTTCGTTCTATCGAGGTATGGCGGTGGTTTCATGAAATTCTACCTAAAACTCAAGTTTCACCATTTTTTATTCTTTGATCGTGAGTCTGCACATTCTTTGATCGCGATCTTTGATCACGAGGGAGGGACAAGATGGTCATATTTTATAATGGAATAGATAGGCCAATTTTCACAATCTTTAAGTTTAAATATCTCAGAAACGGTTTGATCTTTTTACTTGAAATTTGGAGGGTGTTGACGGCATGTCCTGTACATGTGAATTACATATTTACACATCAGAGAAAATATTATTTGCAGAGGTATTGCGTGATGCAATTTACGTTTTGCGGACAGTGTTTTGCATTGTGCTGGTGCCTTGAAATTGATAGGGTACCTAGTCTCAGTGTCATGGATGTACTTTTCAGTCATTGTGTCTGTAAAATGTCAACAGGCGCGGAATTCTGCAACTCTGCCGAATGAAAATCTCACACTTTAATATGTTATATCTCGGACATGGTTTGGCCTTTTACATTGAAATTTGGAGGGTGTTGATGGTATAGACATGTTTACAAGTTGATGGGAGAGCAGTGCCTGAAGGGCCCGCACTTCCACCACCTTCCACAAGTTCTTAGTTTTCTATTCTTTCTCAAACAGTAAGGAAATTCTATGCAAAAAACTGCATTAATGCATCATTTAGGGTTAAAACACAAAAAGTCAGGAAATGAAAAATCTTTAGGGTTGCCCTTCCCCCCACATGGACCCACCAATCATCCCAAGATTGGCAGATGATGGGGTGTGTCATTCGGGTTGTGAGGCCTAAATGTTGCCCCATTCTTGTTCACTGTTGCTTCTCAATATGATTACACAAGGAATGGGGCAACATTTAGGCCTTGCAACCCCAATGACACACCTCGTCATCTGTCAATCTTGGAATGATTGGCGAGTCCACGGTTGGGAGGGGGAACCCTAAAGATTTTTCATTTCCTGACTTTTGTGTTTTAACCCTAAATGATGCATTGATGCAGTTTTTTGTATAGAAGATATATATATATATACACACATATATATATATATATATATATATATATATATATATATATATATATATATATATATATATATATATATATATATATATGTACAGATAAGTCAGCCAGGATGAAGCGTAGTGTCACAGGTTTACTGCATGACAAAAGGATTAACTTCCATTGAAATTCCATTGTTTACTGCAGTAACTGTACTGTAGAATTCTGCAGCACTGCCCTTCATCCCGGGTGACTTCACTGTATATAATATATAATATATACATACTGTATATATATTCATTGCAAAAAAACTTTACTAATGCATCAGTAAGGGTTGTTACTAAAGTAACAAAAGTAGGGAAATGGGGTGTTAGAGTTTCCAACCCTAACACACCACCCTCACCCTGCAGACACTCACAGGCATTGGGGAGTGCCTTGGGGTTGTTAACCATAGCGCTCACCCCATTCAACCCCCCCCACCCTGCAGACACTGACAGGTATTCGGGGTGTGCCTTGGGGTCATCAGCCCTAACACTCACCCCATTCCAAAAGTAAATAACCTGAGATGGGTACAGTATAGGAAAATGGGGTGAGCATTATGGCCTACGACCCCAAGACACCCCCCCCCAATGCCTGTCAGTGTCTACAGGGTGGGGGGTTGAATGGGGTGAGTGTTAGGGCTGACAGCCCCAAGGCACACCCCGATGCCTGTGAGTGTCTGCAGGGTGGGGATGTAGTGTTATGATTGGAAACCCTAACACCCCATTTCCCTGCTTTTGTCACTTTAGTAACAGCCCTAACTGATGCAGTAATTAAATTTATTGCAATGAATTTCCTTACTTTTTCAAATAGTATAATCATATCCTTACTGTATGTATGTATGTAGCCATGATAACTTTGTCATTTTTTCTCATTTTGACCCCAAATTTTCAACATAGTCTTCTTATCACCCCAACTCATAAACCCCATACATGAAAATTTCTTAATCCTAGGCAAAACACCATTCCACGCCGCAAGTGTTCAAACTCCTTTTAGACAGGATATGAGAAATGGCAGCTGTGCTGTTCACTAGGTGATGTGTAAAAATTGCTCTGTTGAAAATTTGGAGTGAAAATATGAAACATTGGCAAAGTTACACATGTGCATAGGAAAATGTCAATGACCACGTGTAACTTGGGTGTTTTTCGGTATTTTCTGGTCCTAATTTTCAACATGGGCTTTTTGGGATCCCACCTCATGAACATCGTCACTTTAATTTCATTACTCAGTCACAAAAGGTGATTTAACGCAAACACCATGCCATTCCATGCCACAGGTGCGAAAACACATTTTGGGCAGGATGTGAGAAATGACAGCTGTACATTTCATGAGGTGGTGTGAAAAAATGACTATGTTGAAAATTTGGAGTGAAAATATTAAACATTGCCAAAGTTACACACGTGCGTAGAAACATTTCAGTGACCATGCGTAGCTCAGGCATCTTGGGGTATTTTTGCACCACATTTTCAACATGGACTTTTTGGGACCCCACCTCATGAACAGTGGCACTGTCATTTCATTACTCAGTCCTAAAAGGTGATTTCATGCAGCAACCGCAAAATCACCTTTTGGGTCCAATTAACGAAACAACAGTGACAGTGTTTATGAGGTGGGGTCCCAAAAAGCCCATGTTGAAAATTTGGTGTAAAAATACTTAAAAATTGCCAAGATATCAACATAAGTTCAAAATGCAATTGACAGCCATTATATAGCACTTACCTTGAATCTTCAGTTTGCAGTTCGGCTTTGAAGAGTGCAGACGTGTTCTGGTCCATAGAAGATGACAGCTGACAATCTCCAGTGGTAAGTATAGGGTAAGGGTGGTGGTGGTGGGTTGCTCAATGGGAGGGTTGGGATGGGGATGGGGAGGGGGAAGAGAGACAATGAGGGACCGTTTTCTTATTTTAGCATTTAAAAAAAGACGGGGGACTGTTATCTTGTTTTCAGGGACTCTTTGTAAATATATTGGGACACTGGGGGTGGGCTCCCCAGTGTCCCACAGTACTGGGTAGGGATAGGACAGAACTGGGGACACTGGGAGTGGGCTCCCCAGTGTCCCACACTGGTGGGGGGGCTACAGTGCCAACAGGGGGATTGGGCACCCCCATCAGTAAATATAGAAAAAAAAGTTTTGGGACAATGGCAGTGGGATCCACAGTGTCTCACAGTGCTGGAGGGGGGCCTTACATCACTGACAGGGGGATTTGTCACCCCACTGTCAGCAAATTTAAAAAAGAAAATAAAGCATGGTAATGGGAGGGTGAGGGGATGCCAAGAGACGGGGGCAATATAATTGGGGGTGACACCAGGGATACAGGAAATAATGGGTGGCAGGGGATGCCACTAGACAACCAGGCTCACTGTGACAGTATGAACCTTGCCTGTGGAAACATGCTACCTCCCTGGGGAAATAAGCAACCTCCCCATTAAAACAAGCTTGTTTTCACACTGCACATCTATTTTGTTTCTGAAATTAAAAATGTAATAACTTTTGAACTTAATATTTTTGCACCAAACCTTCAAGAGGCACATCTGTGAGGCAAACGCTTTCAACCCTGAAAATTTCAGACCACAACCTGTTCCTCAGTTTTCCCCTTACGGCTGGATGCCTGGCTCCTAACAAGGATCCTTCTGCTGGCTCCAGGGTTTCAGGGACCCTCTCTTCTCCATTTAGCCTTTGGCTTCTTCCTACCCTCACAGGGGACCCACAGCTGGGTCTCTTGTTAAAACACAGTCTCCTCAGGCTTCTCCAGGAGTTAGATCCTTGTTGAAGTCTTCCTTTCTTTTCAGCTCACCAATCCTGTGGTGTGGGGTATGGAAGTTACTATCCTTGCATGCCCCGTGATTCCCTCCATGGGTTCTGTGGGGACCTTTGGGCTAGAGGTGAGCCCTGCTCTCACCTACTGGCCATGGGGAGGAGGGGGAAGAGGAAACGGATTGAGATACTGTGTCTCTTCCCTGGTGGACCTAGGTTAGCTCCTAAACTGTCATTCTGTGACACCTGTCAAAATCTCTTGTGGGTGGAAGTCTTCTTCACCCTTCTGGGAAAAATCAAGTTTTTTGGGTTGAGCCATTTCACCATAGGCTCTCTTTCCAGTTAAAAAACAAAGCAAAACACAGAAACACAAGAGCATGTATGACAGGGAAGTCAAATCCTCCCTCTTGGTCCACAGGGAAAATCTGGAGCATTCAGGATGGGATGCTTGTCTCTCTCTCTCTCTCTCTCTCTCTCTCTCCATCTCCCTTCCCCCCTTATCCTTCTTCTACTTTTTCTTTTTATCCACCTCCACTCTTCTCCTATCTGCACTGTTAGCCTGCTCGATGGTTGAGGTCCAACTTCCAAATCCAGTTAGACCCAACACCTCCTCTTAGTTGACTTATTCCTTTTTCAATTTGCATCCTTTCCTTTTCCTGTCCCTTGGGCTCCTTTGCCCCACACTCCTTCCCTTATTTTCCCTATATCTGTTTTTCCTCTCTGACAAGCAGAACTGAGTTGTGGATGGGGTGACGTTGGTTAGTGGCCAACCCGTAAGCGCCACACAATGTGTCAGCCTCGAGGGTGGCGCCATCCTCAGCATTGTCTCCTCCATCATCATCACTAGGAACTGCTGATACTCTGTGAAGTCAGCATCAGATGACCAGTGAGAGGTGGAGTCCTCTTCCTCAGAGGAGGAAGTTGACAAAGTGGAGGAGCTCCACATAGGAAATTATGGTACTGGGAGAGGAGATGTGAACACCATCTCATCAATGGCCCTAAAATAGATGGGGAAAGCACTCACTGTGGCCCTATACTGTTCCCAAGTAAGGGGCCCCAAGGGACCAGAAAGACCTGGGACAAGAGGAGGAGGAGGTAGTGAGAGAGCAGGCTGTGAAGGGGATGGTCCTGAGAGAATGGAACCCCTCTGCCAGGGCTGTACGGACAAGCAGGGAACCCCTCTGAAGCAAGGGGGGTGCACTGCCTAGTCACCACCTGCTGCTCCAAACTCCCCAAGCCAGAAGGTGGAAGCCCTCTGGGAGAAGACCACTGGTGAGGAGACTGGAGCCATGCAGGCCCAAAAGGGCAGCTCCTGTCCCACTCGTAGCAGGACTTTGATCCCTAGATGGGACTGGGTGCCCAACCCAGCACTTCAACTTGGCCCTGGGGTAGCCAAAGACACCAGGGCAGAGTGGGAGGCAGACCAGGCCTCCTGCCCCTCAAGAGAGGTCCCACCTTGGCAACTGCTCTAGGGGAAGGGATAAGCCAGCACCAGGGTTGGCCTTTCACACCCCCCCAGGCTCCATGTCGGCACCAGCAGCCAACATGGCACCAGAACCAGTATTCCCAATGGGGACAGTCCCAGAGGTTGTTGTCATCACCTGAGGTGGCACCAACAGTGGCACCAATATCAGCGCTGTCACCAGAAGTGGCACCAACATCGACATCATCACCAGCCTTGGCATTGACCTCAAACACATCGGCATTATTGGGGATGGTGTTGACTACTGCACTGACCCCCAAAATGGCACTGAGAGCAGCACTGACACCAAGCATAGCACCATCACTTGGCTCAGCACTGTCATTGGCACCATCACTAGAAGTGGCAACAACACCCACATCATCGCTGACCGTGGCATCAACATCAAATGCAGCGGCATCTTTGGGGACGGCACTGACCATGGCACTGACCCCCAAAATGGCACCAACAGTGGCACCAAGATCAAGTGTGGTGCCAACCATGGCATTGTCACCTGGCTCGGCACTGACCACGGCATGGTCACCAAACATGGCACTGACCGCAGCACCATTGGGCACAGAGCAGCAAGTGGTGCCAACACCTGAGATGGCACAGTGATGGTGCCAGAGTCCTCAGTGGCACCGGGCATGGCACTGGCAGAGGAAAGGGTGGTATCATGTATGGTGTCAATCCTAAGAATGGTACCTACAGAAGAAGACTGCTTGTGGATCTCAGGGAGCATCCAGCACTTGGGGAGCTTGGTTGCCAATCCGGGTCATACCGGTCATCCTCCAGATTGGAGAAGGAGACCACGGCAATCACCAGAGAGGCAACTCTAGACACTCTACCCATCCCGGCACCAAGAGCGGTGTTGAGAGGGAATTCTGTGGCTACAGAGGTTCGGTCTTGCTCACCAGCACCTGAATCAGTGCCAGGAGCCAAGGCCACAACTTCCTGAAGCCCTCGAAGGATCCATTGATGTAGGCCCTGCATGTAGCTGAGACCTTAATACTTGGGTTGGATGGTTCCCTGAAGGGGAACCAAGCCCAGAGCAATCCATGTCTGCCCCCCCAGAGGTTGGCCTACTATTCCCCCAACCGCTCACCCAGGCATTCAGGCTCAGCGAGACCTGAACCAGAAGAGGTCTGATCTCTCCTGGTGCATATAGCAGTGAGGAAAAGCCCAGGGACAGGCCTAAGGACCTTATCTTAGCGGCTGTCATGCAATGCCAACCACCAAAGGTTGGCCGGGGTCATGTTATGACTTCACCGCACGGATCTTCAAGGTGCAATATTCCATAGGAAAGTAGGCATTGCTGCAATCCATATTGCAGTTTGGCCCTAGGCAGGTAAAACATTGACCATGCAGGACCATTATTAAAAAATCATCTACCACAGGGGCACCAACGCATAGGGGTAGTCCCCACTTTCGAGCATTTTCTCCCCGAACCAGACATGATCCAACTACACACAAAAATAATGAAAATGAAGGAAACAGACTTGACATGAGACTGAGAGGTTTAAAATAAAAAACTATGTCAAACAAAGTGTTGACCTAGTACGGTAGTAAGAAACTAAACCAAATGATCAGTACTTGACCAGAACTGGGAGTGATGCAGTAGGATTTTCTTGCTGTCCCATATAGTTGTTGCAGCTTTGAAGGCAGGAAAATCAGAACTGAGGTAGTAGAGGGTGTGATGCTGGTTACTGGCCAACCCATGAGTGTCACACAATGCTTCGACCTCGAGGGTGGCACTGTCTTTGACGTTGTCCCCTCTTCCTCTTAGGGAGAAAGCTTTTCTAAGCTAAAAAGCTTCCCGCCGGGTATTAACACCTCCAGTGTAGTACCCACCAGGGATGAATGGTGAAGACTGATACAGTTAAGATAGAAATAATGTGGTCTAACACACTGTAGTGATGGAACCCCATAAGCCATACAGTATGAGCCTGACAGGTCAGTGATAGAGAGCCTGATGAGATTCTAGGGACCTGGATTCAATTATCAGTTAAGTTAAATTATTTGTTTCTCATTACAGTTTGTGTTTCTATTTCAGAACAATGGCCATTATTATTCCCCAGTTTAGTGCCAAATGAAAGACTTGCATGGATGCCTCACGTTCTTAGATCCAGAGGAGCAGGGATGTTATCCCAAACTCACTGAAAGGGGTCTGTGTTCTAATCCTTAGTTCTCAGACAAAAGCCAAAACTACATCTATTAAACCAGTGTAGAGGATGCTGATACACCATGTCAGTGTGTGGCAGGACTCCAAACTGAGCATCCCGTTATTTTGTATTTTATATTCTCCCTCTCTCTTTACATTAATCCTGTTGATGCTACCTTCCAGCATGAGCTGCTGCACTAGCCACTGCATTGCACTCAGGTTGGAATTCAAAGACATTCTGCTCTGGGGTGATGGACATGCCACTGATGTTGTTACTGTACTATTCCCCTGCTTGCTCTTCCTCCTCTCTCACTCCCTCGCACTATTTTTCCTGTCCCCAATCAGCAGTGGACTGGAAAGCTGCTGGATATGATTATTGTTCTAACGCACATGAACTGAGGTCAGTAGTGACCCACCCAGCCAAACAGCAGCAGGATCCCAAAACCACAGAGTTATCTAGCAGCTCAAGCACACCTCATAACAGGGCCACATCTTCATCTGCATAGTGACATCTAGGATGATGAGGGCAAGCTAGCTCCTCCTAGTGGTGACAAGAAGGCTGCTCAGTGTGGGGCTGCTATGGACAACTCTCCACCTTTTCTCCTCCAAAAGTGAGCATGATACATTGTACCAGGGAAAATAGATATACCCAACAGAGATTAGATACTGTAACATCTAAAACATAATACCCAGACAGAAAGCTCCTCAACAAGGAGTATGATTTTTTTTAACAACTTTTCACTGAACATTTTCCAACAAACCTACAAACAGTATGAACACCATGAACATTACAGTTTATGAGTCCTATACCATGGATTAATAAATTAATAAACTAGGGACTAGGGGATGGCAGTTGGAGGGTGGGGGTGCCACTAGACACCAGGGAATATATGGGGACAGTGATCGGGGATTGAGGGGTGCCACTAGACACCAGGTAAAACAGGAGCTCACAACTCATACTGTAGCTGGCAGCAGAGTTCAGCTGTGTGTGCAGAACTAAATACTGTAAACTCCGTGGTCCTCATACAGAGAACGCGGCAGAAGGCTCCTCTTACTAAGCTGGGCGCTCTGGATTTTGGGTGCCCAGATGAAGTATTTCTGGCCCTAATAATGAAAATCAAACACCAGAATCTAGCTAAAGAGGACCATTTAGTTAGGTTCTGGTGTTTGATTTGTGCAATGATAACATGCTTATGTATTTTCCACACTTTTTAGGTTGTGGAAAAAATCAAGACTGTGGCTCGCGAAAAGGGATTTTTCTGTCATGAGACAGGATTTTTACCTCATGAAAAAGGAACAGATCTCACAAGTGCAAATCCTTTTTCATGAGGTCAGTCCTTGATCAAACTTCAACCCTATAAAATTGACAGGAGATTTCCCATTGAAAACAATGGGAAACTTAAAAATGTAATAACTTTGCAACAGATTAATATTTTTTCACCAAACTAAGCATGGCAGTTCTGTTACCCAAGCTGGTTGTACTATAACAAATCACCAAAATTCCACACCATGTGGATGCAAGGCAATGAGGAAAAAACTGCAAAATAAAAAGGCTTGGCCCAGTGGCGTAGAGGGCTGAGGCACTGGCGCCTTACCTTGACCCATGCCGACGACCTGGGTTCGGGAACAGACTCAGATCACTGGGGGTCAGCAGGGGAGGATAAGATTGAGCATCCGATAGACTGCTCTCCCATCCCGGGTGGGATTGGGATGGCTCGCCGTGGTGGCACTCAAACGGAGACCAGCACCACACAAGCGGCACATTGCGGAACCTGAAAACAGGAAACTGCTCTGCAGACTGCTGGATGATAGCTGCCAACCCTGAGCATCTACAAAGACTCCCCGGGAGCCATGAAACACCTCAGCAGCAACCGGGACTGAAGAAAAAATAATGTGCTGGTCTGCCCCACCTGTGCCTTCTCCCTCAGAGGAGGGGGACCCACCCGGTGAAAAAGGGTTATACCAGGCTTCCCTGTGTAAGCTGCAGATATGAGGTAGGTGGCTGAGGGGGAGATAGTAGGTGGATGTCTGTGGCCATGGCGGCCCAAAGGAGACACAGCTCTGGAGTGTGTAGGAGGAGATAAACAGATGAATACACACAAAAAAGGTTACTTTGAAGGTTTTAGCACTATCTGAAGCTCAGAATCTGTACATCTGAGCTGAAACTTGTCACATCAAGCGTTCTATCCCACGGGATAGCGCTTACCAAATTTTGTGCAAATCCATTGATCAGTTGCAAAGTTATTAAAGTGCAAAATTTGAGGTTTAACATTAAACAGACTACTCAATCCTAACTATAGGGACATGACTATGCCCCTAGAATCTATATGTATATATAGATTATAGTGGTGTGATAGCTAGGGTGGAGTAGGCAGTTTAATGTTAAACCCCCACAATTTGCACTTTAATAACTTTGCAACTGTTCATTGGATTTGCACAAAATTTAGCATGCATGGTCCCATGGGGTAGGTCTCTTGACTTGCCAAATTTCATTTTAATTGGATGTGCGGAGTGTGCACAGTGCATAGTGAAAAAAGTGTAAAAGTCCCTTTTTTCACCAATTTTTGCTGATTTTACCTCATCACACTGCGGCCACACCATTTTGGCCTCAAATGTTCAGGGTAGGCAGAGCTTGGCTGAAAGAACACACCAGCACTGATTTGGTGAAATCATTTTAATCCATTACAAAGTTATTAAATTTTGAAATTTCGGGTTTTGAGCATGCTCATTTCAGTCTTTTGGATAGCTGCATGGTATGAAAAGGGATTTTGGCCTCACGAACAGGGATTTTGGCAGCTCATGAAGAGGGATTTATAAATTCCCTCTTCATGAGGGAAAAATTCCTCTTCAGAAACTGCCATTTTGTTTTCATTTTTCCTGAAAAACAAAACATTATAACTTGCCCCAGGGATGTCTTCTGAAGACATCCAAGCATGGGTTTTGTTCATTCGGAACTCCTTTACAAAACTATGCCTTTGGTTTACTTTATTTCAGCCCCAAAATGTTAATTTTTTCAATTTTAAAATCCCTTTTAGCGACTCGTTTCCTATCCCTTTTTGTATGGTGTCAAAATCCCTTTCACGAGTTGATTCCTTTTCATAAGCTGTCGAAATCCCTCTTCATGAGGGGATGACCAGCTAGATTGGGGTGGGCTGTGGAAGCGCAGGGCTCTGTGGTCCCTGTATTTCTATGTGGTCAGAGATACAGATGCACAGGGCAAAGAGTGCATCTGTCAGCCAATGCACAGGACCCTCTGCCACCCATGGCTGGGGGGGTTCAGGACACTATGCCAAGAGGACAGTTGTCTTCACTATATGGTATCCAGGCCCATGCAGACAACACTGGGCCTTTCATTTCCTGGCTGGGGGGTGTCACATAATAGCGCCATACCTCCATTCTCACCCCATCCAGCTGGTTCACTGAGCTAACCACCAGACTTAGCTCACTGGCATCAGATCACAAAGTATACCCACTGGGGTCAAGACTGGCAGTACACACAAAGTTTAACAATTATATTCTTTAAATGTTGACCCCAAATGTTCACGATACTCATCTTATGATTCGCCTGTTAAAGGACAACTGTACTGAACCTGTAAGTCAGTTTTCCAGTAGAGGCTGGTTTGTAAGTGCTGGTTCAAATTCTGTCATTGTTCCATGTACACATGCCTTTTACTATCCTCAGAGGTTGTTTCTGCTTTTCACTGTGATGTAAGTACCATTTTAGAACTGTATGATGTAGTTTATGTTCCAAAGAACCATAGAGTTCTGAAATTGAACATAGGTGCATTGTGCCAACAATACAAGAGTAGAATAGGGACATAAACTACATCATGCAAGTCTAAAATGGTTCTTACCAGCAGCACAGGAATCAGAAACAATCACTAGGATAACTAAAAATCCTGTATAGCTAGAGAAAAAACAGAATTTGAATCAATATTTAAAAAGCAGTGTCTACTGTGAAAAAGGACTTTCAGAATTAGCACAATTCTCCTTTAAACATGACATGTACCATTTATAGTATATTGCATGAAATGTCATTTCACACCAGAAGTGCAAAAATACATCCTAAAAAATGACACGTGTCACATCAATGAGGTGGTGTGGAAAAAGGGCTATATTAAATGTTCGGAGCCAAAATATTGAAAATTAGTGATGCCATGAGTGAACGTTGAAATACTGCAGCATTCATTCATAACTTGGGCATTTTGCCATATTTGTACACCAAACCTTCAGCATAGCGTTCTTATTACCCCACCTCATGAACACGGTAGGTGAACATTTTCAAATCCCCACCAAAACATCCTTCTGCACCACTGAAACATCATTCTTCACAACAGCTACTAAAATACATTTTGGTCAGGATTTGAAAAAAATGATACCTGTCACATGCGTGAGGTGGTGTGAAAAAATGGCTATATTGAAAATATGGGGTACAAATTTTTAATTTACCAAAGTTATGAGTGAGCATAGTAAAATGTCAGTGTACATGCATAACTTTGCCATCTTTTATATATTTTGATCCCAAATTTTCAACATAACCTTCTTATGACACCACCTCATGAACAATGGCAGTGAACGCTTTCAAATCCCACTCAAAAGGTGATTTTGACAAGCAATCAAGAAATCACCTTTTTGGTTTGAGTTGCATAATTCCACAGCCATTGATCATGATGTGGGGTCCCAATAATGCCATGTTGACAATTTGGAGTCAAAAATATGCCAAAATGACAAAGTCATGCATCAAAGTTAAGTAAAACCATTGAAATACACTGGGCTGCACTTATCTTAGTTTCTCAAATTGCAGTCAGCTGTTCCAGCAGCAAGACATGTCTTCAAATGGAGAGTGAATCTTCACCTTGGGACATGTTCAGGTGAGAGAGGGTACGGTGGGGTGTGGGGTGGTGGGTGCTGAGTAGGAGGTCTAGGTGGGGGGGGCAGATCAGCCAGGGATTGTTTTCTTTTTTCAGGTTAAAAAAAGACAAATTGAGGGATGGTTTTCTTTATTTCAGCTAACAGTCTAGGCAAAAGGCGGTGGACAACCTGGAGGGGAGTGGGGCCATAGAAGCAGTACTGGGTATGGGTACCCCAGTCCACTTGAATATATTAAAAAATGAATAATAAGCATTGGGAAGGGTGGGTCATCTGGAGGGAAGGGGGGAGAATGAAGCAGCACTGGGGGAGCACCCCAGTCTGCTTAATAAAAATTAGATAACTAGTTAGACAGAGATAGATAGATAGATAGATAGATAGATAGATAATAGATAGATAGATAGATAGATGGACAGGCAGACAGAGAGAGAAAGAGAAAGACAAAAAGACAGAACAGGGGATAGGTGGCTCACTGCTCTCACTGTAGCCACAGCACGACTTCCAGCTGTGGATGCAGTATTCAAGAAAGTCCCATTATTCTCATACAGAGAATGCTGGTGAAAGGCTCCTCATGCCAAGCTGGGCACCCTGAATCTTGGGGTGCCCAGAAAAGGTATTTGTGGCATTTAAAAAAAAACAGCAGAATCTACCTTAATAGATCCCGTTCAGCTAGGTTCAGGTGTTTGATTTTTTAAAAACAGATACTTTTAATGTATTTTCAGGGTTTGTGGATTTAAAAAGGGGAAAAATGGTAGTCAACACAATCAGTATTTTTTCAGCACGACAGGTAACTCATGAAAATAAGCACTTCTGTAATTTTTTTATTTTTTTTTACTGGTCAAAACTGAACATTAACTCAAACATTGTTTTAACTCTAAAATGGGTTTATATTTTTCACCAAACCTTCAAAAGGCTCACCCTTGGCTCAGGCCCCTTCAAACCTGAAAAGTTCATGAAAAAGTGCCATACTATCTAGGGTGACACCAAAAAATACAAAACGAGAAAAATCTGTGAGGAAAGCTAGTGGAATGCTGGGGTGCATTGGGACAGGTTTCACTAGCAGAAGGAAGGAAGTGGTAATGCTACTGTACAGAAAATTGGTGAGATGTCATCTTGAATACTGTGTTCAGTTCTGGAGGCCACATCTCCAGAAAGACATAGACAAAGTAGAAGTGGTTCAGAGAAGGGCAACAACGCCATATGAGACGAGACTAGAGGAACTCAATATGTATTCCCTGGAAGAGAGGAGAGGAGAGGAGAGAGAGGGGAGATATGACAGAGACTTTCAAATCCATCAAAGCTATAAACAAGGTGCAAGAGGGTAGCATCAAAGAAGATGTTCAAGAACAAGGTGCCATGATCAGAGAATAGAGGGGGGTAGACTCAAGGGTAACATGAGGATTTTTTTTTTCATAAAAAGGCTGGTGGTTGCATGGAACAGCCTACCAGTGGAGGGCATGGCATCAAAAATGACAAGGAAATTCAAAACTCCATGGGACAGACATAATGGATCCCTAGTGATAGGAAAGAGGGAGTAAGCTGCAGATCACTTAGGAACTGCAGTATATGAAACAGGCTGGGAAATGGGCAGACTAGGTGGGCCAAGCGGTCCTTATTTGCTGTCAAATTATATGTTTCTTTGTAACATATTTCCACAAAAGTGGGAAAATGTGGTGTTAGGTTTTTCAACCCTAATTCCTTATCCCCTCAAAGCAGCAATGATGTGCTACCTTCATGGATTTGTATCTGCAGCATGCACACCACAAGACATATACACTCACTTGTCACTGTAGATATGAATCCCCAATACTCAAATCACAACACTACTTCTTGGTGCTGAAGCACAGGCCCCTGCAGCAACAGATAAAAATCCATAATACCTGAATTACAAGAGTTCTTTTATCTACAGAAGCACATGTCCCTATGTAGCCTCAGGTACTCAAGCACGCTGTAAGATACATGTACCCTTAACAGGCTTGTGCCTCTTCAGCCACATGTATGAGACATGCACACTGACTTCTGGCTTCAGAAGGGCAGACCCCTGTGGAGTCTGTGGTTATGCGGATGGAAGTGCTGTCACAATGTAGGTATAATGGATGCAGCAGAAGGTCTAGAAATTGTTCAAGGGTGTAACAGTTTTTCAGTTATGCAGATGCATATAAAAAAGCATGCACTAACAGATCATGCTATCTAAAGAGGTACCTCATGCAGCATGCATGAGTACAGAGGAACTAACCATGATTCAGTGCAGTAACCTGCAGTAAATGACATGTCACAGAATAATGCAGTAAAGAAGGGCTTAATTGTCATTTAATTACACTGTTCCCTGCAGCATAGTGTAGCACTTTTGTGATATACTGTAGCAATACTGTCTTCAGCCTGGCTGGTGCTACTGTACCTCTGATGACAGATGTGCAACAACCAACAAGGTAGCCCATCAGTGCTACTAACATCCGGAAACAGTTGTATGTTATTTGTCTTACCTGATGATGGCTGTCTGTGGTTGCTTGTGTGGTGTCCTTTTGCTGTTCTGGGGCAGGTGGGGAATTAGAGTTGGAAACCTTAATGCCACATTTCCCTACTTTTGTGACATTAAGTTGAACACTAACTGGTGCATTAATGCAGTTTTTTGCAAAGAATGTCCTTTCTTTCTTTTTTTTTTTGAGATAATGGAATCATATCCTCATTGATGCAGGTTCCTTCAAGACCTGTGTGAACAGATGTAAATGTGCAGGGCCCTCTGGGCCCTGTGCCAAGGGAAGACTCCATCCATCTACAGAAGTGCAGCAATGGATGTCAGAAATTTCATGGGGCTATCTGGTGGGCTGTGGAAGTGCAGGGCCCTCTGGCCCCTGTGCTTCCATGTAGTTACAAATACAAATGCATAGGGCAAAGAGTCCATCTCTCAGCCAATCCACAGATCCCTCTGCTGCCCACAGGTGCAGAGACTCAGATTCCTATACCAGGAGAAGAGCTCTCTTCAATATATGGTACCTGGGTCTGGCTCTATGACACCGGTTCAACAAATATTTTGTCAACCAACGTCACAGTGACGGATTTATGTCGACTGCAATTGCAGTTGGCATAAATCTGTCTGAGAACAATATGTATTCTTTGGGAGCCTCTGCACCCAAACCCCCCATGTGGGGGTTTCTGCCCCTGCACCTCACATACTTAATATAATCAACTCTGAGTTGGAGATGATTCAGGGAGGGTGTGCAAGACCTCAAGAAAGCAGTGCTTGGGGCCCACAGTAACAGTACAGTGACCTGTCACTGTATCGCTGTATTGTCATTCATGATGCAGGTGCCGATGTTTGATCAGCATAAGCCTGGGCCCATGCAGGCATTCCTGCACCTTTTCTTCCCTGGCTGGGGGGTTAGTGTTGCATAACAGTGCCACCTCCTGAACCTCACCCCATCCAACTGGCTCACAGATCCCACCCCTGAACTTGTCCCACTGGCATGAGATCACACAGCACTACTCACTGGGGTAAATGCTGGCAGTACGCAAAAGTTTCTTAATAATTATTTCTTTTTTTATTTTGACCCCAAATTTACAAGATAGCCATTTTATGTCACCCCATTATAAACATGGCATGTGGCCTTTACAATCTATTGGCTGAAACATTTCGCACCACAAGTTGAAAAACACGTCTCATCCAGGATTGAAAAAATGACAGTCATATTTATCAGGTGGTGTAAAAAAATGGCTATGTTGAAAGTTTGGAGTCAAAATATTGAAAATTAGTGAAGTTATGCATGCACATTGAAATATTTCAATGTTCACCCATAACATGATCTTTTAACCATATTTTCACACCAAATTTTCAATATAGCCTTCTTATGGCCTCGCCTCATGAACCTGGTAGGTGAAAATGTTTGAACGCTACCCGAAACATGATCTCATGCAGTGACTGTGAAATCACTTTTTGAAAAGATTCACCTACCTTATTTATGAGGTGGGGTCACAAAAAGGCCATGTTGTAAGTTTGGTAGAAAAATATTGAAAATTAGCACAGTTATGAGAGAACATTGAAATATTTTAATGTACACTTATGACTTGGTAATTGTACCATATTTTTACACCAAATTTTCAATGTGGTCTTTCTAGGACTCCTCCTCATGAACAAAAGTGGTGTCATTTTTCAAATCCATCCTGAAAGGCAGTTTTCACACAGCAACAGTGAAATCAACTTTCAGGACAGATATGAAAAATTTCACCACACTTGTTTATGTGGTGGGATCCCAAAAAGGCCATGTTTAAAACTTGGTGTAAACATATAAAAAAGTGACAAAGTATGAATAAAAGTTCAAACACCTTTGAAATACATTTAACCGAGCGTACTTTTTTTTGTTTTATTGCAGCTATCGGTTCCAGCAGCAAGACATGTCTTCGATCAGAGAGTGAATCTACATCATGGAACATGTTCAGGTGAGTGAAGTGGTGAAGGGTGGTGGATGCTGAGTGGGGGAGTAAGGATGGGGTGGGTGGGAGGTTGTGGGGTCAGATCACCAATTAACCATTTTCTTTTGTTACTGATTCAGCGAAAAAAGAGATCAATGAGGGATGGTTTTCTTTATTTCAGGGGGACACAAGCCGACACTGGGAATTGAGTACCCATTTGTCAAGATGATCTTCAGCAGCACTGGGGTGGACACTATGCCTCTGGGTGGGTGACTTGGTGGGGAAGGTGGCAAGAGAAGTGGTATCAGGGTTGGGCACCCCTGTCCACCACTTTTATTTTTGTAACAGGTAGATAGATAGATAGATCGATCGATAGACAGACAGACAGACAGACAGACAGATAGATAGATAGATAGATAGATAGATAGATAAGAAAGAGAGAGGGAGAGATCCAGTGATCACTGGCCCACTGCTCTCGCTCAAGCTGGTGACTGCACTCCAGCTGCAGTTACAATAAACAAGAAAAGTCCAGCTGTTGATTTCACAAAATAATCATAGTTCTTTCATTTTAGCGCACAAAAAAACTATAGTTCTTTCCTATGATAAAGCAATCGTCAGCTCATTGCTTTCACTCAAGCCAGCAGCAACACTCCGGATGTGGCTAGGAAAAACAAGAAAGTCTGGCTGCTGATCTCATGCTGTTAAGCTCATGAAAAAAACATAGGTCTTTCGTATGAGCTCTGGCTAAGCCCTCACTAAGCCTTCCATCAAGATTTTGAGGGATGTCCTAAAACCACATTATACGGTTTAAACAACAACAATAAAAAACCCTCCAGAATTGAGCTAAATGAGTCTCCTTTAGCTAAATTCATGCTGTGCTTCTCCAGTGTATCATTCTTATGGGTTTGTGATGCTTTTTTTTTAATTAAAAACAAGATGGCATCCATACAAAAGGAGACTTTTTTTCTCTCAAAAGAATCTTGTTTCATGAGTCATACATTCTTCTTTTCCATCAGACATTAAAAGAACTACTGATGCCTCAAAGAAAACTTTAAAGAACATAATAATTATGTACAATTCTGCTTGCATTCCATTTATATTTTATGTATCTCTCCTCCAATAATTTATTACTAAAGAAATATGCATGAATTTATGATTGTTGTTTATCTGCCTCTATAGCTTACTCCCTATTTCAAGTCATAATCCTCTGCTGTGACATCACAATCTGTTGCCATAAGAGTAACTGTGAGGTCACAAGCAGTGCTCTATGACTTCAGGTAGGGAGAAAGCAGCCTGGAATAGATTAACTCTTCAGGAGCAATGATCCTGTTTTCATGCAAATGACCTCACTACAAAATAATGGGGAGGAGGAGGAAGACAGAACTAATGGGAAATACAAGCTGGACAGTGCCTAAATATTATGTTTTGTTAAAGTTCTCCTGAACATGTCAGCAGCTCTGTAAATGAAAGACCCTCCTAAGTGTGCTCAGAACAGAAATTTCAAATCCTTATAACTTGGGAACCAATTAATATTTTTTCACCAAATCAAAACAAAAGACAAATTCTAAGGCAAGCCCTTTCTACTCTGATAAATACAAAATTCTAAACTGTCTGGGTTGAAGGTGAGAGCAAATGGTGTGCAGTGAAGTGGTCGAAACCCAATAGGGCAACATTCAGAATCGCAATGGGAAAATAGTGACATTGAAATGGCAACAAAGGTTTTACCCCTTCCCTGAGGTGCTATGACTTCAGAGTCTGCTACATTAGTAAGGGAGTGTGGGGGCGGGGCAAAGCCTCCGGCAAGAAAAAAGTTGCTGTTTCACAATTTCGAGTTCGCCCTTATAATTTTGCCCTTATCACATAAAACCAGAGCAAATAAATGGACAAAACCCCAGATATTTCCACTTTTTGCACTATCCAGATCTAAACAAAAATTAAAAAACAGCAATAGTACATGATACAGAATACAAGAATACATTCTCCCACAAGGGATCTTACAAACAGCAACAGTGCATATATATATATATATATTCATGGCAAAAAAATCCATTTAATGCATCAGTTAGGGTTGTTCCACAGTGACAAAAGCCAGGAAATTCGATGTTAGGGTTCCCACCCTTGCACCCGACGCCCACCCTTCCCCCACCAACAGGCATTGGGGTGTGCGTTGGGGTCATCAGTCCTAACTCTCACCCCATTCTCTGACACTGCACCACCTCAGCTTGTTTACACATGGAATGTGGGGTGAGTTATGACCAATGACCCCAACATACACCCCAATACCTGCTGGTGGGGCAGGGTGTATAAGTAAGAGGGGAACCCTACCATATTGAATTTCCTGGCTTTGTCGCTGTGGAACAACCCTAACTGATGCATTAAACTGAGTTTTTGCCATATATATATATATATATATATAGCACTATGAATATATATATATATATATATATATATATATATATATATACACTATAGAAACTTATAGCATGACCCCTATGTTCTTGAGCATCTTTTCTCTGAAAAGGCTTCCCTCTTGAACCTTATTATACCCTTGAGGTATCTGAAAGTCTATTATATCCCCCCCTCCCTTGTTTCTTCCAGGGTGTACATATAGAGGTCCTTCAGTCTCTCCTCATAGGGATTTTGATGCAGACCCTGACCATTTTAGCTGCCCTCCTCTGGAATGCCTTTACTCTGTTTATGTCCTTCTGGAGAAGTGATCTCCAGAACTGGACACAGTACTTCATATGTGGTCTCACCAGTGATTCATACAGTGGTATCACCATTTCCTCCTTCCTGCTGGTGTTACCCCTCCCAATGGACCCCAGCATCCCACTGGCTCTCTCCAATGCCTTGTCACATTGTTTGGCCACCTTTAGGTTTTTCCTGTTTGGTAGTCACTGGTACACTCACATTTTGTACTCAGCCCCTGGGTTTCTGTGCCTCAAGGGCATGATCTTGCACTTCTTTGCAGTGAAACTTGGTTGCCATATTATTGACCACTCTTCAAGCTTTCTCAGAAACCAATTTATTTTTTACACACACACACACCCCAGAGTGTCATCCCTATTGCAGATCTTATTGTCATCTGAAAAAAGGCATACCTTCCCTTCTAGCCCTTCTGCAATGTCACTAACAAAGATATTAAAGAGGACTGGTCCTAGTACTGATCCTTGTGGCATCCCACTTGTCACCCTTCCTTCCTCAAAGTGAACTCCATTTACCACCACCCTCTGTCACCTATCCCCCAACAACATTTCTTACCCAGTTTGCCACCTTGGGACCCACTCTCAGGCTTCCCAGCTTATTCGCGAGTCTCCTATTTGGAACGGTGTCAAAGGACTTACTGAAATCTAGGTAGGCCACAGCCACCACTCTGCCCTTATCTAATTCTCAGATCACCCAGTCAAAAAAATCTATCAGATTTGTTTGATATCTCCTCCCTCCAGTGAATCCATGCTGCCTCAGATCTTGTAATCCACTGGATTCAAGATATTCTACAATCTTTTCCTTCAGTAGTGATTCCATCATTATCCCCACCAACGAAGTCAGGTTGACTGGCCTGTTATTGACCACCTCCTCCCTGCTCCCACTTTCATGAAGTAGGACTATGTCTGCCCTCCTCCAGTCCTCCTGGACTGTTCCCATCTCCAGTGAGTGGTTGAATAGGACTCTCAGAGATGCAGCCAGCACCTCTCTGAGCTCCCTCAATATCCTTGGGTGTATCTAATCAGGTCCCATTGCCTTGTTCACTTTCAGATTTGTGGGTGCCTTCAGGACTCTTACCTCTGTGAATAGACTAGTATCCACCTCCCTTCATTTGATGCCCCTGACACTTATCTGTGGCCCCTCTCCTTTTCTTTCCTCTGTGAACACTGAACAAAAGTATTAATTTAGGATGTCTGTGTTTTCCTTGTTCCCTTCCACACACAACCCCCCCTCCTTCGCTCCTTAGTCTTACAATCCCTTCCCTGGTCTTTCTCCTTTTGCTTACATATCAGAAAAATGTCTTGTTCACTTCCTTTACTGCCTGAGCTATTTTCTCCTCTGTTTGCATCTTTGCACTCCTGACTGCTTTCCCTGCTTCTCTCTTTCTCTCTCTGCTTTTCTGATACACCTCCCTGTCCTCCTCCCTCTGTGTCTCTCTTATACCTCTTAAATGCTAACTTTTTTCCCCTTACCTTCCGAATCACCTCTTTTGAGAACCATAGCGGTCTCTTCTCTTGCCTGTGCTTACTTGCTTGTCACAGAGGTCTGTTGCCATCAGTATCCTGCTTTTAGTTTTGCCCACAGTTCTTCCACTCCACCCAAGTCCTCTCCCCCTGCCAGGGCATCCCTGAGGCATTTCTCTGTCTTTGTAAAATTGGCCTTCCTGAAGTCCAGGACCATTACCTTATTATGGTCCACTTTTACCACAGTTCTTATATTGATCCACAATGTATGGTGATCACTGGTCCCTAGGTGGCCACCCACTTTGATGTCTGCAACACTGTCCCTGTTAGTGCATATAAGGTCCAATATTACTGCTATTAAATGCTGATATTTGAGCTACTGTGCACATAAATTTCATTTATGCACATAGTGAATCGTCATCAGCATTCATGTATATAGTAGCTATGTCATTTTCTGTTTATATATATAGTAGCTACATCACTGTCCAATCCTCCCAACCCCCCACCTGTGCCGGCTGGCACTTCTTCCATAGTTTCACTTTCTAACAAATGCCACTAAACTCTGACTCAGCTACGCACAATGTTTATTTTAATTGGTATCTACTTCACTTGCCTTTAAACAGCAAACTGCTTCACAAGATCAATTTCTTTTTGACACTTTCTTTTGTAGAACTGCTGCTTGTTTCCTCGACCCCCCCACCCATTTCACCCCTCTTTCAGCTACAGATACTGTCATGTGCTCTCATGCTAATGAACAAAAAAAACACACCTTTATCTGTCCATTCTTTAGTACTTTTATTTCTACCTCCAGGTCAGAACTGTCAACAGTTTTATCTCCTCTCTCCAGCCTCCCGCAGTACTCATGTCATGCACTGCTTTTGATCTCGGAAGTCCTCTGGGTAAAAAAATGAAATTTTTTAAACAAAAACATGAACGGCCATGTAAAAAGTCAGCCCCACAGTGCCCACAGTAAACTTGCTTCACATCACAGTCCAGTTATATTGAAAACTCTTTGCGCTCTTTGCTGTGTCTTGCTAAGCAGTGCTGCCATGCTGGTCAGGAATTTTTCAGTCTTGCCCCACATTAGCAAATCAACTGTGACATTCTGACATCAGCACCAATGTCATGGCAAGGCATCCATGACAACTCCCATATCAATAACACAGAAATAAAAGTGACATGCACTATTTCACCAAAAAGTCCCACACAATTTATTTAATAAAAATAACAAAAGTACTTACAAAAAATAAAAATGTCTCACATAGTAGCAGCCTATTGCATAAAAGAAATATGCAACAGAGACCCTGTGGAATACATGATTTAATTCTGCTTAAGCTGTTTGACCATGGGCACATCACTTGTGGCTTACACCATTTAAGAGGTTACCCAAGGTTAAACAGCTCTTGCAGAAAAAAATCATGTAATCTACAGGTCCTTGTTACGTATACATTATATATAATAAATAATGGGTAAGGGTGATATACAAGAATGCATATCCATCAAGGAGGCTAATTAGGGATATAAGGCCATGAACCTGAAGGGCAAGTGGCATCATTGCCCTAATTTCTCCCCCACGATGGATATACTTCTGATTGTTCTACCCAAATCCATTGTGGAATATAATTTATTCAGATGGTTATTATTATGGAGATCATGTTTGTGATCACGTTAAGGCATCTGAAGGTTTCTTGCAGGAAGGAAAGAATGGTGTGTAATGAGAGCAGGTAGGAGTTTGAGGGATTTCTGGGTTTGGTAGGGTTCTGTGCAAATGTCTTTTTTCCAGGTTCTGTTGCATCTTGCTAATTGGTTTGGCTAGCTTACTAATGCTGTGTTAATTGTGTTATTAATGGTGTCCCATAGGGTTTAATGTAGTGCAGGTGTATACTTTTTATTAGTGCAGGTATATACTCTAAATTGATAGCTTAGTCACAGGTATACTTTTAATTGATAAATTACTTTCAGGTATGCAGGGAAATATATGATGGCCTTTTCTATGGAGAAAAGTTCCCATCCATCTATTGTATATAGAATAAGTAATGGGTAAGGGTGATATACAAGGATGTATGCCCATTTTGTGGGCTAATTAGGCTACAAGGTCACAAGCCCCAAAGGGCAAGTGACTTTATTGCCCCAATTAGCCCTTCGAGATGGGTATACTTCCGAGTGTTTTACCCTTACACATTGTTTGGTGGATATAACACATTTGGATGGTTATTGTTATGGAGATTGCATTCACAATTATATTATGGCACCAAAGGTCTCTTGCAGCAAGTAAAAACTGTTGTGCAGTGAGTGCAGCTAGGAGTTTGGGAGATTTCTGGATTTGTGAGGGTTTTGTGTAAGTCTGTTTTCTAGGTTCTTTGCAATTTGTTAATTGGATTGACTACCTTCACAATGCTGTGTTAATTGTGTTATTAGTGGTGTCCCATAGGGCTTAATGTAGTGCAACTGTGAGCATTTTATTAGTGAGGTATATACTTTCAATTGTTTGATAAGTGTAGGTATATAGTTTTCATTAGTGCAGGTATATAGCTATAATTGATAGATTAGTCACAGGTTTACATGGAAATAAATGATGGCCTTTTCTATGGGGAAAAGTTCCCAGCCATGTGATAGATAGATAGATAGATAGATAGATAGATAGATAGATAGATAGATAGATAGATGATAGATAGACAGACAGACAGACTATGATATGCCATAGGATGCATGAAAATAAATGATTTATTTTGGAAGGCTGGTTATAACCACTGTTGACCTCCTGAGTGTCAGATGCATGAGTGAGATCTAGAAAGGTCATACCCAGCTGTTCAGAATAAACCATTTTGTTTTCTTGCAACCCATGGCATGTGCTATTTATACAATTCTAGGGTCTTGTCAGTTTAATGGTAATGTTTCTTGTGCCAGTTTGTACTGACAGGCCTAGACAAAATGTTAAAAATAAGGGAAGATCCTGCTCAGAACAATATGGTGTTGGGGTGGAAATATCTATTATTCGCTGAGCAGAAATGAAAATAAATTATTTATTTTCACTCCAACTCCCTTGCCCATGAAAATAAATGCATTTATTTGTGACTTTTACCCACTGGCATTGTGTGTGTGTGTGTGTATATTAACATATATATATATATGTGTATATATATATATATATATATTGCAAAAAACTTCATTTAATGCATCAGTTATGGTTAAAGTGACAAAAGTGGGGAAATGAGATGTTATAATTGAGTCCCTAAACCCCACCACCACCCTACCCCTCACCTCCCCAGACCAACAGGTGGGTGTGCCATGGGGTCATCAGGCCCAGCTCTCACCCCCATTCCATGTGTAAATAGGTTGACATGCTACAGTAAAGGAGAATTGGGTGAGCGTTATGCCTCATGACCCCATGGCACAGCCCGGCATCTGTCAGTCTGTGGAGGATGAGGGGTGGGGTGGGGAGTTAGGGGCTCAATCATAACATCTCATTTCCCCACTTTTGTCTGTTTAACCATAACTGATGCATTAAATGAAGTTTTTTGCAATGAATGTCCTTACTTTTTGAAAAAGAGACTGGAAAAGTCACCACTTCCTTCTTCCTGCTGTCAATACCCCTCCCAATGGACCCCAACATCCCACTGGCTATCCCCACTGCCTTGTCAGGAGATCTAAGCCACAAGTACCAAAAAATCCATATCTTGCATCGCTTTCTAGATGCCAAAAGCCACTATGAGCACCACAATGTTATCCTATGGGAAAAATCTCAATTTTTCGATGGCATATCTATGGAACCAATTAACTTTTAAACACCTAAATAGCATAATTCCCATCTCTGGGGCATTCTCTTAATACCCTGCAAATTTCAAGTCAAAAGAGCAAGTCGTTAATTTACAATGCAGTGGGAAAGTTTTTAAAAGCAACTTGGCAGATCAAGAGATCTACCACACCAAACCATGTATGCCAAATTTCATGCAATTCTGTTGAACGGTTGCAAAGTTATTAACATACAAAAATTGAGGTTTAACATGAAAGTGCCTACTCAACCATAACTATAGGAGTATATATATGTATATGTTTTTCAACATCTTTAGAACAAACCAGCAGGATCGAAATATACCTGTATGAGCCAGGATCAGTGATATCTACCATAAAATGGGGAACTACCAATGCTATTTTCCAGGCACTAAGGAGCATGCATTTAGTAATAAAACAATTAAAAAGATATGTTAGCTGTGTAGAAATAATAGCAGCAATTCTAGTGAGAAAAGGATTCAAGGACTCATATTAAGGAACTTTTTTTTTGTAGTCAAAATAAACCAATGCCTTAAAAACCTCACAGGTATGTTACTAAGAGATAATCCTTATTCTGCAAATTTGTGACTGAAAAAGTAGCCGGAGTTGCACCAAGACTGACACGTTCTAAGGAAGAGCCTGCCGTAAAGAAATGGCAATTGAATGCCTTGATTATGTTCTGCTTATCAGAAGTTATATCATTATCAGCTAAAACTGTACATGAAAAATATCACAAGAACTGTCTTCCTGCTGAAAGCTGATCACTGCCACATTTTGCTTGTATTGTTCACTAATACATAAAGAGCTGATAAGGCTGTTAGCCCAAAAATAGCTCCTGTAGATCAAATGTAGTATCTTAGTTTGCCTTCATTCATTATATATTCATCCAATCTTTTCTTGAAAATCCCTTTACAATCACTTGTTATATTCTCAGACAAGCTGTTCCAAAGATTTATATCACTTATTATATTCTCAGGCAAGACGTTCCAAAGATTTATCACTCTCTGAATAAAAATACTTTCTTTTATCTGTTCTAAAATTTCTTGTCATGTTGAGGATGCTGTCAAGGTGGTTCACCTAACTCAGCTAGTTACCTCTCCAGCCAGAACTAATTATTGGATGGGGACAAGTACCCTTCTGGATTGAATACTTTCCAGCCACCTGGAACGCATCACTAATGTTTCAGTGCTCTCTGATACTTTAAGTGACCACACCCCCATTATCTGTAGCTGGACAAACAAATTCAATAAGCCCCCAAGACTATCTACTGTAGGGTGCTAAAACAGGACCACCTTGAGCCCCTAAAACTGCACCTACACAAGCTCAACTGGTCCCTTCTTGACTCCACCAAAGATATCAGTTGAGCCCTGGCTCATTTCATCGAACAATTCAACGCTGCTTGTGACATCAAGATCCCATTAAAAAAGATGAACGTGAAGGGTACCTTCAATCCTTGGATAACACCTGAACTTATTAAATGCATGAAGAACAGGGACCACCTCTGGCACCATGCAAGAACCACTGGTGAGCAAGTGGATATGCAAGAATACAAAAAAGCCAGGAACGACTGCACCCGAGCCATCCCGGCAGAAAAAAGCAATTACTATAGGGAAGTGCTCACTAACTCCTGGGGTGATAGCAGGAACTTTGGAATAACTTAAAAGAGGTTACTGGGAAAGACCCCAAGGTGGTGCCTTCTATGATCAACATCAATGGAGCCCCTACACTGGACCATGTGACTATAGCCAATACCTTCAATAACCCCTTTTCAGATCTGAGTAGTGTCCTCCCTTCTCACTTCTTTGAGATTCCCATAAAAAATAGTCCTATGGCCAGCCAGGTGGCACTGAGGGTTAAGGCTCTGGACACCACACCTCGCACCACATCAGTGACCCAGGTTCAGGAATGAGTTTTACAGTTATGCAGAAGCATATAAAAAAGCATGCACTAATAGATCATGCTATCTAAAGAGGCTTAATTGCCATTTATTTACACTGTTCCCTGCAGCATACTGTAGCACTTTTGTGATATACTGCAGCATTACTGTCTTCAGCCTGGCTGGTGCCACTGTACCTCTGATGACAGATGTGCAGGCCCCATGGGGGCTTCTATCTATAGAAGGGCAGGCCCCCATGGGCCTACGCTTCTGCAGCCACACATACTCATGCACACAGTACAACCAACAAGGTAGCCCATCAGTGCAACTGCCCATCAGTGCTACTATCATCAGGAAACAGTTGTATGTTATTTGTCTTACCTGATGATTGCTGTCTGTGGTTGCTTGTGTGGTGTTGTACTTTTGCTGTTCTAGGGCAGGTGGGGAATTAGAGTTGGAAACCGTAATGCCACATTTCCCTACTTTTGAGACATTAAGTTGAACACTAACTGGTGCATTAATGCAGTTTTTTGCAAAGAATTTCCTTTCCTTTTTTTTTTGAGGTAATGGAATCATACCCTCATTCATGCAGGTCCCTTCAAGATCTGTGTGAACAGATGCAAATGTGCAGTGGCCTCTGGGCCCTGTGCCAAGGGAAGACCCCATCCATCTACAGAAGTGCAGCAAAGGATGTCAAACATTTCAAGGGGCTATCTGGTGGGCAGTGGAAGTGCAGGGCCCTCTGACCCCTGTGCTTCCATGTAGTTACAAATACAAATGCATAGGGCAAAGAGTCCATCTCTCAGCCAATCCACAGAGCCCTCTGCTGCCCACAGGTGCAGAGACATAGAGCCTTATACCCAAAGAAGAGCTCTCTTCAATATATGGTACCTGGGTCTGGCTCTATGACACCGGTTCAACAAATATTTTGTCAACCAACGTTACAGCAATGGATTTATGTCTACTGCAATTGCAGTTGGCATAAATCTGTCTGAGAATACTATGTTTTCTTTGGGGGCCTCAGCCCCCAAACCCCCCATGTAGGGGGGCTCTGCCCCTGCACCTCACATACTTAATATAATCAACTCTGAGTTGGAGCTGATTCGGGGAGGTTGTGCAAGACCCCAATAAACCAGTGCTGGGGGCCCGTGGTGACAGTACATCAACCTGTCACTGTATTGCTGTATTGCAATTCATGGTGCAGGTGTCAACATTTGATCAGCATATGCCTGGGCCCATGCGGGCATCCCTTCACCTTTCCTTCCCTGGCTGGGGGGTAGTGTCACATAACAGTGCCACCCCCCCAGCCTCACCCCATGCAACTGGCTCACTGATCTCACCCCTGAACTCGGCCCACTGGCATGAGATCACAAAGCACTACTCACTGGGGTAAATGCTGGCAGTACACAACAGTTCCTTAATAATTATTTATTTTTTCATTTTGACCCCAAATTTACAAGATAGCCATTTTATGTCACCCACTTATAAACATGGCATGTGTCCTTTACAATCTATTGGCTGAAACATTTCACACCACAAGTTGAAAAACACATCACCATCCAGGATTGAAGAAATGACAGTCATATTTATCACGTGGTGTGAAAACATGGCTATGTTGAAAGTTTGGAGTCAAAATATTGAAAATTAGTGAAGTTATGCATGCACTTTGAAATATTTCAATGTTCACCCATAATGGGCTCTTTTAACCATATTTTCACACCAAATTTTCAATATAGCCTTCTTATGGCCTCACCTCATGAACCTGGTAGGTGAAAATGTTTGAACGCTGCCTGAAACATGATCTCATGCAGTGACTGTGAAATCATTTTTTGGGACAGATTTTGAAAAGATTCACCTACCTTATTTATGAGGTTGGGTCACAAAAAGGCCATGTTGTAAGTTTGGTAGAAAAATATTGAAAATTAGCACAGTTATGAGAGAACATTGAAATATTTTAATTTACACTTATAACTTAGTAATTGTACCATATTTTTACACCAAATTTTCAATGTGGTCTTTCTAGGACTCCTCCTCCTCCTCATGAACAAGAGTGGTGTCATTTTTCAAATCCATCCTGAAAGGCAGTTTTCACACAGCAACTGTGAAATCAACTTTCAGAACAGATATGAAAAATTTCACCACACTTGTTTATGTGGTGGGATCCCAAAAAGGCCATGTTGAAAACTTGGTGTAAACATATAAAAAAGTGACAAAGTATGAATAAAAGTTCAAACACCTTTGAAATACATTTAACCAAGCATACTTTTTTGTTATACTGCAGTTGTCGGTTCCAGCAGCAAGACATGTCTTCGATCAGAGAGTGAATCTACATCATGGAACAAGTTCAGGTGAGTGAAGTGGTGATGGGTGGTGGATGCTGAGTGGGGGGGTAAGGATGGAGTGGGTGGGAGGTTGTGGGGTCAAATCACCAATGAACCATTTTCTTTTGTTACAGGTTCAGTGAAAAAAGAGATCAATGAGGGATGGTTTTCTTTACCTCAGGAGGACACAAGCTGTCACTGGGAATTGAGTACCCATGTGTCAAGATGATTTCCAGCAGCACTGGGGTGGACACTATGCCTCTGGGTGGGTGACTTGGTGGGGAGGGTGGCAAGAGAAGTGGTGTCAGGGGTGGGCACCCCGGTCCACCACTTTTATTTTTGTAACAGGTAGGTAGATAGATAGATAGATAGATAGATAGATAGATAGATAGATAGGTAGACAGACAGACAGACAGACAGACAGACAGACAGATAGATAGATAGATAGATAGATAGATAAGAAAGAGAGAGAGAGAGATCCAGTGATCACTGGCCCACTGCTCTCACTCAAGCTGGTGACAGCACTCCAGCTGCAGTTACAATAAACAAGAAAGTCCAGCTGTTGATTTCACAAAATAATCATAGTTCTTTCATTTTAGCTCAGAAAAAAACTATAGTTCTTTCTTATGATAAAGCAATCGTCAGCTCATTGCTTTCACTCAAGCCAGCAGCAACACTCCAGATATGGCTAGAAAAAACAAGAAAGTCTGGCTGTTGATCTCATGCTGTTAAAGTTCATGAAAAAAAACATAGGTCTTTCGTATGAGCTCTGGCTAAGCCCTCGCTAAGCCTTCCATCAAGGTTTTGAGGGATGTCCTAAAACCACATTACACGGTTTAAACAACTACAAAAAAACCTCCAGAATTGAGCTAAATGGGTCTCCTTCAGCTAAATTCATGTTGTGCTTCTCCAGTGCATCTTTTTTATGGGTTTGTGATGCTTTTTTTTTAAATTAAAAACAAGATGGCATCCATTCAAAAGGAGACTTTTTTCTCTCAAAAGAAGGATCTTGTTTCACGAGTCATAAATTCTTCTTTTGCATCCGACATTAAAAGAACTATTGATGCCTCAAAGAAAACTTTAAAGAACATAATAATTATGTACAATTCTGCTTGCATTCCATTTATATTTTATATAGCTCTCTTCCAATAATTTATTACTAAAGAAATGTGTATGAATTTATGATTGTTGTCCCTTACAGTTAATTTTCAGTTTATCTGCCTCTATAGCTTACTCCCTATTTCAAGTCATAATCCTCTGCTGTGACATCACAATCTGTTGCCATGGGAGTAACTGTGAGGTCACAAGCAGTGCTCTATGACTTCAGGTAGGGAGAAAGCAGCCTGGAATAGATTAACTCTTCTAGAGCAATGATCCTGTTTTCATGCAAATTACCTCACTACAAAATAATGGGGAGGAGGAATACAGAACTAATGGGAAATGTAAGCTGGACAGTGCCTAAATATTATGTTTTGTTAAAGTTCTCCTGAACGTGTCAGCAGCTCTGTAAATGAAAGACCCTCCTAAGTGTGCTCAGAACAGAAATTTCAAATCCTTATAAGTTGGGAACCAATTAATATTTTTTTCACCAAATCAAAAAAAAGAAAAATTTTAAGGCAAGCCCCTTCTACTCTGATAAATACAAAATTCTTAATTGTCTGGGTTGTAGGTGAGAGCAAATGGTGTGCAGTGAAGTGGGCGAAACCCAAAAGGGCAACACTCAGAATCGCGATGGGAAAACGGTGAAATCGAAATGGCAACAAAAGTTTTACCCCTTCCCTTAGGTGCTATGACCTCAAAGTTTGTTACATTATGAAGGGAGTGTGGGGGGCAAAGCCCCCGGCAAGAAAAATGTTGCTGTTTCGAGATTTCGAGTTCGCTCTTATAATTTGGCCCTTATCGCATAAAACCAGAGCAAATAAATAGACAAAATCCCAAATTTTTCCACTTTTTCCACTATCTGGATCTAAAGAAAAAAAAAAAAGCAATAGTACATGATACAGAATACAAGAATACATTCTCCCACAAGGGATCTTACAAACAGCAACAGTACATATACACATATATATATGTATGTCTTCTGTTAGCACCCTTTGCAAACTGTGTGAGAGGCCTTTTGGCACCATGCAATTCTGCTTAAAGTTGGACCAGCATAACATTCTGTGGTGATTTGCATGTGCAGCCCATGATGCTTTGCATTGTGGGGGCATGTGTGATTTTATATATATATATATATTTATATATGTTCATAGCAAAAAAATCCATTTAATGCATCAGTTAGGGTTGTTCCACAGCGACAAAAGCCAGGAAATTCGATGTTAGGATTCCCACCCTTCACCCCATACCCCTGCCCCCCACCAACAGGTATTGGGGTGTGTGTTGGGGTCATCAGTCTAACTCTCACCCCATTCTCCTATACTGCACCACCTCAGCTTGTTTACACATGGGATGGGGTGAGAGTTATGACCAATGATCCCAACATACACCCTGATGCCTGTTGGTGGGGGCAGGGTGAGGCGTTGGAGTATGGGAATCTAGCATGGAACTTTGAAGTGAGTCACTGTGTAACAACCTAACTGATGATTAAACTGATTTTTTGCCATGATATATATATATATATATATATATCTACCTATATATATATATATATATATATATATATATATATATATATATAATAGAGGCAAAAACTCCGTTTAATGCATTAGTTGGGGTTGTTCCACAGCGACAAAAGTGAGGAAATTCGCTGTTAGGGTTGAAAACCCTAACTCTGAATTCACCCCCCCAGCACCACACACACATGCAAGTATGGGGGAGGACCAAGTCAACACAACCAATGACAGACATCCAGCAGCAGGTGACAGAAATAACAAACAATTTACTAAATGTACTACGAGACATCCCCACCCACCTGACCAGGTACTGCATGCTCAGTGGAGATCAACAGCAAAACTGAGGCCATGCACACCAAACGTACACATCCCTGATTGCAGCTGCACAGCATACCACACTTAGTAGTTGCATGGCCTTACCTACCGATGCCCCACACCAGACGACACCACATGTGATAGGCCACCTGAACAATAGAGTTGAGCAAAACCAAGGAATTGTAAAGGTATAATATCTCTGATTATAATAAGGGTTTGAGAAATGCAGCTTTCTAATTGACTGTAAACATTGTAACAGCCTTATGTTTAGTTTTTATTAACATACATGTAGAGCCTAACCATATGGTGAACATGCTTTAATGTTGTTTAAAAAAACAGTTTTATTATGATAGCAATAAGCCACTCCCAGGTATTATGTTAATGGTCAGTTTATCACTGTCTAGCGACATGTGGCACTTGGCTATGCCTCATTCAACATTAAACCCCTACATGGTGATTAACAGACCATTTAACATAACCATTGGTCATGCCTTATTGCTTAATTGTCTTTATGACTAGATACTCTCCCTCTGCTAGGCACTGCAGGAGTTTTGCAACACAGTGTCACACCCAGTTACACCATACTCTGTCTACTTACTGGAGAATGGCTGTGAATATGAACTCATGAAGATGAACAGTGTAACTTGATCATTACAGTCATCGAAACCTTACTGTGATTATAACTGACAGAGTCAGTGATAGAGAATAACCCTTGCCATCCTAGTACACTTATCCCACTGTGAGTTAAATCAATACTAAAAGACATTCTGTTTATATCTACACTATACCTACTTGACTGCTGTTGTACCACAATTGACATAGTTGTCACTTTGATAGCATCAGTGACAGAAGTGTGGCAAACCCAAACACTACGTATACAGCCTGAGTATGAAACAACTGTTAAAAAAATTATGCTGTGTCCATAAGTAGCATAGATCACTCATTGCAACAATAGTAAATGTATCACTATTTGAATAAGTTAGTCATCACAGATGCAATGAGATTGTCTTTATCAGGTACAACATACTGAGTAAGTGCCTACAGGAAAATCTATCCTATAGACATCTCCGATACAGGTACGTCATTGTTGGCTCAGTAGTCCTATGATATTTAGAAGTTGCTTGGCCTGATCCATGCAATTACACTGTTTCTTACAAAGAATACTTACTGCATCTTTAGTATTGAAACACACTGAAGGTCTATGTATGTACATTAGCAGTACAGCTTCATCAGTAAGAATGCATCTGATACTGGCAGTACAAATTTCACTGCATTGAACAGGCAATGCTTTTCCATACGTTTACATCAGCCTCTCTATCTTCAGTAAACAGTTGCAGTAAATGTACTACTATGAAAATCACATACTAAATGTAACACTACTTTTATCTTGAGCATGCTAGTGTCTTGTAGTTAATTTATGTACTTCTCTTAATTAATGTATACTCACTAGTGTTAAAACCTTTCTACAGCTGTGATCATGCACCTTTAGCATTTATATTGACTAATGGCACAGTGTGTGTGTGGTGTGGGGCATCGTTAGGTAAGGCCATGCAACTACTAAATGTGAGTACGTTGTGTGCAGCTGCAATCAGGGATGTGTCGTTTGGTGTACATGGCCTCAGTTTTGCTGTTGATCTCCACTGAGCATGCAGTACCTGGTCAGGTGGGTGGGGATGTCTCGTAGTACATTTAGATAAATGTTTGTTAATTCTGTCACCTGCTGCTGGATGTCTGTCATTGGTTGTGTTGACTCGGTCCTCCCCCATACTTGCATGTGTGTGTGTGTGTCTGTGTGTATGGTGCTGGGAGGGTGAATTCGGAGTTAGGGTTTTCAACTCTAACAGCAAATTTCCTCACTTTTGTCGCTGTGGAACAACCCTATCTAATGCATTAAACAGAGTATTTTGCCTCTAATTTCCCTTCTTTTTGAGAATGATAACGAGAAATAGTGAATGTAATGCAGCGGCGGGAGTGCGGGGCCCTAACATGATGTCTTGTGGCATAGTAACAGGAACAGCAACACAAACAGAAGCGCTAACAGTGGCGCACATAGTAGCATAGTGCGAATGAGAACAGATAGAGTACTTACCTGCGGTGGCGTGAGCAGGGAGCAGTCTGTGTGATGTGTTGTCACATAGTAACATGGTGCCTGCAAATGGAAATGTCAATGGGCATGGTGATGTAAAGTGAAACAGAAAGAGAAACAGTACTGTAGACACAAATGGCAAAAAATAACTGAAACGCAAGCGCAAATGAAAACGCAAAGGAGAACGCACATAGGGCTCCACGCTCCCACCACATCATGTCTTGCGGCATGGTAACAGGAACAGCAATGCAAACAGAAGCGCTAACAGTGGCGCATATGGTAATGCAAGCGCAAATGAGAACAGAAAGGGTAACACACACGGCGTAGACGGGAATGGTCTGCCACGTGATGTGTTGTCACATAGTAACATGGTGCCTGCAAACAGAAATTTCAATGGGCATGGTGATGCTAAGTAAAACAGAAAGAGAAACAGTACTGTAGACACAAATGGCAAAAAATAACAGAAACGCAAGCGCAAATGAAAACTCAAAAGATAACGCACATGGTGGCGCAGACGTCAACGGTAAGTGAAATGGTTACGGAACCACAAGCAGAAAGGGCAATGGTAACAGTAATGTAAGCGCACAGGTTGGTTTTCCCCAAAACCTGCATAGCGAAAGACAGTGAGTACAAAGAATGTATGCATAATAATGAGTATCGGAGCAGAAAATGAGAACTTGGAATACTAAATAGGTTATATCTCAGGAACTGTACGACGTAGAAAAAAAATTTAAAAGTCATATGATTTACAACTGTCCTGGCTAATTTTGTACTTAGGGGCAAAGCTTTTTTCCAACGAAAAGTCCGTATCTCGCACCGTTTCCGAGATACAGGCCCTGAAAGGCGCGGCGAACGCCATAATGTTATCCTATGGGAAAAAAAGAGAAGTTCAGAGTGCCATAACTTTGCCTCCCTGTAATATTTGTTCACCAAACCACTGAAAGGCACACCTGTGGGCTGTTGGCTGTCTTCCTTCCAAATTTCAGGAAAAAATACCAAACCGTTATTTTGCAGCAGGGTGCCAAACGATTCCTGTAATGCGTCAGGCACCGTAATGTTATCCTATGGGAAAAACTGTCAAATTTGGAGTGCCATAACTTTTCCGCTGTGTAATATTTTTTTCACCAAAATACTAAAAGGCACATCTGTGAGATGTCGGCTGCGTTCTCTCCAAATTGCAGCCCTAAACTCCCAACCGTTCTTTTGTAGTGCAGTGCCAAAGAATCGCTGTCACTTTCCCACAGACTAGAAAACTACTGTCGCAATTTGCGAAAGCTTTCGCAAAAAAAGTTCGACACTTTCGTGAGCACGAAAGTAATTTGCGAAAGTTCTTTTTCCAGAAATTTGAAAAACATATTTCTGGGATGTTTTACCCCAAAATAAAGACATGGCTAACATTCTCAGGGTCCGACTAGGTGAATACAAAAAGAATTAGGTTGCTAGAGGGTCCCAAATTTAAATGTCAACCATTTTTCTGATCACCAACTGAAAACAAAATTGTAGATTTGCAAAAGTAACAGGGCCATTTGCGAAAGTAAAAATGCATTTGCGACACTGTCGAACTTTTTGTTAACTTTTCCCATTGACTTATTATGGGAAATTGTTTTTTGAATAACTTTTGAACTGTTTAATATTTTTTCACCAAATCTTCAAAAGGCACATCGGGGACCCTGGCCGCACAATCCCTGAAGATTTTGGGCTGGTCGCACAAACCATGCGACCTGTACGCGCGACCATAGAATTCCGGAAAAAGCGTAAACGCTTGCGCAGATCATGCTTAATAACTCTGCAGCCGTGTGTCTGACCACTATGAAACTTGTCAGGTCCCAAGGCCTATGGTTCTTAATTGTGTATTCCAAATTTCAGCCAAATCCGTCAAACAGTTGCAAAGTTATTAAGGTGAAAAATTTTAGGGTTTAATATAGAAATGGCTCCTCAACCCTAACTATGGTAGCACTACCATGTTACCATAATATATATGTAGAAAAAATTACAGTTTTATATATATATATATATATATATATATATATATATATATATATATATATATATATTCATGGCAAAAAACTCAGATTAATGCATCAGTTAGGGTTATTCCACAGTGACAAAACCAGGAAATTCAATGTTAGGGTCCCCACTCCCATTGCACCCCACCCCGCCTCCACCAACAGGCATTGGGGTGTGCGTTGGGGTTGTCAGTCTAACTCTCACCCCATCCCAAGTGTAAACAAGCTGAGGTGGTGCAGTATGGGAGAATGGGATGAGAGTTAGGACTGATGACACTACCCGATGCCTGTTGGTGGGGCGGTGCGGGTGTGCAAGGGTGGGAACCTTAACATCGAATTTCCACACTTTTGTTGCTGTGGAACAACCCTAACTGATGCATTAAACAGAGTTTTTTGCCATGAATTTCCCTTCTTTTTGAGAATGTGCACTATAAATAGTGAAGTAACAGCATCACAAACGCAAGTACAAACGCTAACGCCCATGGTGACGCAAACATAAATGATAATGCAAATGGTAATAGAAACACAAGCGCAAACATTAATGAAAACAGAAACACAGATGCTATCATGTACGGAAACGCAAACCGTAACGCACATGGTCACGGTAACGTAATTGGAATCACAGACACTTACAGTAACAGCAATGACGACACCAAAGGAAACACAGATACATACATAGATACATAGACAGTGTCAGCAGATAAGGGCCTATGGCCTACCCAGTCTGCCCATTTAAGTTTGTAAGTTCAGTTTATGTTTTCCAAGTAGTCTGTTATCCCTTACCCCTGACCTTCAGAATTCCTTTATGTCTATCCCATGCATTCTTATATCCTGTGATTGTTTCAGCCCCCACCACTTCCTCTGGCAGGGTGTTCCCCCTTGTCCACCACCCATTCTGTGAAGAAATTCTTCCTCACGTTTCCTCTGAATCGTCCTCCCTCCAACTTCATCCCATGCCCTCTAGTCCTGGAACATCTTTTTCACTTAAAAATAGTGCATTCCTGCACCCTGTTCATCCCTGTAAGATACTTGTATGTCTCTATCATATCCCCCTCTCTCCCTCCTCCAGGGAGTACATGTTCAGTGCCTTCAACCTGTCCTCATAGGACTTGTGATGCGATCCATGCACCATCTTGGTTGCCCTCCTCTGAACCTTCTCTACCCTGTCTTTGTCCTTACATAGGTAAGGTCTCCAGAACTGCACAGTGTACTCCAGGTGTGGCCTTACTAGTGTCTTGTATAGTGGAATTATGACCTCCCTTTTCCTGCTGGTGATGCCCCTGCCTATGCATCCCAGCATCCTATTTGCTTTACCTGCTGCCTTGTTGCACTGTTTCCCTGCCTTGAGGTCATCAGAGATGATAACCCCAAGATCCCTTTCCTGCTTGGCAACAGTTTAACAGTTTTGGTTAAGTATCTAATGTGAGTTTTAAATGAGACATCTTGGCCAAAGTGGACCCCAGTACTTAGCGGAGGGTGACCACTTCAATCTATGTGTGATCAGAGAGATAAAGTGAAAGTGCTGAAGTCTGGTCCAAGTCAAAATTTCTTGGCCCAAGCAACATATCTTTAGTTTCTTTCTTTCTTTTTTTTAAATCCAGTTATTTAACCAGGAGTGCCACACTAAGCTGAAACAGAAATGCAAATGCAATTGGAAGCACGTACGCAAATGCAAATGGTAATGCACACAAAATGAAACGCAAACAAAAACAGTAATGGAAATGCAAATGTTAACAGTAACGCAAATGCAAGCGCAAACGAAAACGCAAAGGTTAACGCACACGGTGATGTAGATGGGAACGATAATGCAAACAGAAACGCAAACACAAGCACTTATGGAAGTGCAAATGGCAATGCGCATGGTCACAGTACCGCAATAGGAAACTCAAATGTTAATGGTAGCAGCAACGATGACGCCAAAGGAAACGCAAACGGAAGCAAGTACGCAAATGGTAATGCACACGGTGACGCAAAATGAAAAGCAAACAGAAACAGTAATGGAAATGCAAATGGTAACAGTAATGCAAATGCAAGCACAAATGAAAACGCAAAGGGTAATGCACTCGGTGGCGAAGACGGGAACGCTAACGCAAACGGTTATGGAAACGCAAGTGGGAATGCTAACTATGACAGTAATGAAAGTGCACACCCCTTTTCTCACCAACAGCTACATAGAGAAACACAGTGAATACAAATAATGTATGCATAATAATGAGCCTCGGAGCACAAAATGAGCACTTTGAATACTAAATTGCCTATATCTCAGGAACCATATGACGTAGAAAAAAAATTAAAATTTCATATAAATTTTAACTTTCCTGCTAGTTTTGCACTTAGCCCTCTAGTGGGGTCTAGGCATTTTTCCGATGAAAAGTCCATATCTCTAAGCATTTACAAGATAAGGGCACCAAAAGGCACGGCGGGCACCGTAATGTTAGTATATGGGAAAAAGCATCAACTTTGGAGTACCATAACTTTGCAGTCCTTTAATATTTTGTTACCAAACCACCAAAAGGCACATCTGTGGGATGTTGGCTTTCTTCCCTCCAAATTTCAGCCCAAAAGACCAAACTGTTCTTTTGCAGCAGGGATGCAAAGAATTCCTGTTATTTTGGCCATAGTGTAGCAAAGCAGTGTCGCAAATCAAGACACTTTCACAAAAAAAATCACAAAAGTGTTGAATGTGCTACAGTACATTGCGACACTACAGTTCTCAAAAATTTCAAAAACATATTTCTGGGGTGTTTAACCCCCCATATGGCTAGCATCCTCAGGGCTCGACTTGGTGAACACAAAAATAATTGTGTCCATAGAGGGTCCCAAATTTAAATGCCAAGCATTTCTGTGACCACTAACTGAAAAAAAATGGGTGACTCACGACACTACAGGGGTCATTTGCAACACAGAAAACTGCATTTGTGACACTGTTGAACTTTTTGTTAACTTTTCCCATTGACTATAATGGGAAATTGTTTTTTGAATAACTTTTGAACCGTTTAATATTTTTTCACAAAATCTTTGAAAGGCACATCGGGGACCTGGCCGCATGTTCCCTGAAGGTTTCTTACTGGTCGCACAAACTGTGTGACCTGTAGGCTTGAGCAAAGAATGCACAAAAAAGCATAAATGTGCTATGGAATGTCGCTTTATAACTCCACAACTGTATATAGGACTGGTACAAAACTTGGCATATATATATATATATATATATATATATATATAATATGGTAACAGTAGTGCTACCATAGTTAGGGTTGAGGAGCCATTTCTATGTTAAACCCCACAATTTTGCACCTTACTAACTTTGCAACCGTTTAATGAATTTGCCTGAAATTTGGAATACACAATCAAGAATCATAGGCCTTCGGATCTGCCAAGTTTCGTACTGGTCGGATATACGGCTGTGGAGTTATTAAGCATGATCTGTGCACGCGTTTACTCTTTTTCTGGAATTCTACAGTTGCGCCTACAGGTCGTACGGTTTGTGCGACCGGCCCAAAATCTTCACGGAAAGTGCGTCCGGGGTCCCCAATGTGCCTTTCGAAGATTTCATGAAAAAATATTAAACGGTTCAAAAGTTATTCAAAAAACAGTTTCCCATTATAAGTCAATGGGAAAAGTTAACAGAAAGTTTGAAAGTGTCGCAAATGCATTTTTACTTTCACAAATGGGCCTGTTACTTTAGCAAATCGGCCATTTTGTTTTCAGTTGGTGATCAGAGAAATGGTTGGCATTTAAATTTGGGACCCTCTAGCAACCTAATTCTTGTTGTATTCACCTAGTCGGACCTGAGGATGCTTGCTATGTCATTATTTTGTGGTAAAACACCCCAGAAATATGTTTTTAAAATTTCTGGAAAAAGTACTTTCGCAAATTACTTTCGTGCTCATGAAAGTGTTGAACTTTTTGGCGAAAGCTTTCGCAAATTGCGACAGTAGTTTTCCATCTGTGGGAAAGTGACAGCGATTCTTTGGCACTGCGCTGCAAAAGAACGGTTGGGAGTTTTAGGCTGAAATTTGGAAGGAACGGAGCCGACATCTCACAGATGTGCCTTTCAGTGTTGCATTGAAAAAATATTACACAGCGGCAAAGTTATGGCACTCCAAAGTTGACATTTTTTCCCACAGGATAACATTACGGCGCCCGATGCATTACAGAAATCCTTTGGCACCCTGCTGCAAAATAACGGTTTGGTCTTTTTTTCCTGAAATTTGGAGGGAAGACAGCCAACAGCCCACAGATGTGTCTTTCAGTAGTTTGGTGAAAAACTATTACAGGGAGGCAAAGTTATGGCACTCCGAACTTCTCTTTTTTTCTATAGGATAACATTACGGTGTTCGCCGCGCCTTTCAGGGCCCGTATCTCGGAAACGGTGCGAGATACGGACTTTGTCAGAAAATGGGGGCTAAGTACAAAATTAGCCAGGACAGTTGTAAATAATATGACTTTACATTTTTTCTCATTACATGACGGTTCCTGAGATATAACATATTTAGTATTCCAAGTTCTGATTTTCTGCCGATACTCATTATTATGCATACATTATTTGTACTCACTGTCTTTCTCTATGCTGGTTTTAGGGAAAACCAACCTGTGCTCTTACATTATTGTTACTGTTACCCTTTCCGCTTGTGGTTCCGTACCTGTTTCACTTACCGTTGACGTCTGCGCCACCATGTGCGTTATCCTTTGCGTTTTCATTTGCACTTGTGTTTCTGTTATTTTTTGCCATTTCTGTCTACAGTACTGTTTCTCTTTCTGTTTCACTTTACGTCACCATTCCCATTGACATTTCTGTTTGCAGGCACCATGTTACTATGTGACAACACATCACGTGGCAGACCGTTCCGGTCTATGCCACCATGTGCGTTACCCTTTCTGTTCTCATTTGTGCTTGTGTTACCATGTGCACCACTATTAGCATTTCTGTTTGCGTTGCTGTCCCTGTTAGTATGCCACAAGACATCATGTGGCGGAAGGGCCTATTTCTCGTTATCATTCTCAAAAAGAAGGGAAATTCGGGCAAAAAATTCCGTTTTAATGCATTAGTTAGGGTTGTTCCACAGTGACAAAAGTGAGGAAATTTGCTGTTAAGGTTGAAAACTTGGTTCAGTTTCATTTTTGCTTTATGGGTAGTATCTATGGAACAGGTATCATGACAAACTATTGTTTTAATAGACGTTAAAACAAGGGTGTTGCAGCTGATATTCTATAGTTCAGTGAAAACTTACTTACAGCCTTATGCTAATCTTTAACTTCAGACAGCTGTAGAATTAAGCAATATGCTGCTCAATATTTATCATGTTTTCAAACATGTTAAGGTTATTATAAAAATACATGACTATGACACATTATGTTGATGGTGAGTTAGTAAATATGTAAGTAGATTTATACTTGGGCAAACATTGTGGCATAATACAATGCTACAAGGCCATAAGGACAGCGTCAACAGAATTGTTGACCAATCATTGTCAAATAAACAAATAGTTACATTTCTTGTGCAGTACAAGCTGAGACACACATCACAGTTCAACAAGTGTTTATTGTGAAATACATACTGTTTATTATCACTTGTTTTCAGAAAGGTTTCTTAACACGTACATAGTTGTTTGAACAGTATCTTAAAACTTAAGCAAGTGAAGTTCGACATGAAAAAATATGGAGATCTTGAACTGTGTTTCAGAAAAACATGGCAACAGATTCTATGTTTTATTACAGTAGTACCAGTTACTGCAAAATGACAGAATGTTAAACAGCAGGCAAATATAGTTTTTCATGTGGTATTGCAATCCTAAGTACGTGTAATCACAAGCAGTAATAGTAATGCATAAGTAGATAGATACCCAACACAAAAAATATTATGTGGTCATTCGACAATCCAAGTATTGATTTGTATCACATTTCATTACTGTGGGTGTAAACGTTAGTTCTGTTCTTTTTTGTAAGACTTACAATTGATATGTTATACATGAAATCAAATGGTGGATTAACAGCATGGCAAAGCTGTGCACTACCACTACTGTATGCATAATGGTAATTATTTGCTGGTAGTGTGGTGTGTACAGTATGTGCTCTGTGAACAGTGCATTGATACACCTAATCATGTGATGTGAGTGGAAGGCCAGAAGGGTATGCAGTAGTAGCACTGCATCCATGCAGGTAATCATGTGGTGATAGTGTATATCTTGAAGGTCCTGTGTCCCGCGGCACTACATCTATATGACAAACTACATGATGATACTGTATGGAATGGTGGACATATACTGCCAGCATAGTATACATACACCAAATTATATGATGAGATCGTGGCAGGCAAAGGGCGAGTAGTACCACCATTGTATTGATACAGTAAATGATGTGCTGGGATTGCACGGTTGTGCTGTTAAGTTTCTATTTTCTAGTTTGACTTCTCATTCTCAAAAAGAAGGGAAATTCATAGCAAAAAAATCCATTTAATGCATCAGTTAGGGTTGTTCCACAGTGACAAAAGCGAGGAAATTCGGTGTTAGAGTTGAAAACCCTAACTCCGAATTCACCCCCCCCAGCACCACACACAGACACACACACAGACATGCAAGTAGGGGGGAGGACCAAGTCAACACAACCAATGACAGACATCCAGCAGCAGGTGACAGAAATAACAAACAATTGTCTAAATGTACTACAAGACATCCCCACACACCTGACCAGGTACTGCATGCTCAGTGGAGATCAACAGCAAAACTGAGACCATGTACACCAAATGTACACATCCCTTTCTTTTAAAGAAAAACATCTCTTGGCACAGCAAACCTTCATCATGGCAGTTAAAAATAAAAAAAATAAACGTTGCTTCCATTTATGGACAGTTACCTACCACGCTTAAGTCTGGGCTTTCCAACAGTCGGCGTCTCAACTCCGTAGATGCATACATTTATTTTGTGCAATTGCTGTGGTGAAAAAATGATCCCCAGCAATTATACAAAATAAAAGATGGTTAGCTAGTTAAAACTTAAAATTTATACACCCCAGAATAAGGATTATCTCTTAGTAACATACCTGTGAAGTTTTTAAGGCATTGGTTTATTTTGACTACAAAAAAAAAAAAGTTCCTTAATATGAGTCCTTGAATCTTTTTCTCATTAGAATTGCTGCTATTATTTCTACACAGTTAACATATCTTTTTAGTTGTTTTATTACTGAATACATGCTCCCTAGTGCCTGGAAAATAGCATTGGTAGTTCCTCATTTTAAGGTAGATATCACTGATCCTGGCTCATACAGGTATATTTCAATCCTGCTGGTTTGTTCTAAAAATGTTGAAAAACATATACATATATATACTCCTATAGTTATGGTTGAGTAGCTACTTTCATGTTAAACCTCAATTTTTGCATGTTAATAACTTTGCAACCGTTCAACAGATTTGCATGAAATTTGGCATACATGGTTTGGTGTGGTAGATCTCTTGATCTGCCAAGTTGCTTTTAAAAACTTTCCCACTGCATTGTAAATAATTGGTTTGGTCTTTTGACTTGAAATTTGAAGGGTATTACGAGAATGCCCCTAGAGATGGGAATTATGCTATTTAGGTGTTTAAAAGTTAATTGGTTCCATAGATATGCCATCACAAAGTTGAGGTTTTTCCCATAGGATAACATTGTGGTGCCTACAGTGGCTTTTGGCACCTGTACCTTGAAAACGATGCAAGATATGGATTTTCTGCTACTTGTGGCTTAGATCACCTGACAAGGCAGTGGGGAGAGTCAGTGGGATGCTGGGGTCCATTGTGAGGGGTATCATCAGCAGGAAAAAGGAAGTGGTGACTTTTTCAGTCACTTTTTCAAAAAGTAAGGAAATTCATTGCAAAAAACTTCATTTAATGCATCAGTTATGATAAAAGAGACAAAAGTGGGGAAATGAGATGTTATGCTTGAGCCCCTAACTCCCCAACCCCACCGATCATCTTCCACAGACTGACAGATGCCGGGCTGTGCCATGGGGTCATGAGGCATAACTCTCACCCCATTCTCCTTTACTGTAGCATGTCAACCTGTTTACACATGGAATGGGGTGAGAGCTGGGCCTGATGACCCCATGGCACACCCACCTGTCAGTCTGGGGAGGATGAGGGGTGGTGGGGTGGTGGGGGGGTTAGGGACTCAACTATAACACTATAACATCTCATTTCCACACTTTTGTCACTTTAACCATAACTGATGCATTAAATGAAGTTTTTTGCAATGAAAATATATACACTATATATATATGTATATATATATATATATATATACACACACCCATTGCCAGTGGGTAAAAGTCCCAAATAAATGCATTTATTTTCATGGGCAGGGGAGTTGGAGTGAAAATAAATAATTTATTTTCATTCCTGCTCAGAGAACAATAGATATTTCCACCCCAACACTGTATTGTTCTGAGCAGGATCTTCCATTATTTTTAACATTCTGTCTAGGCCTGCCAGTACAAACTGGCACAAGAAACATTACCATTAGACTTACAAGCCCCTAGAACTGTATAAATAGCACATGCCATGGGTTGCAAGAAAACAAAATGGTTTATTCTGAACAGCTGGGTATGACCTTTATAGATCTCACTCATGAATCTGACACTCGTGAGGTCAACAGTGGTCATAACCAGCTTTCCAAAATAAATAATTTATTTTCATGCATCCCATGGCATATCATATCTATCTATCTATCTATCTATCTATCTATCTATCTATCTATCTATCTATCTATATATCACATGGCTGGAAACTTTTCCCCATAGAAAAGGCCATCATTTATTTCCATGTAAACCTGTGACTAATCTATCAATTACAGCTATATACCTGCACTAATTAAGCAATAATGCACGACAGGGTGTGTGTTGTGCTGGGATAACATCACACCTGGGGTGATTGGGCATGAGGCTGCAGGCCGAGTGCGACTAATCACCCCAGAAGTGACGTTATCCCAGCACAACACACACCCTGGAGTGCATTATTGCTATTATACAATGGCTACTTTGTAAAAAAAAAAAAAAAAGAAAATAGAGATAAAATACTGTTTTAAAAGCATTTTTAGCTATGTGTAGGTTTACATAGATAAAAAAAATCCCTTGTTACTAATGCTGGCCAGCAGGTGGCAGTGTCTGTATATCCCTGTTTCATTCTGTCATGGTTTCAAAGTCCCTTTGCTGTTTTGCGGGTCCCCTTTTGAGCAGCTGCTGCTGAGAACACAGTTACTCCCCCTCTCCAACCATGTCGCTAATTTTTTTGTCTGCTTTGCTTAGTAATTAACTGCAGGCTCTGTGAGGGATGTTCAGGGAAACTGGTTAGTGAGTGTTTCAGTTTCATTGTCAGGTCGACTGGTGAGCGGTACAGATGGTTTAGAGTCATAGATTGATATTGAAGTGTGACCGTAGAAAAGGACTGAAAAACCGGCCCACTAAGTCTGCCCATTTGAAGGTAACGATGTGTTCTAGGATGACAAGAGGTTTTAAAAAAAGGTTTTTAATGTCCATGGGGAGAAACGAAAAATGCGGTCTGGCACTGTCTCAGCTTAGCTCGTGGATCGCATGTTGAATGAAGCCAACAACTTTGCTGATATTAAGGATTTGAAAAAAAAGAAAAAACTGCCAATGAGCTTTTTTGTTGTTGTTGAAATGAATACTGGGAGGGAAGTTTGCAGTTTTAATGGGATGTAAAGGCATGGAACACTGGAGATGGCATTGGAGCAGTGATGTTTTAACCGTGCTGTCCAGTGGGGATCACTCAAGCAGGCAGTGTGGAGTGATCCCCATAACAATTGATGTGGTCATCTCGGTGCTGGGACTAGACCTGTGATGTTGTACTGGGATAACATCACGGGTCCAGTCTCAGACTGACCAATCAGAATCCAAGATTTTTTTTTGCCATTGCATAATTAACACTATATACCTACACTTATCAAACAATTGAAAATATATACCCACACTAATAAAATGTTCACAGTTGCACTACATTAAGCACTATGGGACACCACTAATAATACAATTAACACAGCATTATGAAGCTAGTCAATCCAATTAACAAATTGCAAAGAACCTAGAAAACAGACTTACACAAAAACCCTCACAAATCCAGAAATGTCCCAAACTCCTAGCTGCACTCACTGCACACCATTTTTCCTTGCTGCAAGAGACCTTTGGTGCATTAATGTAATCGTGAATGCAATCTCCATAACAATAACCATCCAAATGTATTATATCCAACAAACAATGTGTAAGGGTAAAACACTCAGAAGTATACCCATCTCGAAGGGCTAATTAGGGCAATAAAGTCACTTGCCCTTCGGGCTTGTGGACTTACAGCCTAATTAGCCCCCAAAATGGGCATACATCCTTGTATACCACCCTTACCCATTACTTATTCTATATACAATAGATGGATGGGAACTTTTCTCCATAGAAAAGGCCATCATATATTTCCCCTGCATACCTGAAAGTTATTTATCAATTAAAAGTATACCTGTGACTAATATATCAATTTAGAGTATATACCTGCACTAATAAAAAGTATACACATGCACTACATTAAACCCTATGGGACACCATTAATAACACAATTAACACAGCATTAGTAAGCTAGCCAAACCAATTAGCAAGATGCAAAAGAACCTGGAAAAAAAGACACTTACACAAAACCCTACCAAACCCAGAAATCCCCCAAACTCCTACCTGCACTCACTACACACAATTCTCTCCTTCCTGCAAGAAACCTTCAGATGCCTTAATGTGATCACAAACATGATCTCCATAATAATAACCATCTGAATAAATTATATTCAACAAACAATGGATATGGGTAAAACAATCAGAAGTATATCCATCTTGGGGGGAAATTAGGGCAATAATGCCACTTGCCCTTCAGGTTCATGGCCTTATAGCCCTAATTAGCCTCCTTGATGGATATGACTTGTGGAATACATGATTTATTTCTGCAAGAGCTGTGTAACCTTGGATTACCTCATAAGTGGCATAAGCCACAAGTGATGTGCCCACGGTCAAACAGCTTAAGCAGAATTAAATCATGTATTCCACAGGGTCCCTGTTGCATATTTCTTTTATGCAATAGGCTGCTACTGTGTGAGATATTTTAATTTTTTATAAGTACTTTTGTTATTTTTATTAAATAAATAAATTGTGTGGGACTTTTTGGTGAAATAGTGCATGTCACTTTTATTTCTGTGTTACTGCTATGGGAGTTGTCATGGATGCCTTGCCATGACATTGGCGCTGATGTCAGAATGTCACAGTTGATTTGCTAACGTGGGGCAAGACTGAAAAATTCCTGTCCAGCATGGCAGCATTGCTTAGCAAGACACAGCCTGGAGCGCAGAGTTTTCAATATAACTGGACTGTGATGTGGAGCAAGCTTACTGTGGGCACTGTGGGAGTTCATGTTTTTGTTTAAAAAACTGCATTTTTTTATCCAGAGGACTTCTGAGATCAAAAACAGTGCGTGACATGAGTACTGCAGGAGGCTGGAGAGAGGAGCTAAAACTGTTGACAGTTCTGACCTGGAGGTAGATATAAAAGTACTAAAGAAAGAACAGATAAAGGTGTTTTTTTTGGGGGGGTTCATTAGTATGAGAGCACATGGCAGTATCTGGAGCCGAAAGAGGGGTGAAATGGGTGGGGGTCGAGAACAGTAATCAAAAAGCGTTCAAAAAAGATCTGTCAAAAGTTTGCTGTTTAAAGGCAAGTGAGGTAGATACCAATTAAAATAAACATTGTGCGTAGCTGAGTCAGAGTTTAGTGACATTTGTTAGAAAGTGAAACTATGGAAGAAGTGCCAGCCGGCACAGGTGGGGGGTGGGGAGGATTGGACAGTGATGTAGCTACTATATATATAAACAGAAAATGACATAGCTACTATATACATGAATGCTGATGACGTATCTACTATGTGCATAAATGAAATTTATGTGCACAGTGGCTCAAATATCAGCATTTAATAGCAGTAATATTGGACCTTATATTCACTAACAGGGACAGTGTTGCAGACATCAAAGTGGGTGGCCACCTAGGGACCAGTGATCACCATACGTTGTGGATCAATATAAGAACTGTGGCAAAAGTGGACTATACTAAGGCAATGGTCCTGGACTTCAGGAAGGCCAATTTTACAAAGACAGGGAAATGCCTCAGGGATGCCCTGGCAAGGGGAGAGGACTTGGGTGGAGTGGAAGAACTGTGGGCAAAACTAAAAGCAGGATACTGATGGCAACAGACCTCTGTGACAAGCAAGTAAGCACAGGCAAGAGAAGAGACCGCTATGGTTCTCAAAAGAGGTGATTCGGAAGGTAAGGGGAAAAAAGTTAGCATTTAAGAGGTATAAGGAGACACAGAGGGAGGAGGAGGACAGGGAGGTGTATCAGAAAAGCAGAGAGAGAGAGAGGCAGGGAAAGCAGTCAGGAGTGCAAAGATGCAAACAGAGAAGAAAATAGCTCAGGCAGTAAAGGAAGTGAGCAAGACAGTTTTCTGGTATGTAAGCAAAAGCAGAAAGACCAGGGAAGGGATTGTAAGGCTAAGGAGTGAAGGAGGGGGGTTGTGTGTGGAAGGGGACAAGAAAAAAGCAGACATCCTGAATGTATACTTTTGTTCAGTGTTCACAGAGGAAAGGAAAGGAGAGGGGCCACAGATAAGTGTCAGGGGCATCAAAGGAAGGGAGGTGGATACTAGTCTATTCACAGAGGTGAGAGTCCTGAAGGCACCCACAAATCTGAAAGTGAACAAGGTAATGGGACTTGATTAGATACACCCAAGGATATTGGGTGGCTGGCTGCACCTCTGAGAGTCCTATTCAACCACTCACTGGAGATGGGAGCAGTCCAGGAGGGCTGGAGGAGGGCAGACATAGTCCTACTTCACGAAAGTGGGAGCAGGGAGGAGGTGGTCAATTACAGGCCAGTCAACCTGACTTCGTTGGTGGGGATATTGATGGAATCACTACTGAAGGAAAGGATTGTAGAATATCTTGAATCCAGTAGATTACAAGATCCGAGGCAGCATGGATTCACTGGAGGGAGGAGATATCAAACAAATCTGACAGATTTTTTTGACTGGGTGACCAGAGAATTAGATCAGGGCACAGTGATGGATGTGGCCTACCTAGATTTCAGTAAGTCCTTTGACACCGTTCCAAATAGGAAACTCGTGAATAAGCTGGGAAGCCTGAGAGTGGGTCCAAAGGTGGTAAACTGGGTAAGAAATTTTGTTGGGGGATAGGTGACAGAGGGGGTGGTGGTAAATGGAGCTCACTCTGAGGAAGGAAGGGTGACCAGTGGGATGCCACAAGGATCAGTACTAGGACCAGTCCTCTTTAATATCTTTGTTAGTGACATTGCAGAGGGGCTAGAAGGGAAGGTATGCCTTTTTGCAGATGACACTAAGATCTGCAATAGGGATGACACTCTGGGGGGGGGTGTGTGTGTGTGTGTGTGTGTGTGTGTAAAAAATGAATAGGGATCTAAGAAAGCTTGAGGATGGTCAAGAATATGGCAATCAAGTTTCACTGCAAAGAAGTGCAAGATCATGCCCTTGAGGCACAGAAACCCAGAGCTGAGTACAAAATATGAGTGTACTGGTGACTACCAAACAGGAAAAACCTAAAGGTGGCCAAACAGTGTGACAAGGCATTGGAGAGAGCCAGTGGGATACTGGGGTCCATTGGGAGGGGTATCACCAGCAGGAAGAAGGAAATGGTGATACCACTGTATGAATCACTGGTGAGACCACATATGAAGTACTGTGTCCAGTTCTGGAGATCACTTCTCCAGAAGGACATAGACAGAGTAAAGGCATTCCAGAGGAGGGCAACCAAAATGGTCAGGGTCTGCATCAAAAGCCCTATGAGGAGAGACTGAAGGACCTCAATATGTACACCCTGGAAGAAAGAAGGGAGAGGGGGGATATGATAGACTTTCAGATACCTCAAGGGTATAAATAAGGTTCAAGAGGGAAGCCTTTTTCAGAGAAAAAGATGCTCAAGATCATGGGGTCATGCTATAAGTTTGGAGGGGGTAGGCTCAGAGGAGATGTAAGAAAGTACTTATTCACAGAAAGAATGGTGGATGGCTGGAACAGCCTCCCAGCAGAGGTGGTGGGGCAAAATCTATAGTGGGTTTCAAGAAGGCTTGGGATAGGCATAAGAGAACCTTAGTGGAAAGGAAAGGGTGGTAAAACTTACCACTGACGACTTCTGTGGGGAAACACTGCAGCACTGAGGCATCCCGACAGACGGCAGAAAAGGGGAAGTTCGCGGTAGGCGCATGTGCAGAAGTAGGGAAAACCAGGCACATGAATGTCGTTATAACCAGCTGGTTATAACACTGGAATTATAGCCCAGTTTCCCCTATGGGAAAAAAACTATAACCAGTTACTGTATACTTTTAATTAACTCGCTCCTGCTTGAGTACTACTGGGGCTTCCCTCGAGCAGGCAGCAGCTCCAGTCCAGGCTCAGATAGCAGACTCAAGAAAACTACCCCACTTCCCTCCCTGTCTAGTGGTTTAGATGGTATTCTGTCTCTGGGAAAGGGAAGGGGTACCATCTTGACTGTAAGCACATTTAGGAAGGGAGTACAAAACACAGTACCTTTAACTTTGTGGATTCAGATTCTTCTTTGGTGCCAGCTCGAGCTCCGTCGAAGCACTGACACACTGTTGGCTCTCTATCTCCCCCCAGCACATCGGGTAGTAGCAGGCTCCAACAACAGGCTGTAAAACAGTTCATTAGGCAAACAGCAAAGCAACACAAACAGTTTCCACCACAGATTAAATGATCAAGGTCCAAATGATTTAAAAAGCAAACCAATCAGCATTTATTTCTTTTCTCCACAAAAATGCTCAAGCAGTAACAACCAGTTTGAGGATTCACAATTGATATTTTAGCACAGTTCCATATTTCTATGGCCCTCAGTCATGGCACAGACTTGGGGGACCCAGGATTAGAACCTGGGACCCAGCGACTCATGTTCCCTTTTATTTCAAGCCAAAATGGGCTCTGATTCCTCTCAGAAACTCTTCCTTACTTTCAACCCATGCATTTACAATTGTTGTCCCACCTGTGGGAGTGGAAGCACAATTACTGTAACCGCTGGTACACTTTCCTCTCTCGGGGGGGAGAGGATATGATGGCACACATACAGGCACTTCCAGTCCTTTCCACTAGTGGCCACCCACACTGAAGATCCATGGGCAGGGTTCTCTCAGCATCAGGGACCTAACTCTTTCCTCATAGTAGTCCCAAACATAACAGCACAATACCTTTAAAAGTGGACATGGTCAGGCAAAGGGGTACTGTCACCTACCCCACTGGAGACATCACTGCCACCTCAGTCTCAGACAGGCCCTCCATGGAAGCCACTCTCTTCAGCTTCTGACAGAGCCTAGCAGGCTCCTATGATCCCTCACAGAATTGCTGCTCCTACCTGTAGCTTTTCCCCCATCTGCCACTTTGGGGGGATTCCCACATCAACATTTTTGGCCAGGGTCAATCTCCCCACTCTGGTCCTGGGCTTCTCCAGCCCTGACTGAAGGCTTTCCTTTCATGGGCCTGTGAGCAGGCACCTGCTCCTCCTTGCTCACTGCCTCCTTCTCTCCGCCTCTCACCTCTTACTCCCACTTTTGTGCCAAATGGCACTTTTTTGAACAAGACGCACGCGCACCTGAGCAGGAGCTCAACACATGCACACGCACACCTCCCGCAATGCCGACAGGGCATTCCAAAACTAGTAACCCCCAATTGGCACAGGAGTTACAACTGTAAGACACCCTGACTCTTTGGATAGAGCACCAGATAAATACAATTGCTTGCATAAAAGAATAAGTTGAGGGAAAACACAAAATGCACAGAGTCACATCAAAAGTGCAAAAAGGTTGACAGCCCCTGGGGTCTTTGACTCAGACAGAAGTTCTACACACTCCATTCCATCTTCCTCAGATGAAGAAGATTCTGAATCTAAATAACTATCTAAAAAGGTTTAAAATAAAATGAGAACATCTAAAAGGAATCCTGAAGAATGTGAATGTGCTGCAAAATTAGGAACAGCCATGAAATTACTTGAACAACAGACTGTTGCTGAAAAGCCTGGCCGCCATAAAAATGATCTGCACAAACCTCATTTGAAAGAATGTTTCACCACTTTAAAAGTAACATGCGAAAAGGAAAATACTGACACAATTAAGTGATCCCTCATTACGGAACAATTGACATGGTACACTGAATTGCCTGATAAGGTAAACACTCAGCAGAAAGTTTGTGTAATGCAATGAAAAAGGAATTTGTTAAAATGTTACACAAAAGGAGAAGCCAGAGATGCAGCTTATAAAACAAGCATTTGTCAATGCCGAATGTTTGCTTGCTGGCATTGGCAGTGGTAGTGTAGAAGTTACAGAGCTGCGTAATAGGAATGGCAGTGAAGAATTGAACTGAAGCCAACCCCACCACCACCCTGCAGAGAGTGACAGGCATTGGGGTGTGCATTTGGGTTATCAGGCATAACGTACGCCATTTCACCACCCCACCCTGCAGACACTGACAAGTGCCACGGTGTGTTCGCACTTGTGGTCTTGCCTGTCACGCACCCCATTTCATTAGGAAATATGGTGAGATGGGTGCGATATAGGAGAATGGGGTGAACTTTGGGGCAGAAGAGTCCAAGGCATATCTCGATGCCTCTCAGTGACTGCAGGGTGTGGAATGGTATGAGCATCACAGGCAAGAATCCCAAGGCACACTCCTGATTCCTGTCATTCTCCATAGGGTTGGGCGTTATAGTTGAAAACCCTAATACCTCAGGCATTCGTTGGTATTTTCACTCCAAATTTTCAACATGTTTGTTTTGTGACCCCACCTCATGAACAGGGGGAATATCAGTTTGTTAGCCGAAAGCTGCTTATGCACAGTGACTATGGCATTTAGCACCACAGGTGCAAAAATATTCCGAACAGGATGTAAAAAATTACAGCTGTACTCTTTCATGGGAAGGTGTAAAAAATGGCTATGTTGCAAATGTGTAGTAAAAATATTTAAAAAAATGGTGAATTCACGAGCGTACATAGAAACTGTGCAATGCACAACCGTAATATAATTAGGTTGGGGATTTCTTACAGCAGATTGTCAACTCAGGCATTTTGGTGCCTCCGATCATGAACAGTGTCACTGTGATTTTCTTTATCTGTGCCGAACAATGATTTCCCACAGTGACCACGCATCTCTGCACTGAAAGTGTGTAAACACACCGGCCATGTTGTGAAAAATGGCAGCTGTACTGTTCATAAGGAAGTGTGGAAAAATGCCACTGGTGAAAATCTGGACTGAAAATATTACAAAGTCATGAACTAACGAGGGTGCGTGGAAACTGTGCAATGCTCACTCGTAACACAGTCATTTTATGGACTTTTTCACCAAATTTTCAGCATAGTCATTTTAAGACCTCTGCTCACGAACAGTGTAACTGTGATTTTTCTTAATCTGTCCTAAACATTGCTTTGCACACCAACAACACCATTGTGCACTACATGTCTGAAAACACATTTTAGGCGACATATGAAAATTGCAGCTGTACTGTTCATAAGGAAGTTTAATAAAATGGATATGTTGAAAATCTGGAATGAAAATATTAAATTTGCAAACTTACGAGCATGCATAGTAACTGTGCAACGCACGCTCGTAAAAGTCATTTTTAGGAATTTTTTCACCAGATTTTCAACATAGCCATTTTAAGACGTCTGCTCATGAACAGTGTCACTGTGATTTTCTTAATTTGTCCCGTACATTGATTTTGCACACCGACTGCGCCATTGTGCGCTACATGGGTGGAAACACGTTTTGGGTGAGATGTGAAAAATGACAGCTGTACTACTCATAAGAAGGTGTGGTACAATGGCAATGTTGAAAATCTGGAGTGAAAATATTGAAAATTTGCAAACTAATGAGCGTGCGTAGGAACTGTACAACGCACTCGTAAAACAGTCATTTTTTGGAATTTTCACCAAATTTTCAACATAGCCATTTAACACCTCACCTCATGAACAGTGTCACTGTGATTTTCTTAATTTGTCCCATACATTGATCTCGCACACCAACTGCGCCATTGTGCGCTACATGGGCGGAAACACATTTTGGGTGAGATGTGAAAAATGGCAGCTGTACTACTCATAAGAAGGTGTGGTAAAATGGCAATGTTGAAAATCTGGAGTGAAAATATTGAAAATTCACGACCTTACGAGCGTGCGTAGGAACTGCACAATGCACGCTCGTAAAACAGTCATTTTTAGGACTTTTTTCACCAAATTTTCAACATAGCCATTTTAAGATGCCTGCTCATGAACCATGTCACTGTGATTTTCTTAATTTGTCCTGTACATTGATTTCACACCGGCTCATGCCATTATGCTACATGAAGGCGGAAACATGTTTTGGGTGAGATGTGAAAAATGACAGCTGTACTACTCATAAGAAGGTGTGGTAAAATGGCAATGTTGAAAATCTGGAATGAAAATATTGAAAATTCACGACCTTCGGCGTGCGTGGGAACTGCTAATGCGCTCGTAAAACAGTCATTTTAGGACTTTTCGCAAATTTTCAACATAGCCATTTTAAGATGCCTGCTCATGAACTGTGTCACTGTGATTTTCTTAATTTGTCCCATACATTGATTTCGCACACCGACTGCGCCATTGTGCGCTACATGGGCGGAAACACATTTTGGGTGAGATGTGAAAAATGACAGCTGTACTACTCATAAGAAGGTGTGGTAAAATGGCAATGTTGAAAATCTGGAGTGAAAATATTGAAAATTCGCAAACTTACGAGCCTGCGTAAGAACTGCGCAATGCACACTCGTAAAACAGTCATTTTGGGAATTTGGGCACCAAATTTTCAACGTGGGGTTTTTGAGACCCCTTCTCATGATTGCTGTCACTGTCATGGTGTTATTTGGGCCTGAAGGGTGATTTCACAGTCACTGCACAGTCACTGCGCGAAATCACCCCTCGGGCTTATAACGCCATGACAGTGGCATCATTCATGAGAAGGGGTCCCAAAAACCCCATGTGGAAAGTTTGGTGCCAAAATTCCCAAAAATGCCTAAGATATGCAATAAAGTTGAACCCCTCCTATTTATCCCATTATACAGCTTACCGGCATTTCCTCAGTTCGCGGTCGCCTTTGAAGAGTGCAGACGTGTTCCCGGTCCACTGAAGATCGTCGCACGAGTTCCAGAGGTAAGTATGGGGTGAGGGGTGTGGGAAGCCTGGGTGCACAGTGGGTGGAGTGCAGGTTGTGGGGGGGTGGGAGGCAGCGCCCATGAGACAGTTTTAGTTTTCAGATAAAATAAAAAAAGACGTGGGACCATTTGCACACACTGGGTGGGCTCCCAGCATGGCACAAGGATGTTGGGGGCCTTCAGCCGGCGAGATTGGGCACCCCGTCGCCCTCGATGCTTGCCACGCTGGGGTGGGCTCCCAGCGTGGCACTCAGCTACGGGGAGGACAGTGCAGCCGGCGGGATTGGGCACCCCATTGGCTATATGATTAGTTGCCACGCTGGGGTGGGCACCCAGCATGGCATTTTGAGGCCTTTGGGGAAGGCGGAGGCGCATGGCAACCCGGCGGGGATTGGGCACCCGACGGCTATACAGTGCGTGCATGCGGGCGCTGCGCTTCACGAGAGCGTCTGTGGGGGGGAGCTGCGCGTGAGCAGCCTTATCTTATCACTGCTCACTCAAGCATAGATCCCCCTTTCAACTGTATGCCACTGCATTTTGGAGCTTGTCATAGACAGCTCCAAAATGCATTGGCTTACAGGGGCCGCGCCTGCCAGCACACTGACTGAATTGGAGGAGGAGGTGACACACCTCCGAAATCTCCGATGATGGCACTATGTTTCTTGCACATGCGTGCAAGCAAACATAAAAATGAGATGTGGACAAGCCTGAAATCCAAGGGATTTCTGCATAAACTGAAAGAGGTATGTTTTGAAACGGATGAATAATCAGATTTTGAGAATGATAATTGCAAAGATTCGCATTTTGATGTATTGCCTAATGATAGCAGTTTAAGTTTGTAAGAGAGGTTAAAAAGAAAAGGGTTGGCTGGATTATTCCCCAGACTGAAGTGATATGAGAAAGTGCCAAGCGTGTGAGGTTCAGTTGCAGAAAACAGGCAAGTCTGACTTTTAGGCAAGTATGTGAAGTCACTATTTCAGACCCTTCAGCCATAGAGGGTGATAAACTATCTGCTCCCAAGACTTCCAAGAAAAAAAAGAAAAACAGAAAACAATTCATCAGCAGAAGTTTGTGCCTCAGCCCAGGTCTTTATAATAGTTCTGTGATGTAGCAGCAGCCTTATTGCAACCAGTTTTGCCTGTGGCTGATATGTAACCCTAGGAGAGGATTTGGCATTAGATGATGGTTATGCAGACCAAAGAGGAACATAAGTTTGGAGGGTCATGCATATAATATTAAGGTATGCTGTTGTTAGGGTGCCCTGATTAGAGCACTGTCATGCGGGTGCCACAACAAGGTTATTAGTGACAAGGGCATTCTGGATTTTAGGATGTCCTGCACTCACGCCATGTTTGGTGTCCCCACAATTCACCCACCCTTCAGAGCATGCCCAACTTGGAGTTTGTTATATATAGTTTAGGGGGGTGCAGGTGGCAGAGCCCCCTGCAGAAAATCATGCAGACACTGTGTGCGGTCTGGCTGGGGGTGACCAATTCCATGCCACTCACCTATCATGTTGCCCTTTTGTCTGCTCTCTCATTTACCAAGCACTCTTTGTGCACTGGCATGGGTGAACATAATATTTATGGTTATCAAGACTACTGAGGGCCTCAGAACCACTCTAGGTATAGTTCCCCAAGCCCAGAGGACATGATAAAAAATCTCATTCTGAAATGGAGAAAAGAATGAGAAAACAAATGGAGAAACAATGGGAAACTTTAAAGTTCTTCTGAAAGGGCATTTGTCAAAACATCCCATGCATCTGTTTCTGATACTGTGCAAACTGCTCCAGGAGCCTATGTACAGGTGGGGCTAGTAATTCAGTTGATTGACTAGTATTTTCTGTTCCCTGTATTGTATTCCAGGCTGATGAAATTGTTAATTTAAAAATCAATAAAGAATCTGGGTCAAGAATAGAAAATTATGACTTGTGTCAGAACAGCAGATAGGTATTTCATCCTTAATACTGCTTTTGATTATCATTCAAGATTCATAGTAAACACTTTAGACTGTGTCAGAAAAAATGGCTCAAGATTTCATTTCATTGTCTCTTGTTTAAAAAGGTCCAAATAATTTTATAAATGAACATTGCATATGGCACCAAGAAGAGATAAAAAAGATATTTAATTTTAATACAAAAGAGTGAAAACTATTAAAAATGTTTGCGCATTAGAAAGTACAATGATATATATCTGAGGTAGAGAAAATGTATACAGATACAGTAACAAGAAAGAACAAACTCTAGCCAGAGATGATAGGGCTGTGAAGAGCTACCAAGTGATGAAAGTTACATATGTGCATAGAAATTATTCAACGCCCGGGTGTAACGTGGCCAATTTTTGGAGGTGTTGCACCAAATTTTCAACATGGCCTTTTTTGGACCCCTCCTCATGAACAGTGCCAGTGTCATTTTGTTCAATTGTCCTGAAAGGTGACTGCACAGAGCAAATTAGCTATTCTGTGCCACAGGTGCGAAAACATGTTTTGGGCAGGTTGTGGAAAATGACAGCTGTACTGTTTTGAAGGAGGTGTGCAAAAATGGCAATGTTAAAAATGTGGAGTGAAAATATTAAAAATTGGTGACATTAGGAGCGTGTGTAGAAATTGCACAATGCACACTCAGAACACAGTAATTTTTTGGAATTTGTTCACCAAATTTGCATTTTTGGGAATTTTGGGACCCCACATCATGAACAGTGGCACTGTCATTTCATGAATCAGTCCTGAAAGGTCATTACACGCAGTGACCACGAAATCATCTTTCCAGACTGAGTAACAAAATGACAGTGACAGTTTTCATGAGGTGGGGTCCCAAGAACCTCATGTTGAAAATCTGGGGCAAATTTTCCTAAAAATGGCTGAGATATCTGCATAAGTTGAAAACCCCATTGAATGGCTGCATAGCATGCTTACCTTTAATTCTTCCGTTCGCGGCTGGGCTTTGGAGGGTTGGCGGCTGTCATCTTCTCTGGACAGGGAGATGTCTGCTCTTTACAGACATCTCCTGTCGAAAGAGACAGCGTCAACTCCAGAGAAGTTTGGGGTAAGGTAGTTCTGAGGAATGGGGTGCTCAGTGGGAGGGTGAGGAGGGGGGACTACAGCGATGACTAGGGACCGTATTCAGTTTCACAGGGAAAAAACCCGACAATGAGAGACTGTCTTCTAATTTTCAGCAAAACAAAACAAAAACATTTTGGCACACTGGGGTGGGCTCCCAGTGTGCCACATGTATGCAGATATGGGGATTGAGCACCCCGATGTCGAGCATAACTTGGGCAGGGGGGCAACAGGGAAAAAAGAAATGTGACGAGGGACTGTTTTCTAATTTACAGAAGAAAAAAAATCCACACACTGGGGTGGGCTCCCAGTGTGCCACGAGATGTCAGGCATAACTTGGGGATGGGGCACAGAAAATACTGAATACCATTTTGCCATTTGCAACATGGTGGCACCCGTAGAACTGCACATGCGCATACCTCTGCACATGTGCACGAGTCTGGTGCATGTGCAGTTCACACATCAGAATGCGGAAGTAACAGCCAAAACAGTGCAGCTTTTATTCTGTAGGTCGATCATGGTGTTGGGGTTTAAGCTCTGTTGGGCTTTCGGAAGGATACTTCCAAAAGTCCAATGGAAGGGGTTCTGCAATCGGCCATTTTCAGAGCTACAGATCTCTCTCAAAATGGCTGCAGGCTCCGCCCACAGCCATAAAAATTAAACACACTTCAGTTTGCTTATCATAAAAGAAAAGAGAAACAAACTAAAAGTTTTGAACACTATTCTACTTTTAAACATTGTTTTGTATAACCATATTTCTATGAGGCTAAAATACCTTTTCAAGTTTACAATGAAGAAAAAAAAATGTACAAGTAATTATTAAAGTGGCTGGGAGTGGCTGTAAAACCAATGGATGTCTGGATGATGGAGCAACAGGGAGTGAAAACCCAGGGGGAATAAACTGCCCTTGACCAAGGTCACAAGAAGATAGGGGTGGGGACAAGATAAAGGAAAAGGGAGTATAAATTAAGAAATCAAGAAAAAGAGTAAAAAAGTAAAAGATTAAAGGAGGCAGAGAATGGAGGGTGTAAAAAAAAAGTAGAGGAGGGCCTGGAAGAACTTCATAGAACAGCACAGGCAGGAAGGGGGGAAGCAGAGAAGCCGGGAGGGTATAAGGTATGGAGAACCATGTGCACAAATGCATAGAATCTTGGAAACAGAACTCCAGATCTGGAAGCCATCACGGTGGTGGCTAGCCTGGACTTGACAGCCATAATGGAGTCATGGTGCACTGAGCACCACAATTGGGACATGACCATATCTGGCTACTCTCTGTCCAGGATAAGACAAGGCATGGAGAAAGGAAGGAGAGGTTCTACTATATGTGAGGGAGGCAATCAAGGCAAGAGAGGTAGAGGGACACCTAGAGGAAAATGAATGGTTAGAGGTGCTGTGGATCATCCTGGGGACAGATTCTGTTGCCACTATCCATGCTGATATAGTGTACAGTCCTCTAGCACTGGGAGAGGAGTTGCATAAGGCACTTGAGGAAGCCATCATCAGAATGGCAAGTAAGGGGGAGGTGCTGCTAGTTGGTGACTTCAATCAACCAGACATGGAGTGGAACTTCGGCAAGGAGCAGTGTCATCCTTGCTTCCCTACAAGGGGCTTTTCTCACGCAGTTAGTCAAAGACCTCCACTAGAGATGGGGCAGTGCTGGACCAGGTGCTTACAATTAGGGACAACATTGCTGACATTACAGTGGCCAGACCCATAGGTACCAGTGATCACTGTACCCTGTGGTTTAACATAAAGACAGGAGCAGAGGCAAACTATGCAAGGATATGGGTCCTGGACTTTAGGATGGTGGATTTTAAAGAAATTGTAGGCTGCCTCATAAAGTGCATCATTAAGGATGGGTTTGCCAGAAAGGGGTAGAGGCACAGTGCGGAAAAATAATGGAGGGCATGAATAAGGCAACCAGCATCTGCATCAAGAAGGTGGGTAAAAGCAGAAGGAAAACATAGAAACATAGACTTTGATGGTAGATAAGGACCACTTGGCCCACCTAGTCTGCCTATTTCCCTACCTACAGGATAAGCTGCAGATCCTAGTTAACCAAGAGTCTATTTCTTCCTGCCCTCCACAAAAATTGCCTTATGTCTGTCCTATGCATTCTTGAATTCTCCCACAGTTTTAGACCCCACAACCTCTTCAGGAAGGCTGTTCCATGCGTCCACCACCCTCTCTGTGAAAAAATACTTCCTCACATTGCTCCTGAACTGCCCCCCATCTTCAAATTGTGTCCCCTTGTTCTTGCACATCTCTTTTCTGAAAGATGCTACCCTCTTGGACTTTGTTGATTCCACTGAGGTACTTAAAAGTTTCTATCATGTCCCCCTCTCCCTCCTTTCCTCAAGCGTATACATATTAAGCTCCTTTAGTCTCTCCTCTTATGGCTTCTCTTGCAGACCCTGCACCATTTTAGTTGCCCTCCTCTGGACTGCCTCTATCCTGTCTATGTCCTTGCGGAGATGGGGTCTCCAGAACTGGATGCAGTACTCCAGATGGGGTCTCACCAACTGTCTGTACAGAGGGATAACAACTTCCTGTTTTCTGCTGGTGATGCCTCTTCCTATACATCCCAGTATGCCCCCAGCCCTCCCTACTGCCTTCTCACATTGCTTGCTTACCTTAAGGTCATCCTATATGATTACACCCAGGTCCCTTTCCATTTTTGTTGTTGTTACTACCCCCATTGTGTAATCTTTCTCTGGGTTTTTGTTTCCCAGGTGCATTATTTTGCACTTCTTTGCAATGAATCCAAGCTGCCATACTTCTGACCATTTCTCCAACCTTGCCAAGTCCCTTCTCATCCATTCCACACCTCCTTGTGTATCAACCCTGTTGCAGATCTTTGTGTCATCTGCAAAGAGGCATACTTTTCCTTCCAGTCCCTCTGCAATGTCACTTATAAAGACATTAAAAAGGACTGGACCCAGTACTGAACCCTGCAGTACCCCACTAGTAACCTCTCTTTCTTCAGAGTGGACTCCATTTACAATTACCTTCTGTGTCCTGTTGTCCAGCCAATGTTTTACCCAGGCTACCACCTTGGGACCGACTCCCAGACTGGTTAATTTGACTACCAATCTTTTGTGTGGGACTGTGTCAAATGCCTTGCTAAAGTCTAGGTCAGCCATGTCCACAGCCCCTCCCTGTTCTACTACTTTGGTCACCCAGTCAAAGAAATCAATTAGATTCATCTGACATAACCTTCCCACTGTGAACCAATGCTGCCCCGGGTCCTGTGCCCCACTGGCCTCTAGGTACTCAACAATTCTTTCCTTCAGAAGTGATTCCATCACTTTCCATATCACAGAGGTCAAACTGACAGGTCTGTAGTTTTCTGCCTCTGTCTTGGTCCCACTTTTGTGAAGGGGAATCACATCCACCTTCCTCCAGTCCTCTGGTACCACACCATCCTCCCATGATTTGTTAAAAAGGGTAGCTAGTGGTTTCACTAGTTCTCCCTTAATTCTTTTAGAATTCTGGGGTGAATTCCATCAGGCCCCATTGCTTTGTCCACCTTTAATTTTAGGAGTTCTTTCAGAACCCTTTCTTCTGTGAAAGGACTGGGATCGACCCCCTATCCAGAATGCTTCTGTTAATTGGATTAGGCACCTCCCCCCGCTCCTCTTTTGTGAATACTGAGCAGAAATATTCATTCAGTATCCCTGCTTTTTCACTGTCCCTCTCTGCCCACCCACCGTCCACTTTATGCAGCCTCACTATCCCTCGCTTTGTCTTTTCATGCTCCCTGATGTACCTATGAAATGTTTTATCCCCATTCTTAACGGAGTTGGCTATCTTTTCCTCAGTTTGGGCCTTTGCTATTCTGACTTCCCTCCCTGCTTCCTTCTGCTTTAACTGGTACAGCTCTCTGTCCTGCTTCTTCTGTGTTTCTTTATACTTCCTGAATGCTATCTTTTTCTCCCTGACCTTCTCTGCCACCTCTTTTGAGAACCATAGTGGCTTTTTCTTTCATTTTGATTTATTTATTTGCTTCACACAAAGGCTTGTTGCCTCTGTGATGGCAGTTTTGATGTTTCCCCATTGTTGCTCCACCCCTCCTTCTAGCCTGTTTGCTAGTGCTTTTCCAAGGCACTCTCCCATCTTGCCAAAGTCAGCCCTCCTGAAGTCCAGTACCCTCACTTTTGAGTGGCTTAACTCTGTAGCTGAGTTTATCGTGAACCACACTGTTTGGTGGTGATTTGTTCCCAGAAGGCTACCCACCTCTATATCTGAGATCCTCTTGCTGTCCCCATTTGAGAGTATGAAGTCTAAGATTGCTCCCTCATGAGTGGGTTCCAAAACTAGCTGTCTGAGGCATGCCACCTGTAGGGCATTGAGAATGGCCCTGCTCTTGGATGTGGCTGCAGCAAATGTGCTCCAGTTAACATCTGGCATATTCAGGTCTCCCATCAACAGTATCTCCCCTGTCTCTGCCATCCTAAGAATGCCTTCTATCATATCCTTGTCCATTCCCTCCCCCTGACATGGGGGTCTGTATACAACCCCTGTGCAGATTGTGGTGCCATTTCCAGTCTCTAAGGTGACCCACAGTGCCTCCTGTCCTCCGTGTTTACTCTTTTATTCAGTTGCTTTTGTCCCTTCCCTTACATAGAGAGCTACTCCCCCCCTCTTCTCCCCTCCCTGTCTCTCCTGCAGGTTGTGTACCCTGGTATGTTAACATCCCAGTCATGGTTCTCTGTGTACCATGTTTCTGTGACTGCTATGATATCCAGGCATCCCTCTTCCATCAAGACCACTAGTTCAGGGAGCTTGTTGCCCAGACTATGGACATCGGTACTCATTACCCTCCATTTCCTGATGGCCTTACCCCTTTTTGCCCCATCCCTGTCCTTATTGCCTTTGTCACTGTCTCCATTTACCCCTGCCCTTCTCCCTATCAACATCTCTACCCTGACTTTTTGGGGGAGGCTATGATTTCCCTGCTCCTTTCTAGTGCCTCCCCCCTTGGCTAGTTTAAATGCTTGCCAATGAAGCATTTAAACCTATCACCTTGGATCCTGGTTCCCCTCCTGGACAGATGCAGACCATCATGCCAGTATAGGCCTGTATCACTCCAGGTGGACCCCCAGTCCCCAATGAAGCCAAATCCCTGAGCACTGCACCAGTTTTTCAACCGCTGATTGAATCCCATGGTGTGGAACACCCTAGCCTCACCTACGCCATAGACAGGCAGCACCTCCGAGAAGGTTACCATGCGTGCTACTTGTCTAAGGCCCCTCCCCAACTCCACAGGCTCTTCCTGCACTGCTCTGATCCCTTTCTTAGCCAAGCCATTTGTCCCTAGGTGGACAATGCCATCCAGCTCCCTCCACAGTGCAGCTGCTCCAGCGATCCTGAGGATTCGCTCCCTGTCCCTCTAAGCCATGGCACCAGGCAGGCACCTTACTTCCCTCTCCCCTTTCTCCCCCAGTTCTACCTTCCTAACAATGGAGTCCCCCACCAGGAGTTGTTTCCTTCCCCTGTGGAGTCCCTTGCCACCCTCCTGTGGGTTTCCTTTGTGGAGGTACCCAGCATCCTCCTTGGTCTCCACTGCAGGTGCCTCCATAGAGGAACTACACTTTGCCAGAACAGCATATGGATTGTGGAGAGGTACAACTGGAGGGATGTGCCTCTGTTCCACCACCCTCACCCTCACTGAGCCTACTGTGGTCCAACCGCTCCTCTTTCTTGGCAACCTCTGAGGCAATGGCAGTGGCTCTGGTGGTCCCTGGATTGGAGAGGAGGTCCCACAGGTCCTGTCCAATTCAGCCTGGAGATGAGCAACCTCCTCCCTCAGCCCAGAGAGGTGTCTGCAGATGGGACAACACCGCATCCTCCAGAACGTCTCCTGTAAGACTGCTGCTCCACAGCAACTGCACTGCACCACTCCCATCATGTTTTATTTCTAGCCCCTTCACTGTTGTTTGGAATCCTTACTCTTTCCTCTGTTTATTTTTTTTTCTCTGCTTACTTATTGCCTTTGTGCCCTTTAAGCTCCTGATCTTCCTGTTCTGAGACAAGAAGATCCTATATTTCTCAGTAGTCCCCTAACTTGCTCAGAGGCAGACCTTCAGCAGCTGGGGGGATGGAGAGCTACTCTTGCCCTTCTAGGATGGTGAGTCTTTTGTGGCTCTGTGAAAAATAAACTGTTATTGTTCTCTAGGGAAGTGGCCAAGGTGACAAAGGAAAAGTGGGTGGCATTCAGGAGATATAAAGAAATTCAAAGGTAGGAAGACAAGGAGGTGTACCAATTAAAACAGAGGGAAGTGAAAAAGATGGTGAGGGAAGCAAAGGTGCAGACAGAGGAAATGATAGCCAGAGGGGATAAGACTTTCTTCAGGTACATAAGTGAGAAGAGGAAAACAAGGAAAAGTATAGTGAGGATAAGGAAGGCAGCAGGGTGAGAGACTGTGCAGAAGAGGACCAAGATAAAGCTGCCTTTCTGAACAGGTGTTTCTTCTCAGTCTTCAAAGTGTGTGGGGGGGCACCAAGAAGTAGCAGGAATAAAGGGGAAGGAGGTGGACACAAGTCTATTTTCGGAGGAAGGAGTCTTGAAGAGATTTACAGCTCTGAAGGTGCACAAGGCTATGGGACCGGACAGGATACACCTAGGGATACTAAAGGAAATCAGGGAGGTGCTAGCTGCCCCATCGACAGCCTTATTCAACTGCTTACTAAAAACAGGCATGGTTCCAGAGGACTGGAGAAGATCAGGTGTGAGCACTCTGCATAAAGCAGCAGTTGGGAGGAGGCTAGCAATTATACACTAGTCAGTCTCGCCTTAGTGATGGGGAACTTAATGAAAACTCTGCTAGAGGAAAGATTGGCAGAGCATTTTGAATCCAATAGGCTGCAACACCACAGGCAGCACAAATTCATGGGGGGGGGGTCATGCCAGACGAATATGATTTCTTTGATTGGGTGACCAGGGAAATAGATCAGGGAAGGGCAGTGGACATAGCCTATCTGGACTATAGCAGGGCCTTCAACACTGTGCCGCAAAGGAGAATGATTAAGAAATTTAGCAGTCTAGGTGTGGGATTCAAAGTGATGAACTGGGTTAGAAACTGGTTAACGGATAGTATACAGAAGGTGATGGTCAATGGAACTCACTCTAATGATGGGAAAGTAACAAGCAGAGTGGCACAGGGCTCAGTACTGGGACCATTCCTCTTCAATGTTTTCATAAGTGACGTTGCAGAAAAACTGTAAGGGAAGGTATGCCTTTTTGCAGATGACACCAAAATATTCAATAGTGTGGACACTCAAGAGGGGCTGAAGAGAATGCACAGGATCTTGGGAAACTCGAGCAATGGTCAAGATCATGGCAGATGGTGTTGTATAATCCTAATGATTAGAATTTCCTGTATAAAAAAAATAAAGTTTAATGCCAAAAAGAACAAAATCATGCACCTTGGACGTAGGAACCCAGGAGCAGAGTATAGGAGGTGGGTGAGGTACTGATAGTCATTAATCAAGAAAGAAACCTTGTGGTTATCATAACTGATGATCTTAAAGTGGCAGAGCAATGTGACAACGCAGTGGGTAGAGTTGGTGGGATGTTGGGGTACATAAGGAGTGGTATCTCCAGCAGGAGGAGGAAGGTGATGCTGCTACTGTATCATTTGCTGGTGAGACCACATCTAGCATATGGTATCCAGTTCTAGAGGCCAGACATCAGGAAGGACATAGACAGGATAGAGGCAGTCCAGTGGACAGCAACTAAAATGGTGCAGGGGTTGCACCAAATTCCCTATTAAGAGAGACTAAGGGATCTAGACACATGCACCCTGAAAGAGAGGAGAGCAAGAGGGGACGGAATAGAGACCACCTACAAGTACCTCATAGGGGTGAACAAGATACGGTAGGGTACAGTAGTCTCCTTCAAATGAGAATGAGCACCACATACAGGGGATATCCGATGAAGCTGGAGATGGGGGAATTTAGATGGTTGTGAGGAAGTACTGCTTCACTGCAAGGATAGAACTGCCAGTGGAAGTGGTGGAGGCAAAACAGTGGGGGCTTCAAGCATGCATGGGATAGACACAGGAATATATTAGAAAATTGGCAAGGAGGAGGGGGTCACTGGAGACCAGTTAGGGTCTATGGGAAAGGACTAGGCAGTGAATATATGTGCAGACTGGGTGGTCCAAGTGATTCTTTTCTGTCAGCAAATTCTCTGATTCTGTTTATATTTCTATGTGTGCACATATATGTACACTCTGTACAAATGAGCTGTGCTGCAGTTCAGCCTACCATGGTTCTTGTGTTCATCGGCTCATTTGTGCGTGCCATGCAAGGGCACAATGCTGCATTTTTGTTGTCACCACATAGTACTCATCATCAGTGCATGACACGGTCTGTTGCATTAAGTTTAGCATGGTTGCATGGGTTGTGCTGTAAGCATACTACATATAGAATTACTGTAGTCACTGGTGCCTGTGCAGAACAGTGTTATACCTTCATTGAGTGACACTGGTGGAAGATTAGGCCACCTGGCCACAGCTACATCAGCTGGTATTACCATGGAGCTCTTCAAAGGATCACATGCATCCTCACGTGTGTCATACAATGTTGTGTGATATCAGTGTTGCAGTCATGAATGTGTTGCAGCCATCTGTTCCACTGATGTGTATGTTGCTAATACAAGTAACATTTTCCTGACATGGTCTAGTTATGTGCTGTGTGTATATGCTCTCATACCATGGACTGCACTGTCTACTCTGTCACATCATTGAGACAGGACATGGTCACTGTGTAGTATGGATGTATATTCCACACAACTGGCATATTCACTGCATCCACTGTCTCAACACCAGGGCTGAGCAGTACAAATATGGCACAGTCTGATCCACCCTGAACATCCAGCAGTTTGGCAAATTTGACTAAAAACTGAGCTGGCCACAAATGTTCGATTACAGAAAATATCACACGAAACAATGTTCACAAGGTATTTTCTGCACTCTCCCCATCACATGCAACTGATTTCTTCACTTGCCACGTGGTGGTGAGAGAGGGAGGACATACTGCCAACTGCTTCTGCGAAATAAAGTAGCAGAGATGAAAGATTTGAAAAAAATAATTACTGCATTTTACAAAGGGCCAGGCAGGGGAGCTTCTGGAACTGGGGGATCACAGGAAACAAGAGGGGGAGGAAAGAGTAAAAGTAAAGGGCCCAGACTTAAAGATAGTGACAAAAAGAACCAAAAGAGAAAGATATTGAAAAAAGTTATGGACAATTAGTTTACAAAACAAAGATGACATTTTACAGAAAATGAAATACTACTTTAGAGGAGGGAAAACTAGAAAAAAGGAAAAGCTCCTGCAACTGCCATGGGTGGGGGAGTGCAGAAAAGAAGTGTGAAGAAATTTAGTAAATGTGAAATAAATACCGCTAACTGAAAGCCATGAGCTATTAACAAAAAGATAACTTTTTTTTTTAAAGAAAGAAGTTATGGATCTGACAGGGGAGCTAGGAAAAAACAAAAAGCTGGGTTAAGAGAAGTGAAGACCGGAGGTGGAGGAAAAGTGGAAGTACAGCAAACTTAAAGATGTGCTGACAAAAAGATTACTTAAAGAAGTTAAAGTTATATAGTAAGTAATTGGCTAGAGGACTAGAAGAAAAAGAAGAGCATCTGCAACAGGGAGCCTCAGAAAAGAAGAGGAGGGGAGGATAAGTGAAAGTAAGTCAAACTGAAAGGTGTGGCTAAAAAACGTTAAAAAAAGATCTAACAGACATTTTGGGGGGTAGTAGCAAGCAATTTAAATGCCCTGGTGTGGGCAGTAATCTCTGCCAGTTAGTGATCACTGGAGTCTCTCTCTCTCTTTGGGGTATCACTGGAGTCTCTCTCTCTCTCTCTCTCTCTCTCTCTCTCTTTGGGGTGACTTTCAATTCCAAAAAGTGACAAGTTAAAGAAACACAAGTGAGAGTGCCCTAGTCCATGGACAGTAGGGTAGGCTTTGTGCCAGTGAAGGAACAAGGGAGATTTTTTTTTATTTAATTACTGCCAGCAACACCAAATAATATCTTCTCAGAATATATAAAAGCCCTGGTGTGGGCAGTAGATATGGCTGGCTCTGCCAGTCAGTGAAAACTGGAGCCCTACTGTTTGGAGACACTTTTTCTTAAGTCCAAAGAGTGACATGTTAAAGAAACACAGGTGAGAGTGCTCAGGTCCAGGGGCCATAGGCTGAATGCCAGTGAGGGGATAAGGGAGGCATTTTTTTTTTCAATTTAATTACTGTCAGCAGCACTAATATCTTGTCAGAATATATGTGTCCTGGTGTGAGCAGTAGGTACATTAGGGTCTGCCAGTCAGTGACAACTGGAGTTTTCCTCTTTTTGGTGACCTTTTTAAGCCCAAACAGTAACAAATTAAAGAAACATAAGTAAGAATGCCTTAGTCCAGGGGCTACAGGCTTCTTTGTGCCAGTGAGGGGATAACATAGACATTTCAATAATTACTGCCAGCAGCACTAAGCAATATCTTCTCAGAATATCGAAGTGGCCTGGTGTGGGCAATATGTACAGTAGGCTCTGCCAGAAGGCAACTGGAGCCTCCTCTTTAGGGTGACTTTTGGCTTCGAAACAGTGACAAGTTAAAGAAACATACATAACAGTGTCCAGGCCAGGGGCCGTAAGCTTTGTGCCTGTGAACAGGACAAAGGAGGCATTTTTTAACTTACATTACTGACAACTGCAGCAAATAATGTCTCCTCAGAATACACAAGTGCCCTGCAGTGAGCAGTAGGTACAGTAACCTCTGCCAGTCAGTGACAACTGGAGCGTCCCTCTGCAGGATAACTTTTTTAAGCCCAAACGGTGACAAGTTAAAGAAACACTTGTGAGAGTGCCCTAATCCAGGTGGAAATAACCTACCATGGGGGATCAGAGAAAGGATAAAAGGAAAAAGAGGCATGGGAGATGAGACGGAGAACCCTTGAAAAAATGTCACAGTAGAAAAGCCTTCAACAAGCAGTTGCTGTACAATTCCACACATGTTGCACCAAGTACAAAATCCATCATCTACATCTCAGCACTCCAAGTCCCCCTTATAGACATGAAGCAGTTCCAAACATTGGATAAAACCTACCAACACAAAGAGCACAATAAAAAAGCCTGTATAAGATGGGAGGAATCTGTGGCACCTGCCCCTAAGAGAAGCAAGGGTACTAATGGAGCAGGTATATACTGCATTGAAAAACCCGAACACGCTGCAGGTACCACTCAAAGTGGAATTGAAAGAATGGCCACAGATGTTGAAAAAAATAAAATAATGTTAATGATGATTCGACAAACACTACTTGCAGTGCCAATGATGTTGATGATGATCATGAGAATGATAAACAGAAGGCTGAAAACAGCATTACAGTAACTACTGAGAATTGAAAAAAAATGCTGTTCATGATAGTTAATGTGAAAGTGAACCAGATTGTCGAGTCATTTCCAAATCCAAGTTGAGACCAATCCAGTTCCGGAGGAGACTCCACAGGAACAAGATGTTCCACCTCTCATGCCTGGCACAAAGACTAAGGGGCTACATCCGTGATGTGGAATTATTTTCATCTTGACTACAGTAATGAGCGCCATGCTGTACAGCATGGGTACTGTGTAAAAAGGTTGTCAGCAGAGGAAGGAAAGTTAACAATCTTGGCACATCAATTATGATGAGGCACTTACTCCAATCACATCCAAACCAGTGGACAAAGTTAAAGGCAGCAGGGGAAGGGGTAGAAGGCGAGGCAGAGGAGCAACATTCCCATATGATTGGTGACTCAGTCAGAGATCCTCAATCTCACAGAATTGGCTTATACATGTAACCCCTAGGTGGCACTATCCCAAGGGATAATACCCCTGCCTACGTGACTAAGCACAGGTTGAGGGGTCTGAGCTCGGTGAACGGGTGCCTCCACCCAGAGGAATGGTTCTGGGGTAGCATAATTGCTGTGGGTATAGTCCTCCAGGACACTATAACCCCCCACCAACCCTTCTAGTGGCCTAAACAGATGAGCAGATAAACAATCACATATATAATAGCAAAACTGAACCCACACTTGGTACACTTACCACCAAGGCTGGATCAACTGCAACGGCCCTGGAGACCCCCTGTAAAATAAGACCTGAAGTGTAACAGTTCAATAACAATGCAATATCCCCTCCACAAAGGTACACATTAGCCAGGTTAAATGAAGAAAGAACAAAATCCGATTTATTTTGGGGGACTGCACAGGGGTGGGGCAGTAAATCTAGTAGATAATTATTTGATCTGATTGATTCAGGCTGATATTACATGCACTAAGAGTCCCTCAGTCACAGTCACAGTCACACAGGCTAGCCTGAAGTGTTGCCCGGGGTAGGCCAGCATTGCAGCTGTTGTTGGGGCCCTTAGGAAAGAAAACAATTACCATGCACATCAACCCAGAATTTGTATTCCAGAGCTGGATGGCTCAGTTCGTTGTAATAAACTCAAATAATTAAATCAGATGACACACAATGATTGCAGCTTTGTTGCGGGGAGCTACCTTGTTTGGTACTCATGCTACCTAGACCAGGAAGCAGGACTGACGAGATGAAGACCTCTGGATGTTGTTCTGGCTTGCCAGGGGAAGCAGGGCCCACACGATGCACCATGGTGGTCGATGCTTGTTCGGTGGTGTTGAGCAGGGAGCCAAATCCCCAAGTGGGTCTTTCATCGGAAAAGTCTCTGCAGTGGGAGAGGCAGTCTAGGCCGAGATGGTAGGGCCCCGACCACAGCAGACAGTTTGGATTTAGTCCGTTTAAGTGCTGGAGCAGCTTCCAGCTAGCATAACACAAGAGAAGGTGGGGAACCAAATTGTGACCCACACAGCACATTCAACACACTTATAAGTAATACAGCTATCAGCCACAGACTGGATAAAGTCCGTTTGCAACACAATAGGGTTTGTGCACAAACCTTTTGTTCTGAGGCTCTCTTCTGTACCTCACAGGCCGATCGCTTCAGGAGCAAATCTTTGGTCCACACTCAGGTGAACTTCTCTCACTTTCAATTCAGAATTCAGGTCTCAATAAAGATTTTTATTTATTTATTTATTTATTTAGCTTTTGTTGACCGGGTAAGTGCACTAGACAAATCCTGCCTATTTTCAGGCACGACCCGGGGGAGGGGGATACAGATGAATGCCAACTGACTTTGAACCAGATTAAGCTGTTGGTGGTATTTTAAGTGATATTAAGATATTCGGATGTAGTCCGATTTTATTTGCAGAAGCTTCTTCACGCTAGAAGATGGTAGCAGGCAGGCCAGACACAGCCTTCCCGCTGAATCCCCATGCTACCATGCAGGAGCAGCTGCTCAAATGGCTTGAGCTGTTCACTCTCCAAACTCCAACTCTTGACTGACACACCGTTGCAGGCAGCTCTGGGTTTTCCCAGTGATCCAAAAGGTTTGGTTAGTTGATGAATCTGTCTGTCACAGAAAGAGTTCCCCTTCCAGGTCCATTTATGCGCCAAACATTAAAAACTACAATTTCTACAGAAATTCAATCCCACAAGATCTCTGGGGACAGTCTCCATTTTAGGTCCCCCGAGGTTCCGATTGGTCCAACTCTGGAATTCCAGAGCCAAATGGTGGCTCTAAGCAGAAAGTCCATACTGCAAAGGAAGGCATGTTAGACAAATTCCTATATTATTATTATTAAAGCAGATAAACAGCAAACAATTACAGATCCTAAAAGGACTCCCTCTGTGCATATAGTGATAGCAGAATGGAGCAGAAATACCACTCCCCAGGTGGGTCTCAAGCCTTAAACCACTTGGTGCCAACCCAGACTAATTATATCCTATGAGAAATAGATAGCTCTTAAAGAGACAGGCACGGAGGCTAATCAGGGCACTCACATGCATGCAATCAATACTGCAGACACATAACACCATCCCGGCAGTGGGCCTTGGGCAAGCCCAGGAAGACATTTTAGGAACCCCTATTTATAGGAGGATTACATGTAGATATTTTGTATATTCTCAGAAAAAAACAGAAGGTGAGGTATCATGGTCCAGCTCACACAGAAGTACCTTCTTCTCTTGTCTTGAGGTTCCTTCTAGCTCACCAAATCAGGCTGGATTATTCAAAAGACAGCTTTTACCCCTTCAGTTTCAAGTACCTCCATAGGACAAAAACAGTTAAGCATGAAAGAATCATTTGAAATATCTTCCAAATATGATGCAAGTCATTCAGTGATACAAAAGTTAACCAAGGGAATTGCAGCAATGATACCAGTGGATTTGTGACCTTTCTCATGTGTAGAGGCTGCCGGTTTTCAGCACCTGATGTGCACTGTAGTGCCCTGCTACCAGATACCATCTGTATTCTTTTTTCCCTAAAAAGCAATACCCAATACATACCATGAAATGTGTCAACAACATACTCATGCTTTAGTGCAGGCTTTTGTCCACAAAATACATATTACCACTGACATGTGGACACATAAACAAACTCCTGACTACATCACAGTGACTGCCCACTAAGTTTCTTTTGCACACTCCTCTGCCTTAGTCCCCAGCCCCACTTACAGGGGCAACATGTTGCAGCCTTTCAAAAACAGGTTGCCCTGTGTATCATTGCGTTTGAGAAAGACCGCCAAGGCTCAAATATATTAGATGAACTGAACAGATAATTTCAGGAATGGCTGACCCCTCAAGACCTGTCAGCTGGCTTTGTGGCTTCTGACAATGATTGTAACATTGTAAAGGCAGTGCAGCTTTGTGCATTCACACATGTCCCTTGTCTTGCTCATACCCTGAACTTGGTAGTGCATGAGTTTCTCAAGGAAGACCAAAATATACAGAGTATGCTTGTTCTTATCCGAACAGTCTGTGGTCATTTTAGTCTCACTGCAAAAGCTTGCAAGATTTGTGAGCCCTGCAAATGAAAATCTCCTTCACCATCAGCTAATACAAGAGGTCATTACATGGTAGAACTCAGCATTCTACATGCTAAAGAGATTTCTTGAACAGTATAAAGAAGTATACCAGTATACCATGGGGCATCAGATAGGAAAGAGGGATGTGGCTCTAAATTCAGCACAGTGATCACTCATGACAGTCCTGGGCCAGATACTATAGCCATTCGAGGAAGCCACAAGATGTCAGCTCAAACAGTGCCACTTTTAGTCAAATACTCCCACTTACGTGTGTACTGAGGAAGAAATTAGAAATACAGAGACAGAGGGATGTATTTTCAAAGGTTGGTGCCGTGCTTGCAGCAAGCCCTGCATGAAACTCTGTTATTGACACAGCTGTGCCAGTCCCAGTTGCTGCAACTGCTGCCTGATTTTCCCAGCTCAGAGGCAGCTGCAACAATTTTCCTGCTTTATGGCAGCTTGCACCAACTCTCAGGTGCAAGCTGCATGGCAGGGGTCCTGAACATTGACACATGTAAGGCCACAGAGAGAGATGGTCTAGCAGGTGTCAGAGTGATGCAAGGGATGGTAAGTCCCAATCGTTTGCCACAAGCTAGGTGCATCATAGCTTTGTGGCACCTAGAACTTTCAGCAATTCGAGCCAGCTGAAAATTCAGTCCCAAGTTTTCATTTGGGATCTTGAAGGGAGGGTGGGATGTCTGTATCTTTGATTTCTGCTGCAGCATCAGCTGCTGACCTTGTAGATCACTTATTTTTGACACTGGAAACGATTCCTAGAATTGAGAAGATGCAAAAGTCAGAACATTATATCCCAGTCACAATGCTGGACCCTCGGTTTAAGGCAGCAGTGCAATAACATTTGCTAAACTAATTGGCCCTATCTTTTTTCCCTTGAAAAGATTCCAGGTATCTTACAGTTTTATTTGGTAGTGCCATTTTCTAATTCCACCACAATTTGAGTATTTTATAAAGTTTCCATTGAGTTTTTTTTTCTCAAGAAAAAAATATGGCTGCCCCATTTTGCATAGAGATGTAGACCTGGTCAGGGTTAGGATCAATAAAAAAAAAGACTAATGGTGTACAGCATAGAAAGTACCTAGACAAGCACATTTGACAGGTTTGCTTCTATTTTTCTTAACTGTATCTGAAACTAGCTGTTATGAATAAACATTTTTCATTGCACTGCTGCTTTAAACGCAGCCTAGCATATTTCCTTCCACATGGTACATGCCTTAAATACAGAGACACTCTAATTTTGAAAGTTGTAGCTGAAATAGACCAATATGGAAAAGGATGAGGGATTTTCTTTCTCCTCGCCAAACCAGAGTAGAAAAAAGCATCACATCCCCTAGCACTACAGTAAGAACATCAAGACATGCCTCTCAAGCTGACGATGAGAAACAAGGTCATACTCTTGATAATTCTGAACAGGAAAATAATAACATGTCAGCAGACCCCAGCTCATCAAAAAAACTCGACTCCACACTAGGACACAATTTTGCCATTTGACTTAATCACAGCTATGGTAGATGATTACTTAGACAGCTACTGACACCTCAAATAAAACTTTAAAAAACATAATAATTGGGTACAATGATGCATGGATTCTGGTTATAGTTTATATATTTCTCCTCCCCATTGTTTATTACTAAGAACATTTGCATAAATGCATGATCTTCATCCGTTAGAGTTCCTTTAGAGTCAATCTGATCTATAGCTTACTCCCTATTTCAAGTCATAATCCTCTTTTATGACATCACAGTCTGTTGCCATGGGAGTAACTGGGATGTCACAAGCAGTGCATTATAAGATGAACTCTTCAGGAGTAAAGATCCTGTTTTTATACAGATGACCTCAGTAACAAATAATGAGGAGGAGGAATGCAGCACTAATGGGAAATACAAGCTGGACTGTGTCTAAATATTAGGTTTTGTTATGGTCCTGCTGCTGCAGCCAGTATGGGTGGCAGTGGTGCAGTATACTGCTGCCATAGAAACTATGAGACAGGCATAACAGGGACAACAACAAGGCTATGGGTGGGGGTCCTATCAGCAGAGGGAGTCGTGTACTGCTTCTGGACCTGTTGTTTTTGTTTCTGAGTGTACAGTGTATTTGTTTAGCTACAAAGTGGGCATGGTGGGGTATGTGGAGTTGGGTTTTCTGCTGTGCATTAATTGTGTCCTGTTTTCATTTAGTTCAATGTTTGTGGAATAAAGTGTGTTTATGCTTGTGCATACTCTGTTGTGGCTGTACTCCATTCCTGTTTTGTAGGAATGTTAAACTTGATAGCTTGTAGGAATAGAGAACCCCCCACCATGAATGGTGGGTTATTTTCCAAACACTAGAGTGGGGGTCCTGGTAGGGGCTGGTTTATATGACGTGTGTGGAAGAAGTTTATTCCCCCACACTGAACCTCAGGCTAGCCCTCCCATTATCTTTTTAGGCCACACCATGTTGTGCTGTGTGTCATATATATCTTTTTCTGTTTTCTATGACTGTGTTGTTTTTTGGTCCATCCATGATGGGGTTCTACACTTTTGCCATTTTTTGAATGTGAGTTCAGCCACACACCATGCACATTGCACTTAGTTATGCACATGGACTCAGTGGGACATGTATCTCCCCCATAGCCCTATACAAGTCATGCCCTTTAAACTAAGGAAAGTTGTAGCAATATACTTTGGTATTCCCCTTCGACTCCTTTTCAGTTTTGTGCCCCCAGGAGCTCTCTAGACATGATATCTCTGTATTTGTGTGGTTGCATGTCATCACAGTGAGATATGTTGTTGGCACACATGGCTGTTTGTCATGTTACTGTATGTCACTCTGGTAATTGCTTCCCCCAATTGTTTGTCCCAGCTGCACATGTCATTCTCATTCTTGGCTTTTGGCTGTGACTTTGGCCCCTGTTTTGCCTATTGCTTGCTGTGTAACGCATTGCATGCTATTTTGTATATTATTGTTGGTTTTATATGGTTGCTGTGTATTCTGCATGCTTTCTGCTAATGTTGTTCTGTACATCACAGGACTGTTTACTTTTTGCACACTGGTTAGCAGTGCTTTTGAATTCTGTATGTGGGCCATAATCTGTTGTACTGTATACTATAGTAGTAAGGAGAAATTAATTACTTATCTACAGTGACAGCAAAAGATGAATAGTGATATATCTGAAATCTATCACAGGAAAAAATAATTCCAATAGGATTTCACACAGCTATATATATATATATATATATATATATATATCACTGCATATCTCTGACTGCCACTGTAATGTAAATTTCAAGATATTTCCACAGCCATGCAAAATAAATGTGATGAATATACATTAAAATCCCCAAACCAGTTGTAATTATGCAAATATATATTTAAGATGACATTTTCAGAGAAAATCTTACACTGATATAAATTAACCATCGCTGCCGTGCAGAGAAGTTGGAATTTTTCCATCTGAATCTAATTGTGTTTGAAGAGTAGAACTAGGTCAACAGCAGCCTTCTCTTAGTGTTCTCTGCATGGTGAGGTATTGCTGTGTGCTCAAGCATGGTTAAGTGTCAGTTCTCACTTTTTTCCATTGAAAAGGAATGGAAATCAAGAAAATCAAGAATTTATAATAGACACACATTCACACCATCCAAATGTAGCATGGAGATACACTTTGGATATCACCTTATAAATTGGTAAGTGTTCGCACATCATACTTATTTCATCCCTGCTTGTGAAATGGGGGTTGAAGACATGATGCTGCTAGAGTCCCTTCCCACCTTAAATTACTATGTTAACAGTTTCTAGCACAGCTGGGACAGAGAAGAGGGCTTAAGAGTTACTCAAAGATAATAAGAGACGACCGTTGCTAGAAGTGTCACCATCCTAATTTGCACAAACAAATTATCTCTTCTGAGTGTAACAGCCTTTGGACCACAGAATTGATCATCTGCAGTCAAAAGGAGTAGTGGGTGTAACACTCAAAAATGCTGACTGATTAGCAGATACATGATTCTAATATGGTTACTGATGGTAGGAAATGTACCTTTAAATCCTAGTTCAACTAAGAGCATATATTCTCCCAAATCCTATGAAGAAAAGTGACTTTCATTTTGTACATTTCTATGCCTGAAGTCTCCATTCCAAAACTGATTTTCTCCGTAAATGACTGCTCTCCACAAAACCAAATGTTGTTATGATATCCAAGTCTTGGTTGTCTAGCAAAATTCCTGATAATTGGATATCTGTACCTGGATATCAAATCTCCATAAAGTACAGGGTTAAGCATGGTGGTAGACTGGTGATGTATGGGGTCTCTGGCACTAGTATCTGAGAGTTACCTGTGGTTATTGAACAGATGGATTCCCTGGTCATGGTTATGGAGATTACCTATGCAGTCACCAAACCCATGTATTTTGTGGGTTCTTCAGAGTACCAAAGGGTAGAAACATAGACCATGATGGCAGAAAAAGACCAGAGGTCCATCCTGTCTGTCCATATTCCCTATAATCCCTGAAACCTTCCTGGAACCTATTGTTTCTCAAGCATACTAACCCTCCATGTCCTATCCCCATTCTCCGCCCTGATCTTGTTGCCCTGGGTGACCACTGTTCCTTTCATTCTGTCCCCCACCTCCTTGAATCCCCTGACAGTGTTTGCACCCACCACCTCAACTGATAGACTGTTCCAAGGTTCCACCACCTTTTCCATAAATAAGTACTTCCTCACATCCCTCTTGAACCTCCCTAATGTTAATTTACATTCATGACCATGTGACCTTAAGTTGGTATTCAAGGTAAATTTATTATTATTTATTTATTTAGCTTTTGTTAACCAGGTAAGTACACTAGACAAGCAATTTGCCTATTTTAAGGTACGACCCGGGAGAGTACAGGAAATTACATACTTACACACTTGGGACAACATGGTACATAATTAAGAACAGGTCACACATCATGAGACTACAAGGTAAGATTACACATCACATAATTAGGAACAGGTTACACAACATGGGACTACAAGGTAAGATTACACATCCCATGATTAGGAACAGGTTACACGTCAAGACACTACAGGTAAGATTACACATCTTGCATCAAGTTTGGGGCAGTACAGAAATATTACATTTTAAGGGCCCGGCAGTTTTGTATGGGTGCAAGTGCTAAACATATGTCATGGGGGTTTTTGACATCCGCAGGCTGATGCACTTTTAAGATGGCTCCATAGGGAACAGCACAGGCTGCCCTGCGAGGGGGCAGCACGGACCTGGGTTGGGAAGGTATTCCAAGGTTTAGGGGCACATTCTGTGAAGTCCCTTTCACCCATCTTGGTCCTAGTCACAGGTACCTTGACTGTGGCAGACCCCTGAGACCTAAGGTGATATGACCCCCTCCATCGTCACATTACAGCCAGTCCCACAAAGTATCCTGGCATAACCCTCCCCCTCCTCCGAGGGGGAAGGCACCGGCTGGGGGATCACCAGCGCACTCTAATTAGGCTTCGGGGTGCTGCTGAGGTTGACAGGCAGCTCCCTGGAGAGCCTTCGGCAGCGGCGGAGTACAGCAGCCGTCATCTGGCAGACCTGGAGTTGTTTCCATTTTTCTGGGTCCCCATCGCGCCGCTCATGCAGTGCCCCAAGTCTCCACTAGAGGCCGCTGCTGAGTGATGCCTCCCTCGGTGCCACCCCAGGAGAGGAGAGCAGTCCTCTGGACACTCAGTCTTTTCCTCCCCCAGCCAACCCCTGGAATCCCGAGTCTGTTCCTGAACTTAGTGTGGTCAAGGTAAGGCACCAGCACCGCAACCCTCTGCACCACCGGGCTGGCGTATTGTGCTTTTAAGCATTTAGATGCTCTGACTTCATGCTGCATATATTGAGGGAATAATTTGGAGTACTTTAGATTTGATTCCCAACACAGACAATGCCTGGAGATTCTTCATGGAAGAATTTCTGTTTGTCTGTAAAGAACATGTTACACTTCGCATTGAGAGTTAAGCAGAGTGATGCCACATAGGTCACCTCATCTTTATTTAAAACTCACAAAATGTAGGGTAGAGCCTGATAATCTGCAAAAAGGTTCTGTGCAGGCTTGCAATGAATAAAGAGCATTAAGAAACAAATATGCTAAGGAGATCAGAGAGACCAAATCTAAATGTCTGTTAAAGGAAATTGAGGACAGCCATGTTACCAATCCCCAAAATGTCTCAAAAATGCTAAAAAAGACTGGACAGCAACAACAACAATATGGAGCTTCCATCCTCCTTTCTGAGTGACAATGCAGTTTTAGTGGAAGCTGCCCAGATTGCAGATGCATTCAGTGGCTAGTTTGTCACTGTCCAAAACAGCATTTCTGTCCCTAGGGATGCTAATTCCCTCTATTGAGCTCATCAACTTTCAGCTAAATAGGTGACTGTACCCTGCTGACTGAATTTAAATTATTGAATAGCTATGAGGTGGCCAACAAACTGCTGGCACTTGATGCCAGTAAGACAGCTAGTCTTGATGACATACAAACTTGTCTTTTGAGGTACGCAGCACCCTTAGTCTGTCATCCATTGACAAAAGTCTTTAACTTATCCTTACAACAGAAAGCATTTCCTTGAGTGTGGAAGGATGCATTGACAGTCCCTGTATACAAAACTGGTAAAGAGGAACTTCTGAGTAACCATGGACCAGTCTCGTTGCTGCTGGTGGGTTGAAGGTCCTGGAGAGATTAATAGCTAAACAACTGAATTTTCACAAACAGAACCATAACATATTGACCCATAACCAATCTGGATTTTGAAAACATAATAATTTTACAACTATTAAAAAAGTTGCTAATACCATACACATGGCACTGGAAAGTGGCCAAAGTGTGAGTACCATCTTCATAGATCTATTCAGGGCCTTCAACACCATCACCCTTAAGATCATGCTGAGTATGTTACAGAATGTGGGGGCTCAGGTGGGTACCAGCTTTAGGTTGATTTGATAGCTATCTATTAAAATGGAGAAAGTTAGATGAAGTGTGTGTCTCCAGACTGGCCTGGAGGCATGTAGACATGGGGTGCTACAGCGGTCTTTTGAGGCCTCTGCTGTACAAATGATATGATAACATATAGAAACATAGAATTTGTCAGCAGAAAACAACTGATTGTTCCACCCAGTCTGTCCAGATGATCCCTGACTAATCTTTCTCCACAGACCCTAACTAGTCTCTAGTGACTCTTCCTCCTGCCCCCTGCCTATTTAGTAATATTCCCCTATGTACATCTCATATATGCTTGAAAACCCCTGCTGTTTTTGCCTCCACCACTTCTGCTGGTAATCTGTTCCGGGTGTCTTCCACTCTTTTAGTGAAGTAGTATTTCTCAAATCCCACCTTTGTGCACGATATGCAAACTTCTGATGGAATATGGTTGCGGAAGTATGCAGATGATACTAAGTTGGGGCAATAGATAATGATGGAAGGGCCATAGATGTACTTAAAAATCAACTGAAAGAACTTGAGCTGTGGGCAGGGAAGCGAAAGCTAAATTTTAATACGGATAAGTGTAGGGTCACGCACTTCAGTGTTAACAATCCTATGGCTCAGTATAGTTTAAATGACAAGGCCATCATCAATTCAAACATTTGAAAAGGATTTAGGGGTTTTGATAACAGACAAGTTAAATTTTGAACAACACAATAGGGAGAGAGAGAGAATAAATCTAACAGATTAGTGGGAAATATATTGCATAACATAAAGAGTAGAAGCAGTAAAGTGTTGATATCACTCTACAGGACTCTGGTAAGACCAGTCCTGGAAGGTTCTCCATTTTCTACCCCTCAGAGTAAAGGTTGTAATAAACTAGTAGAAAAATGTGCAAAGATGGTTCATCAAGAAGGTTAAGTCTATTAAAGATAAGAACTATAAAGAGAGATTGGGTAGTCTGGGTTTGTTCTCTATGGAATACAGAAAGGCAAGAGGGGATCTCTGTTTTGTCTATAAGGCATATCAGGATGAACTACTCTGGAAATTATCAGGTCTAATAAAAAACAGCCGTGTGAGAGAGAAACTAGAACTCATGGTTTCCAGTTGAAAGGGGAGATGTAGAAGACAACAAAAAGAGGCTTCTGGTTTAGCCAGAAAGTGGTGGATTCATGGAATGCACTCCCAGCAGAAGTTGTGAAGGTACCTAGTTTGACATCCTTTAAAAGTAGATTGGACAACTGTATGGACATTAAAACAAGAGATATATTCCACTAAAATGTGGCAAGTATAATATGGCTTATGGCCGCTTGACTTGTAACAACCTATGATCCAATATTCCTTCTTAAACTCCCCCCCCCAGCTTTATCACATGCCCTTTAGTACTGGTGTTCTTTCTTATTTGAAAGAGACTCCCCTCCTGCATCCTGTTCACCCTTGTGAGGTACTTGTAGGTCTTTATCATATCCCCTCTCACTCTCCTCTCTTCCAGGGTGCTTCCAGGATGTACATGTTGAGATCCCTCAGTGTCTTCTTGTAGGGCTTTTGATTCCACCCCTGCACCATTTTAGTTGCCCTCATCTGGACTGCCTCCACCTTATCTATATCCTTTCTGAGGTGTGACCTCTCGAACTGGACACAGTCCTTCAGGTGGGGTCTCATCAGCGAGAGATATACTGACAACACCACCTCCCTCCTCCTACTGGAAATTCCTCTCCTTATGCATCCCAACATCCCAGTGGCCCTACCCACTGCTTTGCCACACTGCCCTGCCACTTTGAGGTCATCATATATGATAATCCCCCTCCTTCCTATATGCAACTCCTGGATTCCTATACCCTAGATGCATAAGTTTACACTTTTTGGCATTGAACCCCCACTGCCTTGCTCCTGACCACACCTTGAGTTTCCCAAGATCCCTACACATTCTTTCCACTGCCTCCTGAGTGGCCACCCTATTTCAGATTTTGATGTCATCTGTAAAAAGCCATACCTTCTCTTCCAGTTTTTCTGCAATGTCACTTATGAAGACATTGAGGAGAACTGGTCCCAGTACTAAGTCCTGCAGTACCCTGCTGTTCACTCCCCCATCATTTAAGTGAGTGTTGTTAACTCCCAACCTCTGTCTCCTGTACATTAATCAGTTTCTAATCCAATTCACTACTTTGGATATCACCCTCAGGCTGCTCATTCTTTATGAGTCTCCTGTATGGCACAGTGTCAAAAACCTTGCTAAAGTCCAGCTAGGCATTATCTACTGCCCTCCCCTGATCTAGTTCCCTGGTCACCCAGTCAAAGAAGTCAATCAAATGTGTCTGGCTTGACTGCCCCCATGAATCCATGATGCCTCTGGTCTTGCAGTTGATTGGAGTCAAGATACTCTGCCAACCTTTCCTTTAATAGGGTTTCCATTAATTTCTCCATCACTGAGGTGTGACTGACCAGCCTATATTTTCCAGCCTCCTCACTGCTGCCACTCTCATGTAGAGGAATCACATCTGTTCTCCTACAGTTCTCTGAAACCCTGCCTGTTTCCAGAGAGCTGTTTAATAAAGCTATCAGTGAGGCAGTTATCACTTCCTTGAGTTCCTTTAGTACCCTCAGATGTATCCCATCCAGTCCCACAGCCATGTCCACCTCTAGAGCTACAAATCCCTTCAGGACCCTTTCCTCTGAAAATGGAATTGTGTCCACCTCCCCCTTTTGTTCCTGCTGCTTCCTGGGAGTCCATTCCCCCTTCCCCACAGTGAAGACTGACCAGATGTGTCTGTTAAAAAAGTCTTATCCTCTTTAGCTGTTCCCTTGGCTATGTCTTCCTCTGTCTCTGTCTTTGCTTCCCTCACTTAATTCTCTACTCTGCTTCCCTTTGTTTTACTTGTCATACCTCCCTGTCATCCTCCCTCTGTTTTTTTTTTTATAAATTTATTTAAAATTTTGGTAACTGGGAAAGCCACACTAAGCCAATGCTCATTTCCAGGTGCAACCTGGGGGTGGGTGGAATGGGAATACAGACATAAAAAAAATTACAAATATACAAAATACAAAGCACATGGGCAGTCCAAATGAGGAGATGGAGTGAGAAGTCCCACATTAATTAACAGCTGTAAGGCATCTTGCATTGAATAAAATGAACAGAGCATTTTAGTTGGATGGATAGGATTAAAATGTAAGAGTTGTTCTATGTATTTGCTGATAGAAAATCTTGTCACTGTGAGGGAGTTTCTTTGTGATAAATGTAAAACTTAAGATGAACTAAAAGCAGAACTCAGTAAGTTCTACATCAAGCTAGAATTGCTAGAAAGATCCCAAGAAGAAATGGTCAATACAATTAAAGCAATAAACAAAAACAACATAAATTGTCAGGGTAATACTACTGAGGACCCACTTGATTTAAATACTAAAAGAAAGTGAGATGGTGATAAGGAAACAGTGGAAGATGACTGATGTTTAGGTTTGTCAGTCAAAAGAAAAAAACATGGAATAGATACATTAGAGCCCCCGGTAGTTCTGGAGACTAGAAACCAATACTCATTACTCAGTGAAGATGAAAGTGTAGACGTACAGAATAAGAACACAATATGGTGCTACTCCTATCAATATGGAAAGAACTGAAAATGTACAGCCTCCAGCCCCAGAAAATGTACAGCCTCCAGCCTCAGAAAATGTACAGCCTCCAGCCCCAGAAAATGTACAGCCTCCAGCCTCAGAAAATGTACAGCCTCCAGCCCCAGAAAACGTACAGCCTCCAGCCCCAGAAAATGTAAGCACCCATTGTACACAGCAGGTACTATTAGGTGGTGAGTCCAATAATATGGAAAGAGTTGAAAAAGCACAGTAAGCACAACCCTCTGTGCCAGAAAAGACAAGCCATCGTAAACCATTACAGGTTCAAGTAACTGGTGACTCAGTCCTAAGATACACTGATGTGATCATTTGTAAGGAGGACAGGGCCAACACTCATGTTACCTGTCTGGCAGATGCACATTTAAAATATGTATGACTTGGCTTGACCAAATTGATTAAAAACCAAGAACCACCACCAGTTGTAGTCATTCACACAGTATAAATGATTTGAGTAAATCCACAGAGTATCAAATAGTACAAGAAATAACTGTCATGGGCAACTTTTTAAAGTCTTCGAAATGCAAGGTGATTCTATCCAAAATTCTGCCACCTAATAAAGCTGACATGAGATTAAAAGCACAGATTACAAGACACAACAAATGGCTAAAATCTTTCATGGTGAACTAAGGATTTAAGTTTATTAGGCATTGGCATTCATTTAATAATCAAAAAGATCTGTGTAGAAGAGATGGACTACACTTGAACATAAGAACGACTATGGTTTTGGACAATAGAATTTCTACAGCCATCAAACACAATTTTAACTGATGAAGGGGGGAGGGAGGGTTCTATTAACAAATAACCCTGTGGTGCAAAACCCTAGTAATAGCCATCAGTTTCCAACTCTCCATAAAACACAACAACCATACAGGCCATATAAATCAAATCTAAATATTTTATCACTAAATACAAGAACTCTGATAAGAAAATGGATTTATTATTGGCAGAATACATTGAAAATCAATATAATATTATCTCAATCACTGAAACTTGGTGTCAAGCTACAAATGACTGGGGCAACAGATGGATAGCTTTGAGCAACATAAATTAAATTGTAAGCATAAAAGGGAGCTGGCGTTGCTATATATGTAAATAGGTTATTAAAAAGTAGACTTACTGCAACAACCAAAACTGACGACGATATAAGTAAGTATTAAGCCACAAGAAAGGAGACGTCTACTAGGGAATTAATTCATCATTTGGGGGGGGGGTTGGAGCACGAGGCCACAGGCCGAGTGCCCCAACCACCCAACCATGCATTAATTCCCTAGTAGAAACCTCCTTCCAAGTGGCTTAATGTGCTTGTAACATGGCAAGCATTTCCAGAAATAAGCAGATTTATTATTTGTAACATTTACTTGTAATGCAAAAAAGACACACACACAGATATTATATTTCTTATCTTTAACAATGTATTAATAGTACCCATTCTGCTGAATGTAGCCTGTCTTACATTTATTGTGGGTGTAGGGAGGCATTACTTTACAACATTTTGATTTAAGTGCACAGTGTTATTACTGCCAAATATACTTTTATAATTTCTATTATTATGGTTCTTTTTCTCCTAACTTACTGTCTGGATCAGTGCTACATACTTCACTTTTCATCTGTGTGTATTACAACGTATGGGTTGCACTGCATTATGGGATCATGCTAGGATACATTGTCATGGTTTGTTCCTGCGGTTCCTTTGGCAGGCCAACAGATGGTTGTGATTGCTGATAATTGTAATATCGTGAGTAGAAACTGAATGATTTTTAACCTGTAATTCTGTGCATATTAGCTTTACATTTACTAATATGGTACTTTTTCTCCTAATTTACTGTTAGGATTGGTGCTACATACTTTATTTTTCATCTGCATGTATTACAAGATGTGGGCTACACTGCATGATGGGGCCATGCTAGGTTAGATCATGTTTTGCTCCTGCAGTTCCTTTGTCAGACCAACACATGGCTGTGAAACAATGCTAGCAACACAACACTGTTTTAAAGCCATCTGTTGGACTGCCATGGGAACTGCACTTGAACAAAGAATTTAGAAGAGGAATAGGGCATTACTAGGGAATTAATGCATGGTTGATCTTTGGTCACCTGTTGTTGTTCCTCCAATGAAAAGTGCTAATTTAACTCTAACATTTATTGCCATGTTACAGATGTTAAAAACATTTGGAGATTGAAGTTGAAGGGAAATCAAGGCCAGTCATTATAGGAACATGCTATAGGTCACCAGACTCTGACCCTAATTACAATACCAAGCTTTTTCATGAATTTCAGGAAATGTGTTCTACTAATAAAGATTTTATAGCACTTGGTGATTTTAACATCTCAGCTATTAACTAGGAAACTAAATGGCAGATAGTATTATAGGGGCAGAATTACTGGATGTAATGAATGAATGTGAGCTTGAGCAACTACAGTAGTATTTGAACATACAAGAAAAAATAATATTCTTGATTTAGTGCTAACAAATATCAAAAATAGGGCAATACAATGCAGTGTGCAAGAGCCATTGGGTAACAGTGATCATTGCAAGATCCAGGTGAACATAAACAATTTGTTAATGTATCGGGTAGTTTAGGTTACCCTGATTTTAGGAGGGTAAGTTTTAGAGCCACGGAGAAAGAGCTAATATCCTGGAACTGGAAAAGGCTATTTTCTAATAAATTTGCACAGGCAAAGTGGTCTGTTCTTATGAATAAATTACTGGAGTTACAGGAGAAATGGGTACCCAATAAGTCAAACCAAAAAATAGCAAGATTGAAACAAAATGGTTAACAGTTGATATTAAAAGGAAAATAAAAAAAAACCCATCATATCAAGCATGTAAAGCAGACCCTGCAAAATAAAATGTGAAGAATAAAAAAAAAAAAAATAAATAATTTTGCAGGTCTGCTATCAAAAAAAAGTAAACACAAGTGTGAATCTTCTTTTGCAAATAATAAACTAAATTCAAAGATATTTTTTGGTTATATAAATTGCCTAAAGGGCAGAAAAACAGCAACAGTTCCACTAGAGGTAAATGGCACTATAACTGGCAAACCAGAGGATTTGGCATCCAAATTCAATAAATTCTTTGCAGCATCACTGAATACGCCAGTGACACATAACAGTACAGAGATATCTGAGCATAACGTCAGTACTAATGCTAACTTAAATCTGGTTACTGTATTGTTCTCACCAGATAAGATGAAGAAATAATTGCTTATGATAGATACCTGGAAGTCACCAGGAGCAGATAACATCCGTCTCATACTTATTAAAAATCTAGCTAGCATGATTTTTGAGCCAGTTAGTAAACTATACTTTGCATCACTATCTACTAGTGTGATATCTAAGGATCTGAAGAAAGGGGTAGTCACCCCAATATTTAAGAACGGATCTAGGCAGAATATTAATAGTTACAGACCGATTAGCCTGACTTCCATTTTTGGTAAAACCATGGAAAATTGTAAAAAAAACATATACTGCAGAAGATCATATTAATAGTCATGGCCTGTACATCAACACAATATGGTTTTACAAAGAGTTGTTCATATGTTACTAATCTTATTTCATTTTCTGGACCACTAAGTAACCTTTTAGATCACAATGTACCCTGCAACATGATTTCTCTTGATTTGAGTAAGGCATTCAATACAGTGCCACATCATAGAATCACAGAAGCTTGACTGCAGAAAAGGACCATACTGGCCCAACTACCCTTTTTTTCCCCCTACACGTCCCCCTCCCTGCCAGCCCCCACCTTCCCCCAATACTCAGCCCCATATGCTTGTCCCATGCCCTCTTGAATTCCTTCACTGATTTAGCTCCTACCACTTCATCTGGTAGTTTGTTCCAGGACTCCACCACCCTCTCCTCAAAGAAACACCCTCTCACATTGCCCCGTATCTTTTTTCCTAGCAGTCTGAGACTGTGCCCTCTAGTTCTGACCTCCTCCTTCTTCCTCTTAAGTAAACCCTCTTCTCCCACTTTATTGAGCCTCTTTACATATTTAAAAGTTTCAATCATGTCTCCCCTCTCCCTCCTTGTCTCCAGCATGTACAGATCCATCTCCTTACACCTCTGCTTATATGACTTTCCCTGCATACCCTGCACCATCTTGGTTGCCCTTCTCTGAACACTCTCCAATGCATCTATATCCTTGCGGAGATGTGGCCTCCAGAACTGAACCCCATACTCCAGGTGCGGCCTCACCGTGGCTTTGTAAAGGGACATTATTACCTCCCTCCTTCTGCTAGTAATGCCCCTGTCTATGCATACCAACATTCCATTGGCCTTTCCCACCACCCAGCTAGAAATGCTTCCTACCTTAAGGTTCAACAAGACTGTTATCCCCAGATCCCTCTCCTGTTCTGTTACTTTGATTTCCTCCCCGCCTAGGGTATACCCTGTTCTTCTGTTCCCACTCCCAAGTGCATCACAGTGCACTTCTTGTCTTTAAATTTCAGTTGCTACATCCCAGACCATTTTTTGAGTGTCTTTAAGTCCTCTCTCATGTCCTCCACCCCCCCCGGGTGTCCATCCTATTGCATATTTTCATATCATTAGCAAATAGGCACACCCTCCCACTCAAACCCTCTGCAATATCACTGATGTAGATGTTGAAGAGAAGCAGACCCAAAACTGACCCCTGAGGCACTCCACTCTTCATCCTCACTGTCCCAGAGTGCACCCCATTTAGCACGACCCTGTGAGTTCTTCCTGCCAGCCAGGCCTCCACCCAGCTTGTTATTTTCCCACCCAACCCCAGGCTTTCCATCTTGCTAACCAGCCTCCTATGGGGCACTCTGTTGAAGGCCTTACTGAAGTCCAGATAGGCCACATCCATCATCCCCCCCCCCAGGTCAATCACCTGAGTCACCCAATCAAAGAATTGAATTAGGTTTGTCTGGCAAGAGTTTCCCTTCATGAAGCCATGCTGTCTGCTGTCCTGCAAGACACTCTCCTCCAGGTAATCCACCACGCTCTACTTGATTAATGGCTCCATTACCTTCCCCACCACTGACATGAGGCTGACAGGTCAGTAGTTCCCCTCAACCTCTTTACTACCTACCTTGTATAAAGGCACTATGTCTGCCCTCTTCCAGTCCTCCGGCACTCTCCTCATATCCAGGGACAAGTTGAAGAGCCTTGTCAAGGGTGTGGCCAACTCTTCCTTTAATTCCCTGATCACCCTGGGGTGTAACCCGTTAGGCCCCATTGCCTTGTCCATCCTCAATCTATCTAGCTCTGCTCTAACCCTATCCACAGTGAATGGGCTCAGATCCATCCATTTGCCCTCCTTCCCCTTAGACTTTAGTTCAGGTCCCCTACCGCCCTCCTCCTCCATTTATACCGAGTTAAAGTACTTATTTAATAACTCTGCTTTTTCACAGCCCCCTTCCAATTTTATTCTTCCCTCCCCCCCAGTCTGGTAATCCCCTGCCTTGCTCTTCTCCTCTCCCTCACATATCTGAAAAAGGTTTTATCCCTCCTTTTGACTCTTTTTGCTATTTTCTACTCAGTATCTGCTTTTGCCCTTCTGATCTTCTTTTCTGCCAGACTCCCCTTTTTTATCCTATACTCATCCTTATTTTCCTCGCTGAGTGTCTTCTTAAATTTTCTAAAAGCTCTCCTCCTTTCCCTGATTGCCTCCACAACCTCCTTTGTAAACCAAAGTGGTCTCCTCCTCCTCCTCTTCTTGCTCTTCCTAACCTTTTTTGTTCACATTTCTGCAGCTCGCAGTACCCCTTCCTTGATGGCTCCCATAGCTCCTCCACTGCCCATATATTCTCCGTACCCTCCATTGTCTCCCTTACTATCCTTCTTATCTTGTCAAATTCCATGTGTCTGAAGTCCATGACTGTAGTACTGGTTTTACTTGTCTCCCTCCCTGCCCTTACCCTGAACCTTACTCTGCTGTGGTCGCTGATGCCCAAGACTTCTCTCACCTGCACCTCCTCCACACTCTCCCCATTTGCCAGGACCACATCCAGCAGGTTGTTGCCTCTTGTCGGTTCCCTGACTAGTTGTTGAAGGAATACCCCCTGCAGCACAGCTAGTATCTCCCTGCTCCTTGACGATGCTGCATCTGGGATTTCCCAGTCTACATCTGGGAGGTTTAGGTCATCTACCAGAAGTAGTTCTCCTTTTAGGGCCAGCCTTGTGACTGCCTGAATTAACTGTTGATTGCCCTCATCCCCTTGCATAGGTGGCCTGTGAACCACCCCCAGTGGCAAGGATTCTCCCATCCTCCTGCCTAGTGTTACCCGCAGTAGCTCAGTCTTCCAGTCCTTCTCTTGTCCTTCAGTTACGCTTATGCCTTCCCTAATCTATAAACACCTCCCTTCCCCCTCCTTCTTACCCTCCCTATCCCTTGCTATCAGTCTGTAACCTGGCATGGTCATTTCCCAGGTGTACAGCTCTGTCCACCAGGTTTCAGTTACAGCTACTATATCTAGTCCTTCATCGCCCATGATGGCCTCCAATTCCACCATCTTATTTGCTAGCTCCTGGCATTGGCTGCTAAGCCCTTCCACCAGGTTCTTTCTCCATCCCCCTTTCACTATTCTCCCTCAAACCCAGTATTTTAGCACTGTCCTGGGGGGGAGGCTGGTAGCCCTCATTTCTCCTGCCTTGTGGTGTGAATCCCCCCCCCCATCTAGTTTAAATTGTAGGTTTCTTCTATGAACTCTCCTAATTTGCTTTTTTTATTACTATTTATTTGAAAAGTACTGAGGTTGGTGGTGCAAAAATCAGCAATAACTTTCATATACATATATGCTTACATACACAATCAGCCACTAGTTCAGACTCAAACATGACTACATAAAAATGCAATAATATTATAAATGGGTAATAGAAGAGATTAAGACCTAATATTATGAGTGGTAAATAGATAATGTGTTGAACATCATATTAAATTCCTTTTATCTTATCTGTAAAAGGTTGCCAGATTTCTTGATATTTATGGATTTGTTTGACATTACCATAATGTATACACTCAAGGGCATGTACTTCCAATAATGTATTAAGCCAAGTAAAAAAATGAAGTGGGGTCGCATCTCTCAATTTATCCAGAATTAATTTGAATGCCGCAACCATACATATATTTATTAAGCATTGTTTAGAGGTGTATATGCCTTCAGCTTTTAATTCTGTCCGGAGTAGCATCCAGAAAGGATCTTTGCTCAAGGGGCATTGTATTGCTTTAGATATAAAGGATACAATTGCCTCCCACCATTGATCAAATTTCTGGCAACTTATAAACATGTGTTCTAAATGATCAATCTGGGTAGAGTATCTCGGGCAGTTGGGCGACATAGTAGAGTTTATTTTATTCAGATAGTGTGGGGTGTAATAAATTCTATAGATAATATTGAACAGAATTTGCTATGACCTAAGTGATTTAAGTCCCCATGATTTCATATTAATAATTTTCTTCCACATGTTTGGGGGATACAAACATCTAATTTCTGAGCCCACTTAACTCTTAAATCATTGACGTGAGTGCTTTGCTTTGGAATGATAGTCTTATGAATTTGTGAGATCAGCTTAACATGGCATGATTGTGTCAAAACATTTTCCAACTTCACTAATTTGTTATTTATTGCTTTACAATTTCTATTTATGAAATCCCGCACCTGCAAATAACAGTAAAATTAAGAGTTGGATATGTTGTATAGCTCCTTCAAATGAGCAAAATCCACTATAACTCCTTGACTATAGAATTGCCCAACTTCCATGAGGCCCTGATTATATCAGGTTTTAAATGGAATGACCTGAATGGATGGTGGAAAGTATCTGTTCAAATATAATGGGGTGTAGCTTGAAAAATATGGGTTAAACGTCCAAGGTGGAAAGATCTTATACCAAATATGCAAAGTAGTCTTGGTGCAGAGTGTAAGTTTAGAGAGCCCTGCTTTTAATGGGCCAATATATAATAAATGCCGAAGATGTTTCATTGGAGAAAATTTTGATTCTATGGCATATGATGTCTCAGCCAATTCATCCTTATACCATGAAGCAATAATACTAAGATTGGTTGCATAATAGTAGTATTTAAACTGGGGTAATGCTAACCCAGCTTCTGAAAGGGGTGCGCTTCGTTTCTCCAATTTAAACCTGGGTTTCTTCCCATTCCATAAACATTTTTTAATAATCAGATCAATATTTTTTTTAATTTTTCTCAAAATAATAAGTAGAGTCTGAAAAAAACCCATACATTTTGGAAGTACAGCCTAATTTGCTTTTAAGTACTGCCGCATCCTCCCTATTCAGGTGCAGTCTGTCTGGAGCAAATAGGCTCTCATCCCCCCATGTGGATCCCCAGACCCCTACTAACCCATACCCCATCTGCTCACACCACCCCACCAGCCACTCATTGAACTCCTTAATCCTCAGCTTCCTATCAGTACTTGCCTTTGGTACTGGCAACACCTCAGAGAAAGCCACTGATTTAAACACTAGACTGTTACATTATCTAGTAAGTGCTCTAAATCTTGCTTGCACCTCCAACAGGCTATTTCCCACCAGGTCATTTGTTCTCAGGTAGAACAGCAAGTGTGTTTTCTCATACTGCTGTTTCCCCCTTGAGAGGATATAGTGAATGACCTCTGCTGCCATCATGCCTGGCAGACACACAACCCATACTGCACTACTCTTGCCCCCCCACTCCCATCTAATTCCTTTTATTATGGAGTCCCCAACAATTAGGACCCTGTTCTCCATCACCTTCTGTTTACATTTCCCTTCTATCCTTCTCCCAACCCATTCCGTTTCATTTCCCACCCTATTCTCACTATCCTCTTTGCCCATTTCATCTCTCAGTGTACTGTCTTCTCCATGCACTCCCCTAGCTCCATGCCCCCAGCAGGCATTTACTGCTAGGCCATCCTCCTCTGCCCCGCCATCCATGAGCTTTTTCCTTGCCCTTTGATCTGCCCCTAGCTGTGCCCTGCTTGAATTCCTTGGAGACCTTTCCCTTTCCCAGCCCCATCTAGCCCTAGCCCTTTTGAACCTGAGCACCCTGTCTCCAACCTTTAGGATTTGCCCTTTCTGGGGTGTGTTCATCCATGCACCCCTATTCCTATGTTTACTACGCTCCTTGTTATTTCCCCAAAGGTTGTCCCCCTTTTCCAATTTTTCTTTGCCTTCCTTCATGCTTGCTTCTCCTATGTCCCATGGATACTCCTCAACTCCACTTTCCTGATTTTTTCCCCCATTTAGTGCCCCTAGTGGAGCATATCTGTTTTTCTGCTCCAAGTCCACTGCCTGTAACCCCCTGAATGAGGCTCCACCCCTTGTGTCCTCCTCCCTTGCTCTCTGTGCAGGCTTTGGACCTTTATACTTAACCTCCTGTCATTCCCTCTGGTTTCCCTTGTGTCTCTTGTCACCTCTATCTGGGATTCCTGTAGACCCACTAGAGCCATCCCCACACCTCCCTCTCTGCTTCGATACTCCCTTGTTTTCCTCCAGTCCCCATCCCATCTTGCCCTGTCTATTTCTGTGTTTGCTCCTTGTCCCCTTATAGCTCCCTCTTTAACCATTCCTTGTCCCCCCCACAGCTCCCCCTCTAATCGCTATTGCTCCCTCAGTGGAGCCCCTCCTGTCCTCCATACTGCTCTTCTCCCTTTCCCAGTTTAGCATCCATCTCAGCCATCTCACCTCCTCCCTCAGCTGTACAAGCTGCCTACATACTATGCAACCCCCCCACTTTCCAAACTATATCCAGTACCATGGCCGACCCACAAACAGTGTACCCCACCATCCTCCCAAAAATGCCCCCAACCATCATTGCCTGGGGACCATGCCTCAGACCTGTTCCCACCCTGCTCCATTGACCCCTCCAATTTGTACGCCCTTCCATTTTCCCTGTGGCTTATTGCAAGCTTTAGTTTTCAGACGCTAGTGTGAAAATTCCCCCTGCTCGAAATATCAGTATCCAGGTACTACGTGAGGTGGGCGCCTGAATGAAGGTGCCATCTGAAACGGTGATGTGATGTGGGCAAAAGCCCAAATGGCGAGGGAGGAGGGGCATCCCGGATGTGGTGGGTGGGCGACCATAGTGACAGGATGTCGCCATGGCACTGCTGTGAGTGGGAGGAGCATAGCAAGCGTGGGCCTGGGAGGGGGCGGAGGGGAAGTAGGGGTGGCACTTTGGTCAGCTGCTGAGCTGTGCTGTGGCATCAGGGGTTGGCCTCTGCTTGCAGTGCATGGTGTTCAGGTCTTGGTCCAGGTGCTGCTGTGGTTTTGTTGCACCCGGCCCAAAACTTGTATTTTTTTTTTGCTTTCACCCCCCCAACATGCACTCCCCCTGGAGCTGAGAATCCTTAAGTAGGGGGGTGTGTGAGGGCAAAGCCCCCCAAGTGGGGAGGGTGTGGGGAGGGGCAAAGCAAATGTATTAAGTCCCCAGTGCTGTTCTTCCATGTGCCGAGGATGTCAGGATGGTGAAATTGTTTTCACCGCCCTGACGTCGTGATAACGTGAGTCGCTGTTCAGCGCTAGCCATTATCACATAGAACCAGTATCCAGCTCATGTGGTTTTAGATTCCAGACCTTGAAACTCCTGTGGCTAGGATTTCAGGCCCGAAGCAACTTCTGAGTTCTATGTACTGCAGAGTCAAATAAACAGTATCCTAAAAACACAGTGCTTTGAGCTTTTTAGATCCCAGACCCAGAGATACCCTTATAATAAGTGCCTTAAAAACACAGTACTTAAGCTTTAGATTTCAGAAATTTCCATGATTTTCCCTTGGTTTCGCAGAACCATCTATAACCATAGAAGCCCCATAAATGTCACAGGACCTTAATGATTATGAGCACCAAAGAAGTCCCAGTTATACCACAGTACCCCAGTTCTGCTCAAAGAATGCCACAGTACCTTAGTTCTGAAGTTTTGAGCAGTCCCAAAAATATGCTACAGTACCTTAGCACAGAAGAAATTTAGCCCTGGAAAGAAAAATATTCCACAGTACCTTTGCACTGAAGACATTTAGCTCTGGAAGGAATCCAAAGTGTCACAGCTCCTTTGCAGATGTTTCTGAGCCACCTGCTAGCAACAGAGATGCCGCTTTCCCAGTGCCCTTGTCTGCCCCCTTTTTGTTTCTTTCCTTCTTATTTCCTGTTTACTTTACAGCTCTGTACAGTCAATAGTCATTAGTGGTATAATGTATCAAGATTTACATCCGTGTGTGGCTGTGTTGTGTACTAAAATATGATGGCTAACAGTATGTGTATGAAGTTAGCTGGTACTGTATGATGTCACAGGCTACGATAAACTAATATTAAAATTAAATAATCTGAAAATAGATCGATATGTGATTCATTGGATAAGTGATTGGCTGGAGGGAAGAAGTCAAAGGGTATGGATCAATGGCTATATATCTGACTGCAGAAGTGACTAGTGGTGTCCCCCTGGGCTCGGTGTTGGGCCCTCTATTATTTAATATTTACATTTGTGATCTATATCAAGGCATGCATAGTATTGCCAGCAAGTTTGCCAATGGTTCTAAGATAGGGGGCAGAGCTAGCATCATTGCTGAAACTAATAGAATTTAGGCAGATTTAGATACAATTGTCACATGGGCCCAAAATGGAACATAATGTTTAATCCCAGTAAATGTGTAGTCATTCATATGGGTAGCAGAAACATCATATTAATATATAGACTTGACGGCACAGAATTAAGATGTGTCACAGAAGAGAGAGACTTGGGTGTGATAATTCAAATTAATTTGTAATTTAGGTCACACTGTTCATCAGCTTCGGCAAAGGAGCAGAAAATATTGGAATGCATTAAGCTTTTATAAGCAGACATAGCTCAGTTATACTGCCTTTGTATAGATCACTGGCACGCCTCTACTTGGACTATTGTTCCTATATCTGGTCAACTTATCATAGGACCAATATAAAAACAGTCAAAAAAGTGCAGACATTTTATAAAAATTGTTAGTTGATGTGAACCTCTGATCTATGATGCAAGATTAACTAGTTAGGTTTGCATAGCTTACGCAGAACATGATTAAAGGGTGATCTCATTCTTCTCTACAATCACTTTAACAACACAGATCATATGCTGGAACTTGGCTTTGTATTTAGGAAATCAGAATACAACATCAGACTTCACAATAAGCAGTTATTGAGGAAACCATTTAGGACTAATAAAAGAAATTCCTTCTATACAAATAGAGTGGTAAAGTACTGGGACGGTTCATCACAATTCATCGTTGATTCGCCAACATTGTATAGTTTCAAAAAACAACTAGATATAGAAATGGACAATTGGGACCTAAGTGATTAAACACTAATAGCTGGGGGGGTGCTAGGAGTGCCTTTGGTGTATTTCCACCCTTAACTACCTAAGTACCTCAGCAGGGATTCTTACATAGAACACTGAAAAGGCACGCTAGAGTGCATAAATTATGGACCACATTGAACAGAGAGCAGACTGATAGCCATCGGCACAGTTCCTCCCTCTCTACTTCCTTATACCTTCTGAATGCCACCCTTTTTGTCCTTCACCACCTTGGCCACTTCCCTAAAGAACCATAATGGTCTCTTCTCCCTTCTGCTTTTACTCACTTCCTTCATGCAGAGGCTGGTTGTCTTAACTATGCCTTCACTTATTTTTCCACATGTTAACTCCATTCCTTCCTAGCTATTCCTCCTCCCATAAGGCAGTTTCTGATGCAGTTTCTGATTTCTTTAAAATCCACCTTCCTAAAGTCCAGGACCCTTATCCTCATGTGGTTTGCTTCTGTTCCCATCTTAATGTTAAATCATACTCTGCGGTGATCACTGGCACCTACAGGACTGCCTATTGTGGAGTCTGAATGCCCACCCTGTTTGTGAGCACCAGGTTCAGCACTGCCCTGTCCCTAGTAGATTGCGGATCTTTATGTACATTGCATACAGGTGGACTTCCAGCAGGGCTTTAGTGGCCTACAGGACTATCTCAGTGGAATCAATAAAGTCCAAGAGGGTAGCATCTTTCAGAAAAAGAGAGAGATGTGCAAGAACAAGGGAACACAATTTGAAGATGGGGGGGACGGCTCAGGGGCAATGTGATGAAGTATTTTTTCACAGAGATGGTGGTGGACACATGGAACAGCCTTCCTGAGGAGGTTATGGGGTCTAAAACTATGGAAGAATTCAAGAATGCATGGGACAGACATAAGGAAATTCTTGTGGGGGGGTAGGAAGAAATATGCTGTTGGCTAACTAGGATCTGCAGTTTATCCTGTAGGTAGGGAAATGGGCAGACTAGGTGGGCCAAATGGTCCTTATCTGCCATCAAAGTCTCTGTTTCTGTGTTTCTATGTTCCTGTCTGAAGCACAATGGACTAGTGCGGAACTCAAACAAATCCCAGCTAACGCTGTTCAGGTCTATCAGGAAGACAGTGACTGGTAATACTTTCCTGTCTATTTCCACCTATGAAAGGGTTCGTCTCTCTCTGGTTCCCAAATACAAGTACTTGGGCCTATGGCTGGATGAACATCTTACATAGAGATACCACATTGATAATATCTTGAAGATAGTGGGTCTCAGAATAGGGTTCTTCTACAGACACTGGAATGCTCACCCCACAGAAGTTAGAAAGCATACTGAAGAAACAATGACAGCACATTTTATGGACTATAGGGATATAATCTATGGTGGGGTGGGCTCTAGTTATTTGGCAACATTGATACCCGAAACATTGATTGGCTAGGTTTGAAGCCCCTTGTCACGCCCACCATTATGGCCTATAATCTTTGCTAGATTGGCTCCTGTTGTCACAAACATGTGAGCTTCCTTTAGTTCACCTAATATAAAAAATGTATATTGAAGAATGTCTCAGATTATATTAGCAGTCAGGAGTCTCTGAGGAATACCTATTTGGCTACGCACTCCTCAAGTAGTAGGCCCTAGTGGTACCATGTGTCTCTTTGGCTAAAAGCAATCAATCCTGTTTTGTCCAAGGACTGTCCTTGTAGAATAAGATCACTGTTGCAATCAAATCCATAAACGGTCCATTGATGTCTTGTACTGCATTAAAAAAACTGGCTGTTTTCCTTGGTTCAATAATGTCATCATTGTTGCCGATTAATTTTTTTAAAATAATTTTTATTATTTTTTCATATTTCAAATCCATTTCACATCATATAAGCATCTGTCCACTTATTTTAGACCTATAGACATTATCGTTATCCGATACCTATTGGTATTCTTAATTAACTTTACTACATGATCCCATTTCACTTCCCTTTCCCCTCTCTCCCCTCCTCCACATTTGGTATCTGGTCCTTTATTGTAAGTATCATTTTTATTTTATATTAAATTCCATCAATAAAACAAATATTGAGCTTTACCTTCCCTTGGAACCATATTTCTACCCATCTGAATTTTGAATCTTAGAGGTGGTGGGAGATTTGCTTCTAATTCTTTCCAAGTAATTTTTTGAACATCCTCTGTCAAGTCTACATTCATCCAAATTTTTTCATAAAGGAGTGCTTCTTTCAGTATAAACCACCACTTATGTTGGTTCATAATAGGGAATGGTTGTAAATTCCAATTCTCTACAACAAGGCATTTTGTCACTATTGTACCCAGTTCAAAGATTTTTTGTTCTATTTGTTCCATCTTTCTCTCTCAGTATTGTTGAATAGAAGGAGATCCATGTAATGACTAGCTTGCCAGTGCAGTGACAAAGCATCCATCTGCGGTGCCGACATCCCAGGGCTGGGGATGGACTCAGGTGTCAGAGGGCCAGCCAGGAGGAGAAGGATTGAGCATCCTAGGGACTGCTCTCCTTCTCCAGGGGGAGGGGGAAGAGTATGTGGTGTAATGTTGACCTCTGGCAGAGGTTGCGGGTCCCACAGCAGCTGGTACCACATGTCAGGGGGATGGGGTGGATGCTGGCATCATTGCATGTCTCCGCCCCCAGAGAAAAATAGCTGCAAAAAATGCCAGCCACTAATGATGGCCCCTGTTTCTGCCACCACTCTCACTCAGACCATGGTCCACTGGGGGTCCCACTCCTGCATCCCCACCCGGGGGGGAGCCAGGGCTAAAGACCCATGTTTCCTGGAGGGAGTACCTATGGGGGTAAGCCTGGGGATGGGGCGGTGAGCAGAAGGGGGGGACCATAACCCCCTTCGGGAAGGGGAAAGCTAGCACAAAAAGAAAAAAAAAAGCAAGACATCCATGTCCAATGGTACTTTCTTTTCTATCAATTTATCTAAATAGTTTTTATTAGTCTGCCACCATTCATTGACAAATGGAGATTTTCACATACAGTGTGTTAGGCCAACTTCATATCCACAACCATGCCAACAGTCATAATTCTTATTTTTATTTATTTTAGGCAATGTTTTGGGGGGTTAAGTAGGCTTTATCAGTTATTTTTCTTTGGATTGTTTTGTTTTTTGCTGATACATAATTTCAATTGGCTTAAATCCTAATATTTCTCCATTGCTGTTTCTCTAATGAAATCCTAGCTTCTGTATTCCATTGCTTTTTTTTGTCTTGATATGGATCTATTGTATTATTTATTAATTTATTGTAAAATGTTCATAATAACTTTCTGTTGTCTTCTTTTATTTCCTTTTCATGTTTTTGAATAAGTACTGATCAATCAATCCCTCTACCTACATATTTTTTTCATTATCCAATCAAATGTATTCTCAGAAGAAGCCAGAAGGGGAAGGAAGGAAACATATTCAATTCAGTGCTTTAGAGTAACTGGTAATTGCTATTTTTCTTTTAAACTTAGATTGTGGGCTTTTAGTGACACTATACTTTCTTTGTTGTCTTTACTTATAATTGTTTTTGGGCTGTTGAAAATTTAAAACATAGTGGTGGTGTAATTCTGTGCCGTCTTTAATTGCTGCAAATTTTATCTTGGCTTGTCTGACTGCCCTGTAGTTGGGTGAAGGGTGTTAATTGTCTGGCCTCTGACCTCAGCTACGTGACAACTGGAGGTGGGGCTTAGTCAGAGTTAAAGTAGCAAGCAGAATTTTATTTTCTCAGAAGAAGCCAGAAGGGGAAGGAAGGAAACATATTCAATTCAGTGCTTTAGAGTAACTGGTAATTGCTATTTTTCTTTTAAACTTAGATTGTGGGCTTTTAGTGACTCTATACTTTCTTTGTTGTCTTTACTTATAATTGTTTTTGGGCTGTTGAAAATTTAAAACATAGTGGTGGTGTAATTCTGTGCTGTCTTTAATTGCTGCAAATTTTCACCCCCCCTTCCCCCAACTCTTAATTATATGCCCTGTTAAATCTGATTGACAGGAGCTAAACACAGGGTATAGTAAGGGGTGTGAAGTAGGAGGGGCATAAGGGGGAAGAAGCCCACTCTCAGCACGACAAGTGTTTTGACTCATTTATTTATTGGTTTCTTTTTCTTTAAAAAAAAATTATCTGGGGATCAGTGGCAGGATTTTTAGTACAGTAAATTAATGTAAAGGGAACTAGGAGAGCTTCAGTAGCAGACAAGCAGTGGAATTGCAGTATAATGTGGGGAGTGGTGCAATGCAGTGGCTGTGGAGCAGCCATATTCAGGCAGACCTTCTGGACACTGAGGTGCTGCCCTATCTGCATGCATCTCTGGACTGTGGGATGAGGTAGCCAGACTCAGAGTGGAAGTAAACTGGGTCAGGAGTACCATCACCCCTATCCAGGGACCACCCAGTCCAATGCAACTGTCTCAAAGGATGCCGAGAACGAGGAGCACTTGGATGACAGTGGGCTCAGGGAGGGTTAGAGCAGTCAGGCAGAGGCACATCCCAGGTCCTATTCCACTCAAGAACTCATATGCCACACTGGCAAATGAGGACAACCAAATAGAGGTACCCAGAGAAGTGGAAGGAAAGGATGTGGAGGTTAGCCAAGGAGGTGACCTCAGCGGGGAAAGCAGTGGACCCCATAGGAGGAGGAAGGAATCCTGGTGGGGACTCCATCATAAGAGGATCCAGCTAGGAACACAGGAGGGGAGGACAGGAGGTGAGGTGCCTACTAGGTGCCACAGCAAGGAGGGATGGAAGGAAGATCCTGGGAAGGCAAGACGGGAGGGTGAGCTGGATGTCATTATCCACCTAGGTACTAATGACCTGGCAAATGGGGAGCCAAAGGAAGTTCAGGAAGAGTTTAGGAAACTGGGGAGGGGTCTCAAGCAAGTAGCTACTTCTGTCACTTTCTCAGAAGTACTACCTGTGAGAGGCAAGGGAGAGCATAGGAGTGCATGCACCAGGAACTTTAACTCATGGTTGAAGAACTGGTGCTGTGAGGAAGGGTTTGGATTCATTGGTGACTGGGGACCCACCTGGAGAGCTGGAGGTTTGTTCAAGCCTGATGGCCTGCATCCATCCTGGAGGGGAATCCAAAGCACTCAATGATAAGTTTAAATGCTACATTGACAAGCATTTAAACTCGCAAAGGGGGGTGGCAGGCCAGCAAGGAGGGTACCTACTTGCTCACCCCCCACAGCTAGCAGTGGAACCAGTGAACCAGAGGAGTGGCTATCTCTGCAAAGCAGTATGCAAAAGATGGAGATTAGTGCCCAAGAGGTGGATAAGCAGAAAAGGGGCAACATTCAGCAGAAGAGCAGACAGCAAGGAGAACCAGGGATAAATGACAACCAAGGAAGGGGCTGGAGTAGAACAGTGAAACAGTCTAGGGAGGTCAAATCATGGAAAGCCATGTGTGCAAATGCCAGGAGCCTTAGCAACAAGATGGAAGATCTGGAGGCTGTCATGGTACAGTCAGACCTGGACATTGTGGCCATCACTGAAACCTGGTGTAATGATAACCATGACTGGGAGATGGCCATACCTGCACACATATTCAGAAGAGACAGAGCAGGCAGGAAGGGAGGAGGAGTGGCACTGTATGTGAAAGATGACATAAGGGCCACAGAGATCCAGGAGGAACAAAATGGAGGAGAGATACTGTGGGTTAAGCTGGAAAGGAAAATGGGGACAGCCATCCGCACAAGTGTGGTCTATAGACCACCAGCCCAGGAGGAAGAAACAGATAGGGAGCTGTTGCTAGCCATCCAAAGGATGGCAGACAAAGGTGAGGTAGTACTGGTTGGAGACTTCAATATTCCAGATGTGGACTGGAGCATCCCAGCAGCAGCATCAACTAGGAGCAGATTTATCCTGGACTCCTTCAGGGTGCCTTCTCAACAACTGGTCATGGAACCAACTCGGCAAAAGGCAATACTGGACCTTGTGCTCACAAACAGGGACAGTGTGATGGGGGTAACAGTGGGGAGCACTTGGAAACAGTGACCACAGTCATTGTGGTTTGAAATCACAGAAAGAGCAGAACCAAACCGCACAAAAACACTTATCCTGGATTTTAGGGGCAGACTTTGGGAAAATGGGAGATACTTGAACAAGGCATTAAGGGAATGGGACAGGAATCAGGGGTTGAGGAACAGTGGGCAGTATTTAAATGGGGATTACAAGAACAACAGAATTATGCATTAAGCAGGTTAGCAAGAGGAAAAGGAAGAAGAGACCATTATGGTTTTCCAAAGAGGTAGCAAAGAAAGTGAAAGCCAAAAAGATTGCATTCAGGCAATACAAAAGACACAGGCAGAAGGGATAGGGAGAAGTACGGGAGAAGCAAAGGGAGGCAGGAAGGTCAGTAAGGAAGCCAAAGCTCAGACAGAAGAACACATTGCAAAATCAGTGGGTAGAGGGGACAAAACCTTTTACAGGTACATAAGTGAAAAAGGAAAGACAAAGGGAGGGATAGTGAGACTGAAGGGGGAGGATGGGGCGCGTGGAGGATGACATCAGTAAAGCTGACATATTGAACAGGTATTTCTGCTTAGTCTTTACTGAGGAAGAGGAGGTAATGGGTCTGAAGGGGTACAAGGTGAGAATGGTGCAGAAATGGACACAAGTCCCTTTACACGAGAAAGGGTCCTGAAGGAACTGGAAGTAATAAGAGTTGATAAAGCAATGGGGCCAGATGGGGTGCACCCCAGGGTCCTTAAAGAACTAAGAGGGGCGGTGGCTGAACCTCTGGCTATCCTGTTTAGCCAATCACTGGAAACAGGGGAGGTACCCAAAGACTGGAGGACAGCAGATGTAGTCCCCTTATACAAAAGTGGGAACAAAGAGGAAGCAGGGAACTACAGACCAGTCAGCCTCACCTCGGTAGTGGGGAAGATCATGGAAGCACTACTGAAGGAGAGATTGGTGGAACATCTGGTTGTCAATGGACTACAGGACCCAAGGCAGCATGGTTTCACCAGGGGAGGTCATGTCAGACCAATCTCATTGAATTTTTGACTGGGTGACTAGGGAGGTGGATCAGGGAGGGCAGTGGACATGGCCTATCTGGACTTCAGCAAGGCCTTTGACACTGTGCCACATAGAAGACTATTCACAAACTGGGGAATATGGGTGGGCAGGACAGTAGTGTGGTGGGTAGGTAACTGGCTGGGTGGCAGGACACAGAGGGTGGTGGTAAATGGCTGTCACTCCACAGAGGGAAGAGTGACCAGTGGGGTACCACAGGGATCAGTGCTGGGACCGTCCTATTCAACATCTTCATCAGTGACATTGCACAGGACCTAGAAGGCAGAATTTCACTGTTCACTGATGACACAAAGCTCTGTAACAGAGTAGACACACCAGAGGGTGTAGACAGAATGAGAATGACCTGCAGAAACTTGAAGAATGGTCAGGGATTTGGCAGTTGAAATTCAATGCAAAGAAGTGCAAGATAATGCATATGGGGCACAAAAACCCTGGCACAATATATCAGTTGGGGGGTGAGGATATAGCATGCACCAAGCAGGAAAGGGATCTTGGGGTTGTCATCTTTGATGACCTCAAGGTAGGGAAACAGTGTGACAAGGCAGCAGGTAAAGCAAATAGGATGCTGGGATGTATAGGCAGGGGCATCACCAGCAGGAAAAAGGAGGTCATAATTCCGCTATACAAGACACTAGTGAGGCCCCACCTGAGTACAGTGTACAGTTCTGGAGACCATACCTACATAAGGACAAGACAGGGTAGAGAAGGTCAGGAGGAGGCAACAAAGATGGTGCACGGATTGCATCACAAGTCCTATGAAGACAGGTTGAAGGAACTGAACATGTACTCCCTGGAGGAGAGGAGGGAGAGAGGGATATGATAGAGACATACAAATATCTTACAGGGAGGAACAGGGTGCAGGAAAACACTATTTTTAAGTGAAAAGATGTTCCAGGACTAGAGGGCATGGGATGAAGTTGGAGGAGGATGATTCAGAGGAAACATGAGAAAGAATTTCTTCACAGAACGGGTGGTGGACAAGTGGAACACCCTGCCAGAGGAAGTGGTGGGGCTGAAACAATCACAGGATTTAAGAATGCATGGGATAGACATAAAGGAATTCTGGAGGTCAGGGGTAAGGGGCAACAGACTTCTAGGAAAACAAACTGAACTTACAAGCTCAAATGGGCAGACTGGGTGGGCCATATGCCCTTATCTGCTGACACTGTCTATGTATCTATGTATCTATGTATTCTTTTATGATAAGAAGGATATATAGTTAATTGTCATTGTTCCCCACATCATATCATTGAGTTCCAAGAAAGTAGGAAACTTATTCTGAACTAGGATTTCCCTCAATTTATTGAATCCTTTAGAATGGCATTTATATATTAATTCACTTTTTTTTTGGACTCGGATCTTTCTCCAGCTTTTATTTCAGAAAATAACCAAGGGGTGTTCTCCAATTTTAATTTCTTTAGTACTATTCCTATGTTGTATTTTAACACATCAAAAAATCCTTTACTCTTAAAGGTTTTAACCCCTTCTATAAAGGGATTTATACTGTAATCATTAGTGTTGTTTTCAAATTGGTATACTGCGTTATACCATTTATGCTCTTCAGATGGGTAAAACAACCATTACCACATTAACCCTAAATAATGTGCCTGTTTGTAAATGGAAGGGTCTGGACATCCCATTCCTCCCTTATCTCTTGGGGTTGACAAATGAACCCAAGCTATGTTGGCCCCTCCCCCCCAAAAAAAAACATTTTGAAAATACCCTTCTTATTTGAAGAAACCATGGTGAATGTGGACAACCCCAAAGTGTTTGTAGTACATAAACAAGATGGGGCATTGCCATTTTTCTGATGGTAACTGTCCTTCCCCATAAGAAAAGTGACAGATTTTCCCAGTTATTAAAAAGGTTCTGAATGTTAATGTTTGCCTTATTAAAGTTTATATATATATATTAGTTTTCTGGTCACTTAACATTATTCCTAGATATTTAATTTTACTCTCTATTTTAAGGTATCCCTGAAATTTGTTTAAGGTAGGTGATATGCCTTCAGAGATTTGCATAATAGATTTTTGTTTATTTAGTCTGTAACCCGAAACATCTGAGAATAACCTTACTTCTTCCAAGAAATTTGGAAATGAAAGCTGTATATTTTTGATTATTAGGAGGACATCATCTGCAAAAACACTAATTTATGTTGTTTATTTTCTACTTGCAGCCTTTTAATGTTGTGATGTTTCCTAATCCAATTCAAAAAGAGATCCAAACATAGTAATAGAAAAATTGGGGGAAAGGGTTAGCCTTGTCTTACCCCATTTAGCATTTCATAAAGTGGTGTTAAATATGCATTAATCTGAAATTTAACCATTGTTTTCTTATATAAATGTTAAATAGTTTTAATCATGCCATCTAGTAGTTTCCATTGGTTTAAACAAGCCATCAGATAATCGCTATCTGCTACATCAAAAGCCTTGCTGGCATCTATTGCAGTTGCAAAATACTTATCTCCTGCCCCCGACACGTCATGTTTATATAGTGGAATGTAGCCTGGACCTTCCTTGTTGCTTGTGGTATACTCCTACCTTTTATAAAACCATATTGGTTATTGTGGATGGCACCTGGCAATCCCCCACCAGTCTATTTAGTACTAGTTTTGCTAAAATTTTGCTGTCTGTATTTAAGATAGCTATTGGTCTATATAATTCTTGGGTTTACTTAAGTCTTTCCCTTCCTTAGGTAACAATACCATTCTCACTTCTTCCAAAGACTTTGAGTGGCCTGGAGCCATCTGCCAACTCTTCAACTAGACCCTTGAACCAAGGGATCAGTTGGTCACTAAATGTTCAGTAAAATTTGACTGTTAGCCTGTCAAGTCCTGGCATTTTCCTATGTGGCAAGGAGTTTATTGCCTCCCTTATTTCAGCATGAATAAAGGGTTCAGTACTACATTTAAAATCAAAAAGATCTGCTCCCTTTACATACTTCTTTAAGTTTCTTTTATTGATTTGGGTTTTCCTTTGATAAAAGTCCTCATAGAATTCATAGATGATGTCCCCCATTTCTTTGTCTCCTGTCTTCTCCAGATATATCTTCTTACTCTCTAATCAAATTTCTTTATCTTTCTTTTTTTAAATGATTTGCTAAATCTTTCCTAACTTGTTCCGCTGGAGTTGTCTAGCACAGTTAACTTTTTTATTTGTTTAATAATTTCACTACTCAGTAGATCCCTTTTCTTGAGTTGCATTTCCTTCCATTCATAAATATATTTTTCATAATCTGTCAATATTACTTTGTCCAGGGCTTGAATTTTTTTACTAGTTCTTGTTGTTCCTTTCTCATTTTTTTTTTATTTCTCCAGGCTTGATATGGTATTATGGCACCCCAACCATACATTTCATTGTATCCCAAAGACTTATTACCGGTATATGGCCATTATAATTGTAATACCAAAATTCTCTAATAGCAGTTTTAATAGAATCAATGAATATTTGTTCCTGTAATGGTTCATTCTTAAATGTCCATTGTTAGTTAAATAATGTGTCTGGATGTGAGACACTTAGATCAATATGTATAAGGGTGTGATTTGAGATAACCCTTGAAGGGATTTTAGCCCCCATTATATTTTTAAATAAGTTTCTGGATGTAGAAATGTGATCTAATGTAGAATTGTTTATATTCTTTGGATTTAAGTAATTTCCATTGGGTTCTTTGTTCTCCATCTGTCATCTAAATTTTGTAATCCCAAAAAGTACTTAATCTGTTTTGCTATATTAAAATTTCCTTGTGATGGTTTAGAAGATTTATCTAGTACTGGGTTCAACAGTCCATTCTAATCTCCTACCATTATAATATTTCTTGCTTGGAGTTTAATCAGCCCCTCTGTAATATTTGCTAGAAATCTAGGATAATGATTAAAAGGCCCATATACAGACCCAATGGTCATTTCTTGCCCCTCCAAAGTCTCTTTTATAATAAATATTCTACCCTCTTTATCCTGGAATTGTTCCACTAATTTAAACTCTATTTATTTCCTAATGAGAATTGCCACACCACAACTTTTCTTTGTGCCTTCTGAGAAGAAAACTTGTGATGTCCATTTCCTTTTAAGTTGATCAATTTCTTTAGCCTCTAGATGGGTCTCTTGCAGACAGATTATGTCTAGTTTGTTTTTATTTAAGTACCGTGGTCCCTCGTTATAATGAACACCTCCATAGCAAAGGATTTTGTTCGTTATAGTGAGGGGTTGTTATAATGAGGAAATGCATTTTTCATAATCTGAAACAGCAAAAAGCACTGGCACCAAGCTTCAGGAATGGTGGCGTCTCCTGATTTTTTGTCCACTGCAGGTATTTACTTTATGTATGGTATTTGAAATTAAATTAAAGCTGAAAGTAATACCTGCAGCTTGGTGCTGGTGCTTTTTGCTGTTTCTGAGTTGTTATTGTTACCAGGAACAGGCAAGAAGCAGGTAACGTGGAGTGGCAGTACTTACTGTTTTCACTTTTTTCACAATCGGTAGCTGTGCTGTTATGTGCTTTAAGGAAAAGAATCAGAGATAGCATTTTTAGGAGACCTCAGATCCGAAGCACTAGACTGTAATAAGTGCATAAGGAAGGTGTGTCATTAACGGCTGGAATGTGCACAAAGAGGGTGCTTGTCTGAATTTTACAGCAATCGAGCTAAAAATCATGGTAACATGGAAGCGTCGGTTTCTTAATTTCTAATATTTGCTGTCACAAGTACAGTACTGGAGCAGCAGTACAGAGGGGCAGAAAGTCTGGCAGTAGGAAAACGTAGGAAACAGCTGTGATGGATTCTCATTCTTTTGAGCAAAACCTATAATACTCACCCATTAACACCATTAACACCTACTAGCTGAAAACAATGGGAGCAATCACAGCTGTTCCTTATAACTGAGATTCGCTATAACAGGGACATTATAGTGAGGGAGCACTGTATATGATAATTCAGGCTCTTTTTATGGGGTATTTATTTCATTCATGTTCTTATCCATAGACATATTTTACACCCAGGCACATTTTCCTCACCTTATAGGGGCTGGGTGACCCAGTAATTCTCTTAGTTTCATGCTTCATAAAACTATCTTGACATTTAATAATTACAGACACTTTCCCACCTTGAAAATAATAATAATAAACCTCTCCACCAGCTTCCCTTCATACACAAAGTATAAAGTTAATGATCTATGATAGCCCAATGGGGCTAAATCTTGTCCCCATTAATCTACTCCATAGACCCTTCCCTGCCACTCTTTACATGATGTTCATGAAAAACCAAATGAACCCTAAAGCACCAACCACCAAAGGAGAAATAAAACATCCTCTGGTGTTACAATTTAGTCCTTTTTAAGACTTTCTTCAGGTTTCTTCAGTGGGTCTTAATCCAAATGAATCTCTTTCCATACCCTCTTCTGGATAACCAAAAAGACTGCTGTTTTACTTTTATGCACTTTTAACAAAAGGTATCCCTTAGTTTATTTTTCATATCTTTCTGTGGTTCTGACAGAGAGTCATACACTAATCTGACTCCATTCCATATAACTTTTAATTTTGCTAATTTCATCATGGTTGCTTTTAACCCAGAAGTCCATAATTTCCTCCTTAGAAAGTCAATTATTTTCCCTTCCAACAGCAGATCAGGTGGCAAATCATTATATATTGAGATAGTAGCCCCCATTATGGAGAGTCGTTTCTTCTTGAATACTTCATTCATCAGTTTATCTTTATCCTCGGATTGGAAAAATGCTGCCACTCTGGGTCTTGGTGGTCCCTGTGTATTACTCTTTGGTCTGTAAATTCTATGGGCTCTGTCAAACTCAGTTTGAATGCTTGTGGAGTCTGTTTCCAGGGTAGGTTACCATTATTTGTTTAATATATTCAGAAATGGACCTTTCTTTATCCCAGGATTCTGGTATTCACAGGATTCTCATGTTTTTTCTCCTTGCCCTACATTCAAAATCCATCAATATAGTTTTATATTCCTGAATTGATCCTTCCATGTCTATTAGTTGTCTTTTAATTGGCACTACTTAATCTTAAAAAGTGAAGATTCTTTGCTGGGTGGTTGTTAAGTCTTGTTTTAATTGTTGATTTTCAGCTAGGAGGCAATTCACTATATTCTGGAACATATTTATTTTTGCTTCCATGTCCTCCAATTTAGCAAGCTTTGTATTTAATATGGAGAGCTGGGCTATCATTTTCCTGGCCCGCAGAAGCGCATTCTTTCCATAGTCACCCTTGGGTGATTTTGATCATTCTGAGTCCTCAGTGTCTGAGCCTGTTTCTGTGGAGGGCCAGGAGTCCTCCTTAACATTTGTTATTGTTTTTTCACCTTCTTTGTCTTTATATTTCTGTTCCCATTTTTCTATATCATTCATCTTTGAAGTTATGCCTCCCTCTGATTGACTTGAAATACCCTCCCCCTCGGTCTCTTTCTCAGCACACCTTGGTACACAGAAAAACATTTCATTTGTATTTTTTTACCCATTTCTTGTACCATAGGGGTTTCTGAGGGTTGGGCTAATGAGATTAAGATCTCTTTACCTTGCTCAGTCCCTGCTGCATTGGCAAAATGTATTGGTAGTGACTCCATAGTAAACTGTTGCTCACATACCTTGATGTAATGTGTAGTCTATCTAAGGGAGCTCTGGTCATTCTCTAAAACAGATTATTTCCTCTGCTTCTCCTCTGATAGAATCTGTCTTTCACTAGCATTTGGTTTCTCTTCAGTAGCCCTGTTAGAGCCATGCCTCTCCCGCACCTCTTCGCACCAGTGCTGGGGGAATCCCCCACAAGAGTCAGCACTGTTAAGTTTCCATCCAGTGAATGAGTTATTAAGTCACAACCCAATGAATTCTCCCTGCCTCCTTTTCTCTCCTGTTTAGCTTTCAGATTGGCCTGGTCCACATTATTGGAGACAAGCTCCTCCCATGCTTCTCTTATAGTCGCACCTGTGGAATCCATTGCAGAAGTTGGCTCCATTTGGATCCCATCTGAAGAGCGAGCAGCCAAATCACCCACAGGCAGGTTTGTTTTATCTCCTTGCTTTGTTTGTTGGGGAGTAGCTTTTTTAATAAAGATGGGAGCTGTTGGCCAGGGCTTTAGGTATGAGGGACTTTTCTCCTCTACTGGAACAAGGTTGTTTTCTGCTGCTGGCTGTTCTGTGTTCCCTGCCATATGTAATTATTTTTTCTGCCATTGAATATTTAAGTTTAATCAAGGAAGCAGTCTGCAATCATTTCTGATATTCCTGTTGTTTAACTGACTTTGCTATCACCTTGTTTGGGTTGGCTATCTTTGTCGATTTTGACATTTGCTTTGGAGGCATGGTCATCATTAAATGTTTGCATATTTTATTGGCTTTCTTTTCCAGTGACTCATCTGAAGAATCCAGGGCTCAAATGTAGTATTCCAAACATCAGATTTTTACTTGGTTGGCTGGGATATGCTGTGCATATCGGAAGGGAGTTATGGAGCTTTTTCTACCAGCTTCTTGCTGCCGCCATTTTGAGACAGGGAGTTAGTACTAGAGGTGCATATGCTTGTCTCATTGTTGCTGACTACTGTCACTTACAAAGTTTGGTTTAAGTAGCATTCTTCTGCATAACAAATGCCTGAAATAGTTTTATGGTTAATTATGAGTCTGTGTTAGTAACAGTATTGGTGTGTGTTTTGTTTTTGTCTTTATGTTATTTAAATTGATAACTTGCAACAATGCTTAATGTTTATTGTAACACGTATTTGAAGCTGTCTATGGGACACCATTGGAAATGACTTTTGACTCATTGCCTATTTGTACTACAAAACATAAATGTAAACATCCTAGTGGCACACTTGAACACATCCTCTGGTACTACCTTAGCTGATAATTCTTTTGTCAGCTGTTCACCCAATTGTTCAGCAGTACTATGGACTCCTTTTCCATAGGAAGGATCTCTGTACATATTGGGCAATACTGCAGTGCTTCCACACATAACCGTCTGGTTAAAACCTGGTAGCTTGCAGCCTCACTGGAGGAAAAATGCTTCATAGTTTGCAGATGGAGATCTCAACTTACTGATACACTCCTTCAGTGGATTGAAGCAGTATGCCGACCACACAGTGAAACCCACATGGTGAAATCCCCCACAGTGACAATCTTGACAGGTTTCAAGTTTGTCGCTGTGGGGGACCCACAGGTGAAATTTTGCCCTTTCGATGACTTTGGCCCCCCCCCCTTCAAGTTAACTCTGACTTGGAGTTAGGAATCTTTAAGGGATAGTCACAACTCCCTGCATGGGGGTTCAGGGGGCACAGCCCCCCACTAGAAAACAAATCGACATCTGACAGGTTAAATTTCACCTGTCAATTTTGGGGATCTCGCTATGCCAAACCTTGACAACAGTGTTGTTGAGTCAGCATAGGTAAACCAATTGAGGCATTAGGCACCCTGGCCTCCCAAAGCACCTCTTCTATTTCTCTTTGAACAAACTGAAGATCTTTCAGATGAATTGGTAACCATTCTTTACTCTGAAGATTCAGACTTAGGGCGGATGGACTTCAATAGTTCATAACTTGCTAAGGGTATGTCATTTTTACTACCCAACTCTTGCAGCACTAGTTAGAACCTTTAAATATAATAAAATGCTTCTTTTTTTAAACAGTTCATATGGCAAGTCAATAAAAATATTCAGCGTGATGCCTTCATATTCTAAGAAAGACCTGTACCTTACAGATTGCTGCAAGAAAGTCTTGTGTTGAAAGTTCAGAAATGTTACTATTATAGTCTGGGCTTCTCGTTTATTCCAGGTTTTGGCTTTTGCAATCTGTATGTTTTCTAAAACAAACTAAGAGCAATCAGGAGTAGGACCAGTCATGTAATAATAATTTGCTGACAAAGACACAGTGTCATATCCTTCCCACCTTTCTAGCACACCCATAATCCTTAAAGGAACACTGTCAATCTGTTTTTCATTATAATATTTCTAGTTAAAAACCTACATGTTATGATTTCTTACCTTCTCTAATATGTATTGATGTTGCTGTTTGTTTTGTCTGTCTCCTTGTTTAGTAGAACTGAAATATATGCAGATGTATATTTATAAACAACCTTGTTTTGTTTACAATCCTGGATCTGTTCTTACTGCATGCTTTCCGAGCATTAGAAACACACCCAAAACAGTGCAGTCATTCATGAGGCAGTAGCCTCCTAAACTCTCACTGCATCATGAGGGGCTAGACTGTGTTGTGGGTGTTCCCAAGTCCAGGAAAGATGCAGTTGGAGCTGATCAAGGAATGTAAACAAACCTGTGTTTGTGTGGTAACACCAGTATGGTGGGCGGTCTGCTTTTCACTTTTTTAAAGAAACAAAGAGTCAGAATCAAACTACCAGCTACATCAGCAATCTTTACAGAATGTTGTCAATCATAATATTTGTTTTTTATGTTTGCTTGCACAAGAAACATTATGTGGCAGCTTAGGAGAACAGCGGGCTGTGGAGATGCAGCACTGTGGCAGCCAACAGAGGCATTGCATTTGGAGGCCTGGCACTGGTGGACCAATGGAGGCACAGTGTGTTGATGACACTGGCTTCCAAAAGTGCCACCAAGTTGTAAAGTTTTCACCACAGCAATCGGGGCTGCCTCATCATTGCAGCGTCAGCCATTCTACTGAAATGACGGAGTGACCTGTCATTGCAGGGCAGAATTTTACCTAGTGTAATATTGTTTGTGAACATGTCGGCAAGCTGCCACCATGATCACAAACAATATTATGCAGCCCCCACTGCCGAGGGGATGTTCAATCCCTCTTGGCAGCATACACTCCCCCAAAACAGTCTTTGTTTGCTGACAGGGGCCCCAATCCCTGTCGGTTTCAGTCCCCTGTCCCAGTTTAATCTGTTGATGGGGCAGCCCACTCCCCATCAGCATAATGTCCCCCCCAAAAAAGTTGGTTTGTGCCAAGGGGGGGTGCCCAATCCCCCTCAGCTCTTGCCTCCCCTCGGTATATGCCAATGGGGGTGCCCAATCCCCTGTCAACTACAGTCACTCCCCAACAAAAACACTTAGGTGGCACACTGGGAGCCCACCCTAGTGCGCCAAAAGTCCCTGTTAAAGAAAAAAAACATCCTGCAATTTTTTTTTTTGCCTGGAAATCAGAAAACTGTCCCTTGTTGAGTCCAGTGGCCCCACCCCAACCTGCACCCACCCTCTGTGCACCCTGCCTCCCAACACCCCCTCACCCCATACTTACCTCCAGAGCCCAGCGTGATGATCTGCAGTGGACCGGGAACACATCTGCAGTCTTCAAAGTCGACCACGAACTAAAGAAATGCTGGTAAGCTGTATAATGGCATAAATAGGTTTTTTTCAACTTTGGTGCATATCTCAGGCATTTTTGGGAATTGTAGCATCAAATTTTCAACATGGGGTTATTGGGACCCCTCCTCATGAATTCTGCCACTGTCATGGCATTATTCAGTCCCAAAAGGTGATTTAGCAGTCACTGCGCGGAATCACCTTTCATGACCGATTAGCAAAATGACAGTGCCAGTGTTCATGAGGTGGCCTCTCAAAAAGTCTATGTTGCAAATTTAGTGAAAAAATCCAAGAAATGACTTTTATGAGAATGCATTATGCAGTTGCTACGCACGCTCGTAACTTTGCGAATTTGCAATATTTTCACTCCAGATTTTTAACATGGCCATTTTCCACACCTCCTTATGAACAGTACAGCTGTCATTTTTCACATCCTGGCCAACATGTGTTTTCGCACTTCCGGTGCAGAATAGCGCGGTCAGTGTGGGAAATCAGTGTTCAGGACACATTAAGAAAATCACAGTGACACTGTTCATTAGCAGAGGTCCTAAAATGCCTATGTTGAAAATTTGGTGACGAAAGTCCATAAAATTACTGTGTTACACGCATGCGTTGCACAGTTTCCACTTATGCTCGGAAGTGCGAGCATTTTTAATATTCCCACTACATATTTTCAACATTGCCATCTCTTCACACCTCCCTATGGATGGTACAGCTGTCATTTTTCACATCCTGCCTAATCTGTGTTTTCATACATGTAGCGCACAATGGCACAGTTGCTGTTGGAACTCAAAGTTCAGGACACATTGACAAAATCATACTACCACTCTTCATGAGAAGAGGTCCCAAATGCTTTCATGAGGTGGGGTCACAAAAAGGTCATGTTGAAAATTTGTGGTGCAAATACCAACAAACGCCCAAGGTGTCAGGGTTTCTAACCATAATGTCCCACCCTGTACAGACTGACAGGCATCAGGGTGTGCCTTTGGATTGCTGACTGTACTGATCATGCCATCCCCAACCCCCCAGCCACTGACAGGCATCGAGGTGTACCTTGGACTCTTCGGCCCCAGACTTCACCCCATTCTCCTATGCTGCACCCATTTCAGCGTATGTCCTTATGGAATGGGGTGAATGTAAGGCCAAACACACCAATGCACACCTCAACATGTGTTGATGTCTGCAGAATAGGGTGAGGTGACATAGCATGACCGTCATGGGCGACGACCCAAACACTTACCCCAATGCCTGTCCATCTCTACAGGATGGAGGTGGGGTTTGGAATGGAAGTTCAGTACTTCACTGCCATTCCTATTCTGCATCTGTCTAACTCCTGCATATGCAATGCTAATGCCATAATAATAATAAAGTCCTGGTTAAATAACTAACCAAAAATAAATAAATAAATAATACCAGTAAGCAAACATTCAGCATTGATAAATGCTTGTGCAACTAGGGACACTTTGAGACTTAAGGAGGTTGACAGTGCCCCTTTAAATTGTTCTGATGACTCCTTGCTTCTTGATCTTCCATTATGTCTTCAAGTTGTGAAATCCTTTTAGCATCAAACATGTTTTCTTTAGTGTCCCTGGCATATTTGTTTTCCAAACTAGAGATCCTGTCTTCAGCATCTGCAATTTTCATTGACGTCTTCTTTCAAGTAAAAATGAGGCTAGTACATCCATCATCATATTGTGTAAGAAGTCCATCTGGGATAACATATTGTCAATTTGTAATGATGGCACTGTCGCATAACCGAAAAAGGGACACACTGGGAACGGTGGTGCTCTCGAGAGCTTCAGTACTTCGAAAAATGTAAACTGGGGCACTCACCGTCCACTAAAGCCATACCACACGGTTCTTCAAAGTGCAACAAAATATTTTATTATACAAAAATGGATATGTACGGCTGACGTGTTTCGGACTCCATGTGTTGTATTCGATGCCAGCTTCCTTCATGGTTCACTGAGATCCTTTTAACTTTTTTTTTCTTTTTTTTTTCTTGCAGGACTGGTGCCGACATTTCTGTTTCCATCTCAACTATTAGAGAGGATGATCATTACAAGATCTCCATCTGCTGTCAGCGTGGTCAAGCAGGGGATAAACGGGTGATTGATTCTTTTGCATAATATAGTTGAAAAAAAGGAGTGGATATGTAGCGAAGTTCGACAACTTATATCTTTTTCATTAGATCAAAACAAAATGAAACAAATCTGTTATTATTCAAGTCAAACAAAGTAACTAAAACTCATTGAGGGGAGTGGGGAGCCTAGAGCTCAACAGCACTTGTCTTGCCTCCATGACAGCATTCTCAAAGATGTGGGCTTTAGGTACAGTCTTCTACACCCCACAATGATAATAATGTGGGCTCCTGTTGGCACAAAATAGCATTCCAGTTATCAAGTGGCAAAAGGACTGAAAAAATACTTTCCTCAACTGTTTAAAAATGTTGACTTTGCTCGATGAACTCTGAATGTATGAATGCTGCCACAGTGTATTGCAGTAAGTACAAATATCTCCCCCTTTACTTAGTCTCCATAATGGGTCTCTAGTTAACATTTTCTGGGTTAGTGGTGCTAGCCAAAGTAAGTACTTTCTAATTATAATGCTTGAAACTGCAGTTTAAAATGCTAGCCACTTAATTGTTTTCTCACTGCTTTAACTTAGTCCCTTAATAAGGTATGCTGATATGCAGCTCAATGTTTAAAGTATGCAACTTGCGTTATCTTCTGACAGGCTGTTGTTTCCCAGGCTCAGAAAACAGTTGATCAGAGCAGAGAGGGGACTGGAACTGTGGCCTGGTCCAAAGCCATGGAGGGCTTGAACTTGTTCAGCCAGTCTGCCAATGGGTGCATGACTTTCCATCCCACTGCCACCTCGTCCTTAAATAATTAATAGCACATAGCCCATCCTTTCACTTTTTCAAGCCAAATATCAGAGTCTATAAAAAAAGGAAAACAATAAATGTCTTTTAATAACAGAGTGGTGGGGGAACAAATGAGGGGTACTTTTTTATGAAAAAATGCATAAGATGCAGTGTTGTTTTGGTGTATTCACTGTGGCTGGTTTTATTTATCAGAAAGCTGTGGGAAGAGAAAGGATAAATATTAACTTAAATCACAATGCTGCAATGTGCTTACAGAGCAGACCTGTCAACCAGTCAGGCCTTTCAAACAGAGTCCAAATTTGAAGAAGAATTTTAATATTTGTTGCTCTGTGTTTTTTTATCAGACAAAAAATACTTAAAGGGGCACTGTCAGCTTAACCCCTCCATTTGTGTTACTCTCTGTGCAGTGTGCCTTTTGGCACACACCTAAGTAATTAGCACTGCAGAATAACCCCATGGACGTAGAAATTCAGCACAAATACCTGATATATAAATATTTAGTGAAGTTCATCTTTCCTTCGGGATGTCCATAACTCCACTGACACTGGAAGCATAACCCCATTGAGGACGCTTGCCAGGACCAAGCGCCATCACAAAGTGGCATTTTATGCCAAGCCGGCTTTAAGAACATGCTGCCTATATAAACTTCTACCTTGCAAACTGCTCCTGGTAATTTAAAATTTAAAACCAAGCCCTGTGTGGCTCGCAATTTGCTTTTTAAAACTGATGCTGGAATCCCATGTATGTGCAAGGGCGGCACACTCTTGCGCATGCGCAGAATCTTCACACATCTTTATTCCAAGCATGTGCGGAATTACAGCACTAGTTTTAAAAAGTAAATTGCGAGCCACACGGGGCTTGGTTTTAATTCTAAATTACCAGGAGCAGTTCGCAAGGTAGAAGTTTATATGGGCAGCATGTTCTTAAAGCAGGCTTGGCATAAAATGCTACTTTGTGACCGTGCTCAGTCCTGGTGCGTGTCCTCAATGGTGTATGCTTCCATTGTCAGTGGTGTTGCGGACAGCCAGAGGGAAAGATGAACTTCACTAAATATTTATAAATCAGGTATTTGTGCTGAAGTTCTATGTCCATGGGGTTATTATGCAGTGATAATTATCTAGGTGTGTGCCAAAAGGCACACTGTGCAGTGATTAACAAAACAGAGGGGTAAAGCTGACAGTGCCCCTTTAAGTGCTAGTTCAAATTAATTGAATATGATGAAGGAATAATTAGGGGACACTATCAAATATTACCCTAGCAGCTCAATCTTAAGCTTAACTGACTTCTACAGTTTTAATGCCATGATCTAGTTATTAATTTTACATTAGAAATAGCCAGTTCAAAATGCAGGCTCTAGACATTCTACCAAGTGACTTCATTTTCTCATTTGTTGCCATTTTAATTTACTCACCCATGTTTTTATGGTTCACATTTTGTCAAAGAACTCCCAGGGTGTTTGAATTCAGAGTGAGCACATGTGACCATGAGATGTGAGACTAGTTTTAAGTGTTTAACATAGTAATGGAGGTTGCTGGGAATAAGCTCTAATGCACGTCTCCTGTAAGGAGGAGAGGCCTTCAGCACAGAGAATATAGAAAAGAAATCTGACATGTTACAGTAGCTTTTCAATTTGTCTTTGTTTTTATTTTTCTTTATTTTGCTTTATGTAGATTGTGGCTAGAATTTTCTATTTAAGCCATGGTTTTTATTTCTACTCAGTTTGCAGCTACACTTGCTGTTAAGCTTGTTAGGGAGCATATAGTTCTGGACACAAGAAATTTCCAACAAGAAGACCCGCACAGGAAATTGCCCAGGCTAAATGATGCAAAGTGACAGCTGTGAGTCTAAGTTAGGTGACCATTTTAAAACTACATTGCTGTAAAGTTCAGAAGTGTAAAAAAATGTAAAACTACAAAAAAAAAAAAAAAAGCAGACTGCCCTAGAAAAGAAGCTTTTATCTGAGGGATGTCCAGTTAATAGCAATGGTCTAACACCTATTAACTTTTCATTTTGTTATGCACAAAATGTGTATTCTCTGAATTTTAGGTCAGATGCTGCAGTTAAGTATTGTACACAGTCATCACCTAATTTATATTCACTTTCCGGGTGCATTTGAGATCCCATATTAACTGACATATTAAACTACAATAGACATGGCATGGTGCTGTAATAATAACTATATTTGAAATGAGCTGGAAATTAACTGTGGTTCCACATTTCTTTTAATTTGAATCTATCCTGACAACTTATCTTTAGAATGAATGTTGAAAACTCCAGGGGCAGGATTCACAAAGCTTTGCGACTCGCGCAAAGCGGTTGTGTGGCATTTGCCCAACCTTTCAACTAATGCGGGATTCACAAAAGGACAATTGCCCAGTGCAAATCTGTTTGAATGATCAGGACAACATAATGTATGCATGGCGCAAAGGGGAGGGTGTGGCCATGCATACAGGTGCAATGCAATTCACAAAGCATGTCTATCATGCAAACCGCCTTGCACTTTGCACTGTGCAAATTATTGCCTGTAAAATGGTCATCTTAATCCAGGCAAAGTCCAGAGGCCAAAGGTGGCAGCAGAAGGCAGCACAATGGCACTACCCCACAGCTGCTGTACTTGCTGGGTGAGGTACACCAGGAACAACAGGAGAGAGGACACCCTGGGCCGATCCGTCAATGGCGGAGGCACCCTGCTACATGGAGACGGTATTGGCCAAGAGTCTCCTTTGAGACACTGACCGATGAACAGCTGCTTGGCTGCTACCACCTCAATCAGGCCATGCTCAGGCAGCTGTGCAAACACCTGGAAGAAGACCTGCACACCACCACCCATCGCAGCCATGTTCTGATGGTGGAGGTGAAGGTGACTGCTGCCATGTGCCTCCTGGCAGCAGCCACCTTCCAACCTCCATCTGGGATACCACAGGAGTGTTGCAGACATCCACCTTGTGCCTGCTGGCTGAATTCCTAGATGCTCTGCCACCACATGCCAGGAAATTCATAGTATTCCCCAGCACTGCAGAGGAGCGCACAGCAACAAATCGGCAGTTCTACCAGGTAGCATGGCTGCCACGTGTACTTGGTGCCATCGACTGCACCCATGTGGCCATCCATGCACCACCTGGCCTGAATTTATATGCCTACCTCAATAGGAAAGGCTTTCACTTCATCAACTGCCAGGTCACGTGTGATGCCTCTGGGTGCATCACCAATGTGGTGGCACATTACCCTGGGACCACCCATGACTCCATCATCTCGCAGAACTCTATGTTGTGCCAGAGATCTGAGGTAAGCAAAATACCTATGGGACACCTAGTGAATACAACAACTGGGTTGAGACTGGAAATCCCAGTGGGTCACACAGGGCTACATCCCACAGAGTGAGGAAGGGGGTGGAAACCCTAAGAAGGTTCTGGAATGTGGGAAGAAAGCAATAGCTATCAAGATGGAAATGGCAGGAATTTGACATAGCCTGCAGAGGGGCCACTGACAATGTGACAATGCAGCGCAGCACAGGTTGCCAAACCCATGAAGAGGGCCTAGCCATATGGTGTGAGTAGGGGATGTGCAGGAGCAGGTCAGAAGGTTCCAGAATTTGGGCCAGAGTAGTGTACAACAGACATGTCTCATCTTACATGTGTGATCTGTCCTTTACAGGTGGCAGTGATGGGATGTCGTTGTGGCCCCAAAGGAGGTTGATGCTGAGTGGGAGGACACACAGGCCTGGGACACCACCTGGGAGACAGCATGACTGCTTGGGGATGCGGATGCTCACAATGACAGCTGTTAACTAGGGGTACATGGTCAACCAAGGGATGCGGGGGACACAGCTGTGCTGCCATTGCCAGATGTATCTCCCTGTGGTGTGGACACACACCACCATCCCTGTCTGGAGACAGGAGACTGCCCACTGACTGCAGACATGCCCCAAGTGTGGTGCTGAGCTGCATGATGCGCCCTGACCCAGCAGCCAACTGCCCTCATGAGGTCCCCGAACAGATACACAATGGTCCCAAGGAGCCATTCCCCAAACTCCTGGGACCACTGCAATTCCAGCTGGCATTGCTGCTGGTGGAGGTGAAAGTACTGATGCAGCAGATCCCACATCTCTTTCAGGACTCTCAGAGATGTGGCCTGGGTGTCCACAGCAGCACGCATCATCTCATGGACACTACGCTCGGCATGCTGTGCAACAGAAGGCACAGGTACTTGAAGGGCCCTAGATGGATGAGTATCCAGAGGAGCAGAGGAGGTCTGTATGTGCCTGGGACTGCACCACCAGTCAGTGGCAGCCTAGGTGGAGGGGGTTGATGTGCACCACCCTGCATCCTTGGGCCCATATTGTCCCAGGGCAGGGCAAGAACTCCAGACCCTGTTATGCCAGTCCACGAGCAGGCATGACACTGGAAATGGGGGGATGGGAAGATGAGGCAACGGAGATGGGAATGGAGGTGTGGGCTGGCCAGGTGGGATCTGGTGCAAGGGCCTCTGAGGTGGTGCAGGTGGAATGGATGGTCACAGAGAAGTGATGGGCGAAATCTGTGGTGGTGGAGGTGGGGATCAAAGTAGACTCTGTCACTGCTGACAGGGATGTCAAGAAGAGTTCCTGGCTGGCTCCCCATGTGTCCAGGTCACTACCTGCCAAGGACTCTGAGTCACTCTCCACCAGGAAGTCTGCTTGTCCAGGGGGCATACCCTGGATGCCATGGGATGTACCTGGCTGCTCTGCAACTGGCTGTGGGTGTTTTGTGTCAGGAGATGCAGAGACAAGAGCATGTTTGAGAGGGACAGCACAAGATGCAGGGCAAAGCCTACTGACAGAGTAATATTGCAGCACTACCGTGACAGTGCCCCATGTATGTGCCCTGATGGACCAGGCAACCCTCACAGATGGAACTGGAGGATGCCACCATGCAACACACAGTGAGGAATGTGCATGCCCATACATGGACATGCAGTACAACCAACGTAGTAGAGTATGGCACAGGAAATTCAACACACACACCAGTACACTAGGGCACAACATGCAGGGGGGTGCATACAGTGGAGGTGGTAGTAGGAGTGGGGTGCGAATGAGACACAATGCACCATGGAGACATATATACCATTAGAGGGAGCATGTTATGTGTGGTGTGGCCCCAAACTACCAGGGCAGCCCCCACCCATTATCGGCCATCACAACGGGACCATGACAGTCCAGGACCACCCACAGAAACCATTACAAAGGTGTTCACCAGCCATAGCAGGGATGGCCCATAGATATGTGCCATGGAAACACAGTGGTGCGGTACACCCAGTGATGTGGTGCATGCCAACACCATGATGATGCCAGTGTACTACTTATGTGGCTCATTGGCTGGTATGTAGGCCTCAAAGCCCCTGCCAGGTACCCTGGATACCTTAACCTCCCTCAACACTGATGCCACAGCCTCCCCAACAGGGTCAAGGGGGTGATACACTGCAGGGGCAGGAGGGCCACTGCCAGTGGCATGCTGTTCCCTCAGCACTGAGACCAAGTTGGACTTGCCATGATGGCAGCTATCACCATACCATTTGCACACAGTATCAACTGACCTGTCCCTACCATCAGCAGCATTCACTTTGTCAGCAATCTCCTGCCATGCCTGGCATAAGATGACATCAGTGTTGCAGTATCACCTGACATCAGACTCCCAGGGTTGGTATGCCTGGACTAGGACTTCAAGCTCCAGGGTGCTGAACCTGTGGATGCAGAGCCTGTTCCTGTCATGGGCAGCACCTGCTAGGGGAACAGCAGAGGGAGAGGTCAGTGTCATGTTATGTAGGTCCAGTGTGTTATCAGCTTATCCAGACCTATCCATGGTAGGGTGGATGAACCGAGTGCCAGTGTGCATCTGGTGAGCAGTTGACTGTAACCCCTAATGCCGACTCCAATCCTGCAGCAAAATGCCCAGGGACATGCCCCACAGGCCAACCACAGGAGCCCCTGACCAGGGTGACCACTAGGTCAATAGGTGGACTACATGATGCAACGTGAACAGCTATGGCAATGGCACCACTAACTGACATGAACCAGCCACAGTGGGCCACACTGAAGAAGGTCACAATACACTGGCCCACAGTTCCACCACTGTGCATTGAGCCAAGGTGAAACACACATGGGCCACACAGCCATCCATGCTGACATGCAAGAGCACCACACCCTCATGCTGGAGCTGTAGGGGTCCACCTGGACACCACAGAAACAGGGGACATGTACTCTGTTGGGTATGTAGGCAGATGTACACAGCACAGCGCATCACAGACATTGATGGGGAGCCATGTCCCTCTTCAGAGACAAGCCTGTGCATGTGGGTTGCTTGACACCCAAGAAGCTGTCACACTGTGTGTGATACATTGTTATGCACTGGTAATGTGTCTGCCTGATGACCCAGTGACAATATGGTCACAAATGTCAGATTGCTAGTCATGGATGTGTGCCCATCCGTGTACCACACCATACCCCAAGACATAACACTATAGGTCTGAACTGCACACATGTATTAGCATGTGACACCCCTGGAATGGGGTGTAGGGGGGTGGGCCGTGGGATGCCCACAAAGTCACAGCCCACAGCGCACAGTGACCAGAAGGGCCACCACACTGTTGAGTGTGCCATAAAACTGAGGGAACCTTTGTCCCCAAGTCAGTCTCAAACAGTGCATGACATCTCTGCTGTGTGTTCCAACAGGGTTCAAGACATGCAGCGGAAAACGGAATGGTACCCGACCCACGTAGGCTGGGTGGAATGCAGAACACAGACTGCCTGTGCAGGTGCTGACCCATGTGCCATATACACACCAACATTGGCAGTAGAGCCACAGACAAAATGTCACCACAGTCCACGTACCTGCAGTGACATGCAGCCAGAAGGGATGACAGGGTGTGTGCAGGATAGTGCCTAACAACAATCAGATAAGCAGGGGTGGTGTGCAGCATGGTGAGATGGGCAGCGCATATGTCATAGATGGGAATAAACAACATGTGGACATTAGGATAGTGGCATATGCTTACCTCGCTGTGTGACATTTCCCTCCTGGCTTGCACCTGTTGCAGGCTGAGTGGGCTCCATGACTTGCAATTCCACAGCTGTCTGAGGGTGGTGCACAAGTTCTCTGTTATAGCACTAGAGCAAAGTAGTACATAAATGCATGCAGAAACTCCAGAATGAGATGCAAATAGACCACTTTGCCCACTGACTGCCTTAGCAGCTCATTTACATGTCAGCTTTGTGAATAGCAGGTTTTTGGGAATATTTTTAGACCATGGTGCATTTGCATAATGGATTTGTGTCACATTACATGTTTGTGACTAGCACGCTAACAGTTGCATGATTTGTGGCATTTCCAGAACCTTCCCAAGCTGCACGGTACACATTAGCGTGTCACCCATTTTAGTCCATCGTGCAAACACAGTCTTGCTACAGCCATCCATTGCATGATGTCTACCATGTTTTGCTATCGCTCAAATGACAAGCTGTGGTGTGTACCAACAGTGTGAGCCCATAGCTATGAAGGGAGTGCTCAGCTGCAGATGGCATCCTCAAGCAGAGCCAATGCCAGGTGTGGCATCCCATGGCCTATGCACTGCCACAGATGCACGTCAGCAGGTTCTGCCCCCGTGTGATTGTTGTGGACCACTTTGGACATCTGCCAATGTCCATCTTTCCAATGCTGGCATGGTTTGCATGTGGCCCCTTTGACCCTACACTTGCTGTGGTGCCTGTGGTAACAAGGCCAGGTAACACAGGTTGCCACATGCTGCCCAGGCCCCATCTACCTCAGGAGCTGTTTGGCCATATATTGGTGGACACATGCTACTACCCAGATGAACCACCCTCCACATGTGACCTTCTGTCCTGGCACTGGGCATGCTTTTCACACCTGTTGTCATGTGTGCAATCTTGTCCCATGTTCCATGTCCCCTGGCACCACTACTGTCTCCTCACAATATTATGGGGCCATTGGTCTTGAGGTGGCCAGCCATGGGCAGAGCCCAAAGTGGGACACACCCATGGGCGTGTCACTGTTGGGGTGCTGTGCCCTGTGTGCACTGTGCAAGACATCCTCCCAACACTGTATCTGCTTTGCCATTTAATGTGCCCCATGGACCCATGCTGCACCTGTTGGTCGGGCCCACCAGGCATGGCTGCTGGTGCTGCACATAGGAAGCCATCCTCCACTACCCCTCATCATCATGTTGTAGTGGTGTGCTCACGCAGCCTTCAGTCCCAGTACCTAGCCTTCCTTGCACACCTTGCCACAGGTCCTTAGCATCTTATCATGCACTGCATTGCTAGGCATGGGATCGCAACATGGTGGCGGGTGGTGCCACTGCCTCTTTCCAGCTCACATTCAGCATCCCAGCCATACATCACATGGGTTTTGGGGGGAGGGCTGAATACCTTGCACATCTCAGCACACTTGCAACATATGTACTGATTTCACCCTTTTCCTCCTCCTAGGTGCAACTCAACAGCCTGATGTAGGGAGGCGCAGGTGGGCCTGGAGGGCCAGAATCAAACTACTGGGTCAGCGCCAGGTATGGGCACTGTATACCATGGTGTACTGCCAGGAGGATGGTCTCTGTGAGCTGTGGGAGGTGTGCAGCATCCTGCAGTGAATCGAGAGTAGGCTCCAGCCATGACCCCCCTTCTCCTGCACCTTGATCCTTTAAATCCTCCACCCCCTTGGTCCCCCAAGCCTTTCTGCATCTCTTCCTCCCCCCATTGCTGAAAAACTGTACATTTGTAAATAGTCATCCCTCAGACCCCTCCCCCATCCCATCTTTCCCCACCCATTCCTGCCCTTCATCCCGCCCTGCAAATAGTTGATTGTTGGTTTCTTTTTGTTTACTGATGTTGTTTTTATAATGCTGTTTTCATAATTGCATTTGTGTTATATTCATTAGCCTGTGTCCTGTATCTCTTCTTTATGCCTGCAGGACTTAATTTGTGGGTGTTCATTATTCCACTCTCCATCTGTGCAGGTCCAGTGGGAAGGGGGAGGAAACCACACATGTCACCATACCACCTGTATCCCTCACCAGATGGACACTTGTGTATTGTCAGGTGCCCACTGAGACTGGTTGCCATTTGTGCCCATGGGCCAGCAATGGGGGCCTTTCTGTGGACTGTCACTGGCATCATCCTTCTGGACTCTACTATATCATAGAGGACACACTGTGCCCCACCCCCTTTTGGCCAGTCCACCTATGTCACCAGCTGAGCAACCGTGCAATGTTGCCCACCTGGCTGTGCTTTGCTGTGCTGTCTCCTGTGCTTGTGTCTTTGTGGGCCCACCAGACATGCCCCACCTGGTCACATATGCGTCAGCATGTGGCATGCCTAGTCATGTGTCAGACATTGCTGTGGGCCCATGTTGCCCTCCAGTGTTAAGAAGCCTTATGCCACTGTCCTTTGCTTGGCCTGCTGCCTTGCACCACTGCACCATTGCACTGCATTGTCCTATTCTACAACCTGGGCAACTGGTAGCATTGTATGATACAGTCCGATTGTGCCCCTTCCTTTGTGCCATATTCACTATGTGTTTAGCCCTGGCAATAAACCTTTGTGAATGGGACTGCATTGCTTTTATGCAATTAAAGTCTATAGTGTGATCCATTTTTGCTCAGGCACACTTCTTTGTGAATATTGCCCCATGAGTCTTAATTATCTAAATTATCTGATAGTTAAGTGTTTTGTCTGAACTTTTTATTGCAATACTTATAAATACTGTATCTATTTTTGGGTCTTCGGTGGGGGGATGGAATGAGGGAGAGGTAGGATGAAAGGGTTACCCTCTATTTTTAGCATTTGAGATTAGTCCACAGCGGTTAGCACACTCTAAATTTCTGTTCTACTAGAGTGTTAAAGTTATAACACATTTGTAGAGAAATGGCAGAGAAGTTTCCAGTTTTATGGGAAAAGGGGGAGAAGCAAGAAGGACTTGGAGAGATTTTTAAGGCCAATAAAGGTAAATGTAGATGTAAACGTAAGAGCAAGTGTAAATGTAAGAGCATTAAAGGGCACTGGACAGGAATTGAAGGAACCAAAGTAAAAAAGGAGAAAGGTGAAAAGAAAAACAAGGAAGCCTTAATAAAATTTAAAGGACCTCCTAAAGTAATTATAAATCAAACAAAACTTGATACTATTCCCTTATCTTTAAATGATATAAGCCCTAGTTCAGGCTTAATTGAGCATCAGGGACAAAAATCAAAAATAAGTAAAAGAAATTTTAAAAAGAGGACCAGTCTAAAGTTGCAGGGTAAATCAGGGACAAGTAAGATAGGAAGGGAAATGGTAAATAAAACATCTGTATTAGTAAATAAGAGAGATGATGTTATAATACAAGAATTTGGTGCTGTGAATAGACAGGATAGTGTGTCTCAAGAAGATAACAAATGTTTGAAACATTTTTTGTTAAAATCCTTAGGAAGTGATTTTGTGTTACCATTATTTAATGTGTCATGTATCCCACAAGAAACACAGGAAAAGTTAATGGATTTATTGAGTATTCTGATAACAACTTTATTGGATGGATGTATTCTAGTTAAACATTATATTAGTATAGTTAGACCAATCTCAACTTTGGGATTGGTCTTGCTGGTTTCTAATCAATATCACCTTTTAAACGCAATTGGTAAAAAAACTAAGGAACTTAACACAATGGGAATTAATGTTGGGGATTTATTGACCATGAATGATCTGTTTCCTGAATTCTGTATTGCCAAAGGACATGTAGTAGTCCAGCAGGACACATTGGTCTCTATTTTTGGACTAAAACAATGGCATAAAGAGGATAAATTCAACTTAAAGAATAAATTAATAGACTTTTTAAGTCTTTGTTTGGAAATTCCTGTTGATAACTCAGAAATTGATAGTGTTAAGAGGTTAGAATATGATGGACAGGTTGTTTTTAAGGTTAAACAAGATATTTTGGTGAGAGAGTTAAACAGGAAACAGTTTATTCTGGATCAATTAGGTATTCACCTCTGTATTGAAAACACCAGAGGCAAGATAGATGATTCCCTTTTATTTACGCAGCTCAAGGGAAAATGTTGGGAATCCATGGTTGAGACAGTAAATAGATATGAACTGTTATCTTCACTGAATCAATGACAAATAGATTCTGTTAGAGGAAGGCCACAGGGATTAATCACAAATTATTCAGGTATATCTGATTTTAATAAATTAGATTTGTCTATATTTAGGATTCTGTCTTGGAATATGGCAGGACTTAGGGAGAAGTTGGGGGATCCAGAAACTATTCAGTATTTGAATTTATTTGATATTATCTGTGTACAGGAAACATGGGCACGTTCTAAGGTATATTTGGATGGGTTTCAATCTTATAACAAATTGGCCAGTCGAGTTAGAAAATTTGGAAGGGGCTCTGGAAGGTTAACTATTTTTATTAAATTAGATACTGACATTAAAACTGAAGAATTAAGTAGTAATAGTAACGGTCTTCAGGTGGTTAAAATAGTAGATAGAGATAAGAATTTGTGGTTTATAATTAATGTTTATCACAACCCTGTTGGGAGCAAATATAGTGATCCTGATTTATTTTTGTCTCTAAATGAAGCAGTGGCAAATATTCAAAATTATTTTCCTGAATGTGGATTGTTAATTATGGGTGATTTTAATGCCAGATTGGGAAATTTAAGGGCCTGTAATGAAGATGTAGAGGAGATGCTATCTTTAAAAGATAACTTAGGAGTTCGGATGATAAGGAATGCAAAAGATATGGTAATAAATAAATGTGGAATCGAGTTACATAGGTTAATGATGGACAGGAACCTGTGTTTATTGAATGAAAGGGTACAACAGGATTTAGAGGGTGAATATTCATTTAGGAGAAGTAATGGTTCATCAACGATCGATTTTGTATGGGTAGATTTAAATTTCATTGATCAGTGTTATTCATCGTATTTGAATCCAAGACCTGAGAGTCAACATTTAGGGGTTGAATTTAGTTTAATTAGGAAATCTGGTATTCTTAAACCCACTAAAGATGAACCATTAATGATTCAGCTAAGAAAGAAAAGCATTGAGTGGGACATGATTGAAGCATTAAATTTTGAAGAGGTCTTACAAAATGCAGGTGTCTTAAAAAGACTATTAGAATCAGTTGGTAAAGTGAGTACTAATCAAATAATATCTGATTATAATATTATTACAAATGTAATAGCCCATATAATAACGAAGGAAACAAAAGGAAAAAAGAAAAAAGGAAAACCGTGGTATAATACAGAATGTAAACAAGCTAGAAAACTCCTGAATAAAGAATTTAGACTTTTAAAACAATACCCGGATAAAGAGAACAACAAAAAAAGAATCAAATAAGAAGAACTTATAAATTGGTGTTAGTCAAAAATAAAAGGAATTATACTAAACAATTGTGGATGGAACTAAAAAGGGCAATTCAACAAAAGGATAATAAATTATTTTGGCAAATTGTCAGATTTGGAACCAAAACTTTTGATAAAATCGAGGCATACATTGAACCCAGTAGTTGGGAAATGTATTTTAAACAAATTTTTTGTAGGGATGATCCTGATTATATCTTAAAAATGACTCAATCAAGGATTAGTGAACAAAAATATAGACCCACCAATGAGATAACTATAATGGAGATAGAAAATGCATTGGATTCACTCAAAAAAAGAAAGGCACCAGGACCAGATGGGGTACCTTTGGATGTTGTAATGAGGACTAAACATTACTGGATTCCATTTCTTTGTAAATTATTTAATTATGTGTGGACAACTGGGTTATTTCCGAATAGTTGGAGTTTAAGTATTATAGTCCCCATTTTTAAGAAGGGTGATAGAAATGACCCTAGTTGTTATAGGCCAATAAGTTTACTTGACACTATAGGGAAATTATTTACCAAAATTATTAATAGAAGGCTATATCTATGGGCAGAGTCTAATAATATAATTGATGACACACAAGCTGGATTTAGACATAATTATTCAAAAATTGATCAGATTTTTGTCCTGGCACATTTAGTCAATAAATATAAAGTAGTTAAAAACCAAAAATTATACTGTGATCTTAAATCAGCATTTGATAAAGTAAACAGAAATTTGCTTTGGGAACGACTTTTAGAGTCCGGAGTAGATCCTTCATTATTGGAAATAATAAGGTTAATGCATCAGGATAACTACGTAAGTATTAGGTATTATAATAGAGGTGAAACTAGTGACTGGTTTGACTCAAATATAGGAGTTAAACAGGGTTGTTCATTAGCACCACAATTGTTCAATCTATTCTTTTGTACTGTGCTGAATAAAATGTACAATGAAGAATTTCATCTTCCTAAAATTGGTCAGAGGGTATTACCCTATTTAGCTTATGCCGATGATGTAGTTTTGTTATCAACTAGTCATTTGAATCTTTCGAGAAGTCTGGATAATTTTCATACAAACTGTGTCAGTGCAGATTTTCAGATAAATTATAAAAAGACTAAGATATTGGCATTTGGTGATAATAAGAATAAGTATAAATATTATATAAATCATAAAAAAATAGAAGAAGTAAAGAGTTTCTGCTATCTGGGTATAACCTTTAGTAAACAAGGAAATTGGAACGAACATCAGAGAGAGATTAAGGTAAAGGCAGAGAAATTTGTCCCTACTATCTTATCTTTTTTTTCAAAATTTGGTGAGAATTCTATTAGAGGGAACCTGATGGTTATTGATGCCAAAGTTAGGTCACAGCTCCTTTATGGTGCTGAGATCTGGGGAATTAATTATAGTAATAAAAGGGGACTTGACTCAACTTTGAACAAACTTTATAAGAAGATGTTGGGACTTCCAATTTCTGCATCTTCGTTAGTTAGAGTTGAGTTGGGTAGGGTTTCAATTGAATGTTATATCCAGCAAAGGCTGGTAAACTATTGGCTAAAAGTTTTCAGAATGAGTCAGAATAGACTTCCTAGAATTTGTTTAGAGGAAGGTCTAACAAATATTTGCTTTTATAAATCTTTCCCCTGTATGCAAGTGATAGAAGAAATCATTAAACCATTAGGTTTAATGTCAATCATAACAGATAGTTTAAGACTTCCACCAGTTCAAATTAAAAAAGAAATCAATAATAGGATAATTAATGTATACATACAAAAGGATTTAGAGTTTTCTAGGTTGTCAAAAGTGTGCCCATGGCTGGCCGAAAATAAAAGATCTCATGAATTTGAATTATACCTGGAAATATTACAAAATCCTTGTCATAGGAAAGCAGTTACTAGATTTCGATTTGAATGTTTTACTAGTAACGTTGGGAGAGGAAAATTTGAGAAAAACAAAAATATGGATACTAATTGCAAATGTGGATTAAGTGAAGATAATTTACTACATGTAGTTCTGTTTTGTCCTCTATATAATAAAATGAGGACTTCCCTTTTGGGTGGTCTACTCCAAAAACTTACATACCAACTAATCTATATACTGAATTTTCTATTAAAAACACAGAAAAAGGAAGTGCTTATCCCTGTGGCCTCTCTCCTAAGATACATGGAACTTAAAGCCTTCATTTAAAAACATCACCTATGTTAAAGAATGTGACATTGAGCAATTGATGGTGATAGAATAATATTTAAGCTGTAGGCACAATTTAAATTAGAATAAAAATAAGAAAGTTATATGGTAAATAGATTTAAATGTGCAAACTCAATTGGAATGGGTTTATGATAACTTGATATTAGATGATCTTATGTATTGTTAATATATTCTCATATTGAGAATTATTCTATAATGTGTTATTTTAAAGTGAGTTTTAATTTGTTATTTATGTTTTGATTGTAATGGCATAAAATACCGAACAATAAACTTGATACTGATACTGAACAGATTTTTATGTTGCTTGCACGCATGTGCAAGAAACATAGTGCCATCAGCGGAGATTTCAGAGGTGTGTCACCTCCTCCTCCAATTCAGGCAGTGTGCTGGCAGGCGCGGCCCCTGTAAGCCAATGCATTTTGGAGCTGTCTATGACATGCTCCAAAATGCAGTGGCTCACAGTTGAAAGGGGGAGCTACGCTTCAGTGAGCAGAGATAAGAAGCCCACTGAGCGTAGGCTCCCCACACAGGCGTGCATGCCCCGCACCTACTGTGTAGCCGATAGGGTGCCCAATCCCCGCCAGCTGAGATACTGTCATCGTCCCCACCCCCAGTTGAGGTGCCACGCTGGGAGCCCACCCCAACATGGCAATGAATCACACAGCCCAGCAGGGGTGCCCAATCCCCCCGTCAGCTGAACCCCCAATGTCCTTGTGCCATGCTGGGGAGCCCACCCAGCGTGGCAAGCGGTCTCACGCCGCTTTTTTAAACCTGAAATACGAAACGGTCCCGCTGAGCATCTCCTGACCCCCTCCCACAACCGCACCCACCCACTGCGCACCCAGCCTCCCCACACACCCACTCACATTTCATTTCCTCCGGACTCTGGTGCGACGATCTTCGTTGGACCAGGAAACACGCCTGCATTCCCTTCAAAGTCCATCACAACTGAGTAAAATGCCGACAAGCTTATAAATGGCTTCTAGATAGGGGTTTAATTTTCAGAATTAGGTGACTAAATGGACTTTCTCATGAATGATGTCACTGTCTGGCGTTATTCAGGCTCAAAGGGTGATTTCCGCGCGGTGACTGTGCAGTGACTGTGAAATCACCGCTTCGGGCCGAATACCGCCATGACAGTGACATCATTCATGAGAAGGGTCCAAAACCCCATGTTGAAAATTGTGCAAAAATTCAAAAATGACTGTTTTACGAGCGTATGTTGCGGTAGTTCTTACGCAGGTATGTAAGTTCGCGAAATTTTAATATTTTCACTCCAGATTTTCAACATTGCCATTTTACCACACCTTCTTATGAGTAGTACAGATTTCATTTTTCACATCTCACCTAAAATGTGTTTCCACCCAGGTAGCGCAGAATGGCGCAGTTGGTGTGCGAATCAATGTACGGGACAAATTAAGAAAATCACAGTGACACTGTTCATGAGCAGAGGTCTTAAAATGGCTATGTTGAAAATTTGGTGAAATTGGGCTGGCCCGCCGGTGCAGCGGTTGGATTTCCGCTTGCGATGCCAGCGACCCGGGTTCGGGAACGAGCCCGGGCTGGAGGGCCGGCTGGGAGGAGAGGACTCGAGCATTCCAGGGACTGCTCGTCCTCTCCGGGGAGGGTTACTTGAGCCCGGTGCTTGTCTGCCCCCAGGCGGAGGCCTGAGGTACAGCAAGCCCGATGCTCCAAAAATAGAGGGGACGGCGTGCCAAGACGTCGGCGCTCCGGCGCCTTGACATCACGGACATGGCACATCGCAGAACACCAGGGAGAAAAATCCCCTGCAGCCACCTAGTAGATGGAGCACCAGGGCCCCGATCTTCAATGCCCCTACCTGTCCAGGGACAACATGCCGATGAAGACTAAGAGGATGTCGGGGTGGTTAGTGGGGAACCACCTCGTACCCGCCTGGGGGTATAGCCACGGCTCCATGGGGCATGGACTGCACTGGCTCCAGATAGGTGAGCGAAGGCTGATAAGGTCATAAATGGTGTCTCCCGAAGAAGAGGTGGTTGCAGGGAGGGAGGAGGATAAAAGAGAAAATATAAAAAAAAAAAAAAAAAAGAAAATTTGGTGAAACAATTCCTAAAAATGACTGTTTTTCACAGTCGTTGGTTCCTCATGAGCTCGTAAAGTTCACAAATTTTCAATATTTTCACTCCAGATTTTCAACATTTCCATTTTACCACACCTCCTTATGAGCAGTACAGCTGTCATTTTTCACATCCTGCCCAAAACGTGTTTCCACCCATGTAGCGCACAATGGCACAGTCGGTGTGCAAACTCAATGTATGGGACACATTAACAAAATCACAGTCACATTGTTCATGAGCAGAGGTCTTAAAATGGCTATGTTGAAAATTTGGTGAAAAAACTCCTAAAAATGACTGTTTTACGAGCGTGCGTTGCGCAGTTCCTACGCACGCTCGTAAGTTCGCAAATTTTCAATATTTGCACTCCAATGACTTCCAAATACCTAAACAGCACATAGAAGCAAGCAACATTCGGCATTGACAAATGCTTGTTAGGACTGTAGTAGGCAGAGTCATGCAGTCCTTTTACGATCATCAGAAAAAAGACTCCGCATACTTTCCGAATGAACCACATGTTGGACTTGCATTACAGTCGCCTCCACATCTGTGAAGCAGTCCACCTATGTTGTTCCTATCAACCACATCACTGCACTATTTCCATAGACACATCTTCACTCTTGGAAGCGGAACCACAAACTGAAGACACAGGTATGCAATTCAATGTATTTCAATGGGGTTTTGAACTTAGTGCCATAGCTTGTTCTCAGTGCCACTTCTTTTGTTTAGTTCTTGTTTAGTGCTTTAACCACCCCATTCACTTCTGGTAATCATGCCAGAATTAAAGTTGGATTTAGTAATGCAGGGATTTAATTATGATCAAAGTCTTTAATGAAGGGCAAAAAACATATTGAACCAAGACACATTACTGTAACAGAGTGAAGAGTGGTTCACAAGAACGGAACTAATTGAAAAAGTCATTTAAACCTGGAGGAGTGAGAGTCTGAATTTATGACAAATGGCCCCTCGTAACAGTTTTTATCTAGGCCCCCACCTATTTCCCCTATGTGGACTTTTTCTTCTGCAAGCATCCATGCTGCTACAAGGCTATACAGAGAAACAGTAAGCCAAAAAATACAGTCTGCTAGCAAAAAGAAGCTATAGCACTCAGTCTCCATACCTGGCTGGATAGAAGCAACAGGACAAATGGAAATTAATGATGCACAAATACTTTATTCCGCATATAAAAATCCATGGTCAAAATGCAGTACAGCAAATTGCAAAGGTGCAAGTGGTGCCTGCCTGCCCCAACATTTCATGCCTGTGCTTGGCACTTTTTCAAGTGGAAGGTATCCTCTTGAAAAGGCACCTAGCACAGGCACGAAACATTAGAGCAGGCAAGCACCACTCACACCTCTGCACTTTTGCTGTACTGCATTTTGACCACAAATTTTTATATGCAGAATAAAGTATTTGTGCATCATTAATTGCCATTTGTCCTATTGCTTCTATCCAGTCAGCTATGGAGGATGAATGCTATAGCTTCCTTTTGCTACCAGACTGTTTCTACCCCAATAAATTTAAAGACATGCCCTGGTCCATACTGTGCAACATGAGTAGCTAGAGCATTCCAATACTACTTTTTTCAATGCTTCTAATGTGTTCAAGTATCTGAACTTTCCATTTTTGGGTAGTTTTCCCCATGTAAGACACAGAGCAACTGCAAACTGTTAAATACACCATTGCCTTGGTGTTACAGTTCACAAAGTTTAGAATATGGAACAACTTACCAGTCTTCAGTTGTGTGAATGTAACACCAACTTGGATATGTTTACATGCTGCACAAGAACCACATATGAAAGTTCCACTCAGTAGTGGGGGGGGTCTCTTATCTGTATCACTAGCAGGTTCACACAGCCTATGAACCAAGGGGTCTGATACATTTCATCCCCTTCTGTGAACAAACATGGTCCCTCCATGACCCACGGCTCCCATCTGTGTTCTGTGTTCAGGATGTGTTCATTGTTCTGTATCACTCATTTGATTTGGTATGGCTGTGAGCTAAATCCAAACCAGTTTAAGTGTGACTGTCATGTTGTTTGGGTTCACAGTGCTATTTCTACTCTGTACTAACATATTAGTTCTAGTCATAGTAGCACTGACCCTTCTTTCAGCATGATTGATGCAATCCCATCTGTATTCCCTGGACACAAAACAATCCTTGAACTCTTGATATCCCTTTTGGTATGCCTCTTGTCTGTTACAGTTCTGCCTAAGGTGCATGTATTGGCTCACCGGGATGTTCTCACCCATATGACAAGGGTGGCTGTGACAGGGTTGAATAGGACCCTGTCCCAGCTGTTATGGAGAGTTTGAATGCAAAGATCTGTTCTGTTCTTTCCTTTTCTGTCTCTTGTCTGTCTGGTTGCACAACCAAATTTTCCTGTGAGACCTAGGATTTGATCACCCCAACAGTCTTGCTATTATTTGCCTCTCACTGTCTCTCAGCCTTCCCTTGCTGTTTCTCTCTTTACCTCCCTTACATATCTGTTGGTATAAAAATATATGCAAATTATTATGTAGAAATGTAACTCATATTGGGATCCATTTGTTTAGAAATTATATAGTGTTACTGTTGAAATGTATATAATTATAGTCTGAGATGATTGCAAAGCTATTTGGAACTTAAGGAGTTAACCTGAGATGCACTTTTTAAGCCTTCTGCAGAAGCGGTGGAGAAGGGGCCTCAGTTCTGGGACATTGTATTCTGGTTGCACCTGCCTGAAATATACAAGAACATTTTATAAAAAAAACAGAATGTTTGTTAAGAAGGGGGGTTGCAAAGACTTGAGAGCTGCAATGTTTGGAGAGACACAGACACAGAGATTGAAGGGAAACTCAGATGGATCTTCTCTGTTTATTTGGCCTTTGTAAATAGTTATACTGAACATGTTTATTTTTTTATGTTACTGCTAGTACTAATAAATACTTTTTGTGAATTTTACAACTGTTCCTGGTTTTTCCTATGCTTTCTGACCTGTGCCTCAATGACAGTGGCAACTGGTGAAATGTAGGATGGAATTTATGTTAGTGGGCTTTCTATATAAATCAGTTCTAAGCCCACCAACTCCATCCCTACTTATAGCTAGGCCAAGTAAATCAATGGTATCACAGTCAACATTCATTGTTATTTTTAGATTTAAATTTGTGCTCTAAAAAAAACAGTCCCCTCAATTCTGTAATGCTCCCCCACCAAATGATAAAAATGTAATCTGTAACACATTTATATACGTTGATCCATTCAAGGAAGGGATTACCATCCCTCGACAGGACCAACCTATTTTTCCAGGTGGCCAAGTAAATGTTTGCATAATTCGGTGCAAAGGACACACCCATGGCCATCCCCTTTGTCTGTAAATAAAATGAATCTTTGAACCAAAATGCATTACTGGTCAGTACCTTAGACGAGCTTGCTCCATTTTAGCTCATTTCCTCTTTTGACTCTAATTACTGTGTAACTACTCAGTCTACATTAGTGGATTAATAAAGGAATGCACAGAATGATTTGCAAAATTATAGGCGTGTGTCCTTAAGACATTGCAGCCAGCACGTTGCTTTTTAACAATGCTCACTTCATTAGGTGAATTTTGACCTTAGTCTTTTTCCCAGCCCGGTCTGTCTTTCACCACCTGTGAATGTGCTGGCACTGCAGTCCCGTTTAGTAGGGCAGGCTCTTTATTATGGCCAAGTAAGCTTCTACTTTTTTTTCTCTCTCTCTTTAAGAAAACTATCAGTAAGACTATTCTAAAACTGTGTAAGCACCCCCACAGCATCGCTTTTTTATTTTCTCAGTGCTTTTTCTCAATGACACTTCTTTTATTTAGTTTGTGTTTAGTGCTTTAACCACCACATTCACTTCAGGTAATGGTACCAGAATTAAAGTTTGATTTAGTAATGCAGGGACTTAATTATGAACAAAGTGTTTCATAGCTTTCTTCTCTTCAAAAAGAACAACCTGCCTGCAAGACTATTCAGGTTACTAATGTCACATGGGTATGTTCATGAAATGGGGGTATCAATGTGCCCAATACTTTGTATGTTGATTTAAAAAAAAAATTAACAACAGCCACTGCAGTCAGGATAAGTACATTTAAAAGGTAGTCACAAGTTCAGATACATTTCAAAGTTTGAGAAACCCAGGTGCACCCATTTTATGTTTATTCCATGTCCAGCTCCAAAATGTCACAGATTTTTCCTAGCAAAATATGACATGCAAAACCACAGTACATCCCATTGCTTCTATGAGAACTTTATTTTAGTTACACATCAGTGAATTTATGTTAAAAACTGCCTCTGGTGTTATATTTTGTTAATGAAAAAAATGTCACCCTAGTTTTTCAATGCATATAACATTTCTGGTTCACTCAAGTTTTGTGTGACACACACAGCTGTGGTGTCCAAGCAAACTTCATTTTTTACATGCTCCCAAATTTTCAACAAAAGCATCCAGCTTTTTTTGATTGGGTGATTTTCTTTTGGGATTGGGTCTTAAATGTACTGCAGGAAATTGGTGAGAGAGGGGTGCAGGCAAAGCTTTTTTAACTTAAACAGTTGTGTGGTGTCCACTGTTGCATGTGCAATGCTTGGTAGCCCCGTTGCACATGCAACACTGAAATTGCTTTTCTCTCACGTCTAATATGGAGTTAACCCACAACATAGTCCCTTTTTCACTATTGGGTCATAGTGTCTTGATAGGCTTAATAAAATAAATAAATAATTAAAGTAACATTTTTTTCAAGTTAAACACCTGCTGTGTCCACTCTTGCACATGCAATGTTTGGTGTCCCCATTGCACATGCAACACTGAAGGTGCTTTTCTCTCAAGTATGATATGGAGTTAGCCCACACCATAGTCTCTTTTTCTCTCTTGGGTCATAGTGTTTTGAAATGCTTAGTAAAATAAATTAAAAAGAAAAGTAACATTTTTTTCCACGTTATAACACCAGTTGTGTCCACAGTTGCACATGCAATGTTTGGTGTCCCCGCTGCACATGCAACACTGAAGGTGATTTTTCTCAAATCCCTGCTAGGGAGTCATCTCCTAATCTGCTTCCTTTTTGACTCTTCAGTCACAGTGTCTTGATGAGCTTATTAAAACTGATCTATTGTGAATCTGAAAAATTCGCCCTCGTGTCACACTTTGGTAACCCCTTTTCATGAACTTACCCAAACCCCACAGCATCTCAGACTAGTGGTGCCCACTCTTATATTGAGTTACCCTTTTGTGAATCTTTTTTTTCAGCTTGCAGCTTATTTGTTAGCAGCTCCTGCGTTTCCCATGGCTCACCTTCATGATTGGTGCAGGGGCCACAGTTCAAGAGTCCTCGAGATTCTGCTTGTCATTCCAGGTATTAATCCAATACTTTCATTTTAAATCTCTTTTTTGGAGTAACTTGTTTCCATCCCCACAATGTTGCTCCTCAGCTGTTTTTTCTTTGGCTTCTCTATCACTCCAAACAAGAAGGCATACTCATGCTCATAGTATTGGGAATGTGATGCACTGCTGGGTTGTCAGCCTATGTGTACAATCAAAGAAAAAGCTGTGCACATGTTCTTGTCTAACAGGGCTCCTTAGAAAGCACTACCACACTTTTTTGTTTAGCTACTGTCATTATTTTATTAGTACAAATTGATCAGCGCTTAAGACATTATATCTGGAAAATCCAGGGAGCCTCTGACTCAGAGTTACTTGCCTCTGAGCTTTGACCTGCTGGTCTTCCTCAGGGGTGTGGTTTAGTAGTGTGTCTGATCTGATTAAGTACTTGGTCCCAGTTAAACCACAGGAGAAAGGTGAAAGAATACAAGAAGCACATGCTATTTACATCATATTGCAAACTGATTTCATCACAGTTCTTACCATTCTCTTGAAATGCAGAGCACAATCTGTAGTTCAGAAAGGAACCCAATCAATGGTGTGGGGCCTCTAAGAGACAGGAGCTTCATCATGGGGGGATTTCTGTTTGCAATGTTTTCCCATAGGCTACCTGCAAGGCAATTGTGCACTGTGAGTAAGCCTGCAGAGGCATGCAAGCACAGGCATCTGCTGGCAATTCAGTTCCTCAATTGATACTGCCACTGTGCTGCTTGTTGGCCTCTGCCATATAGTATGCAAGCAGCAGAGTAAACTGAATCTCCCTCCCCAAGAGAAATGAGCAGTCCATCAATCCATCCATCCTCTCTCCCCCAGCCAGCCCCCCCCCCCCACAACCTGAGCTTCTCCTGGACTCGGAATGTAAGCTTGGAAGGTAGTAGCACTACTGCCATGTCACATGGAAGTCCTTTCTTTAATAGTTTTTGAACCTGAACACCTCTCTACTTTCCAGGTGTGGTAGCCTTCCAAAAGAATAAACTTTATTAACATAAAAACGAACCCACTCCCACTCTCAACATAGCAACCCCTCTTCAGATTTATCCTATAATTTAAAACTGTAGCCTACACACATTATACAAGACCTCCTCATATTACTTTATTTAGGTGCTTCCTGCCCTGCTCACTTGCAGAGTCCCATTTGATGTAATTATTAAGTCTATCTGTAGGCTCTGTCCTGAACTCTCTGCTTCTTTGAGTTATGGGAGCAAGTCATGGAGACTAATAGGGAGTATTTCAATGAAGGTGATCCTTCCCTATACAAAATTTCAATCAGATCATGCCTTAAAGCACCAGCATTTGTAAATCAGCAAAACATTTCCTCTTATAGTTTTTTTGTTTGTTTTTTTTATTTTTTTTTATTTTTTGCTAAAAAGTATTTCTGACATCGTTGGATTCATCCTTGGTGTATTTTTAACTTTGTTAAGATATTTTTAAAACTGCTTTTTAAACTAATTTTATAATTAATGACTCATAATTAAAGATGGCCGCAACTCACAATTTATAAAAATCTCTTCTGGTGAGGTTACCTGTTGAATGCTCATAGTAGATTCATACTGTGAATGTATTAGGATTGTACTAGCATGAATTTCTGATCATAAACAGCACTGATTGATACCAACATGAGGGCAAGAAATAAAAAAACCTTTAAAATCTCATATCATAGTTTAAGAATGAATGAATGAATATGAAATGAAAATAGGTATATTAATATTTCTTCCATAAAAGCATTATTAATGAAAGGAAAATTTGTATGGTGACTAACAAATACTGCTGCTTTAAGTATTGCATCTAGATTCTGGTCACCACAGTACAAAGAGAATGACTTTTGTTAATCTCAAAATTAGGTGACACAACCAAACCCATTTTACCCATGGCTTGCAAAGACCTGATCCTTGGAGCAGAGTTCTTATAGGAAATGCATTAAACTGACTAGTGTAATGCTCCATTTTAGTGGGATTGCATTGATTTTCAGTTCCTCCAATATGGATGTTAGATGGTGTGTTCATGCACAGATATTATAATGTTTTGCTTCACAAGCAAAGTTCAAGTGAAGTTACACAATTTGCCTTTGCAGATTACTTGCTATGTTGCATTTTGCAAACCCAGGTTCATACATTTGATAATATTCAATATTTTTTATACCAAATTTTCAACATAACCATTTCTTTATAGCACCTCATTAATGTGACAGCTGTCACTTTTTAGCTGCTGCCCAAAATGTGTTTTTGTGTCCCAAAAGTTGATTTTGCTGTCCCTACACGAAATCACCTTTTAAGCGTGAGTTGGACATTTGCTCTGGCATTCTTCATGAGGCAGGGTTATAACAAAGCTATGTTGAAAATTTGGTGTACAAATATTACAAAACAATAAATGCATGAGCCTACATTACATTTTGCTAATGCAGGCTCATAACTTTGGTAATTTTCAATATTTTTACCCCTAATGCCACAGCTACAGCCCTATTGGCTCTGGCCAGAGTTTGTTCCTTTCATTTTGAGTTAGATAACAACTAAGTGAAATGTTTAAGGTTTATTGTAATAGGGATGGGCCTATTAGTTTTGTCTTTTGTCTATCTTTCACTTTTTCTTTCTTTTATTTTTCACTTTTTCTAACCATCGGTCTTCTGGCTCAAGAGCTTATTTATCTACATTGCAACTTAGGCTATGACAAGGTAGGAAAATCTTTGCTTCAGGTACTGAGATAGCCAAAAGTATAGCATACCCTAGAATACCAATCAGTTATTATGAGAGGGAAAACTAAGTTTGTTACTTGGAATGTTAAAGGATTAAATGAGAAGGTAAAGAGGTATAACATTATAAGACATCTAAAAAAATTAAGTGTAAGCATAGCTTTTCTACAAGAGATGCACCTTAAACTACAAGATTCAGATCCTATGAAAAGGGAATGGGTGGGACTTGTTTGTGGGGCAGGGAATAACAATAAAAAAGCTGGTGTTATGATCCTGGTCAATAAAAATACTCCCTTTATTACCAAAGAAACTGTTGCTGATAAGGAAGGTTATTACATTATAGTACACGTAATCCTTAATATTTATAAAACCACATTAATTAATAATTATCTACCTAATTAAATGGTGCATTCCAAATTTATGGAAATTTTTGACAAGGTTAACAAATACTTAAACTCTAACATAATAATGGCGGGGGCACACATTGTATATTTGACCCCATTTTAGACAGGACTAGTACAAGATAAGACTAACAAAGGCTGAAAAGGATTTCAAGTTTATAATTAACGCATTAGATCAAATTGATGCTTAGAGAATAATTAACACAAATTCTAGAGAACATTCCTTTTGGTCACCTGTTCATAGAACTGGATCCCAAAATGACCACATTGCCATCCCTAAAAATCTGGTCTCCATTATCACTGAAGCAAATATTCATCCTATAGTTTTATCAGATCATGCTCCTCTCCCTGTAATTTTGTCTAGCTTAAATAACAAGATGGCTCCCATAAGGGGGAGCCTTAATCCATCATTATTAGAAGACGAGGAGATAGTTAAAAAAATGTCTAGTGAAATAAAAAACTTCCTTGAAACCAATGATCCAGCAGATAACTCCTGGGCAACCTGCTGGGAGGCACTGAACTGTATACTCATAGGTTTCTTTTCAGGAAGTGCATCCAAAAAGAAAAGAGAGACATTAAAGAAACTGAATGAGATGATCAATCTGTTGGGTAAAACAGAGTCAGAGCTCAAAACAGAAAATTCAGAGATGAAATGGAGAGAATGGTCTAGAGTCAAAAAACAACATGATGACTTCTAAAAGATGAAGCTATTCTCAGCATTCGAAAGGCCAGAGTTAGATATACAGAATTAGGCCTTAATGCTCACAAATTATTAGTGATTTGCATAAGAAACACCAATAACACCACAAACATATGCAAAATCAAAGTGGTAGGTTACTAATGGATAATGGCTTGAGTTTTTTGGATGAATATATCAAAAGAGGCATCTTTCTTTGCCCAAAATATACATCTTATATTACTAAGAAGATTATAAATGTCAACAGATCTTGGGATGTGAAAAAAATAGGGTCTCTCAAAATTGCCTCCCTGGTTAGTGTGAAATGATAATAGACATATATACAAACTATTTGGATGCTCTAACAGATTATACAGAAAGAAGGCTGTATACCATGTACTGTATGGAATTCTTTCACAGTAATATTCTGAAAGCCAGATATCATAAATTAACTGATCAATCTGAAAAGTTGTGTTCTTGTACAGTTCCTGAAATTGAAGACTTATACCATGTTATGTTCAACTGCTCTTGGTACAGTAAACCAAGACAAATTTGATCGAACTCACTTTGGGAAACAATGCAAACACAAAATAAAGATGTTCTCCTAAATCTCATGTTTACCACTGAGGATGAACAGATAGTTAACAAAGTTGCTAGTTATCTTCAAGCTACAAATCTAATTTGTGAAAAACACTAACTCATGAAGAGATAGTTATTGTAGGTGTTGAACTAGTCATCATCCTATTTAGGGGCTAGATAGGAGCTAGGATGGAATAGTCTCATGCGTTGCATGTGTGTCTCATTGTAGGATCATATACGTTGTGTTTTATTTCCTATGCAGTGGTGTAGTGGTAAATTTAGAAGTGAGTGTTCTCTGACCATGACCCTTACCCCCCCCAACCAATAGGCTGGGGTTTGGGTGCCACCTAGCCCCCAGAACATATTAGGTTTTATATGCATTCTGGTGCATTTTGAGGGTTGTTTTGACACTATTTGGCTGTTTTTAAAGCCTTCTTTGACTTGTTACAAACAACCAATATCACTATCAAAATAACTAGCTTTTTATTTTCTTTAAAAAAAATTCAAAACTAAAACAACTTCTTGATCAATATCAAGGAGCAGAAACTGCATACATCTCTAATCCAGAAATTTCAGCCATGAACTGTTCACATTGGCAACTTTATTGCAAATAGGATTTACACATGCTGTTAAAACAATTACAGGATAAGGGACCAGACTATTTTGGAGATAAAATAGGCTGTCACCATTTATGAATTTTTTGTATGTCACTGTGACACTTGTCTCATGTAAAACTTTGGCTACTGGCTAGCAGTAGTCAGTGTGGCTCAGCTGGTAACACACCCATATCTGGGCCAGATGGCTGTGGGTTCTAATCCCACACTTGGGTTGGGCTTATACCATAAGTGTTGTAGAGTGAGATCATGAGAGGGTGAGAATTCAACAAAGAGATATAATAACTGATAGTTACCTGTAGTTTGGTTTTCCACTTTAGCTCCAGTTGTGTCTCCTACCCTATCTCTGGTGCAATGCCACCTCCACCACTCTCGAGTGCCTCCCACAATGCAGCAAACCACCAGTAGCCAGAGGGAGAGGCAAACAGACAGATTGATTTTTTGATTAGTATAACACCCTTTCTGAGCCTGTACCAAAGATTTAAACCTCCATATTTTATATCTTGAGGGAGTCACCTGGCACCCTATCAATTAAACACCTACGACATCCATTACCTTTTTACTTCCAACAAGAAAAGAAGTGGTTTACACAAACATATTAAACTCTGGCCAGACAATATACTACATGCAAATTCCCCATAATTAGGTTTGTCAGAGAAGGGAATCTAGAGAGAAAGAAGAGCATGTACTCCCCAAGCTAGACCATAGGCCCTTTGCTCCAAATCCCCCCCCCCAACAAGCCACACAAGCAGGTCCTGTGCTCCAAACACCCCCCAAAGCCAGACCAAGAAGCCCATCACTCCACAACCCCACAACTAAACCACACTAGCAATCTGTTCAGTCCCAAGGTAGCTCTTCTGGCTGCTAAAATGAAGGGCTGGGGTGGGGGTGGGAGTGAGGCTGGAGCAAACCAGTTTCCAAATACAAACTGAAACAAGGATGATAACCAGGATGCAAAAAAAAAGATTTGAAAACAAAGTGTCATGCTACAAATTATTAAAAGCACATGTTTCAGATAATATTTGGACAACGCATCACTTTTTAAACAATCTTAAAGAGTTAGATGCAGACCAAGATGGTCTGGCTTTTGAAGTTAAAAGCTGGAGGTGGAGGGTTTGGAACAATGAGTCTACTGGTCAGTCTTGGGAGTTCCCAAAGCCAGACCAGCAGGTCCTTTGCTCTAATCCCCTCTCCCCTCCCTCTCCACAAGAAACGGTATCCTTAGTCTGGGTACAGATAAACGTAGTGCTGCTGCAGTACTGTTAGATACATGCACGTGGTCCCTCACAGTAGGGTGCAGGGCTAGGATGGATGTAAATATGGCTGTATTCCCACTCAGGACTAAGCATGAGCCTATCTTGTGCCTTTCATGGCTTACTTTGATGATGTTCCAGTGCCCTGTAGTCCAGGTGTTTGAGCAGGGAGCCACTCTGCATATAGCCAGCTGTATGATGTATGGCTGGGCCTAGCAGCAGGAGAGCATTAAGTAATTAAAACAGCTAATGTCCAACAACAATGCGGCATTCCAGCAAAACAAACACAATCACCAAGGAAAATGCAGCTCCTTACAAACTGCATGATATCCAACGTAGGGCACACTTAACACAGTTACAAAAATAATTACTGGACATGTTCCTACAAGCAGCATGGCACTCAAACACAAATCTCTGCATTACAATTTCTAGCTTAAAACAAAATTGAAGCAACATCAATATTAACCCTTTAGTACCTCCTCTCTAAGAGCAAACACATATTCACTCTCAGCACAAATGGGATTTTTAAAAAAAGAATCATATTTCAGAATTAGTTATTAATTTACATCAGTGGAACTAAACACTTCAGTTGTTGTCATTTTCTCATGCCAGCCCATGCCATCACTGCGTCACCCACAGTTTCCAAGTTAGACAATCCTGTGCTTCAATCCAGCCCTCCACCAGCCCAAGCCTGACCAGCATGCTATTTGCTCAAAGCCCAGACTTCTGGCTTTTGGAGTAAAAAGCATGCTGGTCTTACTTGGGGAGTGAAGGGCCTTGTTGGTCAGAGGAGGGGATGTGGAGAGAAAGAAGAGTATGTACTCACCAAGCTAGACCACATGCCCTTTGCACCAACACCCTCCCCAAGCCAGACCAAGAAGCCCATCACTCTACTCGCTCCCCAGTCAAACCACACTGGCAGGCTATGCAATCCCAAGTCAGCTCTTCTGGCTGCTGAATTGAAAGGCTGGGGGTTGGAGCAAACCAGTTTCCAAATACAAACTGAGACAAAGAATGATAAATAGGATGCAAACAAAAAAAATTAGAAAAAGTGTTGCACTACAAATTGTTAAATGCACATGTTTCAGACAATATTTAGACAACTTATCACTTTTTAAACAATCTTAAAGAGTTAGATGCAGACCAAGATGGTCTGGCTTTTGAAGTTAAGTGCTGGAGGTGGAGGGTTTGAAGCAATGAATCTGCTGGTCATTCTTGGGCATTCCCCAAGCCAGATCACAAAATGTCCAGTGATAGCATACTCACCAAAAACTATACAGACTGCAGGACAAGTGAGGCAATTTTATTTTATTGACTCACAGAGTATTTCTTGTTCCTCAGTGTAGAATCAGTGCTAACAGTAGCAATTACAGCGGTCTGCTCTCCCTAAGCTCGAACCATGGCCCCAGCGCTTCAGCTTTAGCGAGCCTTCGTCATTCATGGCACCTACTGTATAAGGGAGAGCACAAGCCTGACCAGCAGATCATTTGTTCTAATACCCCTTCCCCTTGATCACCACAAGAAGCAGTACCCTTAGTCTGGAACCAGCGTGGGACATATCAGTTTGTGAGCTGCTGGTAGCCTTGGCCTCTAGCTTTTAAAAACTGGTAGCCAGATCAATATTTTTTAATATCCATCATTTCTGAAGATTCAAAAATCACTTCCATGGGCAGGTAGCCAGCTGGTTGGTAACTTTTGAAATCTGGTAGCCGAACCAATCTTTTTTGTGGCATTGGCTACCTGATTTGTCCCACACTGTCAGGAACACACACTTCAGTGTACGCTTCAATCAAAAACACTTCCAAGACTATGGACCTCTACCCCCAAAAAACTCCATTTTAAGCTGAACTATTAATCTCCACACCCACGACCACACAAGGTCCACATACATTTTAATACAACCAAACATCATTTTTAAATCTCAATCCCCACACCCAACACACATATGCTATTTCAACCCGATAGGAGGCTTGGAGTGAAGGGCCAGGTGCCCTGGTTTAGTTGCTCCTCAACTCAGACCAATAGACCATTCACTCCAAAACAACCCCCCCAAGCCACACTAGTAGTCCTTTCACTCCACCACTCAACCAACCAGGAGGTCTATTAATCCAATCCCCCCAGCTACACTCACAGACCAGATCCCAAAACCAGACCAGCATGCCTTAAGCTCCAAGCCCCCCAGCACACACATACAACACAAGCAGGCACCATTACTCCAAAACCCTCACCACCACAACACAACCCCAGCTGCACCAGTAAGCCCTTCACTCCAAATTCCCCCCCAAGACAGACCAGGAGGCACATTGCTCCACTTCTGCCACAAGTCACACCAACAGGCCAGATTCCCAAGCTGGACCAGTTCCATTTGCTTCAAACATCTCTAAATAGGTGCTTCACTCCACCTTCCCCCCAACCAACTAGGAGGTCTATCAATCCCAGCCCCCCCAAGCCACATTCAGAATTGATCCCAAAGACAGCCCAGCAAACCTGGCTTCAGCTCCAAGCCCCCCCAGCACACATTGCTAACAGGCACCATTACTTCCACAATGTGCCCCCCCAAAACACAAACCGCCAGCCACACCAGCATGCCCTTCACCCCAAACCCTCCCTACCAGGCAGACCAGGAGGCCCATTGCTCCACTTCCCTCACAAGCCACACCGACAGGCCAGATTCCCAAGCCTGACCAGCTCCTCTAGCTTCAAGCCCCCCCCCCCAGTAGGCCCTTCATGCCACCTTCCCACCAACCAACCAGGAGGTCCTTCAATCCCACCCCCCTCAAGCAGGACTGGCTTTATAGTTTTGTGGACCCCCAGTGAATTGATGGCTCTGGGGCTTTAAATTTATGGAGAAACGTGATATGCCCCAATATACACACAGTTAACAGTAATGGATCGGTAACACCTAACAAAGTCAGAGCAAGGAAAGGCATCTTAGAAACGTTAGTTTATATTAAATATTACACATTACTAAGAACAGAATATTGCACATTATTAATTTACATATGGGTTGCAAGAAAGGTACACAAAGCCAAGGTTTCTTCCTCAACAGTGTAATGCCCCATAATAGTGCACTACAGTGTCAGTACTGGGTCGTAGTCGAAGTTCCTGGTGTGGGACTAGGACCCATGACCTTCCTATCTTCTAGCCCTAGAAACACGTATACTAGCAGAACTACTAACATGGTACTTTCTTTGTTGAATCAAGATTCAATAGTGAAGTAAGGATTTGAAACAGTATGTTTCCATATTCCCTTTTCAAACTTGGATGGTCATTCAAAACTACTCCCAAAAGTCCAGTTCAGCCCCCATCCAGGCATGTCAGGTAGGGTAAGGCTTATATTTTTCAATCCCATAGTATTGCACATGCCCCAAAATACAGTTTCTGTATTAATGTTTTTCTCTAAGACAGTGCTCTGTTTTTTTTAAGGTGCATAAGACAACAACAAAGACCCGGAACAATGTAAACATTACAGACTCATTAATTAGATGCTAAAATCTTTGCTGCCATTATTTCTAATAGAATGAACAAAGTAATTCCTAAACTAATAGGCCCACATCAAACCAGATTTCTTAAGGGAAGAAAATATTTCTATACATTCCCTCTTGTTCTTTAACCCTATGTTAGGTAAAATGGTAATCAAAAATCAAATCATTTCAGATTCATTGTATCAAATTTATCAAACTTCTGCTCTGTTTGGCTTTGACCTGTTTAAATCTCTATACCAGTCTTTGGGGGGAACCCTAATATAAGGATAGATAAGAAGACTGCTACTAGCTCTTGTTTACAAGAACATGGGTTCAAACATGTCATAAATCTTCTAAAAGATAATGGATGGAAATGGATTAAATAGCAGAAAATTACAATTTAACACAAGAGGGAGTAGCTCTTATTTTACAATTAAAGGGAGTGATACAGAAATGGCTAATGAATTATGGGAATTTTGTCCACATAAATAACACCAGAAAATGTATTTTTATCTGCAAAAACAAGCTTAGTATCTCAGCTTTCTACTTCCTTTCTATAAGCATACATAGAGGAGAGGCCACTGAATCAATTATTTACTGAAATAAATATACTGGTGCAGAATTAGAGAACTGGAAATGAGGTGATATATGGGTGTTACCTCACAAAGCCTTCTCACTGATGAACCGTAGGATAATACAATGTGAGCTTCTGAACAACCTGTTTTTTACTTCTGTTCATATGAAGAAAATGGGACTACAGAATACTGATAATCATATTAAATGCAATGGCAAAGAAGCATATGTAATACACCAAATGTGGAATTGTCCAAAAATAAAAACTTGTTGCACTCAGATACAAAATTTCCTGGAAGGTTTACCTACACTTTATATTAACTTTGGCTCAGTCATAACTAGTAGAGTCCCAGCAGATCGAAGCATTTCATATACAGACAAATGTAATATTTACCTTGGGATCTAGTTCAGCAAAAAAGTTGATCTTAAAGTACTAGCTAGAAGAATCAGCACAACACTGACTGAGTGGAAAAAAAGAAATCATTGAAACATTAAAATTAGAAAAGTTATAAAGGATAGCACATGGCTATAGTGAGAGAGCTGAAATTTTCACACAGAAATTGGATAAGCTGTTAACATACTTAACAAATACAGAATGTTCTTGATCTTCTAGACCTCGGCCCAGATATTCAAACTGCGCCAGTTTGTGGTGCAAGCCCCTGCGCCGCTCAAAGTAGTTGCGCAGGGGTGTGGCCAGGGCGATATTCAACGGAGTTGCGCTATGGCTCAACTGCTTTGAATATCGCCCCCTGGCCACCCCCACTGTGCATGGCACAGTGGAACTGCACCAGTGCAAGTGGTCAGAATGGAGCATTGAGATGCGGTGACGCAAGTTCCATTGCGCCATTCACAACACCTGTGATATTCAAAGGGTGACATGCAAATGGGTCCATAATCTGCAAGGTGCAAGGGGGACCATTTGCATCTGATTATGGCCCCATTTGCATGCCATTAGCATGCAGGTGCACCGATCCCTGATGACTTGCACCTGGCACCCTGCCAGGCAGCAGCCGTCAGGGACCGACACCCCCTGCAGCCCGATCGCGGGACATCCCCTAAGGGATGATGAATGTCTCCTGTCCCTAGTGGTCTAGTGGACTGTGATTAGCCCGATCGTGGGCATAACAGTAACCCCCCCACCCCCCGAGTAGCCCGATCACGGCAATAAGTGTAACCCCCACCCCAGATTAGCCCGATCGCGGGCATAAGTGTAAACCCCACCTCCCGAGTAGCCCAATCATGGGCATCAGACCTCCCAAAGTCCAATATCCCTGGTGGTCCAGTGGATCTCGAGTAGCCTGTTCGTGGGCATACGTGTTCCCCCCTCCCCGAGTAGCCTGATCATGGGCATAACCAACCCGCCCCCATTAGCCCGATTGCGGGCATCAGATTCCCAAAAGCCCTATATTCCTGGTGGTCCAGTGGACGAGCGGAGTCAATACATGGTGGCATTCCTCACCCCCAAGTATGAAATCCCTGGTGATCTAGTGGACCCCACGCCCACCCGCCCACTGAGCCCACCACCCGCTCCCCTCTGTCAGCCGGTGGGCAGCAGCAACCCACCTGCCTGCCGCCCCACCGCCTTAGGCTGACAGCTCGGTAGCGCTGCACACCCATTGGTTCAGAGCATGAGCCAATGGGCGTGCAACCATCTGACCTCTAGTCAGTCCAGATAGCGAATGAATTCATTCACATATCTGGACTGACTAATACGACATGGCTTCACACCCATTGGCTCATGCTCTGAACCAATGGGCGTGTAAGCCTACCAAGTTGTCAGTTGGTGAGCGGCGGGCGGCAGGCAGGCAGGTGGGTGCTGCCACCCGCCGGGGTGATGGGGAAGGGGTGGTGGGGCCCAGTGGGCAGGTGGGGTGGGGTCCACTAGATCACCAGGGATTTCTGCCACTTGGGGTGAGAATGTCACTAATCGGGCTCCGCTCAGTCCACTGAACCACCAGGGATATTGGGCTTTGGGAGGGGAATCTGATGCCTGCAATCAGGCTAATGGGGGCGGTTGTTATGCCACAATCAGGCTACTGGGGACAGTTATGCCCACGATCAGTGATGGGGGCGCCGCTAGAAAGGGCGGGAACAGTGGGCCACCCACAGGTGGCAGCTGCTGTGTTGCACCCTGCAATGCAGCAGCTCACCTGTGGGTGGCCCTGACTTGTTCCTTTTTTTCGGCTCAACTTTGTGCAGGCGCAGGTAGGGGTTGCGCCTGCATAACTCTGCATGGCCTGGGCTGAATATCGGGCTGTGCAGTTTATGCATGGTTCCTCCCCCTTCGGTTGCACATGCCTTCATTATCATTGCGCTGTTGCTCAGCATGATTTCGGGGATGCAGCTGCCTCCTGCTGAATATCGCAGAATGGCGCATTTCGGACTTGCGCAGGCGCAACCCTATTGCGCATGGCTCAACTCTTTTGAATATCTGGGCCCTCTTTTCTTCCACTCTTCTTATTTCTTTTTCTTTATTCCTTGCCCAGCTCCTTCTTTTCCTTTTACACTTAATTCTTTTATCTCTTATTTTTGTCTATCAGTTTGTAATCATTGAGGATTTATTTACTGTTATAAAAAATTTATAGTTAAGATAGCTAATCATTGTTTATTTTAGCTGTGTTTTAAGAACCTAGATATTATAAAAATCTTGTACTTTTTGCTTATTCCCTTGAATTTCTTTCTTGTTGATTAACAATTTTTGTTTGAATCTGTATTGCTGAAAACGTATCTTCTCAAAAATCAATAAAAACATATGTAAAAAAAGTATTAGAACCACTGGCTGATTCTCCATGTTGCTTATTGACTATTCGTAACTCTCTCTGGGAAGAACTGGTTTCAATCATTTTATTCTATGTTATTTCTTGTTCTGTTATTTATATTTGACCTTCACAGTGGGCAGTTTATGTTCCTATCTGCCCTGAGGTTTTCATTGCAGGCATTGATCACCATAACTATACGCAAGGACAATTTTTTTCTCCTGCTTTTATGTACAGCACCTGCCTGGTTGAAATATCAATAAACTTTTAACAAAAAAAATAATCTGTGAACCTCCATCCTGGTGTCACAGTCATTTATGCCCCCCCCCCACACACACACACCTCCCACCAGGTCTCAGAGATGCTAAGTCCTGGCTTTCAGAGTGTTTCAGGGCCTTAAACTCATCCATTTTGCTGGGTGTGCATCTCATACTGACCCGTATGCAAGTGAGGATAGTTATCCCCCCGTGCCTCCTATCTCCCTAGGGTCTCCTCTCTGCTCCCCATCTCTGCTGTTTTTGCCTCAATGATCCAATGAATCTGCCTTCTGCCCTTGGTAATACCTTGCACCAGACCCTCCACATCCTCTAGTGAAAAGGTAATAGGAAACAGTTTACATACCTGTAGATGCCCTTTCATTTTCCTTTTAAATCTGCCCTATATTTTGATTTCTTATTAAATTATTGTCAAATTAATTCCCTGTTTCTATTGCAATTTTATAAAATGGACTTTGAGAATCCCATAACATCCCTGGTCAAAATGTGTCACATAACCATTGATTATTCTCTTATAACTACTTCTTTTTCCTGAACTATGCTTATTTTTACAAAAAAAAAAAAAATCTTCTTTTATAAATGAGATAAAAGCCATAGAAACAGCCTAGGAGTGGGTCCAAAGGTGGTAAACTGGGTAAGGAATTGGTTAAGGGACAGGAGACAGAGGGTGGTGGTACACATAGTTCACTCTGAGAAAGGGACAGTGACTATCGGGGTGCCACAGGGATCAGTACTGGGACCGGTCCTCTTTAATATCTTTATTAGTGACATTGCAGAGGGGCTAGAAGGGAAGGTATGCCTTTTTGCAGATGACAGTAAAATCTGCAGTAGGGTAGGCACTCCAAGTAGGGTAGAACAATGATTAGATATCTAAGAAAGCTAGAGAAGTGGTCAAGGATGTGGCAGCTAAGTTTCAATGTGAAGAAGTACAAAATCATGCACTTTGGGCACAGAAACCCAAGGGCAGAATACAAAATGTGGGGTTTAATATTAACAACCACCAAACAGAAAAGAGACCTGGAGGTAATCATATCTAATGATCTAAAGGTGGCCATATAGTGTGACAAAGCAGTGTGGAGAGCAAGTGGGATGCTAGAATGCATAGGGTGAGGAATCACCAGCAGAAAAAGAGAGAGAGGTGGTGTCACCACTGTATAGATTGCTGGTGAGACCTCACCCAGAGTACTGTGTCCAGTTCTGAAAACCACATCTCTGGAAGGACATAGACAGAGTAGAGGCAGTCCAGAGGAGGGCAACTAAAATGGTGCAGGAAATTCACAAGCAATGCATGCATAGACAACTCCAGAAGTAATGTTAAAAATTTATTTCAGCAAAGTGGAGGAACACCAGCTAGAACCCTCAGGGGCTGAAGGTTCTAGCCGGTGTTCCTCCACTTTGCCATAATACATTTCCAATATTAACATTACTTCTGAAGTTTCCTATTTGCTTTTATAGTGATCCATTATTGCATTGCTTGTGAATTTTCTACAGAATTGTGTGGGCTGGCCACCCTGCCTTGCACCCATCTTTTTCAGAGCGCAACTTTTTTGTACCTAACATGGTGCAGGGTCTCCATCAAAAGCCCTATGAGGAGAGACTAAAGGACCTCAATATGTGCACCCTGGAGGACAGGAGGGAGAGAGGATATGATAGACACTTTCAAATATCTCACGGGTATACTGCAAATAAAATTCAAGAGGGAAGCATTTTTCAGGAAAAAAGATGCTTAAGAACAAGGGGACATGCTATGAAGCTGGAGGGGGAAGACTCAGGGAAGATGTGAGGAAGTACTTTTTCACAGAAAGAGTGGTGGATGCATGGAACAGTCTCCCAGTGGAGGTGGTGGGGACACAAATGATAACGGGATTCAAGAAGACATGGAATAGGCACAAGGGAACCTTAATGGTAAGGAAAAAGGGGGTAAAGCCAGACATCAATTATGGTCTGCAGTGTTACAGTAGGTAGGAAGGGAAATGGGCAGATTAGGTGGGCAAAGCAGTCTTTATCTGCCATCAATTTCTATGTTTCTATGGATAAGTGAAATGGAAACCAGGAGGACCCTTATCCCTATAAAATCACTTCCTAGTCCTCGGATTACCCTGTTCAATCTCCTCACCTCTATACAAATGCCCTTTTGGTGCTGGTGCAGCCCATCCTGGGCATGCAGGCATTCCTTGCCTCAGAAGGTCCTCCAACTGGCAAAAAGAGAAACCACTCCCTCTTCCACCAGATCCTTAGTCAAGCTTTATCCTTTCTAATGATCCATGGCCACTTCGACTAGCCCCTTGGACTGAGGGATCTCAGAAAAGATCATGCTGGATACATTTAGGAACATCCCTAGTTTTGTATATGATCCCCACATATCACTGGCACTTGTCCTACCTATCTCATTCATGCCAACATGGATGAAGGTCTTCTCTTCACCAAGCTGCATTTTTTGGCCCTGGGTAGGACTTATTTGACTTGCATACAAGGAAGGAAGCCACCATACTTAAGCTACTGTCCTGGTCCTTCCATATCCTCCACCTCCTCTTCACCCATGAATCTTAACTAATTGCCTTATTGAAAATCATGGAAAACTGCATTAATGAAATGCTGAGTAGCCAAGTAATGGACAAAGGAATACATTAAGAACACCAACATGATTTTACAACACGTACAACAAATCTAGTTTGTATTTATGAAAATCTTAGTCACGAAATAGATACTGGAATTTTTACTAATGTCATTTATTTAGATTTCTGCAAGGCATTTTATGTTGTACACATATTAAACTGTTACACAAATTATACTCCTTACACTTCAACCCCCTCTTGATTAACTGCATAGGCAAATGGCTCTCAGACAGAATCCAAAACATTAGAATAAATGTGAACCACTCTAATGTGGGCCTGGTAATAAGTGAATTGCCACAGGGATCTATACGGGGACCAACCCTCTTTGGTATATATATATATATATATATATATATATATATATATATATATATGTATCAGATTTAGGAAAAATGTAAAGCATTGGTACAGTATGTTTACTGACAATGCTAAAATAGGTGGGCAAGTAGATACACTGAAGAAACATACCTCCTTACAAAATGAACTAACATCCTTGGGCAATTGGGCGATCTAGTGGGGATGATGTTTAATTCAACAAAATGTACAGTCATGCATTTAGGGAAGTTAAATCCAGGTTATGATTATTATCTCCAAAATCGATTAACTAGAAAATCATGTGGGAGGGACTTGGGTATAAGGATCACAAATTACTTAACAAATAAGCAACATCATAATGATTACCTCAAATCAAACTACCTAGTTAACACCATCAACAGACATTTTATACATAAATCAAAATACATTATATTACCTCTATCTTTCAGCTAGGTAAGACAACATATTGACTATTGCTCTCAGTTCTGGCAAAGTTTAAATACAGGACAGAGAAACAAAATTAAACAAATACAGAATTAGGCAACTAGATCCACAGTGTAACAGGGGTAAACAAACTCAAGTTATGAAGCAAGATTAAGTAAACTTGCCTTATTTGCATGGTATAAAAGGTGTGTCATAGGGAATTTGTTGTTGATACTGTATATAATGTACATAAACTACCTTCTGGAAAATACGAACATGAAATTCAGACCTGATACCACTGTAACCAGAGGGCATAGTAAATGAATACTACCTCAGTCATTCAAAACAAACAAGTGTAAGTAGTATTGTACACAAAGAATGGTGGGAATTTTGAACTCCTTAATTAGCATCTGAAGTTATTAATTGTGAAAATGTAAATGTGTTTAAAACCAGGTTAGATAAATATATGAATGAGATATGACCATTTGAATATTACCACTAAAAGTGTGTGTGTGGGGCGGGGCAGCTTACATGGATGGGCCAATAGCGTCTTTTGCTGTCTCTAATCTCCAAGTGAATCCACGTGAATGATGTAGTCCCCCAAAACTCAACTGAACACTAGCTGAGTGCTGTGGTTGAGCATTGCTATACTTTTTTTTGTGAATGTTGGCTATTAGTTTCTAATGTGGTCAGTAATTATGAGTATTCAACTATACTAACCTGTCCCTTCATACAGTTAGGAAGGCAGGGTGATACACATATATCTGTTGTACAAGTGACATCTAGCAAGAGCAATTGGTTAAACCAGGATTCTGTGACATTGTTAGTTCTCCCACGGCCCTGGCTGTAATGGACCATACATGTACTTTAGCTGTCAAGAAACACAGTAAATTTAAACACCCCGGACTGTATTTTTGCTTACATACAAGTGCACACCTCTGGACTACTACAATGCATTTACCAGTGCCTTCATGCTGGTTTTATACATCATCTCCAACTTTCGCAAAATGCTGCAGCTAGGTTGTTAACCCCCACTGGGAGATCTGAACATATTGCTCCTGCTCTGTGTTCTATGCAGTGGTTACCAGTTAGATGGCAGGTCAACCTTAAGATCTTGTTAATGACCTACATTATACAGCCCATTATGGACTGGGACCTCACTGCTTTAGCTCACTATACCCTGGGCAGCCATTTTGTATTAGGAGATTCAATGGATGGTTCAGACTTAATGTGGAGCTATTGGGTACAATGTTAAGCAGCTTTTTGCAACCCCCAATGATATGTGTGTTTTCAGCTCTTCCAGTTTTGGTTTTTTTGCTGTCCCCAAATCCCCTTTGAAATTGACAGGTGACAGACCTTTTCTGTTGCTGTCCTCTTATCGAGAAACAGCCTTCCTTTGGACATGGGACTGCCCCTTCTGTCCTTTGCTTTAAAAATAAGCTAAAATCATGGTTGTTTAACAATGAAACCTGATAAACTCCATAGGCAAGAAGTGCGAGGAGTTCACTTGGTTCTTTTCAGGCAGAGTGTCCACCATTAGGGCAGGAATTTCTCCAGGCTGACTGGAACAGTCTGACAGGGTTGGGCCTTGGGTGGCATCTGTGGTACATCTTCCTGGGGGGAGTTCCAGCCTTTGATGATGGAGGAGGTCTGTGGGGTGATCTCAGGCTTGAGCCCAACTTGCTGCATCCTGAACCTGGGTCCAACAGGATTACTTGTTGATTGCATCAATTTTTTGGGCCCGGTTTTTGCTGAGATTGTTGGGTGTTCCTTAGCAACAGTAGGCTTCCCGGGGTCTCTTAAAGACGGCTCTGGTGAGGCCCTGTTAAAAGAAATATCTTTGGACCCAGACATCTTGGCAAATTACCAACTTGTTTTAAATATTCCCTTTCTGGGGAAGAGTATTGAAACAGTGGTTGCGGATCAGCTTGAGATGCACCTCATGGAAGTCCAGATTTACAGTATAAGCCTCTCCAGTCCAGATTTAGGGCTATGCACAGCATGGAGACCACACTAGTATGGGTGATGAATTATCTATTCAGGGCTTGGGATGGGGGAGTGGACTATTCTCAACCTCCTCGATCTCTCATTAGCATTAGACACTGTGGATCATGAGTTGTTGTTGTACGGACTGAGGGAGTACATTGGACAATCTGGCAAGGTCATCTGCTGTTTTGAGTCTTTTCTCCAGGGAAGAACCCTGAGGGTGGTATTGGGGAATTATTCCTCAAGCCCAGTGACCCTGTCCTGTGGAGTACCCCAAAGGTTCTGTCCTCTCTCCCATGTTATTTGCGGTGTATATGCTGCCCCTGGGTGACAGCATCAGGCAGTATAACCCTGGGTTTCATTGCTATGCTGATGACACCCAACTCTACCTGTCATTTGCACCTGGAAGAATGGATGTGGTCAATGTGCTGAATAAATGCTTGGTCAAGATCCATGCCTGGATGCCGTCAAATTGGGTGGGACTGAACCCAGAAAAGACTGAAGTGTTGGTGATTGAGCCATGTTGGAGGGAGTGGAGGCCTCTGGGGAGGATTTGGGACTGTATTTGGGGTCATCCAAACTGGAGGCCTCCACTAAGGTGAAAACATCTGGGCTTCATTCTGGACAATGAGCTGACACTAGAAGCTCAGGTGTCAGTGGTTGTCTGAATCAGGTTTTTCCATCTCTGAAATGTTGTCCGGATCAAATCCCTTATCCCTCCTGAGGATTTTGCCACACTAATACATGCATTTGTCACCTTGAGGCTCGATTACTATAATACACTCTACCTCGGAGTCAGGAGAGGTACGCTATGGCACCTGCAGCTTCCCAGCTATTGACGGGTCTTCTTAGATCCTGTCATATTTCACTGGGCTGTGCAAACTGCATTGACTGCTGGTGTGCTGGTATATCTTCTTTAAAATAGGTCTTCTGACCTATAAGGCCCTACAGAGTCTGGATCCAGGTTGCCTGGCAGAGCTGCTGCATCCCTACCACCCCAGTCGATCTCTACAGCCATTTGGGAAGCCATCCTCAGGATGCCCAAGGCAAGATTGAAATCTTTGGGAGATCAATGCTTTGAAGTGGCAGCACCAATCCTTTGGAACTTGCTACCTGAGAACCTGAGGGAGGCCCCATCTCTTGAGACCTTTAAGAGAGGATTAAAGACATTTCTGCTTTCACAAGCCTTTGGAGATTGAATAGAATAAAGAAAATGTATCTATTACCCTTGTAATGATTATAAGGAATTTTAGCCTAGATGAGATTAATCATTATTAGATATACAATGTTAATAATTTTTGTCTTTTTTTAATGTTTTATGATGTTTTTTACTCTAAGGGTGCCCTAAGCCTTCAGGGAAGGATGCTACAAATGGTTTACCTATGCCGAATTGACAACATCATTGTCGAAGTTCAGCCCAGTGAGATCCCCAATGTCGACAGGCAAAATTTTGCCTGCTGACAATAGAATGTTTCTCTAAGGGAGCTGTGCCCCCGAACTCCCCATGCAGGGGCCTGTGTTCCCCGTGCCCCCCTTCTAAAGATTATCAACTCCAGGTCGGAGTTGATTTGAAGGGGAGTGACACACAGCGACAGGGTGAAATTTCGCCCTCAGGTCCCCCACAGCGACAATTTTGAAACCTGTCGAAATTGTCACTGTGAGGGATTTTGCCATACAAGTTTCGATGTACAGTTGGCACACCGCTCCAAACAAATAAAATCTACTATTACTACTAAACTTATTTACAGTGGAGCCAGCCATAATGCAACAGAGTACCTTGCAGAAGATGACATGTCACAAAATAGTGCATGAAAAAAGGACTTCATTGCCATTAACTTGTATTGTTCCCTGCAGCGTACTGCAGAACTCTGCAGTAATACTGCAGGGTATTGTGATGCATACTTGCTGGCTCCACTATATTTAGTGAGACCAATAAATGTTTAATGATTTTATACTTGCTAATATAATTATTAGTCTTATGAATCATGCATTTAATCTCTGTTGAGTAATTTATGAATTATTTATGATATGAATTATGTAATTCAGATTACTCAAAAATAAACACTTAATTCTTCAAAAACTAAATTTACAGAGGTCACTTGATGGCGGTCTGAAGATCAGCAGCATGTTCTCATGGCTCCGCACCTCTCCTGCTAAAATCTGCTGCTAGCCTTTCAATTTACAACTAAAAACAACTCAACAATCACAGTGACTGCTGCAGAAAACCTTCTGGACTTAAATCAGCTAAAACAAATGGACGTATAAATGAAAAAAGTGCCTCCATGGCACTCCCCTCCTCCGATGCCAGAGAAGGACAAGGCCACGAAGCGCCCCAAGCAACAGGCCACAAGTTCCCCAAAAGCTCCAGTGACACAAACTGCTCTCTCAGAGGAGAGATTTATTGAAATCATGCAGCCAATACAGGAAACAATCTCAAACATATCTGCAGACCTGCATCAAATGAAATCATCTGTGGAAGCTCTTACCACCAGAGTCAGAGACTTGGAAGCCAGGCTGATTTCCCTGGAGAAAAGGCAGACCAGAGCTGAGCAAGACACCACAAGTATGGGCTTGAGAATTAAGAAACTGGAGGAGAAACTGGAGGACTTGGAAGGGAGGAGTAGGAGGAACAGCCTTCTGATTATCGGAGTGCCCAAGAAGGAAGAGAGTAATGCCCCTATACTTTTCCTGCAAAAACTCTGTGAAAGAATCGCAGGTCCATCACCAAATGACACGACTTACATTATAGAGAGGGCACATCGGACCCTTCACCCCCTGTTTCCACCTGGCTCTCTGCCCAGGTCCCTAATATTTAAACTCTTTAACTTTTTAGACAACCAACACATATTGGCCAAAGTTAAGAAGTTACAGGAGGTGCAGTGGGAGGGAAGCAAAATTCACATAGCACAGGACCTCCCTCAATCTGTCCGGGTGAAAAGGCAAGACATGCATCCGACAGTGTCGAAGTTGATTGCCACGAGGAAGCCCTTCCATATGAGATACCCAGCAGTGCTTTAGGTCAAGAAGGGAGACCAGTGAATGTCATTTGAATCCCAGGAGCAGGCAGTCCAGGAACTTAAGGCCTTTTTCCCAGACTTGTTTAAGTGAAAATGAGCTCCATGGTTGGATGGGACTGCTTTGACCCTCTAAACTGTGAGTAAGAGATGTTTCTGCTCTGGTCAGATGATAATTAAGGGAGAGACTTTAAATGGTGTGGCTGATTTTTTCATCCTGAATCAGTGAATTGAGCTCCTGTCTGACTCAGTAAGCTGAGCAGATGTTCACATGCCAAGGCTTTGCTGCACAGGATGGTAAAGAGTTCAAACTTTTAAGCCGGGGGGATGAGCGAATGAATGCTTATTAGCATAAAACCAGAGTCACAAGGGGGCGCTGTGGAGCCTGAGCAAGACGGTCACAAGGATTAGTAGCTCTGCAAAAACTACGATTTAAAAGTTAAATTTTACATTTTATAAGGCAGCTAAAGCATAGAAAGTGGCTGGATTGACAATTGGAAGATCAGCTGTATCGCTATGGGCAATCCAAGGAAAGATAGGTCTTGCCAGGAGGGAGCAAAGAGCAAACAAAACGTACCCCTGCTCACCATGAGGTCTGCTCAAGGCCCTGCTACCTCTGAGACTGAGACACCTCATGAGGAAACTCTTCAAAGTCTGGGAGCAAAAATGAATCATTTAATTTCCTCAGTAGAGGGTTTGGCATCCCAATTTGATTCACTGACCAGCAGAGTGATTGTATTAGAAACAGATGTTTTGTCTATCAAAATAGAGACTGAGAAAGCTGGGAAATGTTCAGAATCAGCCCTTGGAGTGACCGCAAAACTAGTGAAAGAAAATACTCATCTCCGGACAAGGCTAGAAATGTTGGAGAATCAGGCAAGAGCGAATAACCTGAGAGTGATTGGAATTCCGGAGCAAACAGAGGGTGACGATTTGCCCTTATTTATGCTGGAGTGGCTAGAATCGCAATTTGGGCAACACCTAGCAGAGCGGAAAATTTCTATTCAGAAGGCCTATAGGGTCACAACAAGGGTCGTCAAGCAAATTTGGAAGTCCCCAGGGCTATTGTGTTAGTCCTCGACGGAGTCGGAACTAGGGATTTCTTTCTTTCACTGGCCAGGCAGAAGAGAACTTTACTATGCGATGGGAAAAAGGTCAGTTTATACCCGGATCTTAGTTATGCGACTCGGCAAAAGAAAAAGTGATTTGATGAAGTGCGATCGATACTGCGAGGTACAGGGGTCTCGCACAGTATGATTTTCCCGGCTCGTCTGCAAATTGCACACCAGGGGAAGATTTATATCTTCACTGATCCTCAAGAAGCCCTGAAGTGGACCCGGAGACATGTGCCAGCCAGTCGCCTTCGAGAATCTGCATCTCAGTCTTCCTCAGAGGAGGAAGAAGAAGCTAGTGCTGAAACTTGATTACTGCCTATTAACAGTAAGAATATTATCAGAGCGAGCAAACGAACTTTAAATTCATGTGATCTACAAGTTGTTGAGAACTTTTCGATATTGGACTATAGCCCATGAATTGTTTTGCCAGACTAAAATGAGATGGCTACGGTTTTATTTTGTATTTAGTCCTTAGAAAACCTCTCTCTATGTTAATGATAGGGTGATGTTACACTTAAGAGACAGCTTGTTAAATAGAATGCCTTAAATTGAAAAAAGATAGAGTTTAATCCTTTTCTGTTTCAGTGCCTTAAGGTACTCAATAATATGATTAAGCATGATTACTCATTTTCTTTTTACAAGAAGCAGAGTTTGATTAATAATCTAGCCTTTCGGCTAGGGAGTTATTTTTTTGAAAATATATTCATGCTGCTCTTGGGCTCTTAGTCACAGCCAATCTTTGGGCAGAATATAGTTAATGGGTTATGTAAACTTGTGTGAATCTCCCGATGATGTATCTTAAAGATGTAGTACAGACATTCTATTTAAATTTCTATGTTTGTATTAAGAGGGGTGGCACCCTCAGCGGAGTATAAATTACCTGTGTATGTACTTCATCAGTGATATGTAATGTGTAAAACATTGATAAACTCCATAAATAAAAAGTTAAAAAAAAAAAAAAACAGAGTCACTGGGGTCTATAAGGTGGAAAGGCTGGAAATCGTTACTACGGCATAACCCCGCATGCTGAGCCCCGGAAATATGTTTTCTTTATCAGAAGATTGTCCCAGTGTCACACTAGTTTAAGCAGTATCAGTTATTGCAATTGCAGTGGCTGGTGAAGACTGGGTATGGATGGCACACATTACAAGTTTCTAAGGACCTGGGTGTCATATTGAAGGACTGACCTTAATGTCAACTGTATGTTGACTTTCCTTTTGGCATAAACATTTCTTTTTCTTAGTGTGGATGGCCTTACTATTGAGGCAAATTATGTTAAGGGGTTGCAATCTTCCTGTTTGAACTCTGTAATTGAAAGGGGTCTTTGGGGATAAAGGCCTTGTAGGGTGGCTACCCGATGACTAGGGTGCGTACCTCGAGAGGCAGGGGTCTAATTTTCCTTTTTCTATCCCAGATTTAACAAGGCCTAGAGGGCATGTTTTCAGTCTTAAACTGGGATGGGTCTAATTATTATTCATAGGACAGCGTCTGGCCTCTCTGTAGACCTGCAGCAGGTTGCTGTGAAGAAAGACTGTATGCTGAACATCCAGAACTTTATTTAGTGACTTAAGATCATTAGATACTGGGGATTTAATGCAAATGTTCTTGTTGGGAAATTATACTGTTATTGGAGTTTTTGGATAGTAGGAGGGGGGAGCTGGGGTGTTTGTGGTCTCAGACTAGCGCAAAAACATCACCTGGTGGTGTGTGTGTGAGGTGGCACAGTTGATCAGAACTGGGGTTAGTCCTTTTGTTTCTTTTTTACTTTTTGGAAAAAAAGGATATTTAAGTTAAATTGTTATTTGGGGTGTAGCTGGGGAGGGTGAGGGTTTCAGGGGGTAAAGGGGACATGTATAAATCCTATTGTACTATAAAGCTGCTTTAGAGGGAAGGGATGCCAAGTGAGTTGTATGGAAGTGCCTGGGAAAGGTCTAGAATGTTAAGTAGGACTAAGGGCAATGGTGACCGCAGTGACCTTGGATCACTCGGAGGGCTCCAGGGTGTCCTACCAACCATTACCCAGTGGTCTGACAATAGAACTCTTATTTTCCTTTTGGAAAACTTACTATGAGTGGTCCTTACATAATAGTGAGTTGGAATGTGAGGGGAGCTCAAGATAGGTGTAAAAAACAAGTAATACTTAAGCATCTGTTACACTTAAGAGCGGGGATTGCCTGCTTGCAAGAGACGCATCTCCTGAGAGAAGATGTTCCCCTGTTATATAGGAGTTGGGTGGGGCAGGCCTTTGTGTCAGGGATAACCACAAGCTGAGGGGGAGTATCTATATTGATTTCTGAAAAAGTCCCCTTTAAATTAGAACAGGAAGTCTGGGATCCCAATGGTCGCTACAGCCTCCTCTATGGTACACTCGAGTCTCAGCAAATTCTCCTGGGAGCGACTTATGGTCCAAATGTAGACTCCCCTCAGTTCTTTACGCATCTTTTGGGACTAGTAGTCACAAACCCTCCTAAATTAACTATCCTGGGAGGGGATTGGAACATTACCTCACAAACAAACTTGGATAGGTCAGACCATCAGAGATGTGGCCTGTCCCCTGCCCAAAGAGCCCTGAAAGGTGTCATGCAGGGGGCAGAGCTGATAGATGTTTGGAAGGTGCTGAACCCTGATGAATGCCAGTACACCTCCCCCCCCCCATAAAACATATTCCAGAATTGACTACATACTGATTAGCTCTTTTACTTTGCCGGGCATAGTGGACTCAGGCATGCAAGCAAGGGTCATAGCTGATCACTCGCCTATTTTTATTACCTATATATTGGGGCCTGGAATTAAGAAAGATGCCTTATGGTGCCTGAATACCCAACTGCTTCAGAAGTAGGTTTCTCTCTCGCAGGTCAGAGACTTTATTTTCCATTTTCTGGAGGCCAATAAGGGATTAGTGCCCCAAGAACAGATATTATCTGGGCAGCTCTGAAGTGTGCATTAAGGGGAGAATGCAAATTCTGGCAGTTCTTTTTTTTTTTTTTTTTTTGCAGCTATTGTTGCAGGGAGCTACCCTATTTTTTTTTTTTAAATATAGCTTTTTATTTTATTTTGAGATAGACTATCACATACATAATCACATTTTATGCAACATATTAATTGTTGAGATTCCTTGTTACAGCATATACAGGCAATTGATTTACAGGCACTTAATTTATACACACAGGACTGTTTAACATATCCCTGAAATAGCATCCTACTATCTTTCTCTGTTTGGTAAATAGACCAGAATAAGATCTCATAGACTGTAGTCTTAAATAAATAATGTTCCCTAGCTTCCCCCTGCCATATTTCCCAGATCAACTCCCACCTCTGTCTGGGTCCCCTCCATTTAGTACCAAAGACTCCAAGATAATATACTACCCCAACTATGAGTAACTTGGGAATCGTAAGATATTCATCTTTTTGTTTCATGGTATAAAATCCAGATAGGTGTCTAACTGATATGCAACCCACAGTCCCCATCTAGAATTGAAGGTGTTTATCCTGTTGTTTATCTTATATGAGAGACGTTCCAAGTTATATACTTCATAGATGAAGTTTCTCCAAGAGACTTTATCAGGGGCCATTTTAGTAAGCCATAATCTGGTAATAACTTTTTTAGCTATTAATATTAAAAGTGTGACAAGTTTATATTGAGACCAGTTAATCTGGATGTCCTGTGGTGGTGTCGCTGTCAGGACAAATCCTGGGGTAAGTAGATCAGGAGTGCCAAATATATTGTTAAGTTCCACTAGGATATCCCTCCAGTAAACAAATAGGAGGGGTCAAGACCATAATATGTGTTCTTGGCCTGCAGGGAATAGCCACATCCTCTCCAGCAAAGACTCCCATCTGGTGCCCCCAACTTTACCTGGATATCTGGATTTCTAAAAAATCTAACCCTGGTCTTCCAGGCAAATTCCTTCCAATAAGATGTTGATGAATTCTTAGAATAAAAGTAGGTGGATTGTAACCATCTATCTGGGTCCAATTCTAATTTAAGTTCCCTTGCCCATCTGACTCTCACTTGGTCATGTTCCTGTGCGGTCATAGGGCACATTGCCTGATATATATTACTAATAATATGTTCCAGTGATCCCCCTTCTATGGCCTGGATAATCAGTTGTACCCTTTTAGATGGGGCTTTTGCTATTCCAGTTAAAGAGTCAACCATCCCAAGCAGAGCAGCATGTAGTGCCCTATAGGTTGGGAGCTCTCCCTGAGGTAATCTGTATGAGGATTGTAAATATGGGAATGGATGAATTCCCGAAGGGCCCACCAGTCATATCTAATGGAGTAGTGCTCCCATCTTGGTAGATCTGTCTCCAGTGAGGATGGGTAAAGATCATTATTACAAGCTAAGGCATTTAAAAAGTATTTCTCCTGAGAGGTTAACCTAAACTGAGTCACATAAAGCTAGTTTTTAAAAAACTCTGCAGTCATTTTCAGAAACCAGGACAGGGGATAGCACCTGGTGAGGTCTCCCAATAGGTACGCTGGTAAAGATTCCAGTCCATTTAAGGTTACTTCTATTGTTTTCCAGTGTGCCTTGTAAGAGGGGTTAATGAGTAATAGGACTGTACGGGTTTGAGTTGCTCTGGAATATTCTTTCAGGTTGGTTAAATGTAGCCCTCCCTGTGTCTTAGGCAATTGTAATAAGGTGTATTTTACCCTTGGGGATTTTCCTCCCCAGATAAACCTAGAAATGAGCTTATCCCATGATCGGAAATAAAAGTCTGAGAGAACAGTTGGCAACATTTGAAGAAAAAATAATAAGTGAGGGAAAATATTTTGTTGGATTGTTTCCACTCAGTTGATTAAACCCAGGGTTAATTGTGTCCACCTAGACATATCCGAAGTGATTTGCCGTGTGATTAGTTCCATATTCACCATTTCAAGATGTATTAACTTGGCTGGGATTTTTATCCCTAGGTACCTCATCTCAAGTCTGTGCCAGCGGAAGGGAAATTCCAGTTTCATTCGTCTAGAGGGGGAGAAGGAAAAATTAAGTACTTCGGTTTTTTGAACAATTTATTTTATAGCCAGATAAGGTGCTAAAAATCTGAAGTTGTTCCCATACTGCCAGGACAGATGTCTCTGAGGAAGTCAGGGTCAACAAAATATCATCTGCGCAAAGGGATAGTTTGAACATTTTGCCTCCTAGCAGAATCCCCTGAACGTTACTGTTCTCCCTTAATTTGGCGGCTAGGGGTTCTAAATAAAGTGCAAAAAGAAGTGGGGATAAGGGGCACCCTTGTCATGTACCTCTATATAAAGTAAATGGTGAAGAAATCGAGCTGTCTAATTTCAAATAAGCCACTGGAGAGTGGTACATGGCTTGGATTTGGGATATAAACTTTTCAGGGAAATCTAATTGTTTAAGGGTAGCCCATTAGAAGGGTCACGACACCCTATCAAAAGTTTTCTCGGCGTCGAGCCCGAGAAAAATTAAAGGGATTTTTCTTTGAGTGGCATGTTCAACTAATAGTAGAACCCTTTGTACTGCATCATGGACTTGGCGCTTCATGATAAATCCCACTTGATCTCTATTGATTAGCTGAGGTAGAAATCTGTCTAATCTATGGGCCAGGATAGACATAAAAACTTTATAGTCACAATTTAATTTAGATATGGGACGATAGGAAGTGGGTAGGGTAGGGTCTTTTCCAGGTTTTGGAATAGCTGTAATTTCAGCATACCGCCAGGATGGAGGGGGAGGACCTTCCTCCTGGATTTCCCTAAAAGCCAGTAACATAATGAGTATAAGTAATTTCTGAAATTGTTTAAGAAACTCATTCAGGTATCCATCTGGTCCCGGGGCCTTTTGTGTCTTGGTCAACTTAAGGGTAGCTATAATTTCTTGGTCAGTAATAGGACATGTCAGGGACTCAGCTTGGTGAACATTTAAACGTAGTAATTTAATGCTCTGGAGATATGTGGCCGGTTGATGTAGGTTCAAAGAAATATCTTCAGTATATAACAGTTTGTAGAAATCAGCCATAGCTTGTATGATGGCAGAGGGGTGGGACAATAATTGATTAGTTTGTGGATGCCGAAGTTTGGCAACTGCAGCCCTGCCTCTGGACCCTCGAAGATGTCCTGCCAAGTTCTTGGCTCCTTGGGGACCCCCTTCCACTGAATTTTGCGTCAAATATAGCAGTTGTTGCTCTATTTGTTGGTCAGTTATTTTTGAATTTTTTTCTTAATTATTAACATCTCAGGTTTGACAGAGTTATCACCCTGACACAACTTAGCCTGTAGCCTCGATAAAGCCTCTTGCAATTCCCATTCCCTTTTTTCTCTACCTCTTTTTTTAAAAGAAGAGTATTTGATAATATTGCCCCTGAGCACTGTTTTGAGGGTGTCCCACTTAATAGTAGCTGTTATATCAGGAGAGGCATTATCTGCCTGAATAATCGATATGTGGGACTTAACCAGTTGAATGAATTCTGGGTCCTGTAAGTGGGTTATATTAAACCTCCAAAAGTTTTGTTTTTTAGGTCTCTCCACATCTATTTTTAAGAAAACAGGAATGTGATCTGATAGAAGGGATGTCTATATATATATATATATATATATATGTCCCTTACATACTCAAAGTGTTCAATCGAGGTTAGAAAATAATGTAGTCAGGCTGAGATATTAGTTTTGGGCAAGTAATACGTATATGCCCTTACTGAGGGGAAGAAGTGGCCCCAGGTATCTATGAGCCCCAATTCAGGGAGGGTTTGTCTTAAATATTTCTGGATAGCTGACCACCGATGCTTAGTGGGATTAGATGAATCCAGCTTAATATTCTGGGTAATATTTAAATCACCTGCAATAACACACATGCCTTGGATGGCTGGCAAGAAGGTATCCAGAAATCTTTGCGCCACTGTCACCTTGTTCCCCGGGGAAGGTAGAGCGAGGCTAATGTGATATGCCTCGAGTAAAGTTGACCCACAACTATTACATAATTTCCATCCGTGTCTATAATCTGTTTCTGCATTTGGAACTGCATACCATGTGGAATTAGGACTGCAGTACCTCGCCTCTGTCCAGAAGCATGAGCTGAGGCCACCACTTTATCAAACCCCCATACCCCTAATTTTGAATGTTCCAACTGAGAGAGATGAGTCTCTTGAAGCATAATCACATCCGGCTTACTTTGTTTAAAATAACGTAGTAATCTTCTGTGTTTAACCGGATTGTGAATGCCATTTACATTAAAGGACATAATAAGAGCAGAGTTAGCCATAGTTACTTATAAAGAAAATAATCTTTTTTCTGAAAATGTACTCCCCCTCTTTGTCTCTCCAGCCCTAACAGGGATCCACAGTCCTGTCTATTCTGATGTATATAAGGCCTAGGTCTAAATCTCCCAAAAGTTGTTTTTTTATAACATTGATTGGCCCCTGTCAATTTCTTTTTAAGCAGGACAGAAATAGCAGGCCTCTTGCCTGGCACCTTAATAAGTTGTGTTGCATATTGTCGAACTTTAAGCCATAACTCGCATGCCAACAGGGCATGATTGAACATCAAGAAACTCATTAACCCTAAAAAAAACTTTTAGTATGGTCATTATTATTAGGGCTTTCATAGACTGATCAAAAGTAGTCATCTTTTTTGACATATTTCTTGCAAATAATTTGAAAATATAAAATATAAAAGCTTCCAAGGTAGGGGGAAACTATTACCTGTTTCCGTTTAAGCACTGGGTGTATATTGGTGTAGTAAAACTTAAATCCAGCGGGAGGGTTAAGGTCGGGGCATATTTTGCCTCGGGCCCTCTGTGAGCTGTTAAGGCCCACAAATAAAAAGAGGGACAGAATGTGTAATAACAAATAAAAAAAAACACTATGTCCCAAATTATAAAAAAATCGGTTGATGGTTGTCCCATATGGATGTTGTACAAAGTTGCACAAAGTCCACCTCTCACACACCAATCCCCCTCCTGCATGAATTGTCCATGTAAGAAAGTCGATGTATTTCGGGTCTTCATATTCTGGTCCCAATCTCTTTAAGTACTCCTAGTCTGTTTTCAAGCAAGCTTTTGCCCGGGACAGTTAGTTAAGAAGTCTGATAAGTAAGTATGGATATGGGCATAATTCAGCCATTTGTACCTCCCATAGGGAGAGAGGAAGGATTAGGCCAGTTCCACGTGGTAACCTTAATTTGTGCCTCCCCTTGAAGCTGCGTGATATCAATGTTGAAGAGAGTGTGTCAGAAAGCATGGAATGCCCATTTCAGGGCTCAATTATGTTATTTCCCAAGGTCCATTGGTGAAGGCGGGCGGAAGGAAAAGCATCACAAGCGGGGAACAGAGCGGAGTCACATATCCCGACAAGTGTCAAATGTTGCCCAGATTAAGAGGCAAACATTAGGAGCTAAGTCAAGGAGCACCCACCAGGCCTAGTTCGGACGTGTCCGTTAGCTCCCTCACCGCTTCCGTCACCTGCAGCCCCCGAGCCACTCGTGACTAATCGCGGATAATGCCGCCAAATAGTACCTTTAAAAGATTTCAGGCTTCTTTCTCAGGAATAGTGGTGGTATCCCGAACAAATTTTGCCAACTGCTGTCTGGGGTCCCTCTATTTATCTGGTTTCTCTTTTCTTCTGTGGCAGTCGGTTTTGGTTGTGCTGTTTGCCAGCGCGACGGCTGTGTGGAGCAGGACATACCAGGCTGTGGCCTTTCTGGGAACATCAGACCTTTCACTGTCAGTAGCTCACAAGCCTTCTCAGCATTAGAGAACTCCATCTTTCCCTCAGGCATGAAGACAACGAGCTTTGCCGGATAGGGGATCTGAAACTTGATGCCCTGGTTTTTCATCGTAGGGAGTAATGGGAGGTAGGCCCTTCATTGTTTCATTGTCCGGGGTGCATAATCATGATCCACATAGAATCTGGTTTTTCCATAAAAGATCTTTTGTTTGCGCCAAGCTGTCAGCAGAACATATTCTTTCACTGCATATTTATTGAACCTGACAATTATGGCTCTGGGTGCAACAGTCGCCGTGGAGGGTTTTGGAGCCAGAGCTCTATGCATTCTCTCAAAATCAAATTGGTAGTCCTCAGGGAGGTCTAAAGCTGAGCGGAGTAGGCCAGAAACGAATTCTTTTATTTAGAGCCCTCACTTCCCTCAGGAATACAACAGAGACGAATATTTTTAGGACGTGCTCAATTCTCAGCATCTTCTTGGCGTGCTTCTAAGAAGCCTTGTTGTTCCTGTATTTGTTGTATTGCATTTTCCAAGTCATCTACTCGATTCTCTGTTGCTGTAATTTGGCGCTCTGAATCGTCTACTCTCTGTTCCAATTGCTGCACTTCTCTGCAAATTTCTGAGTTCAGCTGTTTAATGTCCACCCTAAATGCACACAATTCATGGTATATCGTATCTAGTTTAATTTTTTTTGTTCTGTTCTTTGGTGTGCAATATTCCAACTGGGTAGCCTTAGCAGACAATGGCGTGTTTTGCGGCTGAACCGATTCGGACTCTGAGATCTTGGACTCCGATCTGACATCATCCTCCACAATATCATCCATTTTCTTTAGCTTTGTAGATGCAGGACCTTTGTTCCCCCTCTTGTGCATGTTGTATTCATATTATTTTGAGGATTCTGAATGTAAGAGGGACGATAATCTCGGAAGGGGGATCGGAGCAGTTCTCTTAGGCTACCATCACCATCGGGAGTGGAACCAGAAGTCAAAATTCTGGCAGTTCTAAAAACAAGCAGAATTAGTACTTAATTGAATTAGAAACTTGGAATATTCCCTTAGCTGCCAGTCTCTGGATGGAGATTGGGCTCAGTTGCATAGCTTACAAGCCCAATATTCTGAGCTAATGTATCAGAAGTCTGAGCTTTCTCTGAGGCGTACAAAGTTCCAATACCTGGATGCAGGAGAAAGGGCAGGTAAACTACTTTCTATTAGGATCAGACAACCTGAAGCCTCCTAATTCATACCAGGCCTCAGATTTGATGAAGATGGCCCAGTGATTACTTCCCCTAGGGATATAGCAGCTGGTCTAGGACAATTCTATCATCACCTCTACTCCGAAAATCAAGCAGAACACCCCTCCAAAAGGGACATTGCTGAATATCTCAACTCTGTTGGGCTTCCCAAATTGTCTTCTGATGAGGTGGTGACCCTAGGTAGCCACATCAAAGTCTGGGAAGTAAGGCAAGCCATTGAGCAACTCCCCCTTGACAAATCTCCTGGGCCTGATTACTTTACTAACAATCTATACTAGCTCTATATATACTCTCTCTCTCTCTCTCTCTCTCTCTATATATATATATATATATATATATATATAATCTATACTAGCTATATATATATCTATCTAGATAGTGATGGTTTTAGGGGAAAGACCTACAGATATACATAAAATTAAAATGTATGTAAATCAAAAACTGATTGAAGTGGTAAGTGAATACAATTAGCTAGGGGCAAAAATTACAACAAATGGTAAATGGATAACACATTAAAAAAATCAGAGTATAAAAACTAAAGTAACTGCAAAAGCATTGCTAAAATTTATTTAGCACTTTGGGGACACACGATAAAGCCAGCTTTGATTGCAGGAGAAGCAAAAGTTAACCCTATATTATTGCATGGCGCAGAAGTATGGGGCTATGAAGACAAGATAGAAAATATTTTGGAAACCCCATTATCATATTACTATAAGGCACTTTTATGTGTTCTACTGTGGACAGCAAATGCCATTGTCAGGCCAGAATTAGGAAAAGTAAAAGTTAATTTTATTAAAGAAATACGAGTGATTATGGGATTAAAATATTAAATAATGGATATAATATATGGCCTAAACTTTGCTTGCAGAAAAAACATTTATATAAGTTGAGAGGGATTAAATCTAAATGGCTAAACTATTTAGTAAGGATTTGGGAAAGGTATAACTTACATCATTTATGGACAGATGTTAAATAAAAACATCATAATATCTACTCAATATAAAGAGCTAGTCAAGAAGAAAATCATGATAGCTACTAAGGAACAGGATATGATGAAAATAAAAAAACAAAAGTGTGCGCTGTAGTTTAAAGAAAACAAAATGGGTCATGGTATAGAGTAATAGCTACTATTACTGACTACAAGGGAACAACGTAAAACCATTACATGGGCAAGATTTGGTATATTTGCATCAAAGTATATTTTTTTTAATACAAATGTTGAAGGAGAGACACAGGAGAAAACAGAATGCCAGTGTAAAAGAGGATTTCAAGAGAATATAGGGCACATAATTATTGACTGTCCACTGTATAATAAACCTAGGAATTTACATCTTGCACAAACACTTCTTATTTATGCAAATAACTTATTTGATGTTGTTTTTATCTTATTACATCTGAGAATGCAGAAAGAGGAAGAGAAAATTGCAATGTTCTTAAAGTCAGTAATAAAATATAAAAAATGTGCAATAGAAATGGAGGAGGGGGAACGATAGGGATAAGCTGACTCTTTGATGCAGTATATTGATGTGTACGGATATTATGATAACAAGCTGGCTGTCTTAATATGTTTTTTAACTTTCTGTATATATATATATATATATATATATATATAGCTTTTGTAATAATCAAGACATAATCTGTCATGATTGAACAATAAAAAATTTTATTTGAATTTGAACTTGGAATATTCGCTTAACTGCCAGTCTCTGGAGGGAGATTGGGCTCAGCTGCACAGCTTACAAGTCCAATATTCTGAGCTAATGTATCAGAAGACTGAGCTTTCTCTGAGTCATACAAAGTTTCAATACCTGGATGCAGGAGAAAGGGCAGGTAAACTACTTGCTAATAGAATCAAACAACCTGAAGCCTCCCGATTCATACCAGGCCTTAGATTTGATAAAGATGGCCCAGTGATTACTTCCCCTAGAGATATAGCAGCTGGTCTAGGACAATACTATCATCACCTCTACTCCAAAGATCAAGTAGAACGCCCCTCCAAAAGGGACATTGCTGAATATCTCAACTCTGTTTTGAGCTTCCCAAATTGTCCTCTGATGAGGTAGTGACCCTAGGTAGCCACATCAAAGTTTGGGAAGTAAGGCAAGCCACTGAGCAACTCCCCCTTAACAAATCCCCTGTGCCTGATGGCTTTCCTAACAATCTATACAAGGCCTGCCTCCCAGAACTTACCCCCTTACTAACAAAGGTTTATAACTTCTGGTTTGATGAAGGCCTCTCAGAGTCCAATTTTCTGAAAGCTCTCATTACTCTCATTCCTAAACAGGGTAAGGACCCTCAATACCCTGAGAATTATAGACCCATTTCATTGCTTAATTCGGATGTGAAAATCCTTGCCAAAATTCTTGCCAATAGGCCAGGACCCCTTATGGGTAACCTAATTAGTACAGAACAGGTGGGATTCATGGTGGGAAGACCCTTGGGAGACCATATGTGTAAATTTTTGCATCTCCTCTCAGCATCGAGGGACTCAGATCTACCAGCTGTTCTTGTGTCCCTGGATGCTGAGAAGGCATTTGACCGGGTCTCCTGGGACTTCCTCTTCATTGCCATGGCTCATTTTGGTTTCTCTGGGAAATTCCTTAAATGGGTTTGAATATTATACTCTTCCCTATCTGCCCAAAATTTGGTCAATGGTATCCTCTCCGGCCCCTTTCCCCTATGTTGTGGCACCAGGCAGGGATGCCCGCTGTCCCTTTTTAACCTGTATTTGTAGCCCCGTGATTAGAAAACTAGTTTCATTGCCGGAGCTAATGGGGATTAAAATGGAGGAGCATAGCTATGCCCTCTCAGCCTACGCTGATGATTTGCTACTGCACCTGGAAGAACCACAGGTGAGCATCCCATTGCTCTTGGTGGAAGTTGAAGTTTTTCCTAAAATATCCTATTATAAGCTTAACCTTTTCAAAACTAAGATATTCTCAATGAATAGTAGCATTTCTCAGACAGACCTGGCTGAATATAACCTTTCATGGGTAGTAAGATCTCTGACGTATTTAGGCATCAAGGTGACCAGAGGTATATCCTCAATGATCAAAGCGAACTTCTCAGAATTGCTGAACATAATTAGAACAGACCTAGAACAATGGGGTGCCCTTCCCATGTCATTGTGAGGAAGAGTCAATGTTGCAAAACTGAATGTACTTCCCCACCTCCTGTACCCAATGGGCATGCTTAGTTTCTTTTTCTCTAAAACTTGGTTCTCCAAACTACAAAAATGCTCAATTCCTTTATGTGTGTGTGGGGGGGAGGTGGGGTTAGGTGAGCCTACTTTAAACTCGCAACTCCTAAATCCCTGGCTGGGCTGGCAGCTCCCTCCTTTTTCGCATACTACTGTGCACACCATATCAGTAAACTGGCTCATTGGGTGCATGATGAACAAGTGGTGGGCCCTCAAATCTATACACCTCTTTGGACACAAATAGAGAGGTTCTTGGCTGCACAGAACCACTGTGCTCTCCCATCTTTAATATACACAGCTCCCAGAATGCTCCCCAGGTCACTGAGGAACACTCCAATAGGTTGGTCCCTTAGAGCATTACACCAATTACAAAATCATATCTCCCTTAACTGGCATATATCTCTGGATCAGCCTATATTGGGTAATCCCCATTTTAAAATTGCGCATAAACTCATTCCAATCTCGTATTGCACCCCCCCCAGTAGGGAAAAGGCTCGCTAATTTCTGAGCAGGTGGTAGAATAATCTCATTTCCTAATTTTAGCTACAGTTTGAGGGTCACAGCAGCTCTGTCTTTAAATACATACAGCTTAAAGAGTCATTAGTTGCTTTTTTGGGGAAAGGGTTGGAGACACCAGCTCCCAAAGCTGACTTGTCCTCACTTGTGTAGGTGGCTGACTAGCCCCAAGCAGTTTCCAAAGTGTATAAAGAATTACAATCTTTAGATCCCCACCCTGCTTCAAGGTGTATGTTATTACTGGACACAAGAGTTCCCTCTAGCAACTGAGGCAAATTTCTGGAAGAAGTTATGGCGAAACATACAAATTTGTGAAGCAGGCTAGACTGTGCCTAATTCAGTTCAACATAATACATAATTTATACTTTACCTCTGTTAAACTTCATAAAATGGGTAGGCTCCCTTCCCCTATATGCCCACAGTGCGCTGGCTCTCCAACTCTCTAGCATATGCTATGGACCTGCTCCAAGGTGCAGACTTTCAGGCAAGCTATTAGGCAGACGTTGGACCCAATTCTTGGGCTTGAATCTCTATTTACCCTTGAGGCCAGTTTACTGAATAGTTTTTCTCAAGGAGCTCTTCGAGTTCGGAAGGCACACGTGGCCTTGATTTCAGCCACGGCCAAGCTGGTAATCATGAGGCATTGGAAGGATGAGTCACTCCCTTCAGTGATAGAGTGGCATAGGGAAATACTACAGGCACTTCAATTGGAAAAGCACATTACCTCAATGCTTAATAGGCTGAATGTTTGCCAGAGTAAATGGGGACCCTTAGATGCCTTGCTTACTGTGTGAAAGCCTTCACCTTACTCAGGTGACATGGCAGACAATTAGATTAACTTCTGAATAGCTGTTAGAGGACCACACTTGGCATTGGGTGGGATTTGACTTAATGTGTGGGGGGGGGGTTGTTTCTTATCTAGTCTAGTAAACATTACCTGTATTAGAATAGGATATTTTGTTTCAGGAGGTGAACCCTCCTGGATATCTCACTGTGTGTCTGTACACTCATGTTTAGTTGGGTATAAGAAAATGACAATAAAGTATATTGCATTATAAAAACAACTACATTTACACTATTCACATCAAAAAATAAATGTCCCACAGAGCCCTCTCTGTTGCCGCTTTAATGGGTGACAAATTAGAAGCTGATCACTGTATGCAAGTACTTTGAGCTGTGGCTTGATAGGAGCCTGTCCATTGTCAAGTAACGTGCTATGCATTGCAAAAAACTTGGACTGAAACTAGGTTATTGTTTTAGGAACAAGAGGTGCTTTGCAGCTTATGCCTGAAAAAGGTTAATACAAATTACATTCTTGCAACTCTTACACTATGGATGCCTAATATACAAGGGTGACCCTTTGCTCATCTTTTGAATCAGACATGTTATAGCACAGGGCTATTCACTTTACACCTAGCATGATTCCCTGAACCTAGTTTTACACCCTCTATCCTGCTCTAGGCTGGTCCTCTCTGATTACAGTACATTAAACAAAGTCTCCATCTGTGGCTGTACAAAGCCCCACTGAGTAATTTAGCATCAAGCAATCAGACCTTTATTTTTAAAGCACCCCTTCCCCGGGGCTTGAAACACTGTACAATACTCACTTAACTTATATAAAATCAATTATAAAACACATTACAGGGCATAAACATACATCAATTTCAGATTATATTATTACTAAAATCAGTGACAGTGACCATAATAAATCACAGAATTCTTCCAAAGAACTACAGTACTACATGCTCATATGGCCTGAGGAATAACTCTGCTATCTATGTAAAAACCAGACGATAGCATCGGCCCAAGCTTCAAACAGCCCTGGATCGCTGCAAAGGACTTGTGTTGGGGAGATGGATGCAAGGGGCGATTTGCGGCAATCCTTGCATCAATTACACCTGCTGCAAACCTCAATGCATGTCCCTTGCGTCAAACGCAAGTTAGATCAACTACCCCCTGGTCTAACTTTGCACCATTAAGGGTGCCAATTTAAGAGGCTTGCGCCAAAGCTTTGGTGCAAGCTGCCGTAAATTGTGAAAATTGTCATAGCTGTGTCAAACGTGATAACATTAGGTGCAGTTGTGGCAAATGCATTTGACACAGTTGTGCCAAATCTCAGGGTTGACACAGGGCTTGACCAAGCCATGCGTCACCCTTTTAAAATTGGGTCCCATATCTCTTTTGGTAAATCTACATTTAGTTGCTTTGCCTCTACACTCTGTAATTAATTGCTGAGTTCCCTAGACAAGGAAACCTACTAGTTTCATTGTTTTTAGATCAATAATTTAAACCCATTGTACAGATACAGTATTTGCAGCTGCTATTAGGATTTATTCATAATTTTAGCATGTCACGCCTTCCCAAGTACTTTAACTCCTCCCATTGAAGAATAATGTACTTTACAGCCATGGGCATGCAAAGTTGTGAGTCAAAAGAAAACAACGCCAAATGTATGCAGAATTACACTCCAGACACTAGCTGAGCAATTCCCCTTCCTCCACAAAGATTTACTGTCTCCCAATAACTTCTTCTGGACTCAGTATCCTCCTATAAGTATCTAGGCCTTATCTTGAGCAACACCTCAGCTACATTAATTACATTTTTTATGCCCTGGCAAAGTGTTTTGTCAAGTTTTTTGCCCTCTACTGAGTGGATACCTACCTCCCCCTTAATATTCAGAAACATGTAGTCAAATGCATGATCTTCCTTTGCTAGACTATGGGGGTACTGTTTACTCTGGAGCCTCCAACAATACCCTATCCATACTCAATCCACTGTTTAACTCCAATTGTAGATTTGCCCTAGCCTGTCCACCTTGTACGTACTACTGTGTCATGTATAAAGAACTACGCTGGGTCCCTGCATCTGTGAGACACTCTCTCCAAATGGCAGTGGTCAGCATCAAATACTGATCAGACAAACTATCAAGTTATCTGAGGGACCTTTTCACACCTTTCTCCAATCCCTTCTACACATTACGGTCTGAGAAAGGCAACACATTCCAATCCACAATGTAAGGGCAACACTGGACAAGTCTCTATCAAGTATGGGCTCCCATCCAGCCCCTATGGCAGGCTACCTGTGATATGGGGTCCAAAATACTTAGGAAGCCTGTGCCTCAGTCCCCCTAGTTGCTGTTCTTAGGACTCCAGACCCCAGACCCTCACCTTCGTCTCTCCAAGCTGAAACTACTTTTGACACTCAGTATGCAGGTTAAAAGACTCCTACTGTGTAAATGGTGGTCCCAGATAATCCCCTCCCTGGGGGAGGTACTAACCTCCATGGCTCAAGCTGCCAATTGGGCCAGAATATCACATACTGTGACCAATACCCTCTTTAAATATACTGCCCTCTGGACTCCCTTCCTTCTGTTTTTGAAACCTAGGGATGGAATTGGCTGAATAGGTACAATCATGCTACTACAATAGTCTCCTCTCATGGTGCATTTAGGGGCAAGTGCTGGCGAGATTGTTACTGAGTTACAGGGAACCCTGCTCTATGGATGACATGGTATAATATCAGTAAAGGATAGTATCTTCTCTGACAATGAAGGCCTGTTTGCTTTGTGTGTGTGATCTCTTGTATTTTGTAGGCGTAAAATAGAGGACAGCAGCCCTGGACCTCTCATAATTTCTGATGCTTTGTCAAATACTGCAGAAACTAGCAGGATGGGGCCAGGTAAGATATGTTTGTATGAGTTAGCCATAATGCAATGCACCAACTGCTAATACTTTCAAAGTCAATCTCCAGCTGGATAGGTGTTGTACATCCAGCCACAGAGTATTAATCTACTGCTTACCTGGCTAGTATATTCAGTTTGTTATTATTTGGCCAGTATGTTCTGTTCTCTGCTTCTACAGACATATGTAACAGTTTGTAAGACCTTTGCAATGTATCCAACTGTTTTAATGTTTGCATCATCTTAATAAGTCAAATTAATAAAACTTATTAACCACAAAAAGAATGGGCTCCCTAATATCTGGAACAACATTCCTCATACATTAACTTCCTTCCCTAACTCCCAGTCTGCCAAGTCTCTGATAAAGATGTACTGTAAGGCTCCATTGTCTTGACATAACAGCCCCTAGGATGCTCACTAGTTCCACTCAGATGGGCCACCAAGGTAGTGCCATTGGTCTTGACCTAATTGATTTGGTCTCAGGTTTGGTGGTTACTTAGATCCTAGAATACTGACATTGCTACAGCTAGTTTTGCTACTGTAATAACTGCATCTCTCTGCCCCAGCTCTCTGCCTTGTCTCCTTTGTAACGTCTAATCTCATGTGTGACAATTACTTAAATTTCATGTATTCAGATTATTAAGATTCATGAAATGTGTCTCTGTACATGCTCTGGGCTCATCACTTTGCTGTACTTGAGTCCACTGTTGTTGATTTAGCTGGTAATTGTGTCTATATTTTATTTGCAAATGTAAATGTATATGTTTACTGTGTATCACTATGTTTGTTACATCTGCATTTTATCTGTGAACGTAATTTCTAAATTGCTATATATATATATTTTTTTGTTGACCAGGAGAGACACTCTAAGCTGAAACCTTGTTTACAGGTGTAACCTGGGAGCACAAGGAAGTTAAGTGACTTGCTCAGGGTCATACAGTATGCAAGTGGGGGCTGTGGGATTCAAACCCATGTTTCCAGGTTTGCAGCTCAGAGCCTTAAACCACTGTGCTATACTGCCTCCCAAATATAGGGTATATATTCACCTTAATACACTCAGTGGCCTCTGTTCCTTCTCCCTCCTACCTACCTCCCCCTCCCTCTCCTTCCATTCCACTCCCACTCTGCCTCCCCTCCCTCCACTTCATTCAAGCATCCCATAGGCTCCCTCAGGCTCCTTGTCCCCTCGCTACTCATTCTAGCAGGTGACATTTAACTCAGCCCTAGTTCTGCCCAGTCAATTGTCTCTCCTCTCCTCTCCCCAAAGGGTTATGAACAGCACATCTTAACATTCGCAGTCTCCTCCTGAAAATCGACCTTTTACAACCCCTATCAGGGAACATCAACTCTGATGTCCTGGTGATCTTTTAGTCTTGGCTCTCCCCCAAGATCCCAGGTACTGCCATAGCCATCCCTAGCTTCTCAATCATCCAATATGATTGTACTAAGATGGGTGGAGATATGGCCATTTACCTTTCCTGCTGCACCCAATTCAAACCTGTGCTGTCCCCCTCCTCCCCTTCTGCCTATGAGATGATCTTCCTGAAACTGTACCACCCATTCCTCATCCCCATATTCATTGCTGGCATCTATTGTTGCCCTGGCATATCCCCTCCCTCTGTCACTGAGCTCTTCACCACCTTGTTCTTCCATACCTCCACTGGTGAGCTGCTCATCCTAAGTGGTTACAATTTCAAAATGGCAGCCATCCTCCCATCATGATATTATGCCAAAACATATAATCTCTCCAGGTTACCAAACTGATCTCTGATCCCACCAGACACTACCCAAAACCCATAACCACTCCCTTCTGGACTTGATCCTCACCTCTTACCCCCACATATTATGGATGCTGTTACCCTCCCTGATGCCTTCAATGGCCATCATGTGGTCTACTATAAGCATAAAATTCACTGTCCCAAAGCCCCCCCCCAGAATTCATCCAGATTAGATCCTACCAATCCCTGCATCAATTCTCTTTACTTACTGGCCTGATGGCAACTGACTGGTACCCCATACTAGCTGCCAGCAACATTAAAACAGCTCTCAAGTTGTTTTTTTTCACTCCAAAGTCTTGTCAGCCTGGGATCATCATGCCCCCCGCGAGGAAAACTCAGGTCCATGGTTCACACCTACCTTGGGTCACAGTGGAGTTGCTGGCCTGTCACAGTGCATATGACATTGCCTGGTGAACCCACAAGTACACTGGCTCCCCAACTGACCATGCTAAATAGAAGTCACTTTGCAACACCAGTACAATAGCTACTAGACTTGTGAATGCTAACTATTTTGCATCCACTCTTCAGGACGACCTTCACCACCCCTCAAGGTTCTAGAGGATCATTCACACCTTCTCCCCACCCTTCCAGCCCCCTTTCTCCATCCTCAAGGTTGGCGACTCCCCCACCTCTGATCCTGCAGCAATAACCTCATCTTTTAACTCCTTTTTCACCACCTGTGCTCTCTCATTCCTTCCATCTACCTCCCCAACCCCTCCCCCTTTTCTTTAACCCACTCCTCTCCACTACACCTTCCAAATTTTCCTTCTCCCCTACCACTCCCTCTGTGACACTCAAGGCCTTCCATGCTCTAAACCTACACAATCTCTCTGCCCCAGCCATTGCCCTTCCCACCACCCACCCCTAAATCACTCTTTGCCACTTGCCTCAGTCCCTGATCTGTGGAAGCAGGCTACTGTCATCCCTTTTCACAAAGGGTGACCCCTCCCTCCCTCCCTCCCTGGCACAGGGTAGGGTGGGACTAGTCAGCTGCCTTCCACTGCTTCAGTTAGCTGATTTTCTGCTCTGTGTGTATGAACAGCTGTTGAAGTCACCATGCAGTTCTTGAAATCACCATGAGCAAGATGGCAGCCATGCTGGGCTGCTGTCTGCAAGTGCTCTAGACAGAACTAAAACTTTCTCCTCTATCCCTCTTTTATTTTATTTTATTTCTCTGCTTTCAGGAGAGTTGTATTGGTTTGTTGTGACTCCTGTGATGGTTATCCAGTCCAGAGTCCAACAATTTTTAAATAAGTTTTAAAAATAGCTAGTGCAAGGAGTAGGGCAAAAGTGGGCAGGTAGGGTCGGGTAAGTGAGAAAGCTTGAGGAGCCAGCTTTTTTGTCTTTAGATTAGGTGTCTGAATGTTACTCATTGTTTTGTGTGGTGCCCACTGGGAGGAGTAAAGGAGCGAGTGGGCATTTGTGAAGATCTGCTGTGGTGTGGATGCCTGTGGTATCTGTGAATCCATCTGGTGCTGGTGCTGCTGCTGCTGCGTGGTACCTGGTCTGGTCCAGAAATGGAGTGCATTCTTGGATTTTTCTGACTTGCTAGCTTTGGGAAGACTGCTGGTGCTTTCGGTAAGAAGGGTCAGTGTGTTGCAGCATAGACGCTGCATGGGTCGCACTTCCATGCTTGATTGCTATACCTTCTTGGAGGACTTGTTGGTGCCTTTTTTTCTTTTGATGAAATAACTCAGTGCGTGGGTGCTTCAATCATTCAGAGTTTTAACCTTACTGGTGTTTGTCCCAGGCAGGATGCTTTTCCCAGTACTCCACTCTAGTAGGTACTCTCTTGAGCTTCCTTGCATCATTGTGATTTCATCTGGGCCAAATCCAAAACAAATTATCAGACCAAATTTAAAAACAATGCTGACCAAATTTGTGTATAATTATCAAATTTCTCTTCCACAATATAAATGGACCTGTCAATCCTAGAATGATCTAGCATTTTGTCCATCCATTCTAGGAAAGAAGGTGCCTCCACTTCCTTCCAGTGTTGCAGCACTGTTTTTTGGGGGCTACCAAAACTTCTGTATTTAATCATGCCAATTGGAAGGCCTGCAATTCTGGAAATCCAACTGTAAAGCCAAATATGACAATGCCTGGATCAAATGGAGTTTCCAATCCTAGAATTTTTTCCAACATGGTCCACATATCCCCCCAGTATTTTTTTATTTTCTAATGTCACCAGCATATGTACTAGTGTTCCTCTTGATTTCCTACACCTTTGACACAGGTCAAAGATAGCAGCATCGAACTTGTGTAACCTAGAAGAAGTTAAATATATTTTATGTTTTGAAGTAAATTTGCAATAGTTTATTATTTTTAACCTGGGAAAGATCCGGGTTAATGTATTTTCCCTAGTCCTCTGTATTCATTGGAACCTCCAAGTCTCTATCCCAAGCTAGTTTAACTGCTTCCATCAGGGGGCGAAATTGTTCAGTCATTAAGCCATACAGTTTAGAAAGTAGATGTTTATTAGAATCCAGACCCTAAAATAATACTTCTAGTGGTGCCTTATCTATATTAAATGAATTGCTATTTTTTCTGAAAATAAAATTTTTATCTTGAAGATGTTGCTGTCTTTGTTCAGGCAGTATCCCATATTTGACCTGAAACTGTTCAAAAGCCATCATTTTATTTCCATCATAGAAATCCTCCACTGAGCAGATTTGCCTTTGAGTATACTATTCCCCGAAAACCTTGTCTGTTGATGGCAAAAAATTCTTATTTTTAAAAACAGGGGTCCATTCAGAAATAGATTTTACACCAAGGTTTTCTTTGGATGCTTGGATCCATGCTTGAGCAGTAGTTTTAGTTATGTCTAGGGCTTCCATGGACAGTGCTCCTAACCTAGTGTGGTATAAACCCAATCTGTTTATAAGACGTAAGCCTGTTATCTCCTCTTCTATATCCAAGCCCACCCTCTTTCCCTCCTGTTCTGGATGAAACTAGTAATACAAAATTTCCATTTGTGCAGCTAAATAATAATTCAAAAAGTCTGACCAGCCTAGACCCCCTCTTTTCTTATTTAGTCGAAGTTTATCCAATGAGATTCTTGCTCTTATCCAGTTTCTGAATGAATGGTCTACCCACAATGATTGGAATTGACTCAAACAAAAACAATAATCTTGGTAACACATTCAGTTTGCAGATGTTTATTCCACCAATCAAGGCCAGTGGTAAATGTTGCCATTTATCTAAATCTTTCTTTATTTTATCTATCAGTGGATCATAATACAATTGGAGTACTCCGTTCATATTGGTTGCCAGATAATTCCCCAAGTACTTAATTTTATCTTGCTTTATTTTTTTTTAATACCGGGTCCACTATTTTATTTGTATTTCCCAAATATAGCATTTCACTTTTTACCCAATTCACCTTGTATCTGGACAATCTACTATAATCTTCCAGAATAGCCCCTATTATTGGATATGATTGATTTGGATCTCTTACCATGAACAAAATATCATCCACGTATAACAATATTGGTGAATTCACTAAGTCCCCCTTGTTAATAACTGTCCCTAGTTGATTCACTAATTCTCTGATCTTAATTGCAATGCATTCCAGAAAGATGGCAAAGAGCAGGGGAGATAGTGTACATCCCTGTCTTGTTCCTCTTAACAGTTTTATAGGGCTGGAAAGGGAACCGTTGGTTTTCACCGTTGCCTGAGGGGTTCTATATATTAATTTTGTCCAGTCCATAAATTTCCCCTCTATTCCACAGGCCCCCATGGTTTCAAACAGGAACAGCCACTGCATCCTCTCAAAGGCTTTTTCAGCATCCAATGAGATGAGCGCAGTGTCTGTTCCTGCAATGGCCTGTATAATGGCAAATGCCCTGCATGTATTATGTTGTAGCCACCTGTTTTTTATAAATCCCACCTGATCATGATGTATCAATTTTGAAATTATTCTTGAAAGTCTATTTGTCAACATTTTCATAAAGATCTTATAGTCGCTGTTTAATAGCAATATTGGCCAATACGATCCACAAATTTCTGGGTCTTTGTCTTTCTTAAGAATGAGTGTAATGATTACCTCATTAAAAGAACCAGGAATCTGAGCTTCTTTTAAAAAAGAGTTAAAGACTTCCACCAGATTAGGGGTGAAGGCATCCAACATATTCTTATATAGCTCAAATGTTAGCCCATCTGGCCCTGGGCTTTTCCCATTGGGTGACTTTCTTATAACATCCTCTACTCCCCCTCCCCCCCCAGTTATATCTTTATTCAGAAACTCTAGATCCTGTTTTGAAAATTTTGGTAGGAATATTTTTGAAACATAATCCCTAATATGAAATACCTCCACGTTCCTTTCTGGTGTATATAAATTTTCATAAAAGGATCTAAATGTTTCATTAATCTCAGTTTCTGCAATAGATGTTGTCCCATCCTCCCTTCTGATTTTTGGAATTCTGTTGTTATTTCTTTCACATTTTAATTGATAGGCCAGTATTTTCCCAGGATGATAACCGTAATAGTAATATTTGCCTCTGCTCTTATATATTTCCCTATCCACTTTTTCCTGCATCAATTTTTCCACCTTATTTTTTGCTGAAAGGAACTCATTTTCTGATTGTTCTGTCCCTTCTTGAATATGCTTTTCCTTTGCCTCCAACAGTTCCTTCCCCAGATCTTCCAACTGTTTACTATATTTTCTGTTCCTGACCCCTTGTTGGGACATGCACCACCCCCTTATACATATTTTCTAGAGTATCCCAAAGATTATATACCTTTATATCTTGATTAGCATTGAAAGCCCAAAACCAGAACATTTCTTTTTGTATTTTTTCCATAAATCCCAGAAATAACCAGAGTGAGTTATCTAATCTCCACAATGCTTGTTCTTTGTCCATTCTTTCCTCTCCCATCTCCATAATCAATACTACCAGAGAGTGATCTGAAATGATTATGGACTCATAAACAATTTTTTAACTCCTCTCTTTATTCCTTGAGACAAGATGAAGAAGTCTATTCTAGAGAAGTTTTTATGTGTTTTAGAGTAATATGAATATTTTTTTTTACTTCTGGATGTAACTCTCTTAATGGGTCTATTCTATTTAAGTCCTTAACCATATTTTTTACTACTGCTATGGCTCTTCTCTTCCTCTCCAACATAGGGGGCATCCTATCCAAAATGCCATAAGTCAAGTTAAATTCCCCACCTATGATTATATTCATATTATACTGTGATATTTCCAGAAAAATATCAGAGAAAAATGTCAGATCATCCTGATTTGGAACTTTTCCTGAACTGTTAAAATTCAAATTTATTTGCAAACATGTATAAACATAACATTCGTTACATGTAATATGATAAAATCACATAATTCTACTGCAGCACACACATTTAAAAACCAGCACATACAGACAGACACATAGATACATTAGTAAAAGGAGAAAGTCCAGAGGGGGTATTGTTAAGATCAAAGGGGATAAGGGTGTATGTGAAGAGGAGGACCACGTAAAAGCATCTATCCTAAATAGATACTTCAGCTCAGTATTTACTGAAGAGAAGGTAGGGCAGGGCCCACAGCTCAGCACCATGGACACGGGGGGAGGGAGGTGTGCACTAGTCTCTTCACAAAAGAAAGGATCCTACAAGAGCTCGATAAGCTCAGGGTGGACAAGGCAATGGGACCTGATGGAATACATCCCAGGGTACTAAAGGAGTTAAGGGTGGAACTAGCAAAGCCATAATCAGAACTGTTTAGTGAGTCTCTGAGCACAGGAGAGGTCCCAGAAGACTGGAGAAGGGCTCGTGTGATCCCGCTTCACAAGAGTGGTAGCAGGGAGGAGGCAGAGAACTTCAGACCAGTCAGTCTCACCTCAGTAGTGGGCAAGATTATGGAGGCATTCCTTAAGGAAAGAATAGTGCAACACCTGGAATCCATAGGAGCACAGGATCCAAGACAGCATTGGTTTACAAAAGGAAGGTCCTGTCAAACTAATCTCATAGATTTCTTTGACTGGTAACCAGAGTGGTGGACCAAGGGGGTGCAGTTGATGTCACCTACCCTGACTTCAGCAAAGCTTTCGATACTGTTCCACATAGAAGATTGATTAATAAGCTAGGTAGGCTTGGGGTGAGTCAGACATTGATCAACTGGGTTGCAAACTGATTGACGGGCAGAAACAGAGAGTGGTGGTAAATGGTATACAGTCAGAAGAGATGCAAGTCATAAGTGGGGTACCTCAGGGATCAGTCCTGAGGCCAGTCCTCTTCAATATTTTCATCTGTGACATTGCAGATGGACTGGAGGGTAAGGTTTGTCTGTTTGCAGATGACACCAAGATCTACAACAGAGTAGATGATCCAGATGAGGTGGGCAGAATGAGAAGAGATCTGGATAAACTAGCAAAATGGTCAGAAGAGTGGCAACTGGGGTTTAATGCAAAGAAGTGCAAGATCATGCACATAGGGAAGAGAAACCCTGAAGCCACCTGTAGGCTGGGAGAGCAGTTGCTGGCAGTCACAAGGGAAGAATGAGACTTGGGCGTCATCATCACCAATGACCTGAAATCATCCAAGCAGACCACTAAAGCAGTAGGTAAGGCTAGAGGGATGTTGGGGTGTACTAGTAGGGGTATCACACGTCAGAAGAGGGAGGTAATAATCCCTTTACAAGACACTGGTTAGACCCAATCGGGAGTACTGCTTGCAGTACTGGAGGCTACACCTTCACAAGGACATTAACCAAATTGAGGCAGTCCAGAGAACGGCAACCAAAATGGTGCAGGGACTGCATCAGAAAACATATGAGGACATATTAATGGAGCTCAATATGTATACCCTAGAGCAAAGGAGGGAAAGAGGTGATATGATCGAAACATTCAAACACCTTAAGGGCATTAACAAGGTGAAAGAGTCTAACATGTTTCAATATAAGAAAAATAGCAGGACAAGAGGACACAGCATGAGATTAGTGGGAGGCTGATTAAGGGGTAATGTGAGGAAGTTCTTTTTTACAGAAAGGGTGGTAAATGCATGGAATGGCCTACCTCAGGAAGTGGTGGATATGAATACAGTGCATGGCTTCAAACAGGCATGGGATAGGCATAAGGGAGCAATACAGATGAGTATGAATAGATAGGCCATTGACAGAGCAAACGTCGATGGCACATTCATAAGGTAGAAAAGGAAATGGGCAGACTTGATGGGCCTTACGGTCCTTATCTGCTGTCAACTTCTATGTTTCTATGTTTCTATGTAACATATTCCATCTGTCTCTCAAAAGCGTCTCCTTTTAAATAGCCATGCTTTAAAGCCTCCATTTACATCAATTGGCAATTGAATAAGAAAAACTGGCAAGTGCAAAGATCTTAGTTTCATTTTTTGTGTTACATATGAAATTTAGCTGCTCTTCTTTCATATACCCCTCTAGATTTCAAACCATATTCCCAATAGTATTACTTCTCTCCTTCTGGAGCTCAGGGCAGTCTAAAACTAAGTGAGACAAGCACATTTTTGCATTTTGTACACACAGTACAGGCTTGAGCAGAACTTCCATTATATTTTAAATTTCCCCATTGGGTATGCAAGCCCATTCCTAATAATATCAAAGCTTTCCTGTATTTTTTATTTTTACATGACATTAAATATCTTTCCACTTTGAACGAAGATTTTATATTTTCAAATTTTTGGTATTACAGGCTGATCTTATATTTTCTAAATCTTTTTGTTTTGTAATATCCAGAACTATTTCAATTGCTTCTTGTGCAAATCTAATAGGATTAATTGTAAAACTCAGGATTGCATTATGCTCAAGCCCATACCTATTCAACATTTCATTAAGTCCCCCCCCCCCCCGATTAACAATGTCTGTGAGTTATTTCTATCCAACAATTAAACAGCAAGCTGTCCACTGAGGCAAATCAAATATTTTTCCAGTTTACATTTTTTCACAATAGTTGCATACAAAGATACCGTACCAGTCTCCACCCTTACCAAAGCATTTGACGTATATTGGGGAACCCCCAGAACTTTTTTCAGGTATTGATTTTGTATCACTTCAACATCTTTAAATTTACAACACAAACCCCATGATTCAGCTCCATAAATTAGTTGTGAGTGTACTTTTGCCATAGGACAACAATATTGTGCCAAAAAGGAATCTTTTGCCATAACTTGGACAAAATGTGTAATGCCATTAAGTGTTTTAGTTGCATTATCTTTCACCCTTTTAATCTGCTTGTCCCATTTACTATTATTACTAAAAATCACCCCCAAATATTGGAAATCATCCACTACCTCTATTATAGACCCATTTATTAACCAGGATGATCTTCTTTTCCCTTTTCTATTAAATTCCATTATCTTGGTTTTCTCCAAATTTAACTCCATACTTAGACTCTGTACTGCATTTAAAGTTGTTTGTCTTGCTTTTTTTAATCCTATCGGGGTTTGAGATAGTAACACCGCATCATCTGCGTATAATAGAATGTTTACTGGAATTTCATTTATTCTTGGTGGAAAACTTTCAATACTCTCTATTTCCCCCACTATTGAATCTATATAAAGATTGAACAATGTAGGAGCAAGTAAACAGCCCTGGTTAACCCCATTTTTAACTTCTATGCTGTTTGTCAATGTACCATCTTTATCGCATTTAATAACAACTTTATTATCTTCATGTAGGATTTTAATAATTTCCAGTAATTGTGGTTCCATACCTTTATTTTCCAAAATATTCCATAAAGACTCCCCATGCACAGAGTCAAATGCCAATTTAATGTCGATAAAGGCTGCATATATTTTACCAGTTTTAATCTGAGTATACTTATCTAGAATATATTGTAGAATAACATTTGATCTACTGTAGATTTCCTTTTTTGAAAACTCACCTGAAATATAGATTTTACTTTCTTATCATCTAACCAGCTCTGGACTCTATTTAAGATTCTCCTGGAAAATATTTTGAGACTAATGTTCAAGAGAGAAATGGGTCTATAATTCTCTGGCAGGTTATTGAACCCTTCTTATGTAGAGGGACTATAACACCAGTTTTCCAATTCTCTGGGATCTTTTTGTATTTAAGAATATTTTGAAACACCCCTAGCAATAGCTCAGCCCACCATTCAGGATCTGCTTGATAAACTTTAGCACTCACCTCATCTATCCCTGCTGCCTTGTTCTTTTTCTGAGCAAGGATTGCACCAACCACCTCTTCTTTTAAGAGTTGTAAAAACTCTCTATGATCTTTAACTCGAGTAATTTCTTCATTCAGCTCATCACCATACACTTTATTAAAAATTATTTCAAAATATTCTTCCCACTCACCCTCTGGAATTACACCTAACACATTATACCTTCCTTCTTCCACACCAAATGCAACTAGCTGCCAAAAAGTAACATTATCTTTCAATTTAATCGCCTTCTGGAGACAACTCCACTAATAACTATTAAAATCTTTTTTCCTCTTTGCAAGCAAGTACTTATATTCTACTTTTAAATGTTGTATTGCTTTCCTATCTTCCATATTATTATATTTTCTTATTCTCCTTCCTATTTTCCTAATCATTCTCCTTTTATCAAAACATTCTCTATCATACCACTTTGGCCCATCTGTAATATTTTGCTGCTTTTCCCTTAAGGATCTCTTCTTAATTTCAAAGATAATTTCTTGTTCTTTATCTTGATATTGTTTTAAAATTGCTTCTGATGCACAGCCCATACCCTCCTGGGTTAATTGAACCTTTAGATTCACCATTACTTGTTCTTTTAATTTAGTGATGTTTTTAAACCTCATGACATTTTTCATTAAAACTGGGTCTATTTTTGACCATTTAATTCATTTTGATACTCCAATTTGCATCTCTTTATCTATACTCAACCTTTGCTGTTTATTTTCACCAACCAGCCCCACTGATTGGTTAAGCTTAAGTTTCAATGGACGATGATCACTGTCCCAGTTATTAATAACCTCAAAATGTTCTATATCTTTAAAGGAATATATATCTACCAAAATATAGTCCAATATACCGCTTCCCTTTATATAGTCATAGGTAGAATTACCAGCTCTGCCCCCATTACTTCTTCCATTCACCACTCTTAAATTCATTTTACTCATAATCTCCAACAAAATTCCCCCTTGTTTGTTGACTTTCTTGTCCATTGATACCCTTAAAGGGATTCAAAGCATGTCATCCAGACTCCAGTTCTGGGTACAGTCTTCATCTCTTTCTCCTATTTTAACATTAAAATCTCCCCCAATAATGATCATTTTCCCTGGGTATTCTAATTCAATATTCTGGATTACATCCCCCAAAAAACTTGAGGGCATTCTTAATTGGATACTCCTTAGTATCTGGTGGAAAATATACCTTTACCACTATACAACATATCTTACACTTATAGGATACCTCTATTTCCAAAATATAGTACTTTTTATCTCACCAAATACATTTTGCAGACAAATCAGGACAAGATTTCATGAGTGTTGCTATCACTCCTAAAGTTCTTCCATACTTTTCCTCTTTTTTGATGGAATACACCACCCTTGATAACCCTCTATATAATTACAATCTATTTCCAGCATCCGTGTTTCTAGAACCAATATAATAGAGAAAGTCGCTAGAAATGTTAGTGCTCCAACATCTTTCAGTTTCCCATTTAAACCTGCTATATTCCAGTAAAGGATCTCAACATTCTGAAATATTACCTCATTTACATAAATGAGCTGTCAGTTTTCATCCCAAGCTTCATCTAGAACAACAACAGAACTATCCTCTAGATTAAACTCAGACTCTGTAGAATTTATTACGTTTATGTGTATAACTTGGGGTGACCCAGAGATATCTGAGGATTCTAAAACATAACTGTTATTTATTCTCTGTCCCCTTTTCTTTCTTCCTCTAAATTCTATATATGTTTCTTCTCCCCCCACCTCTCCAATCTTGGAGTAATGAACGTTCATGCTCTACAGGTTTCATGTAGTAGAAGATTTTCTTTTGTACTTTTCCATTCTTCTTTTGTACCTCTTTTACTTTTCCACTAACTCTAACCTTTTGGCCCCTTATTCTTTCTACAACCCCTTATTCTGTTCCAGCCATATTCTCAACTAGTATTGTTGTCTCTGCCTTCACCCCAATATCTTTAAACAGCTCTCTGTGTCCTAGGACGGTCTGTCTGATATTTTTATTCTTTAATACCAGACAGATCTATCCTTTTTCCTTTCTGGATTGATATCTGTAAGTTGATCCAATACAATTCCAGGCACATTTCTTACCCATAATCCCCTTACATATATTATAGACACAAAGTTTTAGTGTCATAGTGTTTTCATTCCTGTTCTTATGGATTCCTCTTAAAAGAAATACATGGCAAGATTTCACCTCTTTCTATATGATCTTCTTTAGTATCACCATAGTCCTTTTTCCCTGAGATTTTAGCTTTCTTCTTAGCTGGACCTTTATTTTCTCCTTTTTTCTTTCTACTACGATTTCTACCCTTACTTTCTTCTTTCCTAGTTTTCTCAGGACTGGTAACTTCCTCTTCCTCCAATGACTCCTCCCTGGAATTCAGCTTTGTACTAATTTTTCTATATTTCTTTTAATAATCTTTTTTTCTCTACAGACACCATTCACAACTTTCTTCTTAGACCCCATTTTATTTTTCTCATTATTTTTCCTTAAACTTTCCACCAGTTGTTCAGTCTCCCTTATTTCCTTCTCCCCTATTTCCTTTGTCACTTGTTTAATTGTTTTATGGGGTTTTTCCTCTACTAATCTATTCCCATCTCTTCCTCCTTTTGTACCTTCCAGGGTCATTTCCCCCATAGACGTGCCCCATTAGGGAGGTAAAATTTATAAGTAACTCATTATTTAACAATGTACCATCTCTGATTTCCACTAACAAGTCTTTTAATCCCTCATTATTCTGAGCTTACTCAGGTACTTCACTTGCTGTCCCATAATCTTCTTGATTATCTTTTATATGCAAAATATCTGGAGGCTGCCTAGGAGGGGGGTCCAAGCTTGGTCTCAGTATATATGGGGCTAAAAAAGCCTCACATTACTGCAAAAAAGAGGCACTGGGGCATTGATGGGATTTATCCATTAGCACCCTTCTACCACTACTCTGTGCATAACTCAGTTCTCCTTTTGATTCAATTCCTTCAAGATTAAACCCTCTAGGCTCTTTCAGAGGCATTTCATTAGCATAATTTTCCTTTTCTCCCTTTAAATTGTACCCCAACCCCTCCTCCAGAATTTTTATAGTTTCTATAAGTGAATGTTCCTCTACTACTTTCTGTAAACTCCCATCTTTCTTCTCCTGTATAAGGAAGAAACCGAGGGGAGGGACAGAGGAGCCTTGGAGTCTCAGCATCTCTTTTCTACCCACTAAGTTAAGTTAAGAGAGAAAAAGCACAAAGATTGTAAACACACGTTACACTAAACACTGAAGCACCAAAGCACTAAATCGCCCAGCGGTAATTAGTTGCCAACTGATATCAAATTTTAAAAAAGCAAACACTTAATGGCTGAATACTTAGAGCAACTAAAATACTATCATAAACACACACACAACAATCAAAAATGCAGCTCTTGCCTAGAAAAAGCAATGGGCTTACTTTTGATATAAATGCAGAGCTGAAAGTACAGGCTTCTCGGGAAGGCACCAAATCTGCCAATTTTCCCAGTAATATCAGAATAACGTAATGCACATAAAATATTTGCACGGTTTCGATTGAAGAATTCTTAGCTTCGTGGTGCCCTGGTTACTACTATGGCCTAGTTCTTTAAAATTTAATACATATGCCACTCGATAGTACTCTCCCAAATGTCTGATTCAATTATTTATTATTATTTAAGATTGCAGACAGCACAAAAACTGATGCTCAGATAAAAAAAAAGCTCAATCTTGGAGAACAGCACCAAACCACAGACAGCTAAGCTGTGTAAAACTGTGATAAGCCTAGGGTTGTGTTTGTGCATGCCCCTTTTGTACCTTGAGTCCAGTATGCTCACGTGACTGAAAATTTGTATATGGCACGAAATATAAAGGATAAACTTTTTAAAATATACAAATTATTTAAACTTTAAAACTATTAAAACAGTGAACTGTAGTAAAGTTTTCTCCCCTTTTGTCTCACAATAACGCTCTAACACACTGACAAGCCAAGAGCTCCTACAACACTTAAAAACTCCTAAATAACTTCATTAAATAGCTGAAAATAAACAGTTAAGAGTAGAGATTAAAAAAAAAGAACTAAAAACTTCCCTTTAGATGTTTATATTTTCCACCAAGCTCTTCTGGAATAACACCGGTTGGAGAACGGGACCCCCGCTTGGATCATTGGGGGCACTTCACTAACAGTGCGGCATTCTTCTGCCTCTGTGGCCGCTCCAAAGGCCTACTCTTACTCAGTTCACACTCCGGCACTGCTGGAGAGCACTCAGCACCCCAGACCACCTACGGGCCTTCTTCCTGTGAACAGAGAGAGGACAGAGCAGGGAACAAGCGCACGACTGAGGCCAGCAAAAAGATCTTCTGGTAAGGAGACAAACTGTATAGGTAACAGTGGCATACCTTTCATAAAATTGTTTCAGACAATGTCTCCCTGCTTTTTTTATTTTCCTCCTCAAAATAGGGAGCACGTAGCTGAACAACCGTCTCAGCCCATCCTCCAGCACAACCCCTCAATATCACAGGATGTCTGGAAAGAAATGCAGAACAAAGCTACTGCTCTACCTCACCTGACTCAAATGCATATTCTGTTAAATGAGAAAACACTAAAGCAATCAACATATTTTCTTCCTTTAATAATATATGTAACATAATGAAATGACCATTTAACTCCCTAGTCATATTTACTACAGAATATTGTAAATAATTTCTTACATAAATTGCTACCCCCCCCCCCAACATTCCCTGGATAAAATGAACAGTAACCTCTGGCTCCTAATAAATTTCCAAAATAAACAGCATCTTCCATTTCAAAATGTGTCTCTTGTAGGAGCAAGCAATCTATATTCCTTTTTTTCACTGGCCTAATTACTTTTCTTACTTTTGACCTTTCTTTACCTCTGTTAAGGTTCCAAGTCATAAATCTCAGTTCATCCATCTCTTATTTGTTCCTCTTCATCTAGATATTCAACCCGATGCTTATTCTCTGAGCCCTGTCCTATACTTCGACCCTTCTTACTATAATTTTGTACTGTAATTTCTTTTATTTCACTATCCCTGCTGGTTTGGAAAGCCACCAAGCACCCATGCCACTTAAGCCTTTGTTTTCCAATATTGTTTTTCCCCTCCCTTTTTTCCCCCTAACCCTTATCTGCCACCCAAACCTCCTTTTACCCCCCTTTCTCCAATTTTACCTGCCCATCTAAATTCTGTATCAACTTCCATTTCATTTGATCATTACAATCATAGTACTTCAGAGCACTGTACTTTAAAAAAGCAGGCAGCATATCATAGTTCCATCTTTGTGTCCTAGAAACAAATGGACACATACCCCCCCTTGACGTTGCTGAGACCTCATTTGTGCACAAAAGACAATTGCAGGAGACAATTGCTGAGATACACCCCCCAAACACACACCCACACAGCTGACACACCTTCAAAATGCAGACTACTTTTTAATATCCTCTTCTTCTTTATGTTCCCCCCCAAGCCTTTCCCCTCCCTCTATTTCTATATGCATATATTCAGCTAGCTCCCCCACCCAATTGCTCTAAATCTTCTGCATATCCCTTTTTTTTCCTTTGCAGATGTGCTTCCACTTCAGTTGGATCTTGAAAAAACAGGGCCCTCCCTTTCTCAAAAACTTTTAATTTTGCTGGGTATAACATAGCATAGGAGATACCTTCCTTACATAACTTGTCCCTAACCAGATCAAAACATTTTCTCTTTGTTAAAAAAGAAGGTGGGAGATCCGGAAAGACCTGTAATCTATTCCCCCTGAACATCAGACCTTTTTCAGTTCTAGCCTTGGAAAAAATCCTCTCTTTAGCCTGGTACCGTAATGTTTAAATATACACAAAGCATGGTCTGTTCCGATTGTCCCTTGGGCCAAACGCCCTATGTGCTCTATCAAGTTTAATGTTCTGTGTCGGATATTGTAGGCCCAAATGTCCGAGAGCATGTTCTCATAGAAACTCTGTGGGTCTGTCCCCTCAATACCCTCTGGTAGATTTCCTATTTTCAAATTAGCTCTCCTGGAGCGTGACTCTAAATCTTCCACCTTCAATTTGAATTCTTCTTACTGTTTACAACATTTTGTCACAGACACATTTTGGGCAAAGTGTCTTCTAAATCTCCCACTCATTTCTCACACTTTGTTGTTCTTAAAGAGAGAGATTCTATTTTATTAATAAGCCCGGAGAACTTTAGGGTCAGAGTATTTATTGCTTCATTTATTTTCACAAAGCCTTCTCTCATTTCATTCAGAATCAACTTCTGTGGGTCTGACATATTTTCTTCAATACTCTCTTTATTCTTTATTCCCTTCGTTCTTGATGTTCTTTATTTCTCCCACGCAGCTTTTCACTTCTTATACCCTCCATCTGGGTATCTCTTTTTTCCTTTATCCGTGGATTTGTAGCCATATTTTCCCCTTGTGTTTTGTAACCCAATCTTTTTTTTTTTTGCCTTAGAAAATATATCATATGTGCATACAGGTGAGGTTAACACTATTGGGGGGGAAGGGTGACTTTGCTGCAGCTGCATCCACAGTATTGCTTACATTCCCTTTATTTGTTTTAATTTTCCTTTTTTTTTATTTTTAGTACAGTGTCCTGCTACCACAGGAAAATTCTTCTCAGTCCCAGGTACTGTTGAAGGGCTGTTAGATTTCTTTCTCTTTTTATCCTTTTCTCCAGTTCCCAGGGGAGGCCCTTGCCTAAAGCATTCATTTAGCACTGGGTATTGCTGCAGTGTGAAAATCGACTCCCGTCGTGACTCAGATATCTTCACCTCCCCGCTTACATCCCCATTAGATTTCATACATTTTTCCCCCACTCTTAGTGGAGTCTTACTTGCTTGAAAGAAAAAAAAACTCTGTCTGGCTAGTCCAGATGAAGGGGTTACCTGGAGTGTGGCTTGGGGCCTTCAACTGATTTTCCGAGGAGACGCTCGCTACTTCTTCTGCTTCTCTCCCTTCTCTATCCTGACTAATTTTCTCTCTGGCCTCCGTGCTTTTTTTTCCCCGCAATGCCACTTGTGAAGACTGGTTCTGTAGCTTCTTTTCTGATGTTTCAATCATCGCCGCTTGCACTAGCTCGGAGACCAGACGATATAATTTTGACATCCCCGCCACTACACTGCCATAAGGTATGACACCTAATCATTCCCTCGTCATCTGGAAAGGGAGAGAATATGCAGGTCCAACACACCACTCAACCGAGCAAACAAGAAATAACCATATCAGGGCTCGCCATAGTGACTCACGATAGTGGCTTTATGTTACAACTGTATGGGGGGGTTCTTTTCCCGGTTGGGGACTCAGTGTTTCTCCTCATGCACCATGATCTCAGCTGAGCATCCTGGGAAATCAGAACCCTCCATCCCCTGATAGCCAGTACCCATGCCTCAGCTGATTCATTGGTACCTTAGCTGCAAATTACTGTTGTTGGATCCTGCCATTGTTGCCACCGGTCCTGGTCAGGGATTTCTGCCATAGAAAATCTTCAGTTTTGGACTGCTACTTCAGTGCTAGTGAGAGTTAGAATGGGACTTCTCTCAATGCTAGTGAGAGTAGCACTGAGGAGGAAGTCTGAACCTCAAACTGGTGAGTTGCTCGCCCCCTTGACTGTAACAACCAGTGGAGTTTTACCCAGCATTAAGTGAGAGGTTGCTGGGTTTTTGGGCTGATCATAAGTCGGGCCCTTGCATGGGTCTCCACAAACCTTTAGATCTGATAGTGTCTATTAATTTCATACATTTTTTGGGAAGCACCACTGGAGGTCAACAGTGAATTTGCCAACTTCCCACACTGTGATGGCACAATACTGACACCGGTATTGTGCAGTTCCAAAATGAAGTGTATTTTAGGGGGGGCTAAGCCTCCGCATACCCCATGCAGGGGGCTCTCCCCCCACACACCCTGCATTTCTTTATAATCAACTCCAGATCAGAGTTGTTCCAGGGAGGTGGCAGAACACTGGGAGAAGCATCACCCAAAAACAGACCATTACAATGACAGTCATTGTAGTGATCTGTTTTTGGGATTCTCTGTCAGGGTGTCGCACTGGAGGGGGCAACTGCATTTTTTGGGGAGTGAACTGTGAGTACTGTAGCCCCCTGTATACCCCTGTGGTTTCGTAAGAGTATGCTGCTGGACTTTGGAATGGTAAAAATATCTGCTGGTTGGACTTAATAGCACTGTTCTATCATTTTAACTTTTGGGGAAATATTGTTGGACTGTGCTCTGAATAGGAGCATTATTGCTTATTTTGTAGCATGTAGATCTCTCTCCTGATAACGGAAATGCTTTGGGCCTGTAGTTTTAAGTGGGAGGTGTGGTAGTGGTGGGTTTTTGTGTGTGTAGGGTTTGGTTAATTAGAGTTGCTCTATAGTAGTTAGGTTGTATGTGAGTGTGCTTGTGTTTTAAGTAGTTTTTAGTGGGAGCATCCCAGCTTGCCTGGGTGTTTAGCTAGAAAGTCTAGCAGTTGGCAGGTTAGTGCAGGATATGCTGGGGCCTGGGACCCTCATGAATGACCTATGATGCATCTCAGCTATGTGATTTTCATCCCTTTGTTGGCCTCCCTGTGTCAGCTATGACAGTAGGGTGCTGTCGGAAAGTCAGCATTACAAGGGAGTGGAGGATTTGGCATTGGCAGGGTGCCATAGGTCCAGCAGAGGTGAGAGGTATCAAGGTGGTCAGGTGCAGGAGGCACCCTATGTTTAGACAAATCCTAGAGAGAGGCCAGACATGTTTGATTTCTGTCCTCAGGATTCCCACTGGATCAAGTGGGCAGGTAGACAGAGGGGCTGCAATGTCTACCAGTCCCCTTTGAGCAGTGCTGTGCAATGCCAGATCAATGAGGAACAAGACTGAAATTATGGCGGACTTGATTTCCTTGGTCAATCTGGCTTGCATTACGGAGACTTGTTTGGGTGATGATGCTGGTCCTGTTTTGGAGGCAGCCATCCCCACTGGGTACTCCATGGTGCATTGCCCAAAGTGGGAACACAGGTGTGGAGGAGTAACCATCTGTTTTAGATCTAACCTGGGCTTCACCATGCACCCAGGGGGAATTACCAGATCCTTTGAGTGTGTAGCAGTGTGTGAGTGTCCAGGTGCAGGCTGCAGGCTACTCCTTATTTACCACTCTCGCAGGGCGAGGGGAGATTTCCTGCAGGAGGTTGCAGACTTTGTCAGTGGCGAGCTGTCAGAGTCCCCCAGATGTGTAGTTCTGGGGGACTTCAATGCCTGGGTTGATGACAAATCCTTGCAGTTTGGGTCCAGCCTCCTCCAGTTGATGTCATCACTGGGCCTGACACAAGAAGTTACTTCCGTGACCCATCAACACGGCCACATGTTGGCTCTGGTGTTCTCACTGGGGCTTTCGGTAAACAACCTCAGGAATCATCAGGTCATGTGGTCTGATCATTGCATGGTGAAGTTCTCTTTCAGGGCTCCCCCAAAGAATCCCACCCCCTCTTGAGATGGTCAGCTACTGCTATTGGTGGTAGATGATCTATCTAGTGTAGATGGTGCATGTGAGATGGGTATGGGTGAAGCAGTTGCCACATATAATAGGGTGGATCCTGGGGCTCTCAATATTCTCATACTGGCTCATATATGACCCAGATCCTCTCACTTGAGGTCTCCATAGTTTGATAGTGACTTCAAGGTGATGAAGATCAGGGTCAGACGTTGGAGCCTGTTGGCAGAGGTCCCAGTCAGAAGCAGACAAAATGGCCCTGCATGCTTATTATGTTGAGTATTTGGAAGAATTAAAACATAAGAAGGCAGAGACCCTGTCCAGGGAGATTGCTGCAGGGAAGAACCAACTATCTCAGCTTTTTCAGACTGTGAATAGACGTCTTTATCCAGCCTGTCTAGAGCTGAAAAAAGCCTTTTCAATCACTTTATATGATGAGTTTGCTCAGTTTTTCACTGACAGGGTGTCCTCTGTCCAGCAGAAGATCCCATCATAGACTCACATTATGACTTGCAGTGATTGACCTGGGGTCTCAGAGGCACTCCACCTGTCTAGAATGAGTTTAAACTGGTGGAGGTGGTTGAAGTCACTGAGGTCACTTCAAAGTTGAAGCACACATATTGTGAGCTGGACCCAGCTCCAATACATTTTTTAATGAGATGTGTTGGTTGTTTTTGCCCAGTGTTCACCATGATTGTCCAGTGCTCATTGCTGGAGGGGGCTTTCCTGGATTCCTTGAAGGAGGCTCTGGTGAGGCCCCTTCTAAAAAGGTCATCTCTCAATCCAGATATCTTGGCAAATTATTGTCCTATCTCCAACCTTCCCTTTTTGATTAAGATTATTGAGAAGATTGTGGAGCAACAGCTTGAGGAGCACCTCATGGCTTTTGACACTATGAGCCACTCCAGTCAGGTTTCAGAGCCAGGCATAGCACCAAAACTGCGTTAGTCAGGATGCACAATGACCTCCTCAGGGCTAGGGATAGAGGAGACAGGACAATTCTTGTTCTCCTCAATCTCTCTTCAGCTTTTGACACTGTAGATCACATTGTGCTTCTTGATCACCTCAGAGAGTACTATGGACTCACTGGCACTGTCATCAGCTGGTTCAAGTCCTGTCTCACTGATAGGTAGCAGCAGGTAGTGATGGGAAATTTCTCCTCCTCCCCTATGCTTCTGCCTTGTGGAGTACCTCAGGGGGTCGATCTTGTCACTGATGTTACTTGCAATGTATATGCTGCCCTTGGGAGAGCTCATTAGGCAATACAATGTGGGTTTTCACTGCTATGCAAATGATACCCAATTGTATCTGTTCTTTGCCCCTGGAACACTGAATGCTATGGAAGTGCTTAACATCTGCCTGGCAGAGATCAACGACTGGATGTCCTCCAGCTGGTTGCGACTGAACACAGATAAAATGGAGGTACTGGTGGTTGAGGCAGGTCAAGAACATAATGGGAGTGCTTCCAGTGGGGCCTCATGTCTTTTCCTGGGACCTACGCTACTGATTTCCTCCTCTAGGGTGCAAGATCTTGGCATGATCCTAGATGACAGATTGACATTTGAAGCTCAGGTGTCATCCATTGTCCAAAGTGTTTTTTACCACTTGAGGAACAGGATCAGACCCCTAGTTCTGCCTGAAGTCCTGCCCACACTAGTTCATGCTTTTCTGATGTCCAGGCTTGATTACTGTAACACTCTATACTTTGGGGCCTCTGGAGGTACTCTCTGCCAGCTGTAGCTGGTGCAGAATGCTGCTGCCAGGTTACTGACTGGCCTTTCTAGGTCCAGTCATGTGACTCCAGTTTTGGGGACTCTGCAGTGGCTGCTGATCAGGTGGAGGGTTATCTTGAAGGTGAGTTTACTCACCTACAAGGCCCTACATGGACTAGGCCCTGGCTATCTGGCTGATCTTCTGACACCAGCTGTCTCTGTCTGACCCCTCTGCTCCTCAACCAGGGGCCTCCTTGAGGTTCCTAGGACCCGACTAAAAACTGCTGGTGACCAGGCTTTTAGTGTCACTGGCCCGGTCTTGTGGAACACACTTCCTCTTTACATTCAGAAGGCCCTATCAGTCAAGTGTTTTAAGAGTGATCTCAGGCACATCTATTCTCTCTGGCATTTCCTGATGTTGTAATTTGATCAGCCTTTAGATCTGCTTTTATCTTTATTCGCCATTTTAATAATTTTGATATCTAATATTTATTATTCTTTTGTTTTATTGTACTTTATGTTCTACCTGCCTTTGTATGTGTTTGGCACCCAGAGCATCTGGGATTGGGCACCCTACAAATAAACTTTGCCTTGCCTTGCCTACCACCCTATCTCCCTCCTCTCCACCCTGGCTGAACTTCAGGAACATCTGATCCTTTCCCAGCTCTGTTCTTTCCTTGAAAACTCCTCCTCCTTCTTCACTCCCTATCAGTCTGGCTTCAGGAAATTCCACTCCACCATCTCTCTCCTTACGTTCATGGACTCCGTCCTTTCTGGCATGCACCAAGGACTAGTCACCTCACCATCTTTGTTTATCTGGCTGAAGCCTTCAGCACTGTTGCCCACCACATCCTCCTGGACGAGCTAAAAGCAGCTAGTCTCTCTTCCATCTCTATTGAGTGGTTCAGCTTATAACTCGAGGACAGAACCAAAGCTGTCTGTATTGGTGATGCAATCTCCTTTCCTTTCTCTATCTGTTCTAGCGTTCCCCCAGGATCCATCCTTGGCCCTATCCTAGTCTCAATTCTTCTAAGCAAGCTTCCTCCGACCTGCTCCTCTGTGTCCATTCACATGTACACAGACAACGTGGTTCTCTACACCTCTGGTTTCTCTGCCTAGAACATTATGATCCGACTCTAACTGGATTTCAGCAACTTCCAGCTTTGGATTCGAGCAAATAACTTGTCACCCAATGCCCATAAAATTGATCTCCATTACCTTTGGAACCAGGTTGAGATTTGCCAAGCTCTCCCCCTCCCCCCTCCTTCCAGATCTTTAGCTATTTATTTAATTATTTGAAAATTGGTGACCAGGAAAGGCACATTGAGCCGGGGCTCACTTCCAGGTATGACCTGGGGAAGGGGAGCAAAGGATAAAAACTGTACATAGCTTAGGCAAATAAAGTACAACAAGAGGAGTGCAAAAGTCAAAATACACACACACCATGTAAAGTATGAAACTGATCAAACCAAAAATATAGTTAATCATTACATTAGGTGTAATGGGACTGTTAAAGGGAAGGAAAACAGGAGCAAGGGGTAAGGGAAAGAGTCTCAGTTGGTATCTGAGGGAGGCAGGGGAGGCAGTGTAACAAAGGGAAGAGGGAAGGTGGTTCCAAAGTGAAGGGACATGATAGGCAAAGGTTGATCAGCCAGCTGAGATATGGGGAAATGGCAAAGCCAAGGTACAATGGTCCCTGAAACAGAAGGAACAACAGGCAGAAGGAAAAAAGGAGAGGAGTGATGAGAGGTAGGAGAAAAGGGACCAAAACCAGTATTTGGATATAAAAAAGACACAGTGCATCTGGTGATAGGATGTAAAGTGAGCAGTGATGAGTTCAAGAGGATGAGTAGGTTGCAAAGTGACAAAAGGAGTTACAGAGGGAATCCAGTCTAGTCAGAAAGGTGCAGGGGGCAGACCCCATAGCCCACATCTGCATAGTCAAAGACAGGGAGCACCATTTTAGCAACAAGCTCATAGCAAACTTGTGGGGAAAGACAATCATTATTTCTATACAAGGCACCAAGTTTAGGATGTAGCTTGTCATGGCTAATGTTATGTGGACAGAGAAGTCACATAAATATGCGAGTTGTCACAGGCTGAGGGTTGGCCATCCCTCCACCAGCCAGCCCCCAGAAGGGTATGCAGCTGGTACACTGTGTGGGCAGTGCACATCTAAATGGACAAATAAATCCTCTAAATCCTGAGGTCTCATACCACTCTCTAGGTCCTCTGATGACCCAACCTCCAGAACACCTGCGGGGTCTGCCTCAGGCACCCAGAGTGGCGCATCAGTCAAAATTCTAGCCAGCTGAGCTATACTTCTAACTTTCTAAACACATGAACAGGGCACTAACTCATCACTTGTGTGGTGAATATCTGGCTATCTAGACAAGTACCTATGTCATGCTATTATGTTGCATTACATGTAACACATTTTTCTTCTTTCTTAAAAATGTACCTGTGCTATGCTTTTACATTGCATTACACCTAAACATTTTTTTCTTTAATGACATACATCTAACAGTTTATAATAACTCTATGCTCTGTACTATCCTTAACAAAGCTATACAGCTGGCAGTATAGCCTAGAGGTTAGAGTAACGAGCTGTGAATGAGCTTGGTATATCCAACAGACCAGGCCTGGGTTCGATTGTCATAACCACCACTTTCATACTGTGTGACTCTGAGCAAGTCACTTAACAGCCCGGTGCTCCCAGGTCACCCCTGAAAACAGGTACTTGTGCCTAATGGGCCTTATCCAGTTACCAAAGACTAAAATAAAAAATAAATAAATACAGTAGAACATACGATACAGTACCCATAGTCAAGGCCACTGGTTTTAGGTTTTTACCAGAAAACCCAGTAAAATTCCAGAATGTGGACAGACTGCACACTGGTAAAAACAAAGAATTTCATGGAATTTGGCATTTTATTCCACATCAGTAAAATCTACAGAACCTGTATTTTTTCATAACTTTTATACTGTACTATTTTCAATTTCCTTAATGTAATGCTTTGTATATTAAGCCTTCTTTTATTCTGATCATTTATATATGTGCTAAAAGAATGACAGCAGAATCACAGTAAAATCATGAAATTAGACTAACAATCACCAGTGTAATTCCTGGAATTTCAAGTCTTGAAAATGGAGTTTCATCATTTTAATCACAGTAAATCAGTAGCCTTGCTTATAGTGTATCCCATACCTCCCACCACACCAACCTATCCACTACATTTTGCTCATGCCATCAACAGTCCAAAAACTTCCCAAAACCCTACTGCAATCAAGTCATTAAAGTGTCTCTGGTTTCTTCCCCAAAAAGTTAAAGTGGATGGCACAGTTCAAATTCCAATAAAGTCTTAATTTCCAGACCACCCCAAGAAAAAAGAGATGGAACAAACTCACCAATTGAAGTGTCAGGTGGTTCAGACTAAGCATCGTCTCCATGGCAACTGCTGAGCACTTGCTTCCGAGACTCCTCTTCCACCCAACCTGGAAGAACACTGCTGCAGGCTCCTCGCTCTCTCTCGGGAGATCATCAGGTGGTGGCATGAGGTCATCAAGGGTAGGAACTGATGTCATAATCTGGGATGCCTCCTTCTGGGCTAAGGTCACATTCAGAGGATGATCGTCAGCTGGGTTGAGGTCATATTTTGGGGATGCTTCACTGCTGGGCTGAGGTCATCTCGAATGGTGGTCTTTTCCTGATGGTGACCTGGCCAAACATGGGAGGACACCAACCTGATGCACAATGCAAGGTTGGCTGGTCTCCTCACCTGGTGTCTGCACTCCTCACGCTGTACCTACCCTAGGGTCATCTGGGCAGCACCTGGGTTCTCCATACATGGGTCATACAGTATCCCCATGGCCAGCCAGCAGTCGCTGGATCCTCCATGCAAATGGCAGCTCCACAACAGTGCAAGCAGAGATGGAACAACCTGAGGTCATCCTCACTGGGACAGCAGTCTTCCAGCAGGTGGAGGGATCAACAGGCAAAAAAGGCAGGAAATACAAGATGCAGTCAATTTATTTTTTTTTTCTATCCAGAGGAATGCACAGTCTCTTAGCCTCTGATTTCTTCTTCTTACAGTGACTGATATTTGCACCCCCATAGCAAGCTGCCACTTCCAGTCACAGTTCAAGGCAGTCACCATGGCAGTGTCTGCTCAAATCCATCCCCACAAGCAGTTCATTCAATCTGTCTCTGATTTTTTTTCTAACTGGCTGTAGGGCATCGCAGGCTTGAAAAACAGTTTATTCTGTCCCAGACAGTTCCCCTTTAAAGTACACAGTCTGTTGCCATTCACTTTTTTACTTTTGTTTTTTCCATGGTGCATGGGCTCACAGAAAACAGTTTAATATATTTTAGCAGTCCTGTTGATGCAATGTGTGATGTGGCTGCTTACTCTCAGACTCTCTTGTCTGCCACATTTTCCCCTTTGAAAAAACTGTCACAGTGCTAATATTGCATAGCTCCCTTTGCTCACTGAGGACTACATTTCCCATAGTCGATATCCAAGCTGAGTGCGCACTGGGACGTAGAACATAGAAACTACTGAAAATGTATCCAAAACAGTTTCCAGCACACACAGCCTCTTTAGATAGGACACATAAATCACTCAAATCAGTAGTAAAATCTGTTCATTTTAATGAGCTTCCAAGAGCCACAGCAGTCTAACATATTTCAGATATCACATCCTTTATCATCCCATAGTCCCTGGTGCAGCAGCACGATCTCACATGTGTGATCACGCTACAGGAGCTTCAGTTTTTGTGGCTCCATGCCGCTCACTCTCCTTCTTGCCCCCCCATGAGCTGGGGCACTACTGGGCAACCAAGCACCTTTCTGGAGGGAGGGGGGATTTATCATCCAAATCGGCCAGCATTTTTATTCAAAGGCCTCTGGAGACAAAAGAAATCCAACATGACACAGGAGGCAGAAACTGAATTCAGTCTGTTCAGTCCTGCTCCACCCTTCTTTTAGGAAGTAGCCAATAGGAGGCGGCAGACAGGACAGGAGGTGGGACCTGAGTGCTTGAGTGATGCGCTCATTCACAGCAATGGCACACAAGCACAGTTCCTTTAATCAGCCAGTCAGGGGTGAGTATGCAAATGGCTTCTCTCTCTTTCCAGCGCGGCTACAGCTCACACTGATAATGGCTTTAAGGCTTTCTAAAAGTCTCTGAGGTGCGGATTCAAACAGTAATCAGGTGCCATTTTAAAACTGAACATGCAGATGAAACCACACAACTTTTTTTTTTTCATTCAACAACTTGACATTTTCTCCAAATTCAAACCACACCTGCCATTCTCTGGAAGGCCAGGGACCCTACAAGGCACTCCAGCTCCCGGCTCCAATGCACCAATTTGTAACCTCTATTCCCCACACATCATAGGTGGAGCCGACGTTTAGAGAGGGGTAAACTCATAAATCAAATGCACTTAATTGACTTCCCTCGAATCGGGTGACCTCCGGACACACCCTGGCACCAAAGTGAGCTGGTACAGCTGCAGTCTCAAAATGGTTAGGAAATATTCAAACAGTTCAATAAATCCAATGTCCAAACAGAACAGCAACAGTTTAAAAACTCCAAACAGTATTATTTTATTTTAAAAACAATTTGCTCCATGAAGGCTGATGTTACAGGGTACTGGCCAGTACAGACCACTAGGTGGTCAAGGTTTCAGTTCCCATTGGGGGAAACATTTCATTACTTCACCACAACAGGGGCATTAGTCACCCTCTGGGGCTAAATTGTACCCCTTAGTATTTCTTTCATTTAACTTCTGTGCTTCCTGCCTTCAGGACACATACATGCTGGCTGTTTACTTATCGCTCTCACTTCCAATCCTCATATTTTACCACAGCTAGGGAAGGTTGTGACCCCCCTTAGGGTTCCAGGAAACATGGATCCAGCCTCCCACTCTTAGCTCTCATGACTGAGCCCACAAGAGGAGGGGAAAAGTCCAAGTCCACACCAGACTGGCAGCCTCACAGGGCTTAATTTAGAGGCAAGGAGGTCAGAGCATCCCCTTGGGGTCCGAGGTGCCACTGGATTTCTGCCCCCACCCTCAATCAAGTGCTGACCCCCATGAGGAGAGAGTCCCAAAAGTCCAAAACAGCAGGCAGAATTTTACTGAAACATTTCTGAGCACAGTTCAACTACTAGCCACAGGGCTAGGGGTCAGTCTCTTTCTTCGTGTGACACAGGCAGGGTCACACACACACTCTTCTGAAAACTGTCACCAACTTCTAGCAAGTAGACAGTATTAACTTGACAATTTTCCTCAGCCAATCTTCACTATGTAAATCCCTACAGCCTTTAGTGCCCAGTGGGGGCAAAACTAATGTCTTTTCTGACACTTTACCTCATTGGCACAAGAGCATATAGCAGCCCCCTTTCTGAGAGGCAGTCACACTCTGACAGGAAAATCTTCTTTAAAACTCAGAAAACATCTCTACATCTTAAATCACACCAGTCTGCAACTGACACAACATTTAGAAAAGGATAAATGTCACCTTGTTGCAACATCCAATCTGGCTTGCATCCCTGAGACCTGGCTGGATGACAATGCCAGCCCAGTTTTGGAATCAGCTATTCTGGCCTGGTACTTAGTGATACACTGTCTGAGAAAGGATCATGAGAGTGAGGGTGGCAGCATGTTTTAAATCGGACTTGAACCTCCCACTCCTCCCAGTAGGAATAACAAGATCCTTCAAATGTGTAGTCATTCAGGGGTGTGCAGGTGCAGGTTGCAGAATCCTTCTCATCTACCAGCCACCTGGAGATGGGAAGTGGTTTCTGCAGGAAGTCTTGGACTTCATCATCAAAATGGTATTGGAGTCACCCAGATGGATTATTCTGGATGACTTCAATGCCTGGATCGATGATGAACTCTCACAGTTTGGACAAGACTTTCTCTAACTAATGTGTCCATTGGGTCTGACACAGGTTGTTACCTCTGCCACCCATATACGTGGCCATTCATTGTACCTCATCTTCCTGCTGGGAATGGAGGTCTTTGCCCTTATGATGGAGCCGGTTATATGGTTGGACCACCATACTGTAAGGTTCTCGTTCAAGGCCCCCCCAAATAGACCCTCCCCTATGTAGATGGTCCCATACAGCCCTTTAAGGGGTTTGGCCCACAGAGTCTGGTGGTGGTGCTGGATCTATCGGGCCCAATGAGTGCGTGCGAGGAGCCAGGGGAATTGGTTTTGACCTACAATAGGGTGATTGCTGAGACCCTCGACTCTATCACACCTGTCCATGTTCGACCCTTCACCTCACACCAGAGGTCTCCTTGGTTTGATGGAACTCTCATGGAGATGAGGAGGAGGGGTCGAAGGTTAGAGCGGTGCTGGAGGAAGCCCTGTTAGGAAGAGGACAGACATATTGATGGTCCATTTTTGGGACTATCAATCAGCAATCTCTTGTAAGAAGGCAGAGTTCTTGTTCAAGGAGATTGCTGTTGCAATAAACAGACCAGCTCAGCTCTTCCACACCATGGACAGACTTTGTAATCCTGCCTGTCTTCAGTCCGGGGGAGCTTTTTTGCAGTCAAGATGTGATGAGTTTGCTCTGTTTTTTGCCGATAAGATTGACTCCATTGGATTGGAGATCCAGTCAGCACCCTCGAATGGGTGACGCGGTGAAGGGCGTGGTGTCATAGGCACTCAGTATGTCTGGTCTGACTTCAACCAGGTTGCTGTAGTAGATGTCGTTAGGGTCATCCAGGAGTTACGGCCAACCTACTGTAGTTTGGACCCAGGACCAATGCACCTCCTTGTGGGGTGCATTGATGTCATTGGCCCAGTCCTAGCCAAGATAGTCTGATGTTCTCTGGTGTTGGTTTTTTTTCCAGAACCCCTGAAGGAGGTGGTTGTAAGGCCCCTCCTCAAAAAACCTTCACTAGAAGTGGACTGTCTGACAAACTACAGACCTGTCTCTAACCTTCCCTTTGTGGGGAAGGTTATTGAGAAGGTGGTGGCCATTCAACTGGAGACCTACTTAACAGCCTATGATATCTATCAGCCTCTCCAGTCAGGATTTAGGAAAAGGCACAGTACTGAGACTGCCCTGGTTCAGGTGCTGAATGATTTCCTGCTGGCAAGGGATCAGGGGGAGACATTCCATCCTTGTTCTCCTCGATCTCTCTGCAACGTTTGACACCATGGACCATGGGGTGCTAATGGAGCATCTGTGGGTATGTTTTGGACTGACAGGTACAGTCCACAATTGGTTTCGATCTTACCTCACTGGCAGGTCGCAGAGTGTGGTGTCAGAGGTTCATTCCTCAGCTCCCATGACTCTGCCATGTGGGGTCCTGCAGGGCTCCGTTTTGCCCCCATGTTGTTTGCAGTGTACATGCTACCACTTGGGGACATTATAAAGTGGCATGGGCTGAGTTTTCACTGTTATGCAGATGATACTGAGCTCTATGTGTCCTTTGCACCCAAGCAGCAGAAGATGGTCTCAGTATTGAACACCTGCCTGGACGAGATCCAAGACTGGAAGAGGGCAAACTGGTTGAGGTTGAATCCAAAAAAGACTGAGGTACTGGTGCTGGAACCTTGTCACCAGGGGATGAGGGTGCAGTCTGGTCAAGCCTCGGGGCTTAGGCTTGGGGACTCCCAGCTGCTCACTTCTGATCAGGTGAGGACCTTGGCATTGTTTTGGACAGTGGCCTGACCCTGAAACCACAGGTGTCGCTGTGCTGAAGACCTCATTTTACCATCTGAGGAACATTGCCAGGGTCAGACATTGGGGGCTGTAGCTTTTTCCTCTGCTGCCCCAATCCTGTGGAACTCCCTCCCTCTTCAGATTCAAGAAAGTCAAACAGTTGACATCTTCAAATGGGAGCTCAAGACTTTTCTGTTTAATCAAGCTTTTACAAGTAGTTACTATGTTTTATTGTGTTAATATTTAAATGTAATACAAAATCAAAAACATTTTTAAAGTTTTAGAATTGTGTAAAGCGCATTGAGTTGCAATCGAGAAATGTGCTGAATCAAATAAAGATTGATTGATTGTTCTTTTGGTTTACTCTAAGGCTGGCAGTCCATTCCATGAGAAGCTCCTATGAACTCCAAAGCTGGTATTTCTCCATCTGGAGAGGAGCACCCCCTTGGGAATATTGTTCAAACGACCGCTGCAAGAAACAACTGCTTTTTTAACTCAATGGCATCCTCTGAAAAAGGTTTTACTTCAAAGGGAGACTGCAGTTCAGAGCAGTCAGTGTACTCCCTTCCAACTGACTAGAATTCTCAGTTATTTTAAGCAGAGAGCTCTAGCCCCTTCCCTTTGGAATGTTCAGGGCAGGAAGTTGTCCTGGGTCCTCCAAGGGCACAGAAATTGGTACCATATTTTGGAGAGCAGGTATCCTCTTAAAGAAACACAGACATATATACTTAGTAACTCTCAAAGGGGGTTACAACAAAAAAAACCCTTAAAGGGAAACGTACATGTAGAATTAAATTTATCAATATTGTTACCAATGGAAATCTGCGTTACATAAGCTCTTGACCGAACCTGTAACACTGTTAGGGCCAGAATTATAACCCATTTTGTTGCCTCTCCCTTTACAGCTGCAGGCATCCATTTTCTAAATCACAGGCACAGGAAATTACATCTCATCAGGGAAAAACACATGTAGCCGATAAACTGTTTAACCAGGAAAGGCACGCTAAGCTGAAGCTCGATTCTGGGTGTGGCCTGACAGCACAAGAAAGTTAAAGTGATTTTATGAGCTTTGCTGTAGCAATTGGCATTAGTAACCTGTAGGAGTTGTGATTCAATCTCCTACCATTCAAATTGCCAAAAAGTGCTGTTTTCCATGAAATAAATGCTTTTATTTCTTTGCTCTGCTTCATTTGCATAACCCACCCCTTTTTTTCTGAGCACTGCAACCCCCAAGCATGACATCATGGAAGGAAAAAAAAACTGTTTTGAAACAGAGACCTCTCTTGGTCAGTCTTGGTATTGAAGACATCTACACTACCAACACAGGAGACTACATCTCTCAGTAAAGAAATCTTGTCAGCTAGATACTATATGCACAATGCCTTGTTTTGCAAATAAATATATGACAGTTTTTATCGTTGAGGCCACTACTGAAATATGAGACTGCACTTCACAGTAAGGGATTTGGAAAACAACTTCTTATTGTACCCACAATGCCTTGCTATGTACATCTACATATTAGGTGCAGTCACCACCATCAAAATAAGGGACTGCTCCTCTGAGTAACTAACATTTACATCAGCATTATAATTTATCCAGAATTCCTTGGTGCTACATGTAAAGCATTGATAGTTCCCTTGCATGACATCATTCTGAGGATGTGGCTGCACTCAGAAAACTAGTGGACACAGTGCTGATAAAACATAAATTAAAATGGCTGTAACAGATTTTTGAAGCATGGGCAGCAATGGCATACAATGTGAAAAAAAGGCATCTGTGAAAGCTCACAAAATCACTCTAAGTGACTTAATCCAGAAGCAAATGATTTGATACCTTTTTACTGGATCACCATAGATGCAACAAAAAGAACAAAGTGCTTTAGCTTTCGGACCAACCCAGTCCTTCCTCAGAAGTGTAATGACAGTTATTTAGAAAATCTCATACTTTTAACACCCAGATCATGCAGAAAAAAAAACAGAAAAAATTCCCATTGATTTAAAATACTCATCTAAAAAACAACACAAGACTCATTAGAGAAGCTGAGAATACCAGTTCAGCTTCAGCTGAAAAAGGTTAAAGGCAGATGTCCTTACAGCCTAGTGTCATGCAAGGAGTGCTGCACATAAATTAAAGTGACTTAGAGATACCTTCAGAGTAAGATAGAACATCTGGAGCATAAATCTGTATAGCTCAATTATGAGTGCAGTTCATGAAAAACAAACTCCACTGGGATTGTCATGATTGTAAGTTAAAAATAAGCCACAGAAATTAGAACTAAAAAAATAAATATGCATGGCATACAAAGGGTTTAAAGTAAAGTTTACCTAATGTGAGCAATAGTTGGAAACATTACCCAACTATACTCTCAAACTGGTTATTATGCTCCAGAAACCTAAGTCCTTTAGTGTTGTAACAGGAGTTTAGACTTGTTCAGGGTCACAATAATTTTTTCATTTTTTTTTTGTCATTTGCCTGGCTCCCATGGCTTTCAGAGGAGGCCTTTTACCTCCCCCTACTCCGTCCGCCAGAACGATCCCCACAGCATCCCATCCCCTGGTTTCATCTGCTCAAGGTGCCAGGGTTGTTTCATTTTTCCCCTGTTTCCTCCTATTCCCCTGAGACACCTGCACTTAGGACTTGATGTCCAGGTTTGATGATGTGCTAATGCATGCCGACAGCCACGTGCGGAACAGCGTCCCTCTTCCCTGACTCTAGTAGAGCTGCCGGTGCCACGACAGTCCATGCATCCACCAGCTTCAGGGGCGTTGAATGCTAGAAGCACCCCTGGTTTCCCACCCCAGAGGGGGGAGAGCATCCATTGGGATGTTCGATCCTCCCTCCCCCCTCCAACCCCCAATGACCCAAGTCCATTCCTGAACCCGGGTCACCAGTGTAGCGTGAGGTGTGGCGTTCAGCACCTCAATCCTCAGCACCACCAGGCCAGTCAGGGTCACAGTAATGAAAGTGGGGATTGTGGGATTTAAACCTAGGTCATTTGGTTTGCAGCTCAGAGCCTTAAATCACTGCGCTATACTGCCTCCCTGAAGCTTAGTGAAATGTTTTGTGCATGTGTGATTTGCAGAATATTCTGCTACTGTGGTAATCATTTTTACATCTATACCTATTTAGTTCCAGTATTTGTTAGCACTGAAGTAGTTGTGTTTTAATTTATTTTGTTGGCATCATGTTCTATCATTTGTAAGAGTGTGATCCTTGGCTAGAGCACAAGTTTGGGGCCCAGGAGATGGGAGGTTCAAAACCTCAGTAAAGACAAATACTAACTGTGTGTGACCTTTCGTAAGTCACATACCCACCCAGTGCTCCTGTCCACCTAGCAGTAGACATGAATAGCAGCAGGACCCCACTGGAAATGAGGTGGCACATCTCAGCTTGACTATCCTGGGTAAATAATTTGCAAAACAAAAATTGTTTTGCATTGGTGTATGATAGGATAGATAGATGGCTGTCAGTAGAGGAACCTTCTGAACATAAGTACCAGGACTTATAGGTGTGTGGGGGGTGGACACCCCCCACTTTGGCCCATGAGCATTCAAAGTGCCCTTTAATGTATGCAATGTCAGAAGGGAAGCACTCATGGTCTCTTATTACTACAGTTCCCCCCCCCACATACACATACACACACATACACACTCACTTATTCCATGTTCCGACACTACTCCTTCTGAAAGTTGCAAAATAAAAATAAATCTTTATTTGAACACCATACAGAAATAGGTTTTCTTTCACTAAAGTAAAAAAAAAAAACAGATTTTTTTTCATGATTCCAACTGTTTCACTCTCCTTTCCAGCAGGAAATCTCCAGTAACCCCTTTCTCTTTGAGATAAAATCTCTTCACTTCCCTGATGCTCTCAGGTGCAATCACTAAATTATTAAGTGGCTGGTTGTGAGAGCTCATCAAGAGGCCCAACTCCTTCAGGATTAGAGACGAGTTCAGATCCCCAGGGACTGTTTTTTTCTTTTCCTCTTACCTTCAAGGAGGCAGAATAGCGCAGTCGTTAAAGGCTCTGAGCTGCAAATCTGGAGACTTGCGTTTGAATCCCACAGTCCCCACTTGCATTATTGTGTGACCTTGAGCAAGTCATTTAACTTTCTTTTGCTCTCAGGTTGCACCTGGAATCGAGCTTCAGCTTAGCGTGCCTTTCCTGGTTAAACAATTTATCGGCTACATGTGTTTTCCCCTGATGTGATGTAATTTCTTGTGCCTGTGATTTAGAAAATGGATGCCTGCAGCTGTAAAGGGAGGGCAATTAAATGGGTTATAATTCTGGCCCTAACAATATTACAGGTTTGGTCAAGAGCTTATGTAAAGCAGATTTCCATTGGTATCAGTATTGATAAATTTAATCCTACATGGATGTTTCCCTTTAATTATTTTCCATTATGCATTTGTCCAAGTTTTTCTTGAATTCCTCTTTTGTATTACTCTTAACTACATGTTCTGTAACTGATTCCACAGTTCAGTAACCCTCTGGGTATAAAAATGCTTTCTAGCTGTGGTCTTAAAAAACTGACTTTTTAACAACAATGGATGACCCTTTGTTTGTATATTGCTTTGTTTAAAGGTTAGATTCAAATCTGATACAAGGTATGCATCAGATAAGCAGCATGGTTTCAGTAAATCACATGGGACTGAAACAGCACTTGTAAAATTCACAGCAGACCCCTGAATGTACTTGACAAAGGATTACCCACTGGCACCATATTTGTCGACCTAACCAAGGCATTTGACCTGGTTAACCATGACATGCTCCTTCTTTAATTGACCCAATTGGGTCTTGACAGGCACTCCCTCATCTGGGTTACCAACTATCTTGTCTGCAGGTCACAAGCTGTCAAATGGAAAGGCACCCTATCCACGCACCTCCCAGTCAAAGATGGGGTCCCCCAAGGCACCATATTAGGCCCCCTATTCTTCTCTATTTTTATTAATGATATTGGGAATAACTGTGAGGAGGCTAACCTTCTGCTTTATGCCGATGATGCCATCCTATGCTACAGTGTGGATGATGTTAGCACTGTCAACACCAAGCTCTCCACTAGCCTGAAGGTCCTGGACGCATAGTTTGCTGATAACTTTCCAGTATTAAATGAAAAGAAAACTAAAGCAGTTCTATTCAGACCAAAGCATCTTGGTGCATCTCATCAACACCTTCTTACCCTGTACACCTCCTCTGGTTCCCATCTAGAGGTAGTCAATAAGATAAAGTATCTGGGTATTTACCTTGACCAAGATCTCACTTTCCAACAACATGTGGACATTGTAGTAAAAACTGTACACCAGAAACATGGTCTTCTTTACCAACTGGATAACTCACTAACCCCTGAAACCAGGATAAATGTGGCCAATGGCACCTTACTCCCCTCCCTGATTTATGGTGCTCCTGTACTCCAGCTTCTAAGAAACTCAGAAATGAAAAAAACTCAGTGTTCTCTTCAACAAAATAAGCCACTTTGCATCAAATCCCACCCCCCACTTGCTCACCATTGTGAGGTTCTCTCCTTACTGAACTGTCCCATGCTTATCAATAGGATGTCCTACCCAACACTATGTCTTGCCTACAAATTTACCAGGATGTTCACCCAACCTAGTCTCATTGGGCTAATAGCCCAGAAGCCCCTGAGGCGATCTCTCTGTTCATCAGGGAGCAACTGCCCAGACATCCCCAGAGTCAGAACCAACTTGGCAAAAGGTCCTTTGCCTACTCTCCCCCATTACTGGAATGCATTATCTATCTCCTTAAAGATCTCCTCCTCCTCCTTTTTCAGCTTAAAGAAAGGCCTAAAAAATTGCCTGCTGGAGGGGGATCATTGCATTTGTTACCGCTGAACGAACTTACCCCTAGAACAAGGACTGTTTATTGTTTCCTTAACAGTACTGTTTTCACTTACTGTTGACTGTTACTCAAAATTCACCAAATGATCCTGCTGCCTGTAACTAATTTATCCCTCATGTTATTACCATATTTTATACATTATTTAACACTGTCATCTATTCTCTGTAAACTGCCTGTTATTTTTACCTTGCTGTCATTGTATACTGTTACTGCCTGTAACTAAATCCGGGTCACCATTGAAAAAGGGACCTTTGGTCTCAGTGGGCCTTCCCAATTACCAAAATTCAATAAATAAATGAAGGCATGAATGATGTCATATAATGCAAGCAGGTCTCCCCTATGTCTTTTTACGTGTAAAGGCATCAGCTTGAGTAAGTTCAGTTATTTTGGTGGTTAGTCTTGAAGTATTGTGGTGTCACAGCCCCGATAGCCTTTGCACAGGAATTCTTACAAGACCTATACCTGAGAAGGTTGATAAAGGAAAGAGAGGATTTATAATGTAAACAGGAAAAACCATGGGACTTGTACTGATCAATAAATGCAGGGATATTCCAGTGGTGATGATGAAATTTTACCCTAGATTTTTTGGGCGGGGCATGTTTATCCCAGATTGACTAGAACATAGAGTGAAACAAAGAGAGGGCAATGTCAGTGCCAGATGTGCTGTAAAAGGCAAATCAGTGTGATGCAGCAAGGTCACAGAAAAGGGCCCGAATGTTGAGCGACCTGAGGGACCTACTCCAGATGTATTTAGGAGTGGAGGCAGGGCATCTGATCTTCCAGATGCAGAATGTCATGCAGTGATTGCTGAAGGCATCAGGCAATATACCAGCTGCATCTATATGATGGGGATCGGAGGAGAGAACCCAGTTCAGAAGGGCGTGGTTTTGAAATTGTGGGTTGAGCCAAGTAGGATCACAGATAATCTGTCTGAATTTAAAGGGATATTGTCAACCCCCTTAGGCCTCAAAGTGTGCCTACTTAAAAAAATTGCTATCATTGCTCTCATTCTATAAAGATTGCTGATGCAGCTGGTAGTTTGATTCAGATTTTTTTTTCTTTTAAAAAGTGAAAAACTGAGTGCCCACCATACTGGTGTTACCACACCAAAATATGTTTGTTTACATTTATTGACCAGCTCCCACTGCATATTTCCTGGACTCAGAAACACACCCAACATAATCTAGCCACTCATATATAGTGGGACAGGAGACTATTGTATCATGAGTGGCTGCACTGTTTGGGGGTGTTTCTAATGTTCAGGAAGTATACAATGAGATCAAGTTCAATGATCTGAAGCAAAACAGGGCTGAGTATAACTATGCATTACCATGTATTTCAGTTCTAATAATCAAGAAGGCAGATAAAACAACCAGCAACATCAATGAATTTAAAGGGAAGCTGTCGTTTGCAGGGGCTCCCATCCCTGCAAACTTTAGCCTCCGGTTAAGCTTTTGGCAGAAAAGCACTTTTTTCATAAGGGACAAAGTAATTTAATTTAATTTATAAAACTCTGCTACCCGGAAGTATAGCGGAGGCTTGAGTGGCTCCATTAAGCGTAATGATGCAGCCCCACACCGTGCACCTCTATACAAATGCATTGAAATGCACGATGCAGTGAGAAACTCATCCAAGGATGATATAGCCTCTCTGACAGCCAAGTTGCAGGAGAGGCTCTGACATGCAAGAATTGCAACCCCATCCCCACATTTACCCCTATCCTGTCTGAATAGTTGATAGTCAGAGAGTGCCAGGTTAGAATCTGGTATCCTAGCAAAGAGCCAGAATTCGGAGATGCATGGCATATCTGGAGAGTATTGCAAATTGTATGGTATGGCATTGTAACTGAGGATGTCTCCTCCTTTAAATACCTTGTGGTATGATCGGATTGTGATTTTGTGTTCAAACTTTTTATTAAGGTTTTAAGTTTTCAGCACAGGAAAAACAGCAATCAAGGATTAACATATTGTGGAACTGAACAGAGTTAACAAAATGATTATTGAAGCTAATAATACTTAATATCAATAAACCTATCTTAGATGTAAAGCAAGCATATACTGTTTCTAAAATAGAAACTGTAAGGTAAAAGGCCTGTTACTTAGGGTGTTCCAAATGATTTAGTATATAAGTATCCAAGGTGTCAATTTGACAGAGATGTGACGATTTGACTTCTCTGCTAACGTGGATGCCATACATCAGGAGCTGCACCCTAAACTTGGAGTACTTTACAGGAACAAAGCAAGTATTTTACTTCCTGCCCATAGAGAGATTGTTAAGAAGATGATTCTAATTTTCTTATATTCAGGGACACTGGTTTACCATGACTGAAAAAGGGTAAAATCTGTTTTGCTGAATGGAAAAACTGATATTGTCACCGGTGTCTAGAAAGTCAAAATCTGTTTTTACTAGGGTTGGGCGAAACTGCCGTTTTCCACTCCTGCGGAACTTCTGCGGACATTAAGGGACTTTTGCAAAAGCTTCCAAACTTCCACCTGTGGTAGAGCGGAAAACTTCCACGAAAGTTACCAGGCCAAATTTCACCTGGAAATGAAGAAAATAAGCCCTGGTAGCTAGTGGTCCCTCCCCCACCTGTCCCACATGTAAAAAATTATCCCTAGTGGCTAGTGGTCCCTTCCCTCCACCCAGTAATCTGCCCACCGAATGTACAGTAACCCCCACATCCCTATCTCCACTGCCCTGTTAAAAAAAAATCCCTAGAGGTCTGGTGTTTTTGGTTTTTTTTTATTATTTAAACCCACTCCTGATTCTCAGTCCCAAATCCCTGGTGATTCAGTGCCCCCAACCCAGCCTCCCCAGCAGCCAGGTGTCCCACAACCCCACTTCCACCCCATCATAAACCCTGGCAGCAGCGGACCGACACAGCCCTCCTCTCACCTCCACAGCCAACCTGCCAACTGAGCTGTCAATGAATGAGCGGTACATGGTACGCTCATTCATGACAGCTCATTCAGTGGGCCAGCCATGGCGAAGACAGAGGAGGGCTTTGCTGGTCCTCCGTTGCTGGGGTTTATGATGGGGTGAGAGCATGGCTGTGGGACACGTGGTTGCTGGGGAGGCTGGGTGGGGGCTACTGGATCACCAGGAATTTGGGACTGGGAATCGGGTTAAATAAAAAAAAAAAAAACACTTTTGCGGCAGGTGGATTACCAGGTGACGTGGAGGGCCAGGGATAATTTTTACATGTGGGTGGGTGAGGAGGGACCACTACACTAGCATCAGGGCTTTTGGGGGCAATTTGACAATTAAAAGAGCAGTGATCATATGAAGTTCCTACTTTAAGTTTGGAAATCATCAACTTCCGCGAAGCGAAATCAGACTTTCACTTGAATTCTGCCCCGGAAGATATTTTTCACCCACACCTAGTTTTTACCGGTGTTTTGTTCTGTGAGCTTTGTTTAACACATTTTTCACTGTCTAGTATTGTGCATCAATTTTATTTTTATTTATTTATTAAAGCATTTCATCAGGAAAGACATGAGCAAGAATAGCTTGCTTCCAGCATCCCTTGAGCCTCCTAGCTCAGTAACATTAACAGTTCGACTTCCCAAAGACACACATTTAAATAGATGAAATTAAGGACACTTGACTGAATCCCTTCCCCCACCTGCTTTTACAAGTGTGCTGGTAGTAAGATTTTTATGCAGTTTAAGAATAGCTTGGGAGCATAGTTTGTTCTACACAAAAACTTTACTGTCTGGATGAAGAGCAGTTGCATCAGCTGATCAAAGGGTTAGATGCAGAGCAATTAAACTTTATACCTGACACCCAGTGGCGGAGCCAGGTTTGAGAGTGTTTGGGAGTCAGGAGGGGCCATTCAGTCAATCACGGGCTCCACAATGGGCACTAAATAGTGAATAAAGATGGCGGCAGGGCACCACTACTCACACCGGTGCAGCCCCCCTCTAGCTCCACCACTGCTGACACCCCGCCCATGCTGCCCAGCCCTATTCCCCAAGTGGGCTTAGACTTAACTTTTTTTGTTGTTTGAAATCATCTAGTATGAAACACATTAGGCATATACATATACATTTTTTACACAAAAAATGTTACTTTCAGGTGGGTGGGCAGTCACATCAGCTGATCGAATGAAGGGTTAAATGCAGGAGCAGTTAAACTTTACATCTGACACCCCCACTCCTGTGACATAGTCCAATTCCCCAAGTGGGCTGATATTTATCTTGTTTTCTTTTTGTTTTCTTAATATCATGCACTGTAATATAAATAATAAAAGACATTCAGGCACGTACTGTCTTTTTTTGTTTGTTTTTTTGTATCATCCAGTGTAGTATAAATAACAAAAGACATTTAGGCACACACTAAATGAAAACTGTACTTTCAGGATGGAGAGCAGTCCTGATGGAAAGGTTGGAAGGAAGTATGAGTGGTTATACTGAAGCATGGGTGGTTAAACTGAAGCATGTGTGGTTACAATGAAGCAGCATTGGTGGTTTCCCTACTGATTCAGTAAGCAGCAGAGTAGAAAGAATGCACAACAGAGCAGCATTCATTTTAAGATGTTGAAATCATGGGGATTCAGTGCAGTGACATGCGATTTCCATGAGACACCAGTGGAAGAATTTAAAATCTGCAAACCAAGCAGGATTCTGTCATTTTTACTGTTTTACTGTGAAAAGTGGAAAATCAGGGTCCTTGCTTATATTACTGTGACATTGTATATAACGCTGCTCCCAGATCCACCCTTGCCAGGCTGGATCTCCTCTTTCAGTCTTTCTTCAACATTGCCCTGTATTGCCTCTCCAGAATCCACCACCATTCCCTGTATTGCTCCTTGTCCTTGCCCTCCCTTGATGCCAGGCGAGGTGCCTCACTCATACTAGCTTTGTCTCCCAAGTTCTGGCTTGGCTCGCTTCCCCCACTTTTCCTCCTCCCTCCTCTCCTCCCCTCCTTCTACCTCTAACTCCTTCCACAGCTCCTACACTTACTGTCACACCCTCCCCCTGTAAAGTCCTCTGCTGGTCAAGTGGCTTTCTCCTTCCATTTCCCCAGTCTTTGAATTACCCTCCCTATTGCTATTCACAATGCTGCCTTTTCCTATCACTAAAATCCCTCCTCTGTGAATTCATTGCTCACTCCAGCAGTTGCGGCTGATCCTAGGCTAGCCTCACTGCTCCTCCCCCATATTACCTCCTCCTCACTTCTGCCATGAGTCATTGGTCCTCTGTCCCCCTTGGATTTGTCCACACTGTACTCCCCGTCTCCCTTCCCTCACTCATTTTACTGCCAATTGCACTTTGCTGAACTGTTGCTTTAGACATGCTGTGTTTTGCATTACTTCATCACTGTGCTTCCTCTTAATTGTCTATTGTGTACATTTATTATTATTTAATAATTGTTATAATTGTAACATTACTGATATAACTGATTGCACTTTCCTCATCCCACCTCAATATACTTCTGGAAACAAGCTGTTCAGCTCTGCATGTTTTTCTGGTGACATTCTTGAAATAAGTAAATATGTACTGTGTATCGTTATGTTTATTGCCTCTGTATTTTATTTGTGAATGTAAATGTCCATGTTGTAATATATGGATACATCAAAATAATATAATAATAATAAAATTATAATATAATATAATACCTGGAGAAACATAAGCTCCTATGCCCTGAGCAGCATGGCTGTAGGGCAGAGCACAGCACCACTACAACCCTCCTGGAATTCATGGGCTTCATCCATAAATCTCTCGATCTTGGATAGCTTGCTGGGGCAATCTATATTGATCTAACAAAGGCCTTCAATATGGTCAATCATGCTCTCCTAGTTGACCAACTCACTGCTACATGCCTTGCCCCTGAGGCGGTTGCAAGGTTCCGTAGTTACCTGCACTGCCGCTCCCAGCAAGTCAGGATAGGTACTGTCCTCTCAGACAGCAAACCTGTCTGCTCAGGCATTCCGCATGGGTCAATACTGGGTCCCTCCTATTCAGCTTATTCTTGAATCACCTCCCCCGAGCCAGTTAAGGCCACATCCTCCTTTATGCAGATGATGCGGTTGTCTTCTCAAATGGCTTAGACCCCAGTGCCCTTGAGCAGCAACTACAGAGCGACTTCACAAGTGTAGAGACGTGGTTCAGAGATCATAAATTGATAATGAACTACAAGAAAACAAAAACCATGCGGTTTTCCAGCTCTCTAAACAAACACAAAAACTACCTACTATCAATATACAATAGTGGTGGGGTTTCCCGTGAACTTGTTAAACACTTTAAATACCTCGGTACCACTATTGACAATTCGCTCTCCTATACTCTCCACATTGACAACACGGTCAAAGCTATCAACAAGCGCATAGGGCTGCTTTATCGTCACAAGCATAGCCTCTCCCGTGAAACCCTCAGCATAGCTGTTCACATTTCTGCGCGTTCCCTGGTGGACTATGGGCTGCCTATATATGGTTCTGCCACAGATACTGCTCTCCAGCACATAAAAACTGCACTCAACAAAGCCTGCTAGCTCATCCTAGGTGCGCACTGACTGACTCATACCTGTGAACTCTATGCCAGGGCACACTGGCTGACACTCAATGGCCAACTAAAATATCAATCCTGCATTCTGGCCAAAAAGATCTGCCTTGGTCAGCTACCACCAGTGGTCCAACAACTTCTGGTTCCCAGCAATAATCCATGGCATGCCTGTAACTCTGAACAGCAGTCCTTCCTAATTCCGAAATGTCGAACATCTCAAGGACAAAGGTCCTTTGCTTACTGTGCACCGCTGTGGTTCAGCTCCCTCCAGGAGAACATTGTGCACCTGCCCACACTGGGTACTTTCAAAATGAACTTGAAGCTCATTATGATATGTGAATCTCGATGTGCCTGCCATCACTAGCACCACCTTTCCATCTCCCCATCACTACTTCCATCCCCTGCCCCCTCAACCCTTCCCTCTCTCCCCTAAGTAGGCCCTCCTGCTCCCCACACACCTAGTACCCTCTCCTTCTGCCTCCAATCTAGCCACCTCCCTCCGATCCCTACTGCTATACTGATATTACGCTCTCCTTTTGCACATTGCACTTGGGCTCCTCCCCTTCACCCCGTTTTCTTTTTTTTTTTTTTTAGCACTTAGCAATGCTCCAAACAACCTCTTGTTTGCTGACAAATGACTGGTTTCACCATTGGGCACTGTAAATTGTCTGTTTTCCTGTGACCTGTACTGTGTTTGATATATAATCCTGTTTGTTTACCTTTGTAATTCTGCAATCCTTTGTATAATTTCAGTTATCTGTTGTACTGAAATGTCCTGATGTGGAACCTATGTAAAGAGCTCTGAGCTCAAATGGTTTTCTGAGTACTGAAATAAATAAAATAAAAATAAAATATATTACTAAAGCATACAAAAAATCCCTGTAATACCACTGTTCAAAAGCGATAATACCATAGATTCTGTCCCGTAATACTATTGTTCAGAGCCCGTAATTCTATCATTCGGCACTCTGAATGATAGTGTTATCACAGAAGGAAAGCAGCACAAGCTCACCAATGGTACATGCGGAGTGGGAGCCGACTTTCACTGTAACCGTCACAAATAGTAAAAGCCGACTCACAGCTCACTGAAAACAAGCAAAATACCAAGATGTCTCTGTCAAAACAAGCAAACACCACTAAAGAAAGGCTCTGTTTCATTCAGAATCAGGAGAACACAAACACAATTAAAATACCAACCTTCGATCTATGGCTCTTATGTCTGGACACACTGTAGGGCTGGTTGATACTGTGCCCAGTGCAGTTGCTCTGGACACGACATGATGATTTCAAAGCATCCTTTATGACTGGCTGCTTTGTGTCTGTGGCTGGGCAGAACAATTTAGGAAACATGGTGGCTGTCTCTCGTTTAGCGAGAGTAATTTGTAGCCTGTGTACTATGATTTTAATTTAAAAAAAAATATTTTTTTTACTGTTCAAGTATTATCTGCTTATTCTTGTCTTCACACTAGCTAGCTAGCTTCACAGTTCCTAGTGAAGATGATGAACTGAGGCACTGTAAAATAAGCAGAAGTTCAGAGACAGTGGTTGAACGAGTAAGTGTACAGTACAGTGTACTGGTGGCCATTGTCCCAGGGTAGCGGCAAAAGAATTCAAAGCCCTGGTATTTTGTATTTTGTATAGGATCCATATATTACAAAAAAATAACAGACAGGAGAGTTTATATCACAAGGGTGTAATACCATTTTGAAGTTTTAGGTACATGGGAACCTCCCGAGCTTCCCTCTTGAGGTTCCCATGTCCCCAGAACCTCTTGATGGTATTACACCCTTGTAATGCATACTGTACTATCTATTATTCTATTTAGTATGTACAGTATTGCTATAATTATTACCTCTGCTGTCCCATGTTTCCCTCCCGCCAGGTCACAACTGAAATGAGCCCACACAGATTCTGTTTTTTTTACCTCATAGAATATTTGTCTGATAAATAAATAAAAGTGTGCAGAATATTTATTACCGGTCTGGATCTTTCCAATGGTTCTGCTGAACTTGGATTGTTTGTAATTGCCTTTATATATTTTTGTAAGCTAATTGGTCATGTACTGTGATTAGGTACTCCATCATCGCTGACTTTAAATTGCCTTGTAACTGCCTTACTAAGTTCTGCAAAATTTACATGTAGCTAGATATGCCACCCCTGTTCTAAATTTGTATTTAGTTTATTTCTGTATTGTTTTTTGTTGTATCCAGGACCTCTTTGTAAATGAGAATTGCTAAGTAAAGTTTTCTTCTGGCAGAACACATGAAACACAAAAATAAAATACATTTTAAATGTGTATCTTTGTTTTTGTATTGATTTTGTGTTGTCCATTGATGTACTGTGCACTGGCTTTAGAAAGATGTATTTAAATGGCTGGCCCTGTGGCACTGGATGTTGAAGCCCTGGATGCCACACCTTGCTCCACGCTGGTGACCCTGGTTTGGTAATGAGCCTGAGCCACCGGGGGTCGGCAGGGGCGAGACAGGATCAAGCATCCGGAGGACCACCTTTCTCTCTCGGGGACGGAGGGAGGAATTGTCATCACACCTGCTGATCACCCTCTGGTGGGGACTGGAGGGTGATACAGGTCAGGAGGCATGTAGCCAGTGGGCGTGATGTGTGGGTGCCCCCACGCGCATGCCAGACGCTGGAGGGGAGGGGGGTGATGGGGAGAAAAAGTAGGAAAATGGAGCTGGCAGGCTCCATGATGGCCCGGCAGTGCCCGCACCGGCCCCCCAGAGTCTAGATGTTGGTCTCTGGGGGGAGGTAAGTCAACATTCCTGAGCCTTGGCCCTGCCATGGGGGGGTAACCTGTGGGGGACTTTATAGGAGGGTTGCATGCGGGGGAGGAGTTGGGGCTGGAGTATGAGCCTCTCCAAAGGAGGGGCCAGAGCCGACTGCCAGCTCCACCAGGGATAAAAACCTTGATTAGAAAAGGAAAGGTGCATTTGAATAAAGATCTAACCATCTAGTGTTGTTAATCACCCATTCAAAAATAAGCGTGTGTGTGTGTACACTTGCACGTAGACTTCGGCAAGGTTATGATCCACAGTGCTCAGTTTTGTTATGTTTCTTCAGTTTTGTTATTCTTTTCTACTGAAGCACTAGTTCAGTCTATGCCTGAGTTCCAGCCACATAAGCCAAAAAGAACATACAGCTTCAGTTGGGGGTCTAATCCAGTCTATTGTGTTATGCAGGATGCTGATCTAGGGTTGCATCATAAATCCAGTTCTGCACCAGCAAGTGTCAGTCAGAGTCTAGTAGGTGGACTTTATCTCAGTTCACTTGTAACAGGCCAGAAATGTTACCCATTTTTGACCAAGCCCCTGTGGGATGGGGGACATAGTATAGAGGAAGGTTGAATGAAACAATGGTGGCAGTCATGAAATGATACTACTACTACACACTCCCCACCCACATGCCGTACCCAGACCTCTGGATCCCTTGTCCACTCATTTCCCACCAGGTCTCATTGGAGCTTGCTAACCCCACTGGGAAGGTACAGTAAGTCCAGGACAGTACCTGAGAGGATAGACAGTGGGTACCTGGGGACCAGTGTTTGCCACTCCTTTAGATGTGGAATCCTGGGTTTATGCATGGGATGGAAGAGCACCTGGCCCACTGAGCAATGAAGAAAACCTATAAGTAAAAGCACCATCTCTGGCTTTGATATTACACCATTGTGTTATGTTGTATCCATGACACTCCAGACATTACCTCATGGGTTCTCAACCCACCTGCTAGGCTAGTGATGCACATGTGACCCAGATCAAATTTCAGAGCATAGCCAGGTCCCAGGAGTACCCATTCTCCAGTTTCAGCCTTGCATCTGAAGAGGCTACAAGCACTCCAGGAGTCCCTGTTGCCTAATTATCCAAGGTAGGCCAACTTGTTTCTCTATAAGGTCATTAGCTCAGCAATTTACTTAATTGGATTAGTGGTATAAACCTGTTCTGCTGCCTGGCTTACAGTGGCCTCAGCAGCTCTGAGATGAATTAAATGAGTTACAATGTTTTTTTTGGCATACAACTTAGCTGCAGTTTCTGGCCTAATGTGGTTTTTCTTCTGTTAATTCTGTAGTGAATGAGGCTCAGAAAAATATCTCCAGTTGTTTTGATTATATTGGAAGAGTTAAGCTTGTCAGCTTTAAGCACTTTGTTTGTTCTTGAGACTGAAATCTGTAAGGAAAACCACTGGCTAACTGCTGTCTATGTAGCATTTTTAAAAGTTGAAAAAGATTTTGTAGTTGGTACAGCCCCTTGTGTATAACAACATGTGTTTAGCATTTGAAGTGCTCTAGGCATGTTTTTAGCCCGTTTTTAGTGGTTAATTGATGAGTTTCAATTGCTATGCTGGTTGCATGTCTCCGCTGGCATTTTAAAATAATCCATGCTCCATTGCTCTTTCTGTGACTGGCGGCCTCCCTTCCAAGCGGGGCCTTCCAGTATTGAAAGCAGCTCCATGCGCTGGTGGCTGTCCTTTCAAGTGTGGCCTTCCAGCATCTAGAGAACCCCCACGCGCTGGCGGCCTCCCTTCCAAGCGGGGTCTCCTAGCATTGTAAGGAACTCCACAAGCTCCTTTGTCTGGCTCTAGCGGTTCCCCTCCCAAGCGGGACCATCCAGGCATGGCAGAGCACAAAGTCTGGTGCCTACTGCCTTGTGTGTGGCCCGCGGAATGACTCCTTGGTGTCCCCTCACTAGCGGATGCCAGGCAATGTCTTTCCCTGCCCTTGACTTCTTCCCTACGCAGCGATCTCAGTCCCCAACTAAGCAGCTCCCTGGGAAGATGGTGTACAACCTGGCCTCCCTGATTATGGGTGAATACTTCGGGGAGCAGTATGGAGCAGCGAGCTAAGGCTATGAACCGCAGACCTGGAGACCTGGGATGATTACTGGTCCATCCCTCCACCCCCATCACAACACCTACTTAGCGGCTGCCTTGTGAGCAGAATCCCTGTGTTCTCCAGACCAGGGACTAATGATGGAGTGGTCACCACTGCAGCCCCTCTAGGAGCGGCTGGTAAGATAAGGGCATGAATACGCAACAGAGCTTGGAGAAGCCAGATTTTTCTACAGGCTCCACGTGGCTCCACCTTGACCATATACCTGTGAAGCCATTTTAGGGAGTCATTCTTGCCTCCATTGCTGCCATCTTGGGAGAGGCTTTCCCTATATACTAGGAAGCTGTACAGATGCCATTTTGTCTTAGGAGTGGCCATTTTGAGCTACGCTCCTGAAGGCAGGGAACAAGCAGCTCATCCTTTACCACTAGACACGCTGGCTTGCAAAATCCAGTGGCTTCCCTGTAAATACAACTCCATGGTATGGAGTACTGTAACACTGGAGGGATCAAGCCATTTTATGATCATGGCATTTTGTTCCTTCACTAGCCAAGCAAATCCCCACCTTACTGTCATACCAATCAGTGCTATCTTGTCTGACTAGGTTTAACACAAGACACAATTAATCCCTTCTGTATAGAATGTTAAGCGCTTACCCAAAATGAAACAATCATACACATATATATATATATATATATATAAAACTCATTATATCGATATCTATATATGACGAATGCCCCCCTCTCATCTCTTTCAGATGGTGAAGGCCAAGTAGTGCGTGTCCTGCAGCACGGCATTGATGCCCCACACCCAAGGCCCCTTCTGCCCAGCATGTTTGCACGAAGAGGAGCAAACCAGTGACCAACCCTCCACCGCTGACTTAGACGGGCAAGGGACTACAGCTTCAGGATGGATGAGCCCAGGGGCCCTCCTCATCCAGACACAACAGGCAACGGTGGCCATAATGGAGAGTCAGCAGAACTTCATGCTGAAGGTCATGGAAAAGCTGGAGTCTCTCACAAAGTTGAGAACACCACCTCCTGCCACCTCTGGCCTAACCCCAGTTCCTAGCACCCCCCCCCACAACCGTGTGCTGACGAAGAGCCCGCTTCTCCTCCACTAGGGGAGAAGGATGTGGGTGGGGCAATGGACGACTGTGAAGAGGTTGACTCAGGGGAGGAAGATATGGACACCATACAAGATACCCCCTCCCTAACTTCAAAACTTTATTCATTTGATTTGATTCCAGGCCTCATGAGGGCCATTAAGTCAACCATGGGATTTGACGTTGACATCCCTAAGCCTGAGTCCAAGCTCGATCTGATGATCCAGCAGAACCAAAAGACCAAGGACACATTCCCTAGCTGTCCTGCTATAGATGACATTTTCACAAAAGAGAGGGAAGATTCATAGCCGGGCCGTATGTCCGAGAGGTGAAACCTAGACAGGATGTACCCAATTCAAGAGGACAAGGCTAAGTTGTGGTGTACTGCACCAACTATAGACCCTCAGATAGCAGCACTTAGCAAGAAAACAGTGCTGCCTTGTGCATGATCTCACTGAAAGATCCTACAGACAAAAAAGTTGAGGAAATGCTGAAGAAACTGTTCGATTTTTCAGGCATGACAGCTAAGGCAGCAGTCACAACAATCTATTCAGCAAAAGCGCAGATCCGCTGGTTGGAAGAACTGCTGGAGAAAGCAGATCCCAAATCCAGGGAAGCAGAACTATTAGAGTGCACTCTGGACACAGCAAAATACCTGGGGGACACGGCTGTAGACACATTAAAACTAGAAGCCAGATCTGCTGCATTAACGAACAGAGCCAGACGAATGCTATGGCTCAAATTATGGGACACAGACAATGAATCAAAGATGCTGCTACAGAATTTGCCCTTCAAAGGGAACAGTGTGTACGGAGAAGGATTGAAGGAGTTCCTAAAGCAAAAAGAAGAGGGCAAGGACCTCACAAAAGATAAACAAAGAGCCACATATTTACCCTCCGCACGATGCAGGTTTCGAGGGAACAACAGGATCCAGCACAACAAAAGACAGAATTACACTAACAACTCCTTTCAAGGCAGAAGCTCCGGCAACAGTAACAATGGCTTCAGAGGCCCCTCTCAAGGTGCATACTCAGCATCACAAAGTAGGCGATCTGGCGGCAGAGGCAGAGGAGGAAAGTCAAAACAGTACTGACTATTCCACCAACCTGTCCCCAGACCCAATCCCAATAGGGAATTACCCACCAGTGGGTCAGAGGCAGATGGCTTTTCAGCAACAATGGCAACAGACCACATCGGACAGATGGGTGCTAGAAATCATTTCCCAAGGCTATGCGATTGAATTCTCAAGCGTGCCGTCAAGGGACAGACTGGTACTATCTCCCATTTCAAAAAGACAGGCAATGGCCCACAAGCTACAGGAGGTTCTCCGGGACCTGTTACTGAACAATGCCATCAGGCCAGTGCCAGCAGACAAGGCAGGCACCAGGGTCTACTCCGTGTTCTTCATGGTCCCAAAGTAGAACGGAGACCTCAGACCGATCCTGGACTTAAAGTTCCTGAACAGGTTCATGTCCACACCAAGGTTCAAAATGGAAACACTCCGATCCACCTTAAGAAACATATGGGTAGGGGACTATCTCACATCCGTAGACCTGAAGGATGCATACACCCACATCCCAATCAGACCAAGTCACCGAAGTTTCCTACGATTTCACATACTGGGTCAGCATCTATAGTACCAGGTCCTGCCATTCGGCCTCACATCGGCACCATGGGTGTTTACGAAGCTGTCAGTGGTTTTAGCAGCCCGCTTGCAGGAACAGGGTGTGGATATCATCCCATACTTGGATGACTGGCTGATCAGGGCACGCAACAGCGTCCAATCCCCCATAAACACGGACCTAGTCCTACGATCCTGGCTAGCATCTGGCTGGATAGTCAATCGCGAGAAGAGCTCACTGGACCCAGCACAGTTCATAGAACACCTGGGTGCAGAAATAGACACGGCCGAGGGGTTGGCAAGACCGTCAGCACTATGCATCGACTCGGTCATATCGATGGTACAGAAATTAAGCTCGTCAGCGGAGCTCAGACTGGCCAAGCAGCCCAAGTCCTCAGCATAATGGCATCCTGCTTGGACCTAGTACCGTGGGCAAGATGGAACATGCACCCACTACAATACTGCATACTGCAGCAGGGCTCTCCATCGGAAGAAAACCTCAAACAGAGGATCCACTTACCAAGGATGGTGAGTCCACTGTCTGTTATAAGTGGATGTGGTAGACTGCTTCCTGGATTGTAGCATAGTCGATATTACTGACTCATGATATCCAGCCATTAGCAGTCTCTGCCTCTCAGGAGCCAGGCCGACAGCTTCAGGGTGTGGGGCGCTGGATCAAGTAACGGCCCTTGCCGTAACATGTCCCTCCAAAATGGGAGGGTCCAACTGTCCAGTGCCATGGATATCACCGCTGAGAACCACGGTCTCCTTGGCCAATACGGTGCGGTCAGAATGATCTGCAACCAGGACTGCCTGATCTTTGCTAGAACTTGTGGGATCAGTGGGATGGGAGGGAATATGTTTGACTGTTCCCGATCCCAGACTTGTGACAGGGCATCTGTTGCCGTTGCCTGTTTCTCCTTGTATCTGGAGAAATCAGCCTTCACCTGTGTGTTTGTCTTGGATGCCATGAAGTCCATCGGGATATAGCCCCACCTCTTCTGTATCATGGTGAAAAGATCCGGGTACAGCTGCCATTCTCTGGGGCGTACCCATTGTCTGCTTAACCAGTCCGCTCTGATGTTCAACTTCCCTGCCAGGTGAATGGCGTGGAGGTGAGACAGGTTGAATTGTGCCCAGTTCAACACCTTGGCGGCCTCTGTGAGCATGGCTCTGCTGCGTGTGTCACCTTGCTTCGCTATATATGCTACCATGACCTGATTGTCGGATTTCACCAGCACTGTCTGACCCACAATATCATTTTTGAATGCTCTCAGAGCATTGAACACTGCCCTCATTTCTAGAATATTGATGGATAGTCGGGCTTCTGCTGGTGTCCACTTGCCTTGTGCGGTGGACTGGCATAAGCACGCTCCCCAATCTATGAGACTGGTATCGGTCTCCAATGTGACCTTGTAGGATAGCTCTAGGGGGCACCCTCTCTATAGGTTTGGATCCACCATTTTAGTGACTCTCATCTTCACCAAATGGTGCAAGTCATTGTGTCTCGACCCAATGCGTGTAGATATGTCAGCGATCCTGCTTTATCTACAGCATGGGTTAAATAAGGGATTATCCGCCTCCTCCCTGCGAGTGCAACTATCGGCCACAGGGGCAACTATGGGAAGAGTTGGTCTCTCCCCGCCTGGTGCGCATCCTGATGCCATCAGATTCCTCAGAGTGGTACAACAGATTCGACTGCCCGTTCTATCACCAGTGGCCCCTTGGGATTTAATCTTGGTGCTTGATGCCCTAGGGAAGGATCCTTTTGAGCCCAACCACTCTATACCCCTGTACTGGCTAGGTTTAAAAACCTGCTTCATGGTGGCTATCTGCTCCACTCATAGGCTCAGTGAATTAGGAGCTCTATCATGCAAAGAGCCCTACACTATATTCACGGCACAAGGGATCTTTATGAAGACTGTGCCAGCATTCCTGCCAAAGATCATGTCCGCATTCCATAAGGAACAGGCACTAGAGTTGCTGACGTTTCACACACAGGCAGGACAAGGGGAAACAGGTACTCATCGCCCACTAGACGTGGGTAGTACAGTAGCACTGTATATCACTAGGACAAGAGCCATACGTAGGTCCGAGAGACTGTTTGTCATTGCGCAAGGCCACAAGCAAGGGTTGGCTGCTTCAAAAACCACCATCACTAGCTGGATAAAAAGATCAATTCAGGAGGCCTACAAGACAAATGGGCTCACTCCCCCACAAGGAATAAAGGCCCACTTAACAACAGCAATAGCTACCTCCTGGGCAGAAAGAGCTAGCGTCTCAATGGAGGACATTTGCAGGGCCGCAACCTGGACTTCTGTACATACATTCACTAGGCATTACAGACTTGAGTCTCTGTACAAGCAAAGAACTGAATTCACCACGAGAGTTTTAGCTTCAGCGTGCTCCAAGAACATGTCCGTCTGATCGCCCTGGCCCACCCTAGGGTTTATTTTTTACACTGCTTTTTAGACGTAACCCATGAGGTAATGTCTGGAGTATCATGGATACAACATAACACAATGGGTGTTTACTCACCTGGTAAAGGTGATTGTGTTAGTTGTATCCATGACACTCCATGACCCACCCCAGGGCTACTACAGCATAGTCTCGCTGAGCAACCTCGATGGCTACAAATTGATATAAAGATTAGGAACGGATAGTATTGTAATCTAATGTCGTATTCCTTAGTCGGGGCCCTTACGGACTGACTTAGAACTGTAATGAATGGGAAATAAATATGAAATTGTGATGAATCCATACTCAAGTGTTTTTTCATGACATTGGTATTTGAACAACAATGGGAGTCACGACTGTTTAGGGTTTGAATGTTTAGAGCATTTGCATTTCAGCTGTGGAAGAATCGAAACTGGAGAATGGGGACTCCTGGGACCTGGCTATGCTCTGTAATTTGATCTGGGTCACATGTGCATCACTAGCCTATCAGGTGGGTTGAGAACCCATGAGGTAATGTCTGGAGTGTCATGGATACAACTAACTCAATCACCTTTACCAGGTGAGGAAACACCCATTCTGTGTTCTTTCCAAATTGTAGCATTTTTCACCACAAAATGCAATGACCTAGACATAGCATGCAATTTGTGCATGATTTTAGTTTCACAAATCCTAATTGCTTCTGCAGTAAGTGACAAAATCAGAAACCAAATTGGCACTCTTAATGTGTGGCACATACAGTACTGTACAATGTTTACAGTACCTAGAACTTACAGTAATCAATTGGACTTTGGAAACCAGCTTGCATTATTATGCGAGTAACTCTTCTCAACTGCAGGCATTTTTGTTGTGTTTTTCCCCTTATTCCTTTTTCTGTTCCTGTCTAGGATTGACTCCCATCCCACTGACCCCCCAAGCCCTGTCACCCCAGATTCTCCAAGGTCTTACCCCCACTGCTTACCCCCTGTGGCAGGGTGGCAAAGAGTGTTCTCAACCTGCCGGGTCAAGGATGGTGCTTGGGTCACTGAGTGTGGACCTACAAGGGGTCTGTGTGATCAGTCTGCCAGCCAGGATGTCATTGACTCTTTTTTCTGTTTCCCTGCCCCATTGGCATGGAGGAGTGAGCATGCAATGACATCAATGGGGGCACTGCACACTCTCCTGTGCATGGCACATTGGACATGTGCTGTCCCTCCTCCTCCTCCTTCTCCAGAGTGCAGTCTCAGCATCCTGTCCTCTAACCTTCTCAGAGGCATAGCTACAAGGGTGCAGTCGCACTCCGGCCCATAAGGTTTTAGGGGCCAAAAATCATTGGAGTAATAAGTAATTGAAGTTTATTTCCTGATCCTGGAAACAGCCACGGCAATATCTACATAGATACATATAGATGCTGTCAGCAGATAAGGGCCTTGTGGCCCATCTAGTCTACCCTATCCTTCTTTCTAATTCTTAAGGTATCCTAGATGCTGTGAAAAGTTCCCCCCCTTTCGCCCTAGCTTGATAATTCCCATGTGCCTATCCCTTGCATTCTTGAATCCCTGAACTGTGGCCACCCCCACCACTTCCTGGGAGAGACTGTTCCATCTCTCCACCACCCTTTCAATGAAGTAGAATTTCCTCAAGTTCCCCCAAGTTTTCCCCCATTTAGTCTCATGCTGTGCCCCCTTGTTCTGATGTTTCCCTTCATGTAAAAGATGCTCCCCTCTGGTACCTTGCTGATCCCCTTCAGATACTTGAAGGTCTCTATCATGTCCCCCCTCTCTCTCCTCCCCTTCAGTGAGTACATGCTGAGAGCTCCGAGTCTCTTCTCATATGACTCATGTTGCATCCTGGACACCATTTTTGTCACCCTCCTCAGTACCGTCTCCATCCTGTCTATGTCTTTTGGGAGATGGGGCCTCCAGAACTGAACACTGCACTTCCTTTCTTCTACTTGTTATACCCCTCCCTATGCACCCTAGTATTCTGTTAGCCTTTCTGACTGCTGTGTTGCACTGTTTAGCCACTTTGAGGTTGTCTTCTATGACTACCCCTAGATCCCTTTCCTCTTTGGTGGTCTCCAGCGCTACCCTGTCTAGTTCATACTCGATCCTAGGATTTCCTCTCCCAAGTGCATAATCCTGTACTTTTTTGCATTGAAATACAACTGCCATTCCTTTGGCCAGTTTTCTGGCCTCTTCAGATCTCTCCTCATTTTGTCTATACCTTCCTGTGTATCTACCCTGTTACATAGCTTTGTATCATCCACAAACAGGCTAACCCTCCCTTCTAGACCCTCTGCAATATCGCTTATGAAAACATTGAAGAGCACTGGTCCCAGCACTGATCCCTGGGGTATGCCACATGTTACCCATCCCTCCTATAAGCTAGCCCCATTTGCCACCACACTTTGTGTTCTGTTACTCAACCAGTTTCTAACCCACATGACTACCTCTGCCCCCACCCCCAGATTTGCCAGCTTGTGAATTAGTCTCCTGTTTGGGACTGTGACCAAGGCCTTCCTGAAGTCCAGATAGGTCACATTCACCACTCTGCCCTGGTATATTTCTTTCTTCACCCACTCAAAGAAATCAATCAAGCTGGTCTGGCATGACCTCCCTGCCATGAATCCATGTTGTCTTGGATCCAGCAGCCTCCTTGTCTCTAAGTAGTCCACCAGCCTTTCCTTAAGCAGGTTTCCATCATTTTACCTACTATCGAGGTCAAACTGACAGGGTGGTAGTTTCCTGCCTCCTCCTTGCTATCACTTTTATGCAGAAATACCACTTGTGCCCTCCTCCACTCCTCCAGAACAACGCCTGTTTCCAGTGATTCACTAAACAGCTTAGCCAGAGGTTTAGCCAGTTCCTCCCTGAGCTTCTTTAGGATCCTTGGATGTATCCCATCCAGCCCCATAACTTTATCTACCCTAAGCCATTCTAGTGCTCTTTTTACTCTGTCCTCTGAAAAAGGTCTAATGTCCACCCCTTCTACTTGCTTGCTCTTCTTCATTAATGGGGGACCATCCCCATTGCCGTGAATATGGAGCAGAAGTGTTTGTTAAGGACAGTCACCTTGTCGATGTCTTTCTCCACTACCCTGCCTCCCTCTTCCCTAAGTCTCACAATCCCCCCCCGTCTTCCTCCTCTTGCTAATATGCATAAACAATGCCTTCCCTCCTTCCTTCACCGATTTAACCAGCTTTTCCTCAGTTTCGGCCTTTGCTGCCCTTATTGCCTTATTCGCTTCCCTTCATTTTTCCAAGTATTCTTGCCTGCCCTCCTTTCTTTGTGTTGCTTTGTACCTCAGAAATGCCATCTTCCTTCCTCTTACTAGCTCTGATACTCCCCTTGAGAACCACAGTGGTTGCCTCTTTCTTTTGTTCTTGCTGCAGGGCCTGGCGCAATGGTTTGCTACTAGGTGCAGGACTTCCTTCATCTTATCCTAAGGATGTTCAGCACCTCGGGGATGCAGCAAGAATGGTTTTGATTCATTGCCCACAAGAATTACGAACATCTGGCTTCCCTTATCTTATCCCACTGTTCAACCACTCCCCTTATGTCATCATATCCCTGCATAGCCTTCCTGAATTCGTCCTTCATCTTACCGAAGTCTGCCCTCCTGAAATCCAGGATTCTAGTCCTTGTGTAGCTAGCCTCTTGTGACATCCTTATGGTGAACCACAAAGCTTGATGGTCACTAGTACCTAGATTCTCCCCCACTGTGATGGTTCCACCATGCCGCATCGACAGGGAAATTGTTGACGTGCAGCACAGCGACCATCTCAATGTCGACAGGCAAAATTTCACCTGCCAGACATTGTGTGTTTTTTTTTTCCTCCGGGGGCTGTGCCCCAACCCCCTTCTTATTATAACTAACTCTGAGTCAGAGTTAATTTGAAGGAGGGGGTGAAGGATGGTGAAAGGGCGAAATCTCGCCCTCGGGTCCTTTACAGTGACAATCTCGAAACCTCTCAAGATTGTCATTGTACGGGATTTTTCAGTGTTTCTTTCACTGTGCAAATGGTATACACACTGGGACTTCCTTTATCCTGCCCCCATTGCTTAGCACAAGATCCAGAACTGCATTCTCCCTTGTAGGCTCTCTCACTAGCTGTGTGAGACTCGCCCCTTGCAGGATTTGCAGAAATCCCTTACTCCTGGCAGAGGCTGCTGCCAAGATGCTCCAGTCCACATCTGGCAAGTTGAAGTCACCCATCAGCAGCAATTCACCCTTTGTGGCCATTTTCTCTATAGTCTCCAGCAGTTCTCTGTCTACATCCTCCACCTGCCCTGGGGGCCTCTATATCACTCCCGTTCTAAGTACTGTTTCCCTCCCCACCTCCAGGGTTACCCACAGCACCTCTGCTTTTCCCCCCTTTGTCTTGTGGGACTGTCACTTTTATCCCTTCCCTGCCTTTTTTTATTCTTTCCAATCTGAGCAGCAGCTGATGGACTATATGCAGTGGCAGCACTGCTGTGCAATGGAGTGAAAAATTCCTTCCAATCCATCAGAAACAGAATGAGTGACACTGTGTGACAGTAGCATGAGGGGGTGGGCTACACAGCCACAGTGAACAGTGTGCGCCCTTATATGACATGACTCTGTGTGTAGCGGACTGAAAGAGTCATGTGGTAAGGTACTGTACAAGTGTGCATGTCAGCAGGAAAATTGCACCTCTCTCTAGTTCTTCTCTGACATGTAGTAGTTGGTCGTGCCATGTGTGAGGAGAGGAGAAGAGTGGTTCTAAGACTGCCATGGCCATGCCGAGAATGCTCAGTCCGAGTGTGATGTTGTCATTCTGAATCTGTTCTATCTCTGATCTTGTTGTGTTGACCCAACCCCGTCACCCCCAGGTCCACTTCATATATTGTTGGCAACAAATAATCATCATCGCTTGTCCCACCTGATGGAAAACTTCACTTAAAAAATGTTAAACTTTAGTTTGCCAGGTGGTTGGAGCGGGTGAGCTGTGGAGCAGCTGCAGCAGCAGCAGCAGCAGGAGGTGAAGAACTATTTGTTGGTTTAAATAAATTCTCCCTAGTCTCTGGACTGGGTGGGTCTGGGTGTGTCTGTCACTGTGTCGGACTCTGTGATGTGACTTTTACAGTGCACTTGCTTGTGCTTGAATTGAAGACTAAGTTGACTGACTCTGTGCTTTTTTACTATATTAATAATTTAGTTACAGTCCAAAGTCAGCTTAGCAGTAAGCAAGCAATAATACCCGACAGGGTGGGCGGTATTGGGCAATACCGGACCACCCAGGGGCGTAATGAGGCCCGATGCCGCAGGCAGAGGGCCTTATAGCCCCTGGAAGGTCTAGTATTGCCCATACCACCCACCCTGGAGGGTATTATTGTGCTTAGAAAATGGATTATTTGTGAAATGTTTTATACAATAATAAAAAAAGTGGTGCAAATGTGCTTAAAAATCTGGAATAAATTAATAAAAATTGTTTTGTTGCAAAGTAGTCCCTGTAGTGGTATAGCTGTGTAGTGGTATAGCTGTGTAGCTGGCAGCTGAAGGCGCTTTTGTTTTGCATGCCCTGATTTTATGTGCCTTTATCCCTGCTTGAGAGGTCGTTGCCTTGTGTCCCTTTTGTTTTTTTGATCAGATTCTAGTCTTGTGTGTCATTCTGTGGCTGTTATTTTTTTTTTTAAGAGACTGAGGTGGGGTGAGACTGTCATTGGTAGTGCAGTCAGAAGAAAGTGTTTTGAGCAAAATTAAAGCTGCTGCGTGTCCTGTTATGTCAGGTGGGAAGCGCGAATGAGACGTCTTCGGGAGGACAGATGGAGATGTGAATGGGCAGCATTTACTGGCAAGAACAACAAATGTAAGCTTTTCTAAAATATGCAAAGCATTCTTGACAGACTGCTCGAGTCAGGTAGTCAGATCATTTTACTGGCTTGGTTTGTGTGTGAATGACGATGGGCGACCGGCGATGGGGGGAGGTGAGGAAGGAAGGAGCGCAGCAAGTAAAGTAATTCAACTGTGTGCCAGGATTAAATGGTTAGGAGTTTAAAAAAACAGTGTTTTGTGGACTACAATGCTTAAGAAACTGTCTTGGGGTGAGAGTGTTACATCGTGTATTTCGGGGACAGTAACGCTCGCTAAGCATGTTAAAAAATGGCGGTGATTTTGAATTTGCCAAGGATCTTTTGCCCTATGAGTAAGCAGAGTAGGCAAAGGGATATGTTAGGTGGTGATGGGGTACGGTTAGTGGCACTTTTTATTTGCTGGGCATCTATTGAAAGTTAATGTACCCCCCTGGCAGGGATACTAGCCAATCAGAGCCCAGCAAATAAAAAGCCCATTTTCTAAGCAAAAATAGAACAGAACAACTAAGACAGGCCCAGCTGAGCTACATTTGTGTTGCTGTTGAATGGCAGAAGTCAGACGGTGGGGGGGAGGGGGGTAGTCACACTGCAGTCTGTGACAGAATAGTCTTTCAGTTAATTAATTAATTAATTTAAATAGGTTGTAGTGATTGTCTGGTTGATGGGGTAAAGGTCATGTCAGAGAGCATAGTATGATGATGACCCACTCAACAACCCATTAGACTGGGAGTAACTGACATCAGTTTCCTTTCTTTAATTTCAATCATGACTTTGACTCCTGTAGTTATTAGTGCATAAGTACAGTTTATTTTTGAAAGGTTCTGTAGCTACTACCAGAATAAAAGACAAAACTAAGTTTTCAGAATTGTTTATTTCATTAGAGCAAAAGGTTTGACCCTCACAACAAAGTGCTCAGTGCTGCACCTGTTTTTTAGCCAGTGCAAATGTCAGTTTGATGTCTTTGCCGATCAAAAGGCTCAGAAACAGAAATTTTAGTTCATTTTTCCAAACTGGTTAAGATAAGCAAACTCTTATATTTCAAAACGGGGGGGGGTGCCTATTTCAAAACTGGGGGGCCCTATAACATACACTTGCACCCAGGCCCTTTGGGAATTTGCTACACCACTGAACCTTCTCTATGGGTCAGATTAACATTGAGGGCTGCGCCGCCTCCTTCCCCAGAGGCGGAGAGCAGCCCATCAGATGCTCAGTCCTCTTCCCCAGGCCGACTCTCTGATGTCTCAAGCTCATTTATGAAGTTGGGTCCTTGGCATCACAAGTGGTAGTGCTACCCCTGCACAAGCAGGCCAGCTCTGGCAATTTTTTGTTTTAATTGTGAATGTTAGTATAAATAAGTGATGCATGGGAATAGATCTACAGAGCAAACCTACAGAATGCTCCTAGCCTCTGTTAGCCAGACAGGCAGACCCTGTCACAGGCACAATGGCAAACAAATAACAGCGCAGTAGGGAAACAAATATCCTATTCTGTTAATTGTGCTATAAAGTGGCGTGATTGATCTGCCAAGTCTCTGTTTGTGGCAGACTTAACATAGTAGACAAGCACTATTCTTTTGTCAAGAGTATACAAGTAATTGTGCTTCCCTGCTAGACCCTCCTAGCGTGCTCAAACATACTAGTCACATTTAGTTTTTAATTTTAGTTGTAGAAAAGATACATCTGCTATAATTTGTATGACCAATGGAACATTCACTTTTGCTAATTTGTTTGTCACTGTTAGAGCCATTAATGAAAAGCAAACTAGCAGAAGGTGTGCCAGATTTTTAGAGCATTTAGTTTGTGGTTTTAAAACCACTGCTTTGAAAATACTGATCTGTATGCAAAATTCAGCTTTATTTAAAATGCAGAATTTTTGAGATATACAATTAAGTGATTTATAGCAAGCTTTGGCATCCATACCTCTCATTAAAATGCATAGCACTGGGCTTCAGAAATCAAAGCAAATGGCCGTAATGTGTAGTACTTTCTAATTTGAAGGAGCAATATGTCTTCAAATCGAGTGCCACATGTATTTAGTGTTAAGGAGTGTTTCTACTAAGGAACAATGAACCTTAGTGTGCAAGCACTGAAACAGGGGTTACCACAAAGGGCATTGGCCAGGAAGCCAAGTTTTAAAGAAATACAAAATCACACATATCCCCATAATACAAATCACCACAAAATATTTTGCTGGTTCAACTTTAAGCTGAAATGCATGGTGCTGAAAGGCTTCTCACGTAATCTGCAAAGGGTGCCAACAGAAGACACAAACACATGTTTTGTCCTACCAGAACTCATCAGTGAGCCTTGTTTGTATAACACCCCAGTGGAATGAACCGGCTACTTAAAGTTGAAGCATTTCTGCTTAAAGTTGAACCAGCATAATATTTTGTGGTGATTTGCATATACAGCCCACAGTGCTTTGTATTGTGGGGTTATGTGTGATTTTATATTTCTTTGAAATGTGGCTTCCCGGCCAGTGCCCTTTGGAGTAACCCTTGCCTCAGTGCTTGTGCACTAAGGTTCTTTGTCTTTTGGCTTGTTTTTTGTTTTTATTGGGCTCACCACAACCCAACCCAGATAGACCAACTTCGGGTAGCTGGTTCATTCCAATGGGGTGTTATTCCAATGAGGCACACTGATGAGTCCTGGTAGAACGAAACAGGTGTCTGTGTCTTCTGTTGGCACCCTTTGCAGACTGTGTGAAAGGCCTTTTGGCACCATGCATTTCTGCTTAAAGTTGAACCGGCATAATATTCTGTGGTAATCTGCATATATAGCCTACAATGCTTTGCTTTATAAGGGTATGTGTGAGTTTTTTTATGTTTCTATTAAGTTAGTTCAATGATTTAATAGTTTGTGTGTCCAGAGAAAACACTAACATTATTAGGAACATCACTAAACCTTTGCAGAGCACGGGTACATTTGAGTGTAAAATTCATACCGCTAGGCGAAATTCATAGCAGTTGAGAGGTATGTTGGCATCCTTACTTCATTGCTGATGCAAATTACAGTACTATTTTACTGTTCACAGTATACAACTATTGCTAGTCATCTTGTAAAGTAATAATTTCAGTAACTGGTTCATATTCAAACAAAAATGGCAAGGTAGCAATTAAAATGCAGTCAGAATTATATGAATACGTTATAAATCATGCAAAGTCTAAAATGCAAAGTCTAATTGCCATGCCTTAGAATGTTGTAAGTTATCTGATGACCTGAACATGATTATGTCAATGTAATTAGCATTTCAAAGAGCTAATTTACCAGGTCTTACCTTGCCCTATTTTCTCATGGCTTCCCACATGGGGCAGGGTGGCAAGGAGCATCTCAACCCATCGACTCAAGGATTCAGAAGGGCAGTGCCTGGGTCACTGAGTGTGGGCCTACAAGGGGTCAGTGATCATCCTGCCAGCTAGGAGGTATTTTTTCTGTTTTCTTGCCCCCCAATAGCATGGAGGAGTGAGTATGCAATGACATCAATGGTGGTGTTATGCACATGTAACCCCAATCCCCCCCCTTTTTGGCAAGGCAACAACCACAGTTGGCAAAAAAGGTATTACCCCTGGCATTATTTTAATTATTTTTAGTTATGACATTTTGATAACTGGGTAAGCCCACTGAGACCAGCAGTCCCTTTTTCAGGGGTGACCTGGAATTAGTTACATACAGTGGCAACAGGAGGTTCATGACATTTCAGACTGCATAATTCAGAAAAGACACATCAAGGAATCATGAGAAAAACATGCTTATGCAGAGGAAAATTTGTTACATATATCAGATACACTTTAGCAGCAGCAGGATAGATGAGATTCATATGCTAACAAGCAAGTCATAGGTACGCCTTTAACCTAAAATAGTGATCCCCATTAGGGTTCAGCGATAGCAGCTGCAAAGACAGCATTCCAAGATATAGGCCTTTAGCATTGCCATAAACCCTTCAATAGAAGTGACTTTGTATAAGTTTTCTGGAAGGGAGTTCCAGTGGTAGGGGCAGAGTAAGTGAAAGACCTTTTTCCTAGGTTAGGCCCTACCCTAGGGATCTCCAGCAAGCTGATATTTGATGAGCGGAGGGCGTACCTCATGGGTTTTGGGGCTAATAGACCCTGTAGGTGGGGAGAGGTATAAATCTTGGTGAGTTTGAAAGTGAGGCAAAGGAGAGGTTGAATGAGCCTCTATTCCAGAGTAGGCCAGTTCAGATCAAAGAGTACCTCACAGTGATGTAAAAACAAAGACAAGGTGCTGCATTAGCATGTGGTCTGAAAGCAAAACAAAATGGTTATATTAAATGAGCAGGATACTACCAGCAATTGCCCTCTTTGAGTCAGGAGTCAGTGATTTTACCAGTCTGTATAGTAGACCCAGCTTCTGATGCATGATCTTGGTAATGTGATGGACGTGCAGCTTGAAAGTCAAGTCTTGGTCAAGGAATACACTGAGGTACTTTACCTTGTCCATTACATTGATCTGAGTCCCCGTCATCATAAAAAGCGGAAGTAGATTTTGTCTGTCTACCCCAAGCACCTTGGACCAAATAAGACAGCTTTGATTTTCTTATTGTTCAGGACCAACAAGTTGTCAGCAAACCAGTTTTCAAGTACATTCAGGCTATGAGCAAGTTTTCCCATAAGTGAGCAGGAATCAGTGTCACTCTAGTAAATCACAGTATCATCAGCATAGGAGAGCACTTTCACATCACCGCAGTGGTTGCTGATGTCATTAGCAAACAGTGAGAATAGTAGGGGGACCTAGAATGGAGCCCTGGGGACTCCATCCATAACCCCAAGGCAGCTGGAAAGTACCACTTTCCATTTAACCTTTTGTGATCTACCAACTAGGTAGCTTGAAAACCAGGATAGGGAGTGTTTATCCAGACCTAACATCTCCAGCTTGCCAAGGAGTAATCCATGGTTGACCAAGTCGAAGGCCTTGGTTAGGTCTATGATTATGGCTCCTGTCGATATCCCTTTGTCCAGTGTACCCATGACATCACTCATTAGTTTAATAAATGCTGTGTCTGTCCCATGACACTTCCTAAAACCGTGTTGATCAGCAATAAGATGATGTTGCTCGAGATAGAGCTGCAGCTGGTTGAAGATCAATTTCTCCTGAATCTTAGCCAAAGGACAGATGATTGATATGGGCTTATAGTTATCAATATTGGCCTTTGTTCCACCTTTTTGTAAAGGGACCACCACAGCCACTTTCCATTTAGAAGGGACAACCCCTTCCACAAGGGATCTGTTGATAAGCAAGGTTACCGGGAGAGAAATAGCGGGTGCAGCAAATTTCAGTAGTCTTGGCTCGAGTTGGTCATATCCAGGGGAAGAGTCAGGTTTCAGTTGTTTCAGCAGGTCTAACACTTCAGATTTCCTGACCAGTCGCAGGTGGAATTTGGGTCGTGAGGTGACTTCGTCGACTGGGCCCTGCGCTGAAGTTGGCAGGTTGGATTTGTATTTGTCCAGATTTGTGAAAAAGATGTTAAAGGATTCCGTCACTATTGCAGGATTATCAGTGGCTTGGCCATTGATTAAGACTGTCCCCTCTGATGAGTTTGTGTTACCTTTTAGTAGGGAGTTTATGTGACTCCAAAACTTCTTTGGGTTGCCTAGGTGCTTGTTTTGGAGACTCCGCAGGTATTGAGTTTTTGCCGTCTTGGCCTCTCTTTTGCATTTAGGGCAATACCTGGCTCAGGCATTTCAGAGGTCAGGGGGAAAGGCACAAAATAACATTTCTATTTACTAGAGTCTGGGGAAGAAGTACTGTACCAGGGCTATGGAGTGTCAACCAAGTCTGAGGGGGCCTCAAAAAATGCACACAGGTCACACATAGATGGAATGTCCAAAAGCAGGAATGGGATTGTACTATATGACTTTATTCCTGACAGATGTTACACAGAAACTTCTGGTGCCCTCAAGGCTTTTGGCAGTACAGAACACATTATTCACAGAACACTTTTCTGCAGACACCGTTCACAGAGAACACATTTCCTTTCAAACTTCCATTCCTTTGTCTAGGGACCTCTGAAACACTGAGGCATCAGTTGATCCTCCAAACTTCTTAAGTGCATATTACAGTGGGGGGGGGCCACAACACTTTCTTCAAGCATAAACCAAACTAGGTGAACTAGTTACCATCCGGGGCAAACTATGTTACCACCCCAAACCTTGTAAGCAGATTGTATCCCTCTGCAACCTAGACTGAGTGGTCAGCTCAGTTTCTGCCAAAGCAAGACTTCCTCTTTAAAAATTACAAACAGGACAAGGACTCTACAGGCACTCCTGGCCTCTGAAGATGATCCAACAGCACATCTGGTGCTAGGGTTCCAGTGAACCTAACTTTTAAACCTGGTTGGGTTCCTTACTAGGCACCAGCAAACCCAAAATTGAACATCAAATGCATCTTGTATGCTAGGCAGGGTTGTACCCACAAGACATTTGTCAAAATCTCTCAGAACTAAACAGTTCCCACACACTGTAGGGGTCTTTTCCCATAAGATTCACCCACAGCAAAACTTGAAAAGTCACAGCAGTAGTTATACTCAAGCCCCAGGCTGTAAGGCTCTCTGAAATACTGAACTTAAATGACAGGATCCCAATTAATTAACGTTTGAAAGTCTATAGTTTTTTGTTGTAAACACACAGTCTAGTCTGGGCAGCACTTTAGGAAGTTACGTGATAAGGGGAATTGCACCAACAGTACTCACAGATACCAACTCCAGATGATCTCACACAGATGTGAAGAAATTCACCCCAAGGGGCCTTGAAACAGAAGGTCTCTGCCACTAGCCGGTGTGCAGACTGATCGCTGACACTCTAAAGTGAGAAAAACACAAGAGGGTCTCTCCCTCAGTAGCTGAACTGCACACAGGCAGAGCACCAACTAGTCCACACTCAGAACTCCACCAACTCCAACTCAGACTGACTGATGAGTCAGAACACTGCAGCCTCAGTAGCCCGGGGGTTATGATGCTGCAAGAGATCTACATGCAAATTACTGTAGCTTCACTCTGATCAACAGCACTAAACAGAGAGGGCTTATTTGAAACTACAAGAATCTTACTTTTTTGTGTGCTGCCCACATCTACCTAAACTATTCTAAAAGGGGTCAAGTAACCCCAGGGGAACCCAGTTGTTACGCACCTCCATGCATGGTACTCTGGATGTGTGCTGTGCTTCCGCCTACAGAGTGTGGTCCTAGCATCCTGTCCCCTAACCTACACTATGGACCAGGTGAACACCAAGAGCTGTGCCACCCCCTTTCCCAGAGGAGGAGAGCTATCCATCAGATGCTCAGTACTCTTCCCCCAGCCAACCCTCTGATGTCCCAAGCTAATTCCTGAACTCGGGTCACCGGCACCACAAGCAGTACTGAAACCCCTGCGCCTGCAGGTCAGCTCTGTCAATTTTTTTAATTTTTACCTGTTAATGTTAGTTGGCTCAAGCTCCTTTGGTATGTTAGCATGAATAACTGATGTCTGGGGAATGTGGCTACAGAGCAAACCCATGGCATGTTCTCTGCCTCTTTTTGGCAAACTGGCAGACCCAGTCACAGGCATAATGGTAAACTATTAACAGCACAGTAGGAAAACAAAAGACCCTATTCTTCTAATTATGTTGCAATGTGGCATGATTAATCTTCCACTTCTCCATTTGTGGCTAACTTAACATGGCAGAGAAGCACTATTCTTTTGTCAAGAGTATACAAGTAATTTTGCTTCTCTGCTAGAACCTCTAAGCTTGCTCAAGATGCACTAATCACGTTTAGTTTTTAAATTTAGTTGCAGAAAAAGAAACATCTGCTACAATTTGTATGTCCAATGGAATATTCATTTCTGCTTTTGCTTGCAGTTGGAGCCATTAATGAAAAGCAAACTAATAGAAGTTATGCCGGATTTTGAGAGTCTTTGGTTTGTGGTTTTATAGACACTGCTTTGGAAATACATGATGCCTGCAAAATTCTGCTTCATTTTAAACACACAATTTTATTGATATAAAATCAAGTGAGTTATAGCTAGCTTTGGTATCCTTAGTTCACTGCTGAAGCAAAGTACAATATTATAACAGCACAGTATCGCCACTACAGTTAGGGTTGAGTAGGCACTTTAAAGTTAAACCTCAATTTTTGCACTTTAATAACTTAATAACCATTTAACAGATTTGCATTAAATTTTGCATGAGCCATCTCATGGGGTAGATCTCTGGATGTGCCAAGTTTTGTTCCACTCAGCTGTGCAGATTCAGAGATCCAGGTAGTGCAAAAAGTGAATGGGGGGATTGTTTTTTTTTTTTTTTTTTGGTCAACTTGTCTAGCACCCAGATGGTTTGGAATTTTGATCTGAAATTTTCAGGGTAGAAAGGGTCTGGCCTACAGAAGTGCCTTTTGCTAGTTTGGTGAAAACATATTAACCCATTCCCAAGTTAATTAATTTTTAAATGTTGGGTTCTGAGTATGCTTGGAAAGCACTTCAGATTAGCTGCATGACATAAAAAAAAGGAATCCTTTTTTCATTTGGGGAAATATCTTTTTTGTTTCCCATCATTTTGTGCCCTGTTTTGTTGTAAAATAAAAATTCAGACATGACAAAAATACATGTATCTTGCTCAACGGGACCCTGTTAGATGGATTCTGCAGTTTACTGTTGGAAAAATGCCCCAGAATATTTTTTTTTTTACATTTTTTATTCTTTTTCATGTCTTGCTTCTGCTTTTTTTTGTATGATCTTTTTTGTTCATATGAAAAAGGATCTGCACATGAAAAGTTATTTTTCTGGGTTTTTGGCTAGAGGTGGGCAGCTACATTTTTTATAAATTGTACCCACACACCGCAGTCATGCTAAAACCCTTAGTTATAAAGGAGTATGCTAAAGTCAATCTCATTCAGACATTACAAACTATTTTTAAGCGTGACATATTTTTACAGCAGCTGAAATGGTTATTTTAAGCCTGTCTTGTAGTTTGGATTTATATGTATTGCACCCAGCACACAAATGTTTTGTAGCAGGTTTGTGAGCCTAGGAACCCCCCCCCCCAAAAAAAAAAAACAATAATAAATACTTATACTGCAGCATAAGTTTATAACATTTTCAAACAACATAGCCTGCCTATAGTTGTAATCACAGTGATTGCAAGGAAAAAGATCCACTGAATTCCTGCTTTGTTAGGCTTAACGTTACAAGACCACCCACTCCAGTTCCTTGTAGTTTTCCTCACTTAGGTTGTATTCCGTCCTCAGCTCAACCTCCCTGTCTTCCAGTTTCTTCCTGTCTGAAGTTTCATGCTTGGATTCTAAGGTGTCGAAGACTGCAGCTCCCACCAGCAAGTAGATGAATGTATAAATGAGCAGGGCATGATTCCACACATTTTGCCTCTTCATGGTCTCAGAGCTGGCTGAGACTGGTGCTGCAGTTCCATGGATGAACTGGATGGTAGAGAGTCTGCCAGGGTCATGGCTGCAATGAGACTCCAAAAAGTGTGAAATGCAGCCCATCTATTTTGGGATCTCTGTATAGCTGAGCTGCCTCAGATTTCCTGGGAGCTGTTCTTTCAGCCCCACCTCCAGTAGGCTCCCTTAACATACGCATAGGCATTGATGCATTCATTCATCATGTCTTATATCAATAGTGACATGCCATGCTACAGCCTGTGGGGACAGAGCAAGTTTTTTATACAATAAAGCCACATTACACACCTCTTATTCCCCCTTATACAGAATCAGGAACCAAGCTTCAAATAATCAGGGGCAAGCAGCCAATATAATGGCTACCATGTCAAACAATGGAAATAGTAGCGTAAGTTATTCACATTGGTTGTCCCCTGTAAATAGCATTTTCTGGAGGTGGGCTGGACTGTAACTTTATTGTCTGACATTATTTGGGCTTCAGATTCCTATGATGAGTGACAGAAATACCAAGTGCTGAGACAGATGCAACACATGATACAAAATCAGGTGAATGCACGGAAGGGATGAGAATGCAGACTGATACACACTTGCATCAACAGGGTCATGGCTGCAATGAGACTCCAAAAAATGTGAACTGCAGCCCATCTGTTCTGGGAGCTCAGTATAGCTGAGCTGCCTCGGATTTTCAAGGAGCTGTTCTTTCAGACTCACCTCCAGGAGGATCCCCTAACAGACGCATAGGAATTGATGCATTCATTCATCATGCCTTATGTGGACAGTGACATGCAATGCTACAGCCTGTGGGGACAGAGCAAGTGTGCAGGGACAGCACAGTCAGACATCTTATACAATAAAGCCACCTTACACACCTCTTATTCCCCCTGATACAGAATCAGGAACTAAACTTAAAATTTGTATTTATTTAACTAAACATGTTACAACCAGGAAAAGCACACTGACTGAGACAAGGCTCGTTTCCTGGTGTGACCCAGTGGTGAGGGGAAGGGAGTTATCACAGTATACATACATAGAATAGATACATAACAATATTACGTGCATAATTTTGTTCAAAGGAGATATTTACTTTCAGTTGCATATATACAGTTATTTACAATCAGTTGCATGAATACATTAATATACAGTAAAGAGGTTTTGAAGTTTAAACCATGTTCATTTGGTTAAAGCAGACTATTTGTAGTTACAGGTGGGGAAGGAGAGTTGATGAAGTTGAGATTTAATGGAGTTGTCCAAGGGTGAGTTTCTGCTCTTCTGGGGAAGCTGGTCCCATAGGTAGGGGAGACGGCAGGAGAAGGCAGATTTGATAGCTGATGAGGATAATCCAGGACAAGTGGCCAATATCATGGCTACCATTTTAAGCAATGGAAATATCAGCAGAAGGTATGGATATGGGTTGCTCCCTTTAAATAAAATTTTCTGGAGGCACGCTGGACTGTAACTTTATTGTCTGACACTGTTTTGGCTTCAGATTCCTATGATGAGTGACAGAAATATCAACTGTTCAGAGAAATGCAACACATGATACAAAATCAGGTGAATGCATGGAATGAATGAGAATACAGACTAATGCACACTTGCATCAATGTGCTATTTAACTGGACACAAATACTAGGGTTGGCTGAGAAAAAAAGCTAGTTTGGAACCAGCCTTCATAGCAGGAATATCCTGCAGTTAAGTATAAGTGCAATTGCATTTTATCAGGTTTTGAAGTACTTAATCTTTTCACATTAACATGGTCCCTGGCAGTATTAAGTGTAAAGGCAGGGATTAATGGTGATACTAATCTAGGTACCATTGTGTCAAACCACAAAAGCAAAGCTGTGATATTCAGTGGTTAAACTGGAAATGTTTAGGATGAAGTTGAAAAGGAGAAGATACTGCAACTGCAGTGATTTTGTAATGCAGAACTATGGCACTAGGCCAGATAAGTTAAATGTTCTGGGTACTGCTGGATTTGCTTGAAAGTTTCAGTCTCAGGTATAGTCTTGTAATCCCTATACCGAGCAAATCACTATCAGATACACAGTTAACACTTGATTCGTAGCCTGCTTTGTCATTTCACTAGTTTAGCATTGAGTTATAACTCATTATGTTGTCAGTAAGATATCTACCCACACCTCCACAAATATGTCTACTTTTATAAACCACATTAAACTTTGTCCCCAGCTCATAAACTTAGACCAAATTAATTAGTTGTCTAAGAAGTTCCCAGAAAGAGCAAATGTTAATACATTGACATAAAGTACAAAGGACGAGGTGAGCCGATCAGCATTGGGGGGGGGATTAAAAAAACTAAATGCATAATAATTGTAACTGGGATTGTATCATGTTGCAGAGGGCATTGCATAGCTGTCTTGTCTGGCCAAGATTCAAAACACAGGGCCCAATTATAAGACAGTTACATCAGGTGTAAATGCAGTACGCCAGTCCTGATAGTGCAAATCGCAAGTTACGCCAGTGATTTTCGACATGTGTGATTCCAAAAGAACATTTACGCCACAACCCACAACTGCTACGACAAATGCAAGTTATGCCACAGTTACGCCAAAGAATGCTTACGCGCCGCTGCATAATGTGGCTTACAACATGCATAACACACCAGCACCACAGAACTGCTATTCCAGAACAGGTGGCGTAATGAACCATGCCAGAGGATGGTAACATAAGTTCGAACAAGGAAAAGCTGTCCTAACCAGAGCACAGGCCATAGAAACACCCCCTCCCCACAGAGCTAGACTGCAGCATACCCCCAACCAGTAGGCCCTGAATATGGAACTAATGGGCATACAGTGGAACACCCAAGCAAAAGTGCCCTAGGAAGCCCAAGACACTATGAAATAGGTAGCAGCATGGCCAGACAAGCCAATAGTAAATGAAGTACATACATGGTGCAACATGTACCATAGCATGAAGCACAATAGCCAAACACAGACTGTGGGACAGTTCATCGCACTGTGGAACAGAGACGTGATGGGACGTACAGTAGGGAACAGTGCCATGTACTGTGGGACAGTTGAGAGGTATGTACTGCTGACGGTATTCTTGAGTTGTGACATCTTCGTACTACTATGCCGCTATTGCGAATTATGCCATGTCTTGAGGGCGTAACTTATGACATGCGTAATTCTGCTTTTTCCAACGTATCTGGTGATTCTCTTGGAATATGGTGCAGCTCACATGTCATAGGGATTTTGGTATAACTTTACGCACTGGCATACTTTACACCGTGCTCTTATCACTGTCTTGGAATAAGACCCACTGAGATCAAATCAGACTGATTACAGGCAGACAAGTTTTTAATTTAAGCAGATTCCAAGATCTTATCTGAAGTATACGTATACAAAAACATAGACCATAACAGGGTTGCCATGTAGTGCCAAATGCTTTGTTCAGTCTCATCAAACCATACTCTACACATATCAGGGTTATAACTGAAGAACATAAAGGCTGATTTTTAGGAGTGTCTGCATAAGCAACATTCACATTGTGTGATCTGCGCCACCATTGTAAATCACATAAATATATTGTGGGTGGTACTATTGGTTTACATAAATAATATCCCAACTTTTTTCTTTAAGGTAGTCACTCAGTTTTGCCCACATTCTATTGTTAGGTTTCATAACAACACTGTCACCTAGCAGCACCTGCTGGGAGAGGCTGGAACTGGAGCATCTGGAAATACACACTGCTGCCATGCCTCTAATTCCTTTTGGGATCAGTCAGAAAGCACACTACCATACATGAGTTATTCTGCTTTATTTAGGACAGGGCATGATGACATTTGAAATGTGTAAGTACTGTATAACATGTAAGTGCATCACAGTAACCCATGAAGTGGGCGCATGAGGAAGGGCGCCGTCCATTACGGCGACACCTTCCCCATGCAATCCACTCACAGTGACAGACAGGCAGGGTGACCGGATGAGGGAGTGGGCGAACTAGGCGACAGGATGTCTCTATACGTGCGTCTTGGAGGGGTGGGAGCGAGCATGGTGAGCGTGGGCTGGGAGGGTGGAAAGGCTGTAGGGAGTGGCACTGCGGTTGCCGGTCAAGCTGCATCATGGTGTCAGGGATTGGCTAGTGGTTGGAGTGTCTGAGGTACTGGGTTGGGTCAGGCGCTGGTGCGACTTTTATTGCACCCAGCCTGAACCTTTTTATTTTACTGCTTTCACCCCTCCGACATGCACCCCTTGGGTTGAGAATCCTTAAGTAGGGGTGTGAGGCGAGAGCCCCTCTTGCCGAGGTGTGGGGAGTGCAGTCCGCCCACCGGAAGCAGTAAAAATATGTCCTGGTGCCATTGTGCTGGTGCACCAGGGTTGTCAGAGTGCCGAAAATGTGTTTGGCACTCTGACTGAGCGATAATGGTGATCACCTTTAGGCGTTCACTTTATCACATAGACCCATGCATCACACATCCAGTGGTGCTTCTGCTTTTCCCCTATCTTTTGAGGGAAAGTTATGCCTCAGTGAGCTTTAACTACAGTTGAATGGAGGGGCCCATATTGATTCAATTGAAAAATACTAAGGACACCACAGTTTCCTATGGGGCTGTAGAATTTCACAGAGCGATGGTGAAAATATTGAGATCCTTGTGTCATTGCATTGATACTGTGATGCTCCCTTATTTTCTCCATCCCTGCATGAACTTTCCCTGTAAAACTGCAATATTAACCTGTCTTAAAAGACACTTGATCCCCCTATATGATAAATTTACATTACACCTACAAGTGAAAATGGGAGGCAAAAAGTCAGCAGCTATAGCAACCCAAGCTTGCAGCTGCAGTAATGAATGAGTGGCCTGATGATCACAATACTTTCCGGCTCCACTTCTTTGCTCTGTACACTTATATTAATCAAAGTGCAGCCTTGGGGACAGATGCAAACAAAATTCTCAATTCACAGGGGAGGCCACACAGCAATTACCTTTTACTACACACCCAAACAGATTGATATGCCATTAACTTTTGAAATCACACAATGAGGTGAAAACATGTAAGTCTGTCTGCGTCTGAACAGATAAAATAATCAAGGATTGTTTAACTGCGTCACATGATAAATTGTTGGTTTTTTTTGGTACTCTACCTGTGTCATCAATCTATGTGCCGGAGTGTTCTCTTCATCTTTAAAAATAATGTCAGGTTTATGTCAATTACTGACACATCGGTTGAAGTGCCTTCTCCCTATCCTGCTGCACTGGGACCAGGATGGGTTTGTTTGTAAACAGCAAGTGCACGACAATGTTTGGCACACTTCACCATTATTATTATATTATGTCCATCAGCATGTGATACCACTGGTCCTGGCCAGCTTGAACATGGAGAAGGCATTCAATTGTGTTTTATGGCCCTTCCTTTGATCTGTACTCCAGTCTTTTGGTTTTCCAGCTGCGTTTATTACCTTGCTGCAACAACTATATAAATCTCCGCTGGCTTTTGTTAGAATTAACGGTATGTTATCATCTCTGTTCTCATTATGGCAGAGCATCCATCAGGACTGCACTCTTTTACCATTATTGTTTGCTTTGTATATTGAGCCCTTGGTTTCTCATAGTCGTTGTTCTCCAAATATTCATGGTATTCCTTTGGGTGTCCATGATTACAAGACCACTCTGTTTGCAGACAACATTCTTTTAACATTAACAGACCCTATCGTATCTCTTATGGAAGTCTTTAATATTATAAAAGATTTTGAACCTTTGGCTGGATTCTGGTTAAATAGATCTAAAACAGATTTGATAGCGTATCATTATTTTCCCCCATCGAGTGTTAGAGAATTGTTACTGGTTCACTGTAATAGAAATTCTATAAAAATCTTTGGGAGTAGTTATTACTAAGTCTCCTGATACGCTTGACTTATTGAATTATGAACCCGTGATGAGTGCTATTGCTGAGGATCTTTCTCGTTGGTCCTCCTTCCCTGCCTCTTTCTTTTTTTCGCCACATTAAAACTATTCATTTAAATATTTTGCTGAGACTTTTATTTCCTCTTCAGACTCTTCCCCCTCTTCCACCCAACTTTTCAGGAATGGAAACATTTAATTTCCCATTTTATTTGGAAAGGACATGAGCTATATTACATTTATTGCCACTTAGAGGGGTTATACATCTTCCTAATCTCCATCGGCACACTAAGGCTTATCAATTACACATTCTTTGCTTTTGGTCCTCGGAGTCCTTTCAGTCTTATTGGAAGTACATTGAGTTCACTTTAAATGATCTACACGATATAGCATGTATTTTATATGCCCTTCCACCAGGTTATTTTTCATTTTTTAACTTTTCTCGCTATACTAGGGAAGTTCTGCAAACTTGGCAAAGTGTTTGCAAATGTCTAATAAGGGATGAAATTGTGTTTCTGTCTGCTCTGACTTGGAATCAGCAGAATCCTCTTAATAAAATGGACTCATTTCTGCAGCATTGGGTTCAGTCAGGACTTGTATGTTATCATCAAGTTTTGGATTCCCATGGAATTTGAACATTTACTGATCTTCAATCGCGGTATGATTTACCCAATATGAATTACCTTTGTTATCTTCAATTGTGTACCTATTTACAAACTTTGCCAACTTGGTTTAGGACTCTCTCAGGTGCTCTTTCTCCTTTGACTGCGTTATTAATGATCTATAAGACCGGCATCTCCCAGGATAATTTAATTGCTTCTCTTTGTTTGCTCTTTCGTTCCCAGTCACCAGAAACCACTTTTTCTGTCTTCACTATGTGGTCAACTGATTTAGATGTGTCCTGTAATTTAAAGGACTGGGAGAACTATTCCTTGGCAACCTTTAAACTCTCAACTATATCCTATTTGCAGGAATTTTCATGGAAGTGTTAGATGCGTTTTTTTTTTGTTACATCCACACATATCGCTGTCCATAAGGGTCCTTTAGCAGGAAGTTGTTGGTGGGCCTGTGGAGAACCTATCGCCTATCATGTACATATTTTTGGGTCCTGCCCTCTTTTTCAATCATTCTGGGCCTCTGTTTCTCAAGAGATAGCTCAGATATTTGATCTTCCCTTCCCTCTTAGTCCAGTCTTGGTATTACTCCATATCCCCCCAGCTACTACTTCAGTGCATAATTGGCAATTGAAATTATTATTGATTCTGGTGGTCTGTGCTAAAAAAAGCTATTACCAGACTTTGGTTTAAATCCCAACCTCCTAGGATAATGAATTCGGTAGATGATGTAGGCTGTATTTATAGGCTTGAAAAGCCAGTTATAAATATTTAAACCGACTTCAACTATTCAAGAAAATTTGGGGCCGATGGGTTTTACACAGAATTCAGACAGATCCCAGTTTTGTACCATGATTCGAAGTGCAGCGATGTTTGAGTTTTTTCTCCTCTTTTGGTAGGCACCCTCTCATTATGCCTTTAAAAAAAAGCACTCTGCTGTCACCTCATCTCATCAAATCAGTGCTCCTGCTTTAAACCACCTTAGCACTATGTCCTCACCCTGCTATGCTCTTAACCTGCCAAATGCTTATATACTATGGGACTACTACGTTTCCTCACTCACCCTGTTACCCTCTCCTCCCCAAACTTTTTCTACTCCTCTCTTTTCTACACATCAGTTCCCACTCTCCGAGCTTTACCCTACTCCAAACTCAAACTATCTCAACTTCTAGTCCCCTGCTGCCTCCCCACTTGCACTTATCAGCCTTATTTCATTTCTCCTAGAGCTGTATCTCTCCCTGGATTAGCTGGTTTTTCCCTACTTGTAAATAGCTCTGTATAAATTGCTTCTGACTGAATGTCTTACACTGTAACCTGCCATAAACACCATCATTTACTTATGCTTTAATCTGACATATCTTACCATGTTTTTATAAACCCTCCGTACAAAATAATGTAACTTTGTTTTTACGTAACCTGCTCTGTACACTGTGCCTTAGTTTCACAATGCAACCCTGATGTATAATACTACGTTTTGAACCATTTTCTGTATTTGCCACTGTTTGTCACCTCTGTAATTGCTCTGTAATTCTCCTTGGTCATGCCTGAAAATAGTCATCCCTATGGCTAGCACACCTACCCTGTAAAAAAAATTAAGTAAATATCAGGGCTGTGTTAGTTATTAGTGCCTTCTTTATTATTAATAGGGTTATGGTCCTGTCCTGCCCTATATTGAGCTTGGTCTCTACTAGCTGAACTTTTACATACTCTGTTTGTTAAGCCCGGTCAGTTAACCGAGTCTTTATACAAACATATTGGATGTTTGTCATTTGAAACTTATTGCTAATCTTTATGTTTTTTATATTTTTTCTATTTTCTTTAAATCTTTGATATGATCATGGGGATACCTTTTCTGGTGTTGTAATTGTTTTTTTTTTTATTTGAACTGGTATATGTCTGTGTTTATACTGTTTAATGTTGTTGTTCTTTGTATTTTCAATAAAAATATATTATCAAAATATAATGTCAGGGTCAACTCTTTAATCTCTTTGAGATTCTGGTGATCTTCCCTTCATATCTGCCACTGGCCCCTAAGGTCTTCTCCACCACATTGGGGATGAATTGTTTGTAGGCTAAAGGGGGCAGTTTTCTGAGGGGTCTCCCTTTCTCCTGTAACCCCTGGTCACTGCTGGTCCACACCCAAGCACAGAGGGGGCCAAGAAGCAACATAGAAGCACAGTTTTTAACAGCAACAGCATATCATTGTTAGTTACACAGATATGCTGCAGCTGTTATGAATTCTGCTATGTGTTGCCTGTGGATATTAGTATGCCTATAAAACGCTATTTGGAAAGTGACGTCAAAACACTGAAAGCAAAACATAGCCATTGATGGTTTGATCCTCCTCACCAAACTTTGTAAATGGATCCAAAGTGCTGAGGGGTAACTGCTGCCCTGGGTTAGGTGCATGTTTATATTCCTTAATCCTGCCCCCTCCTCACAAGAGACACACTGCAGGGTTCCCAAATTCAGCCCCACCAGCTCCCTCTGTGTTTGGGTCTATTAAATTACTGAATGTCCTTCCTGGGCAGAGACCTGCTCCAAGAGGACAAGGTAATCATTTGACTGACTCTGTTTTGAAATGGGGAACAAATGGAGACTTGCACCTGTACTGAAGTTAGCGATGACAGCCACCACAGGTTTGAACTGAGCTTTCAAAGTTATCTCTGTATAAGTTGAACATGCATATCTTCATTATGCCAGTACTATGTTTTCTAAAACATAAGTGCAGTATTCAGTCTTTGAAACTCACACTATTTTATGGTTTTGTTCCCACAGAATCAATTCAAATTCATGATGACTAAGATTTAATCTGACAGTGTCAGGCAAGATAAACAGTAGATTACCTCCCATCTCTATCAGCAACTTTTTTGTTGTGAGTTTTGCCGTATAGAGTTCTTTGTCAGCATTACACAGTGACAGTTTAAAACAAAGAAAAACAATACCATTATGTGTATGCTGTTGATTTTGATTGTTTAGGTTGTTGTATTTTTTGGGGGGGTGAACTGTGAGGACAAGAACCACTTTATGTTATGTAGGGACATTCTGGGACACACACAGACACACACACACACACACACACACACATATACATACACAGACAGACACACACACACACACTATCTGGGATGCAGATGTTCTGCATATTAGGTTAGAGCAGAAAACATCGTAATCTGGGTTTCACTGGATTGAAATGTAACATTTTTAAAGAGGTGGCTCAGATGAGGAGTAGAGAGAAATAATATTTATAGCAGTTTATGATCTATGTGATCATACAAGAACCTTTCATTTCTAAATTAACGCTACATACTGAATTTGCAAGTCTGTAATGAATGTAAATGTTACAAGACATACCTCACCTGTATTCAGACACCATGGGGTCCAATATTCAAAAATTAACCCCAGGGCAAAATTAGCACTGCACGGCATGCTAAAATAGCCTGGAACCATTTGCACACTATATTCAAAGGAATAGCCCAGGGGCTAAATCAATTGAATATAGTGTGCCAAAGAAGGCATGCAAATGAAGGCATGCAAACAGGGCTGTGAGAGCAGTACAGAAATAGCCCAGCAAGTAAGACAGCTCTGACTATAGCAACTGGGCAGTGCTAACTGCAACAGCATCCCAGTGCACACAGTGGTGGAGTAAGGCAGTGTCACAGTAGGTGGCCAATGTGAGTGAAAGTACTGAAGTGGTGTGAAACAACTGCAAACAACATTGCAGGCCACACACTGCAGAACTGTGCTATGTACTTGAGAGGTTTGCCAGAGGCTAACTCGTTTGCACAGTGCTAACAGAGCAGCCTGGGGCAAAAGTTTGATATATTCAAAGCCCCTATGCAAATGAGCCTACTCAGGCAATCCATGGGCAAACAGCCACATTAGCATCTCATTATGGCTTGCTTTGCATCCACTCCAATGTAGTTTGCCCAGCTGTATTGCATGGAGCACACAGCTCCACCTGTAGGTCAGACTGGAACTACAAGTCAGGAGCTGCAGGCTGGGAGGTGCACGCAGCTCCATCTGTATGTCAGTCTGAGCAACAGTTCGGTAGCTGCAGGCCATGGGTGTCTGCAGGCTAACTCAGTGCAAATCTCTCAACCTTGGTGCACTGAAATGAGGGACACAGACACTCAAAATGAGGGCCAATGAGGGACACTGAACCACATAATGAAGGGACATATATTCAAGCATGAAGATACAAGCTCAGAACACAGTGGGCAGCATTATGTTACCCTGTATAAGGTGTATGTTCGAGTTGGAATCATAGAATATTATGCAGTTATGCATGACAGTTCAAATGTACAGCACATCCTCTGTGCAAACAGGACCTTGTCCTTAAAGGAGGGATGAGGGACAGAGCATTGTGAGGGGTAAAATGAGGGGATGTTCCTCAAGAACAGGGACAGCTCAGAGGTATGACTTAGGGTACCCTGCCAAGAACAGTAAACTCTAGAGAATCCAGGGGCAACATGAGACCCAGGCCAGGGAAAGAAACAGGAACAGAGCCCGATGTACTTGAACAACTGATTTCCTGCCTTGAATGCATTAGTGTGGGTTTCTGGATGGCCTCTGGAAGCTGTGTGGGTGCTACACTTAGAGGCCATGACTGCATCAGTGACCTGATCCAATCTGCATGCAGTACTGCCAGTGTGCATGCAAGTCTGTAAGGTGATCCATTGCCCCCAACCCCGATAATATGCATATATATATTCCAGAGGCAAGGTTGCACCCCTATAGTTAGGGTTGAGTAGGCACTTTAATGTTAAACCTCAATTTTTGTGCATTAATATCTTTGCAACCATTCAATGAATTTGCACAAAATTTGGCATGTGTGGTCTGGTAAGGAAGATCTCTTGATTTACCAAGTTGTGTTTTGATCAGACTTACAGTTTCTGCGCAGCAAAATGCTACAAAAAGCATTTTTACCAGTTTTGATATGTTTTTTGCCCATGGTGCTGTGATCACACTGTGTGATCTTTTGGTCTGAAACTTGGAACATAGAAAGAGGTTGGGTCAAAGAACAATCCAGCATTGGTTTGATAAAAAAAAAAAAATCTGTTTCAAAGTTATTAAATTTTTGATTTTTGGGTTCTGAGCATGCTCAGTTCACTCCAAGATTTATATGGTTATTTTTCAGACAAGGATTGGGCTCACAGGCAAGGATTTTGTAGCTCAGGGACTAGGATCCTGGTCCACCAGAAAATTCCTTGTCCGTGAACTGCCATCTTGTTTTTCAGTTTTTCTCCAAAACAAAACATTGTAACTTTCTCCACGGGTGACTTTCGGGCCAAATGAGGTATGGGTTTTGTTCAGGGTGACCCCCTCTACAAAGACATGCCTTTGACTTGGCTCATTTTGGTCAAAAAATAGCTTTTTAAAATTTAAAAATTCTTTGACTGTGTCTCGCTAACTATTCTAGTCCGCGAGCTGTCAAAATCCTAGTCTGTGAGCTCGCAGTCAAGGATTTTGCTACCTCGTGGACTAGGATTTTAAAAACTTTACCATTGCATTGCTAATGAATGACTTGGTCTTTTTACTTGAAATTTTCAGGGTGCTGAGGGGATGTCCTACAGGCTTGAATTATGCTGTTTAGGTGTTGGGGAATTAAGTGGTTCTATAGATATGCCATCACAAAGTTGAGATTTTCCCCATAGGATAACATTGTGGCACCCATTGCGCTTGTCAATGCCCATATCTCATAAACGATGCGAGATACGGATTCAATCAGTTCATGTTCCAAGCAGTGTTCATTTTCACACTTACAATGAGACTTAAAATTTGTTTCTAGCTGCCGTGGTTTCCGATATATCGGTAAATTAGAGTTACAAAGGCTCCTTGTTCTATACAGCTGCTATATGGCTTCGTACCTATGTGTACATGGGAGTGCTGGGCTCAGAGGGCCCACGCTCCCACACATGCATATCGTTATGCAGAAATGGTAGCTTGGTGGGGTCCCACACTCCCACCATGTTATTTACTAGTTATATTACACTTTTTCAAAAAGTAAGGAAATTCATGGCAAAAAGCTGCATTTAATGCATCAGTTAGGGTTAAAGCAACAAAAGTGAGGAAATAAGACATTAGGGTTGAGCCCCTAAACCCCCCAACACTCACCCCCTCTTCCACAGACTGACAGGTGCAGGGGTGTGCTATGGGGTCATGAGGCCTAACTCTCACTCACCGGTATTCATGTCCATGCCTCTTAGTCAGTCCCCTGCATACATTATTTGTTAGCACCCGTGCTATCACATTGCGCCGGTGCTATGTGCACATTTGAATATTGGAGCCGGGCACAAATGCAGTGCAATTTCGGCACCAATGGTCTGCGCCTGACACACAGCTTTAAATATCTGGCCCCATAATGTTTAAGACTGAATCATATGTCTGTCACTAGTAATTAACTCTCTAAGATGCTGTTGTAAATAAATTAACTGTCACTCCCACCCAATTTCAGTTGCTCCAATATTATCTGTTATCTCTGTTGTTAATTCTTAACTGACCACTCCCCCTCCCCCATTTCCACTAAAATCAGGCTTAAATACATCCTTTCCCCCAACCCCCTATTCCCTTGAATATATGTAATCAATTTATAAATAGAGGGCAACTAGCACATTCTACCCCTCATCTCCTCTGCCAGCATCTGACTGAATGAATGAATGAATGAATCACAGATCAGCTGAACAAGTAACAGCAGATCTGAATATTTCCTTCATTTAGTCAGTGGCCAGCTGAGAAGGGGTGAGGTGGGATATGCCAGTAGAATGTCTGTTTGTTAATGTATTACATACTTTCAAGGGTATTGGGGTTGCTGGAAGAATGGATTTATGCCATTGCTGGGGTCATTATGATTGTTTGAATAGTGATGCTGGATAACACTGTTGAGGCTGAAATTGCCCAGGAGAGGGGTTGCAGTCTTCCTACTTCACTGATCACAGTTACTGATGTATGTGAATGCAGAGTACATCAAATACAAAAACACTCCTGCAGACTTGAATTTAATGGCAAAAGTGGTAGAGAATCTATAGAGTGCTTACTTTGATTGTAAAAATAAAGTCTATTATAGAGGTAAGAAATATATATTTAATATTTCTTCCAATAGTAGACCCATACTTCCATTACAGAAAACATATGTGATGTTAATTTTCAAATCAGGCAATTTAAAGATTGTATCACAACATTTCTGAGAAAATTAACTTCAGGCAATGCAGCTAGTTTCTTTCCAACGTGTAATGCTAAGACAATAAGTTGCAGTTTATGTATCCATTTTGGTGTTTCAAGTAGAACCATATGATTTCCTCAGGGGGAAAAAATAATGTTTTGTTAAAGTCAGAATTGTGACACTTTGATAAGATGCAGTATGGTTGAAAAAGAAATAGAGATAACCCCCATCTCTTGCAGGTGTTCACCAATTCAGTTTTATAACATATGTGGGTGTTTAATGATGCCAGTTCTTTAAAAACATTGAAATAATATAGAGGACAACACTAGCATATGACGCTATTTATTTTTCTTCTGAGATGTTCATCCTACCAGAAACAATAAATTCCTTCTATAAACTGGGTGACAGATCTGTCAGAAAGAACTGTGATTAATGCATCTGTGACTGCTGCTGAAAGTTGTTAACACTTACTTTATCACTTTCAGGATGAACGACATACCGAAATAAATTAGTTGTTGTATTGGTACTTGTAAGAACAGATCCAGAAGCAAATGGTTTGATAACCTTTTATTGGACCAACATAGATGTTACAAAAAGAAAACAATGTCTAAGCTTTCAAACCAATCAAGTCCTTCCTTGGAGACTTATGCCAGTTGATCAGAGAATCACATTCTATTAACACCCAGATCATACATAAAAAAAGAAAAAAATCTCATTGGTTTAAAGTACCTATTTAAAAAAAAAATACATATTTTAATAGAATAAACAGCATTCCACTAGCTTGCTATTGCTGAGAAACTTTCCAAGGTCAAATGACATACAAAGTGGATAAGCGGAACACTCAAGTAGACAAAACCTCTAACTGAAATTATTAATGAATGAGTGTGTTATGAGAATACATTTCAGGATGAATGGGATCAGTGTTTCTGTCCTGTAACTGATAAATACAAAAAAACTCACAGCTTTCAGCAACAGTCAATGATGCATCATAGTCTTATGGATTTAGTGCTCACTCAGATATATGAAGGTTTAGGAATTTATGGTTTATAACTGAAATCAAGTTTCAGGAGAAAAATAAATACAGGTCAGTTGTCAGTTCATGTCGAATTGTTAAAACTGTTTTTTTGAAGAAGAAAAAATAGTTTGTTCTGAGACCATTATATAAATCTATTTGAAATCCAAAATAGAGCAATAAGTACAGATTAGGAACCTGTCATGTTATTCTGGCTCAAACTCTCTACAGGTCTTTTCAAGGATGGAAATTCAAGTGTTTTTCTTAATATTTTACAGCCAACACCTCATCTATTGATTAAATAAATAATTTATATTTTCCAACATATTGTAGAACAGTTGTTAAATTAAAAAAAATTTGGAAAATGTGATGGAAATCATGCCACCTGAATTATACCTCCTCCTCATGCTAATTATGCTGTCATTGAGCAAATAGCAGTGTTGTAGAATGCAAAAGTAGTAATTAGTTACTAAAAAAAAGTCCAAGAAATGGAACACAGTGCATACCAGTAGACTTACATTTGTTTCAGGAAAAAAATATTTGTACTCATAATAATCTTGATTTTTAAAAATGGTTTTGCCCAGCCTGCAGGTGATATTGTACTTAGCACCAGCCTCAGGACCACATGATTGGTTACTGTTACACCCCGAGTGTGCTCAAATGTTAGGCAAACAAAATATGCAAGTGGAGGCTTTTCTCAATTCTGGAGCTATCTATCTATCTATCTATCTATCTATCTATCTATCTATCTGTCTGTCTGTCTGTCTGTCTGTCTGTCTGTCTGTCTGTCTGTCTGTCTATCTATCTATCTATCTATTTATCTATTTATCTATCTATCTATTTATCTATCTATCTATCTCTCTATCTATCCAGCCATCTTTTGAATATACTGTTTACATGATCATACCTCATGAACAAGGATGATGGAAATGTTCATAAATAAATAAACATGATGACATAGGGTCAAAATCATGTTCATGGCACTCATTTAAGTGATACACTGAAGTGCAACACAAAAACTTGCAACATTTAAATTTCTTGTTTGCACCCAAAATGGAATTTTTGGGTCACACTTAAATGCTGATGGACTCTTCCCTTGGTGCAGGGTCTGGAGGGACCTACATGAAAAAGGATATAATTCCACTATCTCAAAAAGAAAGGAAACTCATTGCAAAAAACATCGTTAATGCACCGGTTTGGGTTCAAATGAATGCTACAAAAGTAGGGAAATGAGGTGTTAGAGTTTCCAACCCTAACTCCCCACCCCAACCCCCAAGCACCAAAAGGACAAGACCACACACGCAACCACAGACAGCCATCATCAGGTAAGACAAACAACATACAACTGTTTCCAAATGACACAAATGCAGTAACACTGTTGTGCTACCTTCATGGATTTGTATCTACGGAATGTGCATGTGCAGGATCACAGCTCTGTTTTTCAAATGTATTTAGCAGTACTATCAGTGCTTGGTTTATCTAAAGATACAAAAACTGTAATTACACATAATATAGCCTACTGGATTACATGCTTCTTAAAATAGGCATGGCAAATAGTTTCATTTAGTGACAGCATTCTGTGCCAGGCATGCATTCACAGTGAGGATATGTTTCCAGTGAAGCAGCTGAACTAGCATGGACCACTCGGTCTGAAAATAATTAGAAAAGTAACAAAACAGGCAATAAAGATTATTTTATATATATATATATATATATATATATATATATATATATATATCTACTGGGGTATTCTAGAGACATAGCTTGCCAAGAGTGTGTCTAGAGGCAGACTAGTCAGCAGTGGTCAGAAACTGCAGGTCACAACTGGCAGCATCACTTTAAGCACTGCAATTACAAGATTTCATTTGTCTACAGAAGTGCAGATCTCTACGTGGCCTGCGCTTCTATAGCCTCAGGTAGTCATGGACACTGTAGAACATACACACAATTGATGGGCTTGTGCTTCTGCAGCTGCAGGTGTAAGGCATGCACACAAAGATCTGGCTCCAGAAGGGCAGGTGCCACAAAATCCATGATACCAAAATTGTAGCAGTGCTTCTGTCTATGGGAGTGCATGCCCATAGAGTCCTGCACCTCTGCAGCCACAGATGTAAGACATACACACCAACCTCCGGCTCCAGTAGGGCAGGCTCCAAGAAAATAGAAGTACTGTTAAAATGTGAGCATCATGGTTTCAGCAGTGGTATGCCAATCAAACAGCAACATTTCAAAATCGAAAGACATTACAGCAGCAAGTCAATGTTGCCACTGTAATGCACCCCACAGGACCCCCACACTGCTTTCTTTGGGTCTTGCACCCTTCCCTGAATCAACTCCAACAGGGGGTGTGGGATTCAGAGCCCCCCACATGGGGGATTTGGGGGCAAAGCTCCCTGAAAAAAAACTTAGGTCTAGATATTCAAAGCAGATGCACTGCACAAAGTGGAGATGCACCGCACATCTCAGAAGATGGGCACAGCAGCGATATTCAAAAGGGAGAGATGCACTGCGCATCTCAAGATGCACCATTGCGCATCTATAAAATATGTGGCACATGTAGAGGGGCATTTCCATGAATGTGCTGCACATCCCTATATTCAGCTGAAATGTGCAGCATATCTGCAGCACATCTGAGAGATGAGTTGCCCAAAGTTAGGCATGGAAAAAGCATGCCTAAATGGCCAGCCACCCACAGGCAGGCCACAAAACTGCAGGCAGGCTGTCTGAATGCAGCCCTTGGAGGAGCAGCAGGATATGCTTCAGGCACCCACACATAGCAGTCATGCCAGGATGGATGAACCCTGAGCCACCAGCACCATCCAGGGAGCAACCCTACACACTGCACCCTGGACATAGACACCTTGCAGCTGCATTCCAGTGCTGTTGGGTGCCCCTTGGAAACATCAGAGGTGTGGATAGCCACAATACAGCAAATGTATGAGGAGTCATGGCCTGCACCCATGTGGCCTACAGGGTGCTACTTGGTGGTGACATGCACCCAGGGTGTTGTCTGGGGCAGTGTTGTCCAGGTAGTCTGGTGACTGGATGGCAGCCTGGCATGGGCTAGGGACTGACTTGTGACACACCCATGGTGGTACACCATAGGTGCATACAAGTGGGACCCACCCACTAGTGTACCTGGTCATTCTCTGCACACTGCCATTCCTAGCAGGTATCACCATGTTCAACTCATATGGGGCAGTGTGGGGCACTGCAGGTGACTGTACACTGCATAAGGAACTACTGTATCACATGCATGTGGTGTGCTGTGTCACCCTGTGCCCGCCCCTGTAGTGAGTCCAGGTGGGCCCCTTGTACCCCTGTCTGACCCTGTATATGGCTATGGGGTGCAGCACTGTACCCAGACCAATGCAGTCCACCCTCACACACACAAATATTCCATCACACCTGCCTGCTATGCTGCAGTTCCTCCCATTCACCTTTGTGGAGTGGTGGGGCAGCCCTGCAAAGCTGGAACTGAGCATGCCTGGGGTATGCAAATGGCCTGAATACATTCCAGTAATGAGCTCTGGCATATGGGAGATGGGCTTGAAATGTACAATGAGGTCATTTACATATGCTGACTGAATATTACACTTTTGCGCACCGCACAACTGGCTCTGCATCACGCATTTCCCCATGCTCAATATAGGGCTAAGGTCACCTGCTGCACCACACATCTCCCACTGTGCTATTGCACATGTTTGAAATATTCAGCTGGACATGCGCCAGTGCATCTCATGGTGCATCTTCTGAATATGTCATTGTTTTGGTCTGGCGCATCTCAGATGTGGGCCACAGGCACTTGAGTGTGTTTGCAGGGGACTTTTGAATATCTAGGCCCTAGAGTTTACCTGACAGATTTATGCCAACCATAACTTGTAGTCGACATAAATCCATTGCTGTAATGTCAGGTTGAAAAATAGTTGGCAACCTGGCATCATAGATCCTTCAGCAGCAGATCTAGACATTTTTTAATGGAGTACCAGTTTTTCATTTATGCAGCTGCATATAGAAAAGCATGCATTAGCTGGTCATATTATGAGTTCCTCTGGCTGCAGAGGGTCAGTCCCCATGGGGCCTTCTAGAGTTCTGGAGCAGCACATGTTCATTCATGATGTATGACATATACACACAGGTGTGACTGCATAAGCACAGGTCCCTGTTGGGCCTTTGCTTATGCAGCCGCAGATACAAATTCATGAAGGTAGCACATTAGTGCTACTGTATGTGTGTCATCTGGAAATAGTTGTATGTTGTTTGTCTTACCTGACGATGGCTGTCTGTGGTTGTTTGTGTGGTCTTGTCCTTTTGCTGTTTGGGGGTAGTGGTGAGGAGTTAGGGTTGAAAACCCTAGCACCACATTTCCCTACTTTTGTAATATTAACTGGAACCCTAACTGGTGCATTAGGAAAGTTTTTTGAAATTTATTATTTTATAGTTAACAGTATACAACTATTGCAAGCCTTATTTTAAAGTAATAATTTCAGTAACTGGTTTATATTCAAACACAAATAGCAAAGTAGCAATTAAAATCAAGTCAGAATTATATGAATACTCCATAAATCAGGCAAAGTCTAATTGCCATGCATTAGTCATCATAGAATGTTGTAAGTTACCTGACGACCTGAATGTGATGATGTTAGTGAAATTAGCATTTTAAAGGGTACATTTCTAAGTCTTACTTTGCCCTGTTTCCCGGCAGCTTACCACCTGGGGCAGGGTGGCAAGGAGCATTCTTAACCCACTGGGTCAAGGATACACAAGGATGATGTTGGGCCATCGAGTGTGGGCCTACAAGGGGTCTGCAATTATCCTGCCAGCCAGAATGTATGTTCCTGTTTTTCTGCCCACCATTGGCATGGAGGAATGTGCATGCAATGACATCAGTGGTGGTGTTGCACACACTTCCATGCATAACACACTGGATCTGTGCTGTGCCTCTGCCTCCAGAGTGCAGTCCCAGCATCCTGTCCCCTAACCTCCACTATGGGCAGGGTTAACACTGAGAGCTGGGCCACACCCCCTCCCCAGAGGTGGAGAGCAGCCCATCTGATGCTAAATACTCTTCCCCCAGCCAACACTCTGATATCCCAAGCTCATTCCCAAACTCGGGTCATCGGTACTGCAAGCAGTACTGAAACCCCTGCACCGGCAGGTCAGCTCTGGCAATTTTTGGTTTTTAATTGTAGATGTTGGTGGTTCGTGCTCATTTGTTACACCGTGTGTTAGCATGAATCACTAATGCATATGGATAGGGCTACAGAGTAAACCCACAGCATGTTCTCTGCCTCTGTTTACCAGACAGGCAGACCCTGTCACAGGCACAATGGCAAACAATTAACAGCACAGTAGGAAAACAAAATATCCTATTCTGCTAAATGTGCTGTAATGTGGCATGATTGATCTGCCAATTCTTTATTTGTGGCAGACTTAACATAGTAGACGAGCACTATTCTCTTGTCAAGAGTATACAGTAGTTGTGCTTCCCTGCTAGAACCTTCAAGCATACTCAGATGCACTAGTCACATTTGGTTTTTAATTTTAGTTTTAGAAAAGATACATCTGCTATCATTTGTATGACCAATGGAACATTCACTTTTGCTAATTTTTTTTGTCACTGTTGGAGCCATTAATGAAAAGCAAACTAGTAGAAGTTGTGCTGATTTTTAGAGCCTTTAGTTTGCAGGTTTCATAGCCACAACGTTGGAAATACTTGCTCTGTCTGAAAAATTATGCTTTGTTTAAAATACAGAATTTTATTGGTATAAAATAATGTGATTTATAACAAGCTTTGGCATCCTTAGTTCATTGCTGAAGCAAATTACAGTATTATTATTCAGTTAACGGTATACAACTATTGCAATCCTTTTTAAAGTAATAATTTCAGTAATTGATGCATATTCAAATAAAACTAGCAAGGTAGCAATTAAAATGAAGTCATAATTATATGAATACCCTATCAATCATACAAAGTGTAATTGCCATGCATTAGTCACCTTAGAATGTTGTAAGTTACATGACAACTTGAATGCGATGATGTCAGTGTAGTTAGAATTTTAAAGGGATAACCTTTTTTCTTAGCAAGAATGTATAGAATGTCTGGTAGACTAATAAATATTAAAGCTGATGATAACCCAGAAGGTTAACAATAAATGCTGATGATGATGTGAAGTCTGATGCATTCATTTTGTTTGTTTTTTTTGCCTTTGTTCCTGCCTGACCCAAATTTTGATTATAATTATTGAAAATTATACAGACTAAATACAAAATATAGAGTTCATTTTCTGAGTTAGTTTCTGACCCGACTTGAGGGGCCCCATTATAGGTTGCAGTGGTGGGTGGCAGTATTCAGAGATGCACAAGACTCCCCGTAATTCTACCCACCAAAACTTCTATGCCCAAACAGGTGCCACTGTCTTCACAGGTGGACTGCCCCTGTAATAGCGGCACTGCATACACATATGCAGATTGCCTTTCCGGATGTTAATGGTCTCACGCTTTTCTGTTTTACAACAGCTGTTGCTTATGTAACGGAAAAGATTAACTTTGATTCTGTCTTTCCCAGTCTGAATAAAAGAATCGTCAACACCATTCTGTTATTGTAATTTTCAAATATTTCAACTTATGAGAATCCTAAAATACAGTGGGTTGATGAGAAATTGAAGATAAATTATTGTAAAGAAGAAAATTTAAAAAAAATCTAATTTTTGATATCAATTTGCAAATCTTGTGTGTGTGTGCTTTTCTTCATACGGTTGAGGTTGCTATTGATAAAAGATACTTCTCATTCACAAGTTTTGCTTTTTGATGAAGACAGTGCTTCATGTTATTTAAAGAAAGGTCAGAAAGGCATAAAGAGATACAAAAACCTTTTAGTAAAAAAAAAATGTTTTTAAAAGGCTGTACAGATCTTGTTTCATTACACTTTGAAATGACTAACATGCTGAAATTGAGGTAGCCACAGAATTTGACTCATGACAGGGCACTAGGTTTATGGAGTCATGCCTTGGCAACTTGGCACTACTGCAGATGTTGTCCCCCCATACCTTAGGACCCACTTGAGGGCCGAATGTTTAGTAATAAATGTGGTATCTTAGTGGCCTTCCACAATGGTCCACTGGTCCTGTAAATGAAATACCTGGCCCTGCACACCCCTGGAATCCAGTGGATCCTCCCTCCCTAGTCCTGCTACATTCCACAATGATTCTGGTGGCACTGATTGTGTGCCTCCTAACCCTTCCACCTTCTGTAACACACATTCTGGATTTACAAGGCAGTGCCCCCTTATAGAACTGCTTTCAGCAGTTCTTCAGTCCATGGCGTTATTGCACCTGGAAACTGAGGGGGTGAGGGTGCCAAGGTCTGCTAATATGTATACCAGCTCCTCATTATGAAGTGATCACCCTGCCTCTTTCCCTATACTAGTGCACTGACCTGTGCACTAGGTCAGGGAAGTACAGTACTTGAGATCAGTTTGTGTATAGCACAAAAGGTGCAAAGTAAAACCTGACCATTTTACAGCACAGAATGCTGACTAAGAATGGGACCCTGGTTCTCTACTACAATTGGAATGTATCTGCCTTATAGTCACACAGTGAAACTTTATTTAAACTATAGTATAGTGTTTTATTGTAAAATATTTTTTTATTTTATAATGTTTAGTATAAAAAGTGGCATGCAGTATTTAATAATGACATTGTGCTATACCATAGGGTACATGAGAATGTCTAAAGATATGAATAGATTAATTCCTGTCACCTTTTATTTACTTGGATTAAAGGTGACAGCAAACAAGTTTAAGTACACACGCCTTAATATTGTCAGCTAGTCCTCATTTTAGTGGTATTCTCTATCTTGATGTGCTTTATATATTTTTGTTTAGTTAAAAAATTTTGTTTTACTTCTTCAGTGCACTGTGACTGCCTTTTCCCTATATTTTCACTATGTACTCCACTTCACTCAAATGGTTCCTGGGAATTTATTGTCACCCACGGTGATCAGTGAACAGCACGGAACTCTGAATGTACAGGAATGATAAGAAGTGATAGAAGAAACAAGGTTTATCTTGCAACTCCTATATTCCTATCTTCAAACAAAAACTATAAAAAATTATCAGGACTCCCAAGGGGTAAGCTGCTTTTCATATATCATCGTTGAAGTGACAATATCAAGGCTATATTCTGCCTTTTTAAGCTAAATGCCTGAAACCAATTCCTGCTCTTCCAGCTAGCAGCATTATTTTGTACTATATTATACTGCAGAAAACACCATGTAGTCAATAAGTGCACAGACCTACTGTCACATTTTGTAGGCATAACTGGACGGTGAACTGAGCAATGATTCACAGCCATCTGATTGGTCACCAGTCAGATACTGCTGTTAACTGTCAACATTCCTTCACTCACCTTTGCACTGTTTTGACAGATTGACTGCTGCATTATGTCAATTACAGAGCAGTGGTAATCGCGGAAGCCACAACTAACAGTGCCCTTTACTGAAAAATATAAATCTCACAATTTCTTACTGTTTTAATTTTATACACAGTTTGTTTTGATTGTCTCATCACTGCAGCATAAATCAATTGCTAAGTATCCTTAGATATTTGCAGTTGATATCCACAAATGTTTCAGCTGACAACCATAGATTAGACTAGAAGTGCACTTTTTAGTACATTAAAGTCTTGTTACTTACTTTGCCTGTTTGATGATTTTCCCACTTTTATAGTATGTGAATGTGTGTAGGTCTAAAAAGGTGATGTGCAGTTGGCACTCTCTCTTCTTCAACCCCTTTTCCTCCTTACTTCTCTCCTGTTCCTACTCATGCTCATCAGAGACCACCCTCACCCCCACCTAATGCATCACGCTTCATGGCACCTAATAGAACAGGCAGGACACATGAAAGAATGCTGGGCATGTACCACCTAGCCTCATGGCTTCCAAATTATCATAATTAATTTTATGCCCTGCAACTGCCCCATAGTATTCCAACTCGCCAAGCAGAGCAGGCACTAAGGTATCTGAGGAGGTGAGGAAGAACAGAGAATCATCTGCATACAGCAAAATCTTACATTCTGCCCCCTTCCCCGTAAGAACTCCCTGAATGGCCAGGTTTTTACATAACACAAATAAGGGCGGTGAGAGAGGAAACCCTTGTCATGTACCCCTAGTCAAGAAAAAACACTCTGAGTGGAGGCCATTCACCTTCATTTGTGCCTGGGGCGAGGCATACAATGCTTTAATGCTGCTGCAGAAAGCTTCCCCTAGCCCCATCTCCTCCAAGGTACAATGGAGTAATCCCCAGATTGCCCAGTCAAAGGCCATCTCAGCATCCATACACACTGCCAGGGCAAACTTCCTATGTTGCCTCTGCCAAGACAGAATATTGAGCAGCCTGTGGATATTATCATGTATGAGTCGGTCATTGCTAAAACCAGTTAAGTCCGGGTGAATCAGGGATCCCACCTATTTCTGCAACCTTGTTGCTAAAACTGAAGCAAAAACTTTCAGCTTGACATTTAGCAGGGAGACTGGGTGGTAAGACTAGCATACTGTGGGGTCTTTGTTAGGCTTCAAAAGCACTGAAATAGGGCATATGAAGAATGCCAGTGCTTCCTGCAAGACTTGGGATCACAGCCCTTTATTTGACTTGCCAAGGTGCACCACTGCCAGGCCACTGAGAACAGGACAAAAGCTGCACCACAGCCTAGCTACAGTAGGAGTGATTTTGGGTCTGAGTGACTGTGACTTGAGTCTGGCCTGGGAGTGACAGGAGGGCAGTAATGCTGGTGAGAGTAGCACCAAGAGCCAGCCAGTGATGAAGCAAGTGCCTGTATGTGCTAGACACCTGTCCCGAAGATCTACAGCACACTGTTGCTGAAGCGGACTGTGCTTTCCTAGAAAGTTGGATTCTTTTGTCAGCTGCAGCACTGTGGTAGGGAGAACCACCAAATGTATGGGAGAAAGAGCAACTATTATTGTGCTCTATTAAGAGTACTGTACCTGCTGCCACAGTGCCATCTGCCCTGATCAGACCCATTTTTATAAAAGATCTATAAATCATACTGTATTTCTCCCTGCTGCTGCCTGAAGGTATTGATTGTAAAATATAAAAACTTTTTCTAAGATGATTTTACAGCATGATAGATCGCTGTTTTGATGTGCTACCTCTTCTCAGAGCATTTATTCTGTACTGTTACTTTAAATACTTTTTGTGTTTAAGCTCTTTGTTTTGGAAGCATAGCCATGCCCCCTTATGAAGAGTCATGCTACAGACCCAAAGTGCCAGGGCTAAAGAGTCACACTCCATTTGGTCAATAAACCACTTGCAATTATTCAGTTTGTCATGTTTTGACTTACGTTGACTTTGAGTGCAGTTATGTTATGTTGTGTCATGCCCTGAGAGCCTGCTGCCCAGCCAGCCAGTGAGCCCACTCTAACAAGTGAGAGCCCATCCAGCCACCCTGAAGCCCAGCCAGCAACCTGCCTGCTGCCTGTGAAGGGAACCTGGTATCCTGCAAGTGCCACCCAGAAAGCCCTGTATCCCACCAGTGCCACTGAGAGAGCCCAGCAGGACCATGCTAGCATTTACCAACAAATGGAGAAGAGCAGAGGAAGAGCAGCCAAGCTTATTCACTGGTAGGTGCTCTCTTCATTGTATTTGAGCAGTTTGAATTTATACTGCTTTTTTATGTTGACTGGTAGTTTAAAATAGGCTGTCATTTTGTATCGCTATTTATTTTTGTCCTACTGCATGATGCTGGGGGGCACCTATACTTGACAGTAGCAAACTGGACTCTGAGTCCTCTCCAATTCCCTTATGTGCTGCTAAGACATGGTGCCCCATCTCTAGCCACGTGGGGGGCACTCAGCTGTGGCATTCTGAGCTCTCTCCAGTCCACATATGTGCTGCTGTGACAAGGTGCTGCCATCTTTTGCCTAGTGGGAGGGAGTGGGGTCCCCTCCACTTGGATGTGGCATGCTGGAGTCTGAGTCCTTTCCATATATGCTGCTGCAGCATACTACTGCCATTTCTTGCTTAGTAGGGATGGGGGGTGGCTGTCACCTAGGGCAGCTTCAGATCCAACTACTCCAGAGATTCCATGGTGACTCCAAGGCAGGGTAATCCATCCATGAGGAAAACGTAGACCCCCTTCTCTGAAACAAACCTGACTACATGACATGTCTGGCCTGCCACCACTATGTTGCATATGCCCATTCCAGCAACTGGGTATTCAATGTTCTCAAGGACTTTACTAGCCCAGACTCTGGGTACACCCTAGCTAGTCAGCTCATCTTGCTCCTCTTCTAAGCCTTGCATTACTGCTGTTCTACCAATTCTGGCCCTTAACCCACTGTAACTCTGAGTCGACTCCATCCACATAGTCCTTCTTAGCCTAGTAGTGAGCTAGTGCTACAGCTGCAAACTCCCCCCCACCAGCCCAGCCATAGTGCATCTGAGACAACCAAACCATGGGCAAATCTGATAATCTGACAGTTGCCAATCAGAATTGGCAGATTCCAATCAGCCCTATTGTAAGTCTTCAAGGTGTGAGTTATATTGGGGGTAGGGGGTTGTCTCCATGGCCAGCAGTGGTAGCATCTCTATCAATGATATGATTTGTTTTTCTCTGCTGCCTTCTCATATGTTTCCTTTTTTGGTGAGGAACGGTAATAGCCTATCTGATATATATGCAGAATTATAAAGGGTGTAGCTAGCAGCTAGGTCCAAATGGCACATACAAGATGAGGAGAGAGAGAAGCTGTAAGTCCCTACAGAAGGAGAGAGTAAGAGTTCTGCAGCACTACTACAGGTTTAGAGCTCTTATAGAAATATTGATGCAATTGTAAAGAGCTGTGGAATATTTAGAGACTAAGAGAGACAACGGGGATGTGGAGGCCAGGACAAGGAGGAAGGTGGATGTATGGGGGGAAGAGTGGAGAGGTAGGGAAAACTGGGGTTGGGGGCACTTGGGGGCACAGGGAGGCTGGAAGGGTTGTGAGCTACAATGGGTGTGAGGCAGCACTGTTTCTGGGAACCTGGTGGAAGGTGGGGGGTGTCCAGTGTGCAGGATGTTCAAACAGCTTATGCTGGAGATAGAGAGCTTGAGATTGGAACTGAGGGGAGGGGACAGGTATAAGGTGATGAGGAGGAGATGGGGCAGAGGGACAGGGAGGGCTCCATCGCAGAATAGATCAGGCTGCCACGGGCCAGAAGGGGGCGCTCGGCTAGGGGGAACAAGTCCATAGGGTCTTGGGAATGCCAAAAGTGGGTGTTAGCAGGTGGTAGGGAACACGGGTAGACAGAGAGGAAGCAGAAAAGAGGTTCAGGGTAAGCAGAGGTGGGGAAGGGATTTCAGGGGAGAGCAGGGCAGGAGGTTGGAGACAACAATAGGTACGCAGTACTGGTTGATGAAATAGAGCAGGGGGTGGAGAAGGCACCATAGAACAAGAGTCAGGGGACCAGGATGGAGGGAAGAAATACAGGGTACAAGGATTGAGGGAAGACTGAAGGTAAAAGTGGGGAGGGACAGGGAAGAAGGTCAAGTTGACACAAACAGACTAAATAAATGGGAAGGAAGGCCAAAACATGTTGGGAGGGGACAAGGGGGGGGCACAATGCAGGGAGCAGTGGGAGGACGTAAAAGTAGTGGAGGGGGAGTGGTTGTGGAAGGGAGCGAGCACAGAATGGATGAAGGAGAAAGAGAGCAGGTGAGGTGAAATTGAAGGAGAAGGGAGGGGAAAGAGGGCAGGGTATGAAAGGAAAGGACACTGAGGAAAACGGCTCGTAGGAGGGCAAACCATGGGGGAAGTGCAAGGGATGGGGGAGCGAGTACTTGTATTAGGGGATTCTATGCTCAGGGAGGTGAGATGGGGAGGTAAGGGAGCAAGGATGAGTCAAACCTGGGTGGAGTGTATGCCAGGTATGACAGCAAGGAGAGTAGGGCAGTGCATTCAGAAAAGTGTGGAGAAGGTAGGAGGGAAGCCTCATATCATTGTGCACCTAGGAACAAACAACCTAGAGGACAGTACAGTGGAAGAAGTGCAGGAGAGGTTCAGGGAAGTGGGGGATATCTGCAATCGGGCAGGAAGCTCAGAGATGTTCTCCAAGACTCTCCCGGTACCTAGGGCAAGCACGGAAAGGAAGCCAAGCATACAGGAGTTTAATGGGTGGCTGAAGGGGTGGTATGCAGAAATGGAGTATGGAATAGTAGGGAAGTGGGACAAGACATGGAACAGTAAGGGGCTTTATGCCAAGGATAGGCTGCATCTCAACGTCGAGGGTGCAAGGGCATTTAAACAAGGGCTGGAGAAGTACATTAAAAGCAATATAGATTTAAACTGAGGAGGGGAGGAGGGCTGAGTCAGATAGCAGGGAGGAGGCACCTTCCAAGGGAGACCAGAAGGCCTCACCCCCACAGAGGGAGGAGGAGGAGAATAAGGTGAAGTTACCAAGACAAAATTGGAAAGGGGAGAGATGGGAAGAGGAGGGGCAGGACACAAGGTGGCCTGTAGTATCCTTGAATGCAAGGAGCTAAGCAAACAAGGTGGCAGAGTTCCAGGCAATGATGACGGAGGGAGAGGTAGATATTGCCACCATCTCAGAGACCTGGGCCATCCAATACCATGACTGGGATCTCACAGTCCCTGGATACAAGGTGTTCCACAGGGACCAGGAGGGGGGAAAGGGAAGGGGTGGCTATTTATGTCAGGAAGGGGATACTGTGTACCAGGGAGGAGGGGGATGAGGGGAGGCCAGAAGCCATATAGGTATTGCTCCAAAGCCCTGAAGATAAGAAGCTCAGGATGGGGGTGGTGTACAGGCCACTCTCACAGATTGAGAAGGTGGATAGGGAGCTGGGGGAGCAAATCAGGAAGGTCAGTGGCAAAGGGAATACAGTTATAGTGGGAGACTTCAGCCTACCTGGGGTTGACTGGCAGACAGTAACTATAGCACATGCCAGGGAACAGGTGCTGCTGGAGGCTATCCAAAACAGCTACCTAGAGCAAGGGGTGATGGATTCTACTAGGGAGGGGAACATACTAGACTTGGTGCTAACAAATGGGGATCAAGTCCAGGATGTGGTAGTACAGGACCCTCTAGCAGGAAGCGACCACCGCTCAGTGTGGTTCCTCCTCAACACAGGGAGGGAGTCAGTTAAGACTGGGACAAGAGTTTTGGACTTCAGGAAGTCAGATTTTGCCAGAATGGACAGCATCTTAGAGGGATATTTAGCTAAAATTAACCCAGGGATGGATGCTGAACAGAAGTGGGCAGTCATTAGGAAGGGGCTGAATGAGGCCACAAACATGTGTATCAAATCTCAGAGTAAGCAGTCCAGGTCAAAAAACCTACCTGGCTCAGCAAGGAAGTGAAGGGGAATGTGAGGAAAAAAGATTGGCCTTCATTAAGTTCAAAAAACTGTGATGTGAGGAGGCTAGAAAGGTGTTCACAAAGGCATCTATGAAGGTGACCAGGTCAATCTGGGCAGCCAAGGCAGCAAAGCAGCTGAGGTCGGCTCAGGAGATCAGAAAGGGGGAAAAGGGGTTCTTTAAATGCATAAGGGAGAAGAGGAGTTGTAGTGCTGACATTGTTAGAATGAAGAGAGAGGGGGGGATGGGCGGAACAAGGGGAAGATCAGGCAGAGGCACTCAATGAGTATTTCTTCTCAGTGTTCATGAAAAAATGGATGGCCCAATACCAAAGGGGAAAGGCAGCAAGGAGGGGCAGAGATAACAGATGGGGTCATCCAAGAGGATAGAGCTCTGAAGGGCCTTAAAGCCTTGCAGGCGGACAAGGCACCAGGACCGGATGGTGTACACCCTAGGGTCCTGAAGGAACTGGCAGAGGTGTTGGCAGGCCCTCTGATGGACCTGTTCAACACCTCATTGGAGATGGGGAATATACCCAGGGACTGGAGGATGGCTCACATGGTGCTCCTTCACAAGAGTGGACCCAAGAACCAACCAGGCAACTACAGACCAGTGAGTTTGACTTTCATAGTGGAAAAGTTGATGGAGACCATTCTGAAGGAGAGATTGATAACCTTTCTCGATAGCAATGGTCTGCAGGATAAGAGACAGCGTGGGTTTGTCATGGGAAGATCTTGCCAAACTAACCTGATCGACTTCTTTGACTGGGTCACTAGGGTGGTGGATGAAGGCCATGTGGTGGATGTCCTGTATCTGGACTTCAGCGAGGCTTTCAACTTGGTGCCACACAGGAGGTTAATGTGCAAGCTGAGGGACATGGGGGTGGGGGAAAAACTTGTGGGGTGGGTGGTTAGCTGGTTGCAGGGCAGACAACAGAGGGTAGTTGTAAGGGGGGAGACATCCAAGCCAAGGAAATGGCTTTGCATCCATGGAGCAGTGGTTTAAGGACCATAGACTGGTCTTGAATTATAAAAAGACTAGGACCATGATGTTCTCCACCCCACAAAGCAAACACAGCATTCCCACTTGCAATTATAAACATTGGGGGCGCAACTCTCGAACTTGTTCAGCACTTCAAATACCTAGGCATCACTATCGATTCCACCCTATCATATGCTGAGCATATCAACATTACTACAAGGGCTACGAATACCAGAATCAGGATCCTGTGTCAGCACAGGCACTGTCTCACACATGAAGCCCTGAGCACTGCCAGCAATAGCTCAGTCATCTCACTCATCGATGATGGGCTGGTGATCTATGGATCTGCAACAGACACAGCCCTCCACCGCATCTCAACCACACTGAATAAAGCCTGCCATCTCCTCACAGGTGCTGCTAGACTCAAGCACACCTGTGATCTGTATACCGTGGATGGCTGGCTACAGCTCAGTGGAAGAATCAGATACCAAACCTGCCTCCTCACCAAAAAAGCCTCCTTAAACCTTCTACCAGCAGGAGTACAGAACCTACTGACCCCTCCCCAGAGCACAAAGCAAACCAGAAGCACCGCCTCTCAGATATTCCATGTGACAAGGTGCCGCACTACCTTGGCTCAGCGGGGTTTCTCATACCAGGCCCCTTCTGGACAAATGTACCACCTCAGGACATCTGTGATGCAGCAACAATTGGCTCTTTTAAACACAAACAGTGCCAACACTTTCTCGCCATTGGTACCAGTGCCTGCCCCCACTAAATCCCGCCTCTGTTCAGTAATCCCATTGCCGTAATCTGTACTTACCCACTAGCAATTCTTCACCCTGTCACTGTTCCATTGGGGTAGCTCCGACCTTGCACTTCACTGACCTCCCATCCTCTCCCATGGTGCTGCCATTCCCCACCCCACCTCTCTTCCCTACCCCTCCACCTCCTACCCCCACCCACCCCTTCCTCTTACCATTATCTCTCCATCTTCTCCTCTCTTCTCCTCCATCTGTCTACTCTACTGATTTTGTCTCTCCCTGATGCAGGCATACATTATACAATGCCTCAGTATAGTGTAACCATGTACTTTATCTATATTGTACCGTAACATGTATTTGTATATTTGCCACCAAACCACTCTGTATCTGAATGTTTATGTATCACTCTGTACTTGTTAACCAAAGTGGAACCAATTAACGACCATCCGCTCACTGGTGTTATCCAAGTTTTCAATAAATAAATAAAAAAAAAAGGCCATTAATGAGTGTAGCATCACAGGGTTCAGTGCTGGGTCCTGTTTTGTTCAATGTCTTTACTGGAGACATTGCAGAGGGGGTCAAGAGTAAGATCAGCCTGTTCGTGGATGACACTAAGATTTGTGCAAAAGTGGACAAAAAGGAAGGGAGGCAGGCACTCAGAGAGGATCTAGCTAAACTCAAAGACACAGGTCTAGGGAGTGGCAGTTGAGGTTTAACGTTAAGAAGTGCAAGGTCATGCACCTTGGAGCAAGAAATCCCAGGAACAGCTACTGGCTGGGGGGAGTGCAGGTAACCACTTCAGAAGAGGAAAGGGACCTGGGGATAATAGTTACAGGGGACATGATGGTATCAGCATAGTGTAGGAGGGTGGCAGCAAGGGCTAATAGGATGCTGGGGTGCATTGCCAAAGGGATCACCTCTAGAAAGGGGGAGAACATCCTGCCATTGTATAGATCACTGGTGAGGCCACACTTGGAGTACTGGGTAAAGTACTGGTGCACATACCTCTAAAAGGATGGGAGATTACTGGAGGGGGTGCAGCATAGGGCTACGAAAATTATCATGGGACTATGGGAGTTGATGTTTGAGGAAAGATTGAAGGAGCTGAACATGTACTCGCTGGAAGCAAGAAGGGAAAGAGGGGACATGATAGAGACCTTTAAGTGCTTGAAAGGCATAAACAATGTCAGGGAGGGAGGAGTGTTCCATTTAAAGGGTGGAAGGGTCACTAGGGAGCACAGCTTGAAGTTAGAAGTGGGAAGGTCTAGGGGAGAGAGATGAGGAGGCACTACTTCACAGAGAGTGGTGGCAGGTTGGAACGCACTGCTGGAGGAGTTATTTGCTCAAAGGACAGTGGATAGCTTTAAGCAGGGTTAGGATCGAGTCAAGGGCAGGGTTAGTACAGACAAGAACACAAAGGGGAGAAGGACCGGGAAAGAGGAGGAAGGGAAGCCAGGGTTTGGGTGGGGGTGGGGCATCTGTAGTGATATAAAACTAAGAGCTGTGCAATCGGAAAGACTTGATAGACCTGTGGGCCTTTTTCTGCCGGCAATTTCATGTTTGTATGTTCATAGGGCCTCTGTGCTCTGTAGCTTGTTGTGCTTGATTTAAAATATTTGCTGCTTTTGCACCAATAACTCAGTAATACAGCTTATTTTCTGTGTACCATCTTGTCATACCAAAACTGTTGTTTCTGCTTTTGGGAGAAAGGGGCTCTCTATCTCTGGAGTCCAATCACTTTGCTTGTGTTAAGCGTATGTGTGTGCGCATGTGTGTGTGTGTGTGTGTGTGTGTGTGTGAAGATTTTCCTTACACTATATAACATGTCCAGGGCTTTTTTTTATTACAAAGTCTAGCCTCAGTGCCCATATGTATAAATGTGGGCATTGAGGCGAATTATATAAAAAAAAAAAAACAAGAAAAAGCAGAGGGCATGTTATATAGTCTAAGGAAAATCTCCACTTGGGACCCTCCTTAAGAACTACGGCTAAATGCCTGGTAAACCAGTAGTTATCTTTTAATGTTTTTGCAAGACTGGGTGGTAGAGAAAGAAATAGTACAATTGCTCATTTTTCTTTGCCGCATCTCTTGCCGAGTTAGAAGGATGGCTATGCACAAGTGTGCCATTACACCAGATGAATTTCTTTGTCTTTGCCTGAAACATTCCTTGCATTCTGTGGAGTTGCTGATTTACTGCCTAAGACTTTGCATCTTGTGGACTTTTTGATTTATTGTGTTTAGTGAGGAGGTGTACACAGAGGGAATTTGGGTCTGCCAGTATGGTATATATGGCAGACTGTTCTCAAATATTATTGGCAAGACAGGGTGTCAGGGAAATAAACAGTTAAAATGCTATTTTTGTCCGATACGATCTCTTGTGAGAGGACAGAACTCTGTTATTTGATCGCTAAACATGAACTATTCAAACACTAATTTGAAAAATAATATTTTGTATGTAGACATGTAGGGTGAAGTTGAGAATCACAACAGTGGCAAACCTCTGGAGAAAAAGATGAAAAGGTACACAGTTTTTCAAACCAGCTGGAAAAGTACTTTTGACTTGTTAACAGGAGGCAAGGTATGGAGTGAAGTATGGATTCTGCAAGACCTGTGGCACAGATTTCGCTCTTCACCATGGTGGACAAAATGATGAGCAAAAACATGCCAATTCAGAAAAGCACCAGTAGAATTCTAAGCAGGCATCAGTGAAGAAAATGCCACACTTCTTTAGCTTTCAAAGCCTGGAGAGCACGGTATACCACCCCGACCGTGACATTTTGACAGCGCGTGACACTACAGCAACTACAGCGCCACGTCGGTGTAGTGTCCATGCTGTAACCTGGTACTGTTTGTCGGGGGTCCTGCACCCCCCCAAATCAGCTCTGACTCAGAGTTGATAATCCTTAGTGGGGGAGGTGCGGGGGGTGCAGCCTCCCGCTTGGGGGCTCAGGAGCGAAGCCCCCCCAAAGAAAATACTTAGTTTTCTTTGAAACTGGCAGCCGACTGCAAAATGCAGTCAACCAGCCAGTTTCACTGTCTGGTTGTTCGACAAAATTTTTGTCAACAACCAGTGGTGGATCCGGACAGCACAAAAGTTAATGAGACAGAGCTGACTTTTGTGTCTCTGATAGCAGAATATAACCTTTCATTCACAGCTGGAGAGCACATATTAAAGGACCAAGCTGTTTTGAAGAAGATGACATGTGGGACAACCAAAGCCAGGAGCATAACTAGGGATGTGTGTGGTCCACAGCACCAAAATGTTGTTGATGCAGTATGTCATGAAATACTGCACCCTTTTGTATTTACAGTACATGAATCAATGCACAGATATGGGAGAGGAGAAGTTTTTATTTATTTGTGTGGGTTTTCTGGATGACAATGCAGACAGAAATGTCATTCATTTCTTGGATAATCCTGAAAGTGTATCTGGGACTGCTCAAATATTGTTTGACTGCCTTCTAAAAACTAAGAAGAAGTCTGATATCCTTCTCTTGAACATTGAAGCTTTTTCATCAGATAATACTGCCTCTGAGATAGGAAACCACAATTCTGTCCTGTCCTCTTTTGTTCCTTACAGTTCTTCCCCCTTTGGAATTTACCCAATGCCTCTATCAGTGCTACTGCCTCTACTGCCCCTAGCCCCTCCTAGGTGCTAGTTCTCATACCTTTTTCCCTTCCCCTACTCTCTCCCCCTTTTTCCCTAGCCTTCACACTCCTCTTGCAGGGTTCTTAGTATCCTGAAGGGGTTCTATAGTGCCTAGGCTTGCCACCTTTTCTTCCCCATCTACCCATCGTTGGCCTTGCAAGTCCCCTTGCAAGGTCCCCAGCATCCTGGAGGGTTCCTTGGATCAGGCTTCATTCCCTCCCAGGTGTTATTTCTCATTTCCTGCCTTCTCAATATCCCTGTATAATTACAACGCCTAACCACTGGAGGGTTCACGGTCACCTGAACTTCCCTGCCCCCTTGCAGGGTTCATCATATCCTGAAGGGTTCTCTTTTTGGGTCAGGCCTTATTTCCCCTCCTAGGTGTTAATCACACTTACACTCTCTCTCTCTGCCTCTCTAATCCCTACTCCAGCTCTCTGTCCCCTCGTATGGTTCCCCACATCCTGAAGGCGTCTCTCCGGGACACGACTCTGCACTAGCTGTCATCTCATCCTCTGTCTCCATCACCACTTATTTCATGATAGCACTTGTTCACTTATTACCATTGCACTTATTAATTGTTCTCACTAATAACATATGTATACAACTGCCTAAATTATTTGTATGCTGTGTTGATCTTTGTAACTTGAATGTAAAATGTCTCATCCCTATTGTACACCTTCCCCCCAGGTTGCACCGGGAGATGAGCAACAGTGCCTTCCTGTTGAAACATTTCAACAAATGAATAAAAAAAAGGCTTAAAATCCAAACATCATAAATATGGGATGTCTCTGTTACTTACCAGATCTCTGCAGCAAAGCTGGTGTGAAAGCTTTACAGTTACTAGCCAGAAACTAATCTTAGATGTGTACAGTCTTTTCTCTTCAAGTTATCAAAGACAGCAGACTCTTAAGGAATTTGCTTCATTTACAGATGTAGATTATTAAGCATGCCTCCACTAGATTGCTAAGTCTTGGTCGGGGTCTTGGTAAAGTTATAAACAGAACCCTGGACATGTGGCCAGCTCTCCCCTCCTATTTTCTGACATTAGAACCACGACCAACACAAATAGGGATAATTTGTGACTACCTGCAGACCCAGAAACTGAAAATGTTCTTCATATTTCTCAAATATGTTTTGCAGCCCTTGCTGCAGTTCAGCACCCAGTTACAAGGCTGAGAAAGTCAGCTCATGACTCTGCATGGGGATGTGTACAAACATATGCAGCAGTATATACAGTAATATGTCTTCTGAAACCAGTAGCTGCTGTCAGTTGATAGAGAAAATGATGTCTCAGTTCTTAATGACTCAAATAGTTTCTTGCTCAACAGTGACATAACAGTCTGACTAGAAGTCAAACAGTACATAAACAACAGTGAGGATGACATTTTGGGGACAGTGATAAAGTAAAATTTTTACAAGAAAACAGTCTTATTTTATCCTGCTGTTTTGCAGGAGATCCTTAAAAAACTCCCAGTCCAAGATCATTTGTTAAAAAAAGGACAGCATCCCTTCTAAATCTAGTATCTAAGCTAGATCGCTCCACAAAACTAGTGACTGATTTTGCTTTCATCTGGGAGTCTGTGCTACTGATGTAGCTGCAGAGCAGTTACTGGAAGAGTTTACAACAAACTGTCATTGAGGCAAAGATCAGGAAGCATAGGAAAACCAGGCGCAGTTATAAAATTTGCAAGTGGTGTTTTATTATTTTCAGTAACAATAAAAGAAAAAACAATAAAACTGTGCAGGATAGCTTTTATATAGGCAGTTCAAACAAAACAAATCCTTCCTCTAAGGGTAACTCCAATTCTGAATTTCAGTCTCTCTCTCTCTCTCTCTCTTTCTTTCTCTCCAACAAAAGATTGCTCTCTTACTATATGACGTCTTTGCCTGGCAATAAATTTCTGCATCCTGAGTTTGTTAAGAGACATCCTGTTTCTCGCAAAATGTATCAAAGTTCTTGTCAGTTTCTTTCCTGAGCAGGCTTGCAAATGGAACACTGTGTCCAAGCTGGCCTCCTGCTGAAAGTTTTACAAACACACCTGAGGAGGTCAAACTGAATCTCAAAAATAACCCCCTGAGTCCCAACTAGATTTTTGCAATCATTTCAACAGTACAACTATATACATTTGCAAACCACAGAACCTAGTTTCACATAAAAATCCACAGATAAGAAAGGGGTAAGAAAAGAGAGAAACAGCAAGAAACAGCAAGTGAAGGCAGGGATATAACGGTAGGGGGAGACTAGTGAGACTGTCAGAGTGATCAGTTCCTAAGTCTCACAAGAAATTTTGATTGTGCAATCAGACAGACAAGCAACAGAAAAGGAGAGGATAGAACAGGTCCTTGCTTTTAACTCTTTCTACAAAACAAATAGGACAGGGTCTTATTCAACCCTGTCTCACATACCAAATTGAATATAAAGGTATGTTGACAGGCCCAGTAAATGAATTACATTTCTGCATTTCAAAATATTGGAGTCTTCATCTGAAAATGTTGTATCAGTCTGAAAGAGTTCTAATGTGCACAAGATTAATGATGATTTTGCTTTGCTTGCCTCACTCAATTACCGAAGCAGAAAGGGCCTTCAGTATAGTTAGGAAGGTAAAAACTGATCTACACCAGTCTTTACAGCTGCAGCCATAGATACATTCAGATATTTCCATATGTTATGTGATACTGTATATCTAAAGAAGTTCTCTCTGGTGGCCCACAGTGGTACTGCAGGCAGGCAGGGAATTTCTCCAGTGACATCACATGAATTTCAGGAAATATCTGGCCATGTCTTTGGGTACACTAAGTCTGAAGACAAACTATAAAATTCTGAACTCATTTCTGACAATAAGGATGAATGAAGATAAGGATTGTTCTAAGGTCTAGCAGCCAAAGTATGTTCTAGATGCTGCAAGTAAAGCCACTGCATCATACAACAGTGACCATAAATCTCATCAGTGATGTATGGTGGTCTAATCCTGCACTAAAAAACTTAAAACAATTTAACACACATTGTCTTTGACTTTAAATGAGTGTTTCACACTTCATTGTGGTTACCCAGTCTAACAGATGTAACATCCAGGATTTCATTTGTTTTTTCTTACTAGTTATAATGCCTGTTAAATATTTTAGTTGTGTGAGCATTCCTGGGTTGTCACACAGGTTGGGTGTGGACAGTAACAGTTCTTGTTTTACAAAGGCTCCTTTGTTTTACTTAAAGATTAAAGGTGAGCTCCCCTTTTCATCTAAAATGCTTTTTGGTTTTTGTTAAATTTCAATATGTTGAATCCCTTTCATAACAAAAATACACGTTTTGAGTGTAAACAGGGCCAAAGCAGAGGGTGAAAGAACCACATGGATTCAGCCGGCAGGGATAACAAAAGGAACACACTCTAAATGACAAAACCAGTTTGGACCCATTCTCAAAAAGGGTGATTTCCAGAGATAAAGAAATGGTTCAGTATGTGATGATAGAGTGGCATTATAATGGTGTGAGTATAGTGGCCCAGCCATCTGAAGATATCTCTGTGGTTGTTTGCTCTTAGAGTTTCAGTTTTGTTTTGGGACTTTGAACTAGCAACATCATCAGTTCGAGTCTACAAGAATGCACCAAGTTCCCAGCTGGGAGTAAGCTTCTTCTACTGTACTTAGAGTCTAGATAGTTTTGAGTTAGGTGTTTTCTGTGTGATCCTATCTTTTCAACTATGTTTCATTTTATCTTTGTAGAAATATTGTATTCCCCAAAGTCTTTGGTGTGTGTGTGTTATCCTTTAAAATATGTTAATATCATGGAGTATTAAATGTTAGTTTTATATACATCATACTTCCTGTGACTAAGTCACTTTAGGTATAGGTAATCAGGGGTAAACTAGCAAATCTGTGATCCATTTCTGTAGAGACAGGCTACAGTTACCATATCTAAGGCAAAGTTTTCTCAGCTGTAACAGAAGGAGTGGGTTGTTTGCGCTTTGGGTATGGAGCACTGTACTGTGTGAACAGTGGCTCTGTTGGGATTCATACCTAGAGATACCATAAGTGAGGTTGTGACTGAATGGTGGCAGCATTCCAAGGTAACCATTTCAAAAGTCGGAAGGGTTATGAAAACGGGTTACAGTCACAGACTGAGTTCTAAGAGAGAACCAATCTGTGACACCCACAAGCACAACTAAGTCTTATTATTTTGGGGGGTTAAACAGTGACATTTATTTTTGTTTTGCACCATTTATTGTGATTGAACAAACTATGAAATATGACACAACAAAACTCAGGCACTCACCAGCTCCAAATTAACAAAAGATGCAACTCTATTACACTGTGCAAATTCTTTATTGTGTGCCAACTGACATAAAAAAGTGCTTTGATGCATTTCGGATTGCTCTTTTATCAAAAGACGCTAGTGGCAAAGACTGAACTATTTTTATACATGTAGTGATGATGTCATACTCATGGTGTCACAAATCCATTGCAGATCACTACCACCTAACACATACAATGTAAAACCATTAAATATTCAATATAATAAGAATATCACACAAACTCTCACATAAAAACTGCACATATATTTTTTTAAGTAAGGTGTCAGTGTGCTCAGTTGGTAGCACATCCACCTCTGGACCAGAAGGTCGTGGGTTCCCATCCCACATCGGGACTGGACTCATACCTAAAATGTTGGCATCTGAGTGCAGTATTAGGGGGGTGCTGTACTGCTGGGGTGTGCCATCCTTCGGATGAGATGTTAAACTAATGTCCCTTCTACCTATTCTTGTGCTGTTCTGGTGGGTGTCCAGGTGGAAGTAAAAGAACCCAGGGCACTCTTCACAAAGAGTAGGGGACATTCCCAGTGTCCTGGCCAACATTTCCCTTCCCATAAACTGGATCATGCAATTGTCCGGGCTGTGTGTGGGTGTTGATGTGCGATATGGCTGCCACTACACATTCACACTACCAATCTTGCATTGCTTGTAAAGCACTTTGGGATACACTGTGTATGAAAAGTGCTATATAAATGCTGATTCTTCTTCTTTTATTAAATATGCATTATAAATATGCTTAGTCTATGTAAAAAAAATATGTTTATATAAGTGCTTTTATTGCACCATATCAAATAAGTAATATGCAAGTCAGAAGCCATAATGTGATAAGAGACCGATAGGAATCAGGACAAATGTATGGTCACTACTGCAGGAAGCATTCTGGGTTCTGGTGCTGACCAAAGCTGCAAAACAAAAGGACAAATAATTAAATACTACATACAAAAAGTAATAATAACAAACCCATCTGAAAATATAAGTAATACATATCAAATCATTTAGTAATGCAACATTACCACGTTAGACACCCTAGTAAAGTAGATCAATTATCTGCAACTTAAATATTTCAAAAGGGAAATAACTTTAGTGTCTGCTCATAACTTAAGGTGACTACTGTAATAACATAAATAACACTCCAATGTACCTATCACATAAAACACTATACGCAATACATAAATACAAAACACAAACCATAACCCACTAAGTATACTGATACCTGCTATAAAAATAATAAAGAGAAGGGACAGAAATGGTGTCACCATCCAAGAACAGAAGAAATACAACATTTATGCATTCAGTTAGCTCCCATAATTTCATACTAGGTTTCATGCTAGGTTTTAATAAGAGCTAAAATGCCAAAAGGCCCATAAATTGCTCCTATATATTAATAGTAACTAAAAATCGGACCAGAGAGGATAAATCTATCCAACCGCATTTTATAAGTCTGCTTAGAATTACTAATAATCACTTCTAATGGTAACGCATTCCATAACTTAACAACTCGCAATGTAAAAAAGAACTTCCTTGGAAGAAAATTTAATTTCTTAAGCTGTAACTGTAAAGGATGTCTTCTAAAGTTATAAGATACATCCTTAAATTGAAAACCCAAATTAGTTATTAAGTATGGATCATTAACGATATCATAGATAAGAAGGAGATCACCCCTTAATCGCCTTGTTGATAAAGGCATTAAATTTAAAGAGGTTAATCTACTCTCATATGGTACATCTCTTAGATCTCTCACCATTTTGGTATACCTCCTCTGTACCCTTTCTAGTAGTAAAATATCCTGTTGCCAAAATGGACACCATAATTGGGATGAGTAATCCAAATGTGGAATAATATATGCTCTATAAAGTGGCATCAATACTCTTTTGTCCCTTGATACAATATTTCATTTTATTGACCAGATAATATGATTGGCTTTAAGAATAACCTCGTTTATATGAGAAGCTGGAAGGAAGCCATCTGATATCAAGACACCCAAATCCTTTTCAGCAGATGTACTAGCCAGTACCATGTTGTCCAATGTGTATATATATACCTAGGGTTATTTACCCCAAAATGCATAATCTTACACTTGGAATGATTTAGTTTCATCCCCCAGATAACAATCCATTTATTTAAAAAAAATCTCATTTAAATAAAAGTACTTATAAATATGGGTATAATTCAAAATTCCCATTAATGCCAGGATACACACAAGCTTTGAGTGTATAGATCCAAAATCCTTCCCGTTTCAGAAGTAATTTATTAAAATCCCTTCCCCACAATATGTTCATTCATTTTATCAATAGCTATAAATGTAAAGCTGTATTCTTCTGGGTTATTAGTTTGTTTGATATAAAATGCCGTAGTATATTTCTCATTACCATTAGCTATAGACCTGCAATGTTCCTCAACACATACTTTAAATTGCCTCTTAGTTTTTCCTATGCAGAGAACTCCACAGTTTCACATAACAGCATAGATAACTCCACAACTCTCATAAATAATTATCTAATCACAAACTGTATGTTGATTTAAAAAAAGTATCTCCTGGAGAAATAACTTTGCAATACATGCATCCTTTACACATACAGTAACCATTCAGATTATTTTGTAACCAGGAGATATTTAAGCAATAAACCACAAGAGGGTGTGGGTTATGAGGGGATTTACCATGGCTACAAGGCCTCAGACCAAGTTGCCAAATCCTCACCAGCCATGGTAAATCCCCCATAACCCACACCCTCGAGGGGTTTATTGCTATTATACCATGTCCCTGTTTTTTTTTGTTACAAAAAGTAGGGGAAAACACAGTTATTTGGCAGTTTAAATGATTTTTTCTTAAATGTATTCTTACACCACAAAATATAGATTCTTGTTGCTAGGCAGAATATTGAGGATACTCCCCTCCCAACTGAGACATATGCTGACAGGAATGTTATGAGACTGAGAAGCATTTATTTTTTAAATACAGACTGGAGCGAGAGAGGGAAAGGAAGCGTGACAGCAGTGTTTGTTTTTTTTTTAATTAAAGTGTGCGTGCTTTAGTTTTTCTCACTGAGCAGTGGGCTGGGAAATTGAAAGCAGGAGCAACTTTCAGATATAGAGAGCACAGGAGCATTTTGTTTTAGAGTGGAGGATCACAGGGTCAGTTGCTCGGGAGATGGAGACAGCACCTTTTGAGTGAATGAGAGAGAGAGAGTGAGAGATGAAAACAGTCTTTTTGATCAGGGAAACAGGCTGTGAGTATGAGCATGTAGTGAGAAAATTAGCCTTCTGGACAGGATTAACTTTATGTTTCTCTCTCTCTCTCTCATTTTGAAAAAAAAATAAATAAATAAAAAATGTTGCCCGTTCCGTTTGTCAGTTTAGTATTCACTGACTGTCAGTGACTTAGCCACGCCATTGTCAGTTTTACAATGAAGTGTCTCTTGTTCCGGGCATGGGGTTTCTTCTGTGCAAAAGGGGTATGGTGGCACAGAGGGTCAGTTGCCCGGGAGACAGAGACAGTGAACATTGTGAAGGGAAGGAGGGGGGAGACAGAGAGAGAGAGAGAGAGAGAAAAGTTGAACAGGGAAACAGGCTATGAACATGATACTAAAGTGTCCAGTCTTCTGGACAGGATTTCTTTCTGTCACTTGAATTTTCTTCCACACAAGAATTTTCAAGCTGTTTGTTGGTTGTAGTGGGAGCTTTGGGAGATGGCTGGGAGACTGCCGTTTACCAAGGAATTCAACATGGCGGTTGTACGATTTTAAATTTGGGATTCAGATTGATTTTGTTGGTGATGCGGGTGACTGGCACCATTACCATGGGTATATCAGAGGATTTACTATGGCAGAAAGGTGCCAGTCAGCCAATCACACTATAGGATTTTTGCAATTTTTATGTTCATAATATAATTGTAGATTTCCTTTGTCTGCTATGGACCAAAATATCCTGCAATGTAGTAACTCTCCGATATGCCATCCGTGGGGGTTCTCTAGTTATTTCATATAGTGCTGGATCTCCTTCAAGAATATGCCAAGTCTTCCTAACAGTAGTCTCCATATACCATGCATGAGCTGAATAAGTGGTTACAAAATTAAATATGGAATTTGAGATATAACTTTTTTCACTCTTTTGAATGAGATCCAGCCTATTGTGTGACCGGGCTAATGCAGCTGCATTTTTCACTACTTTGGAACTTATCCCCACTCAGTCAGTCTTGCAGTCAGATCTGAGGCTGCCCTCTCATAATTTTCAGCTAAACTAAAGTTGCATTGCAGTCTCAGATATTGACCCTTAGGGATATTGCATACAGTGTGCTATGGGTGACAACCTGATGCCAATAAAAACATATTACTGTCACTCTCTTCCCCGAAAATCTGTCTGAAAATTATTTTGTTTCATTTTTTTGAATTTTTAAATCCAAAAAGTTCACTGCATGTTTACTTGTGAAACTAAGGTTCAGATTTGAAACATGCAGGTACAGTATTCCACAAAAATCTTCAAATGCCTGTAGATTCCCCTTTCAAATAATAAATATATTATCAATAAAGCAACAGTACAATTTAATCTTATGGTAGAATAGATTTCATTTCATTTTTATTTTTTATACCTGTTAGTTGATGAGCAAACTGCTCATTTTCACAAGTAACAAGGTCAAAAATACAAATAATGAAGACAGTGAATACAGTGCAAAAACAACACTAAAATGTACAACGTACACAATTAGCATTAAATACAAGTACAACATACAAACATCTTGATCTCTAATCACCCTAAATTCCCACAATCCCACATATAAATTAACCACACTGGGTGCAAATGTGGCCCCCATTGCTGTTCCTTTTATTTGTAGATATAATTGGTCAAGGAAGGTAAATGCATTATATTTCAGAATAAATTCAGATCACTTAAGTAAGAAGTCAGTGGGTGGAGAGGCTTCATCACCTCTGAAGTTCAAAAATTGCACAATCGCATCCAAAGCCTCTTCCTGTGGAATACTGGTGTACATTGACTCAAAATTCATAGTAATTGATATGAGTCCCTGTACGCCACTATATCCTCTATGGTTCTCAAAAGATCACCTGTATCTTTAAGATATGAGCCCAGTTTATAGACAAAAGGGTGAATATGATAATCCACATATTGGGATAGATTTTCAGTGATCTCACTACAATTTGTGATCTAAATTGCTTAGCAGTGGCTAATACTGCACCAAAACATCTAATTGTCATGTCAATTGTTCCTAGTTGCAGGATTTACAATACCTGAAAAAGGAAGTGTGTCAGGGATGAGTCAGGCCAACCACGTGTGCCTACAGCTCAGTGGTTAGAACACAAGGATGATATTCTAGGGGGCCTGGGTTCGATTCCCAGTAGGTCACATTATTTCTTTCTCACTACAATTTAATTATCTAAATTGCTTAGCAGTGGCTAATACTGCACCAGAAACATCTAATTGTCAAGTAAGGAATAATCTCCACCTGAATCACAAAACAGGTCATACATAGTATGTATAATTAAGTGATATCCAAAATAAAAGAACTGCACCATAAAGTGGCACAGACACTACTTAGTGGTCACTGTCAAAATACAGCAGAAGCATATTCTTCTTCACTCCTTAGCAGACTGATTGATAAGGGTTCACAAAAAGACATCTGGTATGGGAAAAGTGCTAAAAATAAATGTACACAAATGGGTGCAGTGAGTATGCCTGCCTACACCCTAGATCAGAACTCACAGCAAGACAATCCCTTATGGAGGGCTTGCAGTAATCAAGGTGAGATGGGACAAAGATGTGCACAAGTGCTTTCAGATTACCTGGTTCAATAAAAGGGCACAATCTAGGGGCGTTCTTAGGAAAGTAAAATCAGCTCTTGACTGTGATCAACACCTGAGTCACAAGCCAACACTTCCTTAAGAACTATTTCCAGATTGTATGCAATAATTACAGCCTCAAGTTTAACTCTGAGGACTAACAACTGTAGGATAGACCTCAGTGTAGAGACCTTGCTCTCTGAGCCCACCACAGATACAATAGCTCTGCCTTTGTAGGGTTAGGTGCCAACTAATTGAATGCTACCCAGTCCCTATTCTCTGAAAGGCACTGTTCTAACATACTAACATACTAAAATGCCAGCAGAATAGGCCTAACAGTCTTTTGTGTCTGCTCGTTTGGTCAGCCCCCACCCTGGGAGCTGACCTTGCTGCCCCCCTCTCCTTCTCTGGCTTCTCCCTTCCCAGTTCCGGATATGCTCGCTGCATTGGATTTTGCTTCCAGAACCCTTCCCCGTACCTGTCCCACCCTCTTGAACCCCTCACTGTCTCTGCCTCCACCAGCCCCTGGGCAGCGCATTCCATGGCTCCACCACCTTCTCAGTGAGTAGCACCTCCTCCTTTCTCCCTAGATCTCCCCCTCCAGCTTCCACCCATGCCCTCTAATTTGCCCCCCTCCTTCCTTTGAAGCACCCTGACTGCTCCTCCACTATTTATCCCCTTCATGTACCTGAAGACCTCTATCATGTCCCCCCGGTCCCTTCTCTCTTCCAATGTGTACATATTTAGCTCTTTAAGCCTCTCCCCGTAGGTCCTGTCCCCCAGGCCCCAAATCATTTTGGTTGCCCTCCTCTGGACCCTGTCCAGGAGTTTAATGTCCCTCTTTAAGTGTGGCCTCCAAAACTGCACGCAATACTCGAGGTGCGGCCTCACCAAGCAGTTATACAGAGGGAGTATCACTTCCCTCCTTCTGGAGGTGATCCCCCTAGAGATGCATCCCAGCATCCTGTTGGCCTTGGCTGCTGCCTTCCTACAAGTCTCCAAGTGCTTCATCTTGACATCCACCACCACCCCCAGGTCCCTCTCAGCCATCGAGACTTGTATCATTCCCCCCCCCCCGGTGTACACTTGGCCCGGGTTTCTGGCCCCCAGGTGCAGTACCTTGCATTTTCCTGCATTGAACCTCAGTTTCCACTTTCTAGACCATCTTTCCAGAGTCTCCAGGTACCTGAACCATCAGGCATGAAGGAAGAGTACAGCTGGATAACATATACAAAGCAGTGAAACCCAACATTGTACCTAATGATGGTATCACATACATGGAAATCAACATTAGTGAAAGGACAGACCCTTACGCACTCCACTGTCCAAGATACTTAACCACAAATGTAAAATATCCATTACTGCAAACTATTGCCTTTCTGTAAGGAATGACCAGAACCATGCAAAAATGATCTTTGATAGTCCCTAATACTACCTCAAGTCTGGTATTATGCCAATACTGAATAAAATCATTTGACATGAAGTACTTGTTAAATGTTGGCCTATATCTAACTTTATATTTCTGGATAAGATCACTGACAATGCTGTTTGCAACCATTTCCCAATTAACACCATTGCTAGCAACCATCTCTTCCAGTCTTGTTTTTCACTATTACTATTCACACACTGAAACAGCTCTTCTTCAGGACACAAATTACAATGCTTCTGACAATGGCTCTTTAGGAGTTCTGCTGGTACTGTAGGTATTCATCTAATTCCTGCCCACTGTTACTAAGGTTTCACAGGGTTCAATCCTTGACCCTATTCTCTTCTCTGTCTTCTCTCTCTCTCTCTAGGCCACCTTATTTCTCTGTTCAATTTTGCCTATCATTTTTATGCTGAAGACATACACAACTTTACATTTATTTTGATTTCTTCAAGGATCACTCTATATCCGCCCTTTCATCTTGTGTGATTCAGGTCAATTCCTAACTACATTCAAATGTTCAGCAACTCAATGCTTTCAAAACAAAAATCCTTTTCTTTGGGAAGAGAAATTCTCTTAAATGGAACTCAAATTCTTCTCCACCCATACTTGACTCAAACATCATCTTTGCAAATACCATCCATTATCTCAGAGTCATTCTTGATACTGAACTGACTTTCTTTTCTCACATATATATCAAATGCATCATATAATTTATGCATCTTGTTAACACTGCCAGAATTCATTATGTTATTGAGACCTCTTCTACTAAAATAATTGCTCTTGCTATCATCTCCTCTCAATGAGACTATTGCAATTCTTGCCTTTAGTTTCTAAAACTCTACTTGCCAACCTTAAAAATACAGTTGCACAACTCCTTGCTTGCTCTAGAATGTTTATAAATAATACATCAATGCTGAAAGATCTGCACTGACTACCCATTCTTTTCAAATTAGAATTAAAAGTTGTGCCTTTTTCGCACTATGCATGAATGGATCTTGGCCCTATATGCCCGATACACTGCATATAGGGCAAGGATTTGCACATCTTGCATGTCCGACAGAAACCCATGGATGCAGGAATGGGCACGCACCTGCTTCACATCCCTGCCTGGGACCATTCACAGGGAACTTGCACAACTACAAGGCCAGTCCATGCAGGGGGAAGGGAGTGGGCATGCCAATGGAAGCCTTGAAGAGAGCACTATGTACGATGACATTTGCGCTCAGCCGAGTTGTTGTCAGGAAGCTCTTTCCATTACACCAGCTGAAGGGCTGCCATAATGTCTGCATGATCCATAACTAATTGATACAGGAACATGGTGCCCCACATCCATGGACCCCAGCCCCACTTGATGCCACAGAGGGATATGAGGCAGTTGCAGGCTGTGGGTCACCGAAGTCCTGAATCCAATATTTTGAAGTTGGCTGTTTAGGACCAGCAACCAGTACACAGGCTGCTATGTCCCCTGATCCCTTGCTCTCACAGAGCTGGGGATCTACTGTGGGGCCATTTGGCACTTCCAATTGGAAGCCCCTGGTCCAGTCCACATCTGTCCACCAGATGGCCCTGCTCCTGATGCAGAGCTATGTGGCCACACTCAGGCTACCCAGAGCCTGCCCAATGGACTGTGCATACCAGTCTCACTCCTCTTGTGAGGGCCACCTATGCAGCACACAATTGTGTGGCCCCGTACACACCCATACTGGTGAATATTGGGCTTCATCATGCATAGGGTCCATTGTTTTTAAAACCCTCCACAGAAGTGTACCTTACAACCATTCTGAATTTTTTCTTCTTCTGTGCTGATTAAACACTTTTGTTCCTCTGATACTCACCATCTTCAACTTTCTGTAATGACAATGTCTGCAGCTAATGTCAGTTTTATCCTCTTCATCTTCAGTCCAGAATAGCTTTCCTACCAGTAGCAATTTGCATGATTCTGTTCCTGTCTTCACATCTCAACTAAAAAATTATTTTTTCTCTTTTATGTTTGGAACTTAACCCCTTCTGTCTGTCAGATTTAGTTACATATTTCTAATTTACTAATCGTCTTGTTTGGTATTTACCTAACATAAAGTTTAATATTATGCTTACTTTTTCCTTGTGAAGTCTTTAGAGAAACATTTGTATGAAAGATGCGATGTAGAGTGCTGTCTGCCAAGATAAAGTGTTCTTAACACAGTTTCTGCCAGTGATGGCTTACAGCATAATGCAGGATCATAATGTAATACAAAGGAAATTGTTCCAATTTATCACTGCAAAGTGTGGCATCTTTATCACAGAGTGCTTTGCAGGCACTGTAATAATTAAATAGTTGGTCACACTTGATAAGTGTCAGTTTTAATGTAACTGCAAGGTAGGTAATCATTAATTACATGCAACAGGGGTAATTACACTGTAGTTACATGTTTGTTGCATGTAACTACATTTCAGTTGCAAGACAGTTACAGTATAGTTACACTGTAACTATGGTTCTATGTCATAAGGGCGATCACCAAAAGGCAATCATTCTTATGGTGAGTATACATTGCCGAAATTAAATTTCGGCGATGTACAACCCCAGCGACAGAGAAAACGGTGCAAGGACAATAAAGCATTTTGAGTTTCAAAGAAAATGGTGCAAGGAATTTTACTTTTTACTTTTATGCGGGCGGGCTTCACCCCCCACACCCCCTACTTTTAGATTCTCAACTCCAGAGGGGTGCATGTCGAGGGGGGTGCAACAGTGAAAAAAAAATGTCACCTATTTGGCTGGGCATAACAAAACATACCTGCACCCAGACCCGAACCCTGCATCCCAGCCACCCCAGGCCAGCACCCACCCCACCTCACCACCAAGCCAGCTCAGTGGTTGACCACGGCACCACCCCTCACAAACCCTCCCACCCCTCGTTCAGCGTGCTCACTCCCCCCCCGTGCACATGTATGTGTATTGACATCCTGTTGCCATTCGCGAACCCTCCCCATCCAGTTGTCTCCCTACTCCCTCGCCATCTGGGTATGCACCGCAAGTGGGTCGCCATTTCTGTAGGTGCCCACTTGCAACATGCCCACATCACAGTATACCACAATTACAGTGTAGTTAAGAAAACTTAAAGTGCTACCAAATATTTTAATTTATTATGTATGTGTGCACATGTGCTCAAACAACAGTTTGTTACAAAGAACTGCATTTTAGAAGTGTATCACCTTCAGGTACAATGCAACTCAGGCTGCAAGGGACTTGGTAGTGACAGCCCAATAATCAGCTATGCTGATCGTGACCAGCTTTTCTTTTGCATGGTAGAAACCTCTTGTAGTTGAAAGGAGCTATCTGCTCCTATCAAACAGATTGAAAACGTTATGTGAAACCTCACAAGGACAGAGCTTATGGACATCAGGCTATTCATACTGGTCACAAGGGGAAGAGCTGTGCGATGGGGTGGGTATGTTGCTCAGAGGAGCAAGTTTTAGGGTAACAAAGGTTGTGGAGATCATGCCCAGGTGGGCATAATGCTATATTTGTTTTTTTCCTGGTTGATGGCAATAATACTCTACTCTTAAAATATCTGTGCCCCACAGACCCTTGCGTTATGGGTTTCATTATTCAAATTAATACAATCCTATCTGGATATGCATACTAGCAGGCTACTTCTTATGGGCAGAGACTTTAACTGTGGTTTATCAAGTTCAGATAAGGGAGCTAATATAGAGACATTATATTGTGATACTAATTTTCTGAACAAAATTATTCATACTGTTTCCAAGTGGATGGTTCTTATTAAGCCAAATGCCCCACATCATAGTATGTAGCATCTCCCAATTAGGCTTTCCACCAAAAATAAGAATTGTACCTTCTGGCATGTTGTAGTATTTTAAGTTTAATCTGCTTTCATCCTGCCATCCCTCCCGTTGGCATTTTGTAACAAGCGCCACTTATGGCAAATCCCAAAACCTCCCACAGCTGATGTCAGAGCGGAGGATCAGACGTGGGAGATTCTCTAGGTTTTATCAATGTAAGGAGTTATTATTAGCTCTGGTTTGGTCATTCACATTCTCCATGTAACACCAAAACCAAGTACAGGCTGTCCAGCATCTGTATTTGGTTTTGGTGTGACATGGGGAATGCGAATGACCAAACCACAGTTAATAATATTTCTGTACATTGATAAAACCTGTACATTCTCCTGCAGCTAATCCCCGGCTCTGACATCTGCCACAGGAGATTCTGGGATGCGCTCCAGGTGACACTTGTCACAAAATACCAGCAGAAGAGACATCAGGATCAACCAGATAAACTTAAAATATTACAACATGCCAGAAGGTGCAATTTTTATTTTTGACAGAAAGCCTAATCCGGGGCTGCTCCACACTATCGTGAGTGGCATTTGCAAGTGGACGTTTCCCTTTAAGAATGGTAATCAGTCAATTAATCTGGAATGTGGAAGAACTTATTACCAAATGCATTTATCAATTTGAATTGATTATCTGTTCTTTCCCCACAACATTGTCATCCATAAGGCTCATACAATTGCTATAAAGTCCTCTGACCATATGGCACATTCCTGTAACTGCACAGTTAGTAACTTATCACCCGGCAAATCAGAACACTGGAAGTTGAATTATAATCTCCTAGAAGATCCTAAAGTCTAACATGGCTGGCATATCCAGCATAAATCTCACAGTCAGTGTAGTGTACATATGATAGTGTAATAGATCAGTAGACAGGTTCAAAATTAGACTTCCAGAAGTTTATCATAGCAGCAGGTAGAATTAAGGTGAAAAATAGGGTAGATGGTACATTCCACTGGGGTGTCATACAGACGAGGCACACTGATGAGTCCTGGTAGGAGGAAACATGTGTCTGTGTCTTTCTGTTGGCACCCTTTGCAAACTGTGTGAGAGGCCTTTTGGCACCATGCATTTCTGCATAAAGTTGAACCAGCATAATATTCTGTGGTGATTTGCATATACAAACCATGATGCTTTGCATTATGGGGGTATGTGTGATTTTGTATTTCTTTGAAACTTGGCTTCCAGGCCAATGCCCTTTGGGGTAACCATTATCTCCAGTGCTTGTGCATTGAGGTTTTTTGTCTTTTAGCTTATTTTTTGTTTTTATTGGGTTCACAACAACATAACCCAGATAGACCATCCCAGGATAGCTGGTTCATTCAACTGGGGTATCGTACAGATGAGACACACTTATGAGTCCTGGTAGAACGAAACATGTGTCTGTGTTTTTTTTTGTTGGTACCTTTTGCAAACTGTGTGAGAGGCCTTTTGGCACCATGCATTTTGGCTTAAAGTTGAACCAGCATAATATTCTGTGGTGATTTGCATATACAGTCCATGATGCTTTACATTAAGGGGTATGTGTGATTTTGTATTTCTTTTAAGGTAAAAAATGCCTACTTCAAATATCTTCAATTAGGAGCCCACTTGCAAATATTAATAGCTCTTTCTGCTGAGCAGAATATCGACTGAAGCAGTCAAATTTCAGAAATTAAGAATCCGATGTGTCAGTATCAATATGATAGGGCTTTGTCACTCAAACAAGAGATGCAGTTTGGTACACAAGGCGATAAACAACAACTGGACATGTTCAAAAGCTGCCAGAACAGGGTCTCTAAAATGGTAATTTCATCCCTGAACCCTGCACTCAGGAGCCATCCCTGCACTGCACAACAAAAAATCCTATCTATGCTTCAAAAGACAGCAGACAGTGGCCCAGATATTCAAACTGCACCACTAGGCCCATTAAAAAGAGAATACAGGAGCATCCGAGGAATATCTCAAATGGCAGGGAGGATACTCCTGTGGGAATACACTTTTCTGAAAAGCGCAATTGTAATCCAAAAGATCTGACATTTGTTGGCTTTGAACATGTGCCACCAATGCTAAAGGGAGGTGATAGATAAAACAAATTGCTACAATGTGAAGCATACTGGATTTTCACTTTGAATAGTGTCAAACCATTTGGGTTAAACAATAGCTGGGATATCAAGCCATATTTGATGTGGGATTCAAACCCAAGTCTGGTCTGCTGGATGTCACCAGATTTGCAGCTCAGAGCCTTAGACCACTGCGCTATACTGCCTATTATTGAATACAATGATGTTGTTAGCAAGTTTGGAAACATTATACACAAAAACTGGAGCATACTAACCAGTGACACCATTGAGGGTAAAGCAGTAGGGGCATGTCTGAGGGTAAAATTTAGTAGAACACTGAGTCTAAGGGACAGGCTTGTCCATAGCCATTTCAAAGATACTGTACCACTAAAGCAGTTGGTAGCCAGCAGTGGCTACCAACTAGGACCTGTGGGTTTTTAGATATAATAGATGCATCTCATGCAAGTCTGGCATACAGCAGAAAGAGTTTAGACATCCGTAGAGCATGGATTTAAGGGTAGACATTAAGGAGTTGATCAGGTGTGACACCCTGTTTGTGATCTATGTACTTTGGTGCACCTGTAAGCTGTTGTACATTGGGTGCACCACTAGGCCCATTAAAAAGAGAATACAGGAGCATCCGAGGAATATCTCAAATGGCAGGGAGGATACTCTTGTAGGAATACACTTTTCTGAAAAGCGCAATTGTAATCCAAAAGATCTGACATTTGTTGGCTTTGAACATGTGCCACCAATGCTAAAGGGAGGTGATAGATAAAACAAATTGCTACAATGTGAAGCATACTGGATTTTCACTTTGAATAGTGTCAAACCATTTGGGTTAAACAATAGCTGGGATATCAAGCCATATTTGAACAAGCACTGGTCAAAGCCGAATGTTTGCTTGCTGATATTAGCACTGGAAGTGCAGGAGTCAGACAGATGCAGAATAGGAATGGCAGTGAAGTATTGACCTCATGCCAACCCCACCTCCACCCTGCAGAGATGGACAGGCATTGGGGTGTGCCTTTGGGTCTTCGCCCATAATGCTCATAGCATTTCACCTCACCCTATCCTGTAGACACCGACAAGTGTAGAGGTGTGCCTTGAGGTGTTTGGCTTCACAGTCACCCCATTTCATAAGGACATACGCTGAAATGGGTGCATTATAGGAGAATGGGGTGAAGTCTAGAGCCGAAGAGTCCAAGGCACACCACGATGCCTGACACTGGCTTTAGGGGGATTGAATGGCATGAGCATTACAGCTGGCAATCCAAAGGCACACCCCTGATGCCTGTCAGTCTGTACAGGGTGGGAGGTTATGGTTGGAAACCCTGACGCCCAGGGCGTTTGTTGGTATTTGCACTATAGATTTTCAACATGGCCTTTTTGTGACTCCCACCTCATGGAAGCATTTGGGACCTCTGCTCATGAACAGTGGCACTGGGATTTTCTTAATGTGTCCCAAACTTATTTCCCACAGTGACCGTACCATTCTGCGCCAGATGTACGAAAACACAGATTGGGCAAGATGTGAAGAATGACAGCTGTACCATTCATAGGGAGGTGTGAAGAGATAGCAATGTTGAAAATCTGGAGTGAAAATATTAAAAATGCTCGAACTTCCGCATGTACGTGGAAACTGCACAACGCATGCTCATAACACAGTCATTTACTAGAATTATTTCACCAAATTTTCAACACAGGCATTTTGTGACCTCTGCTCATGAACACTGTCACTATGATTTTCCTTAATCTGTCCTGAACATTGATTTCCCACAGCGACCGCGCCGTTGTGCACCAGATGTGGAAACACATAGTTTGGGCAGGATGTGAAAAATGACAACTGTACTGTTCATAAGGAGGTGTGAAAAAATGCCAATGTTGAAAATCAGGAGTGAAAATATTACAAATTCATAAAGTTACGAGGGTGTGTGGAAACTGCACAATGTATACTCATAACACAGTCATTTTATGGACTTTTGTCACCAAATTTTCAACATAGGCATTTTAGGACCTCTGCTCATGAACAGTGTCACTGTGATTTTCTTAATCTGTCCCAAACACTGCTTTCCCACAGCAACCTCGCTATTCTGCGCCAGAAGTGTAAAAACACATTTTGGCAAGAATGTGAAAAATGACAGCTGTACTGTTCATAAGGAGGTGTGGAAAAATGCCAATGTTGAAAATCTGGAGTGAAAATATTACAGATTCACGAAGTTACGAGTGTGCATGGAAACTGCACAACGCATGCTCATAACACAGTCATTTTTTGGAATTTTTTCACCAAATTTGCAACACAGCCTTTTTGAGAGACCGCCTCATGAACAGTGACACTGTCCTTTCATTAACTGGTCCCAAAAGGTGATTCTGCACAGTGAACACGAAATCACCTTGCAGGACCGAATAACGCCATAACAGTGACTGAATTCATGAGGAAGGGTCTCAAGAACCCCATGTTGAAAATTTGGTGGCAAAAGTCAAAAAGATGGCCACGATATCCACAAAAGTTGAAAAAAGAAACTTTTAATCCATTATACAGCTTACCGGCATTTCTTCAGTTCGCAGTTGGCTTTGAATAGTGCAGACGTGTTCCCAGTCCACCGAAGATCATCTCACCAGGCTCCAGAGGTAAGTATGGGGTGAGGGAGGGGTGTGGGGAGGTGGGGTGCACAGAGAGTGGGTGCAGGCTGGGGAAGGGGGTAAGAGACTCAACGAGGGGCTGTTTTCTTTTTTCCAGGTTTTTTTTTAAAAAGATGACACAGGACATTTGGCATGCTGGGGTGGGCTCCCAGCATGACACCTGGATGTTTGTTGGGGGGGAGTGGAGCCAGCAGGGATTGGGCACCCCATTGGCCATACAGTGTGGGGGGAGAGTGCATGAGCATGCTGGGGAGGGCAGTAGTCGATGGGATTGGGCACCCCTGTCAGCACATAAAAAAGGATCTGTGTTTGAGGGGAGAGGAAACATGATGCTGAGGGGGATTGGGCACCCCTCTCAGCAAACTGAATGTACGGGACACTATGCCGACGGGGAGTGGGCTCCCACATCAGCTAATGAAGTGAGGAGGGGAAGCAAGCCAACGGGGATTGAGCACCCCAACGTCGGCTTTCATGGGGACTCTGTGCCCGTGGCAAGAGCCACCACCATATTAACTGAAATGTTACAGCAGGCAAGGCACCGCCCTGCAATGACGGGTCACTCCCTCATTGCAGTCATGAATTCATTTCAACTTGGTGGCATGCTTGCTGAACTAGTGTCAGCAGCAATGTGCCACCACATTGAGGAAAGAGGACCAAGCCGCAAAATGCAGTGGGGGCATTGGCCGCCACAGTGCCGCACCTGCAAAACTCCGCTTCTCTCCTAAGCTGTCAAATAATGTTTCTTGCACATGCGCACAAGCAATAATAAAAAATAAGGGCATAAAAAGAAGGAAAAGTAAAATAATTCTTGGTGAATGAGAACTAGAATTTTATGAAAGAAGTGATTTGTATATATATATATATATATATATCTTTTCACCATCATTTTCTGCAGACATTATGTAACCCTCGAGGACGCTCTACTCACAGGCTACAGTTTGAATATATGTTAAGTGATTGATCCTTTCAGAGGTAGTGGTAACCACCACCACCCTCTGTAAAAGGATCTCTTTAAGTTGTTACACTGAAAAGTAGAGGTTGGTAGAGTTGGTGTTATTACTGGCAATATGCTGTATGTTTTTTGTTATATTAATTTAGCCACTGTTTCAGTATCAGCTTATTTGTCAATACTTATGTAATATATTGTATAATATTGTAAAAACTATGTAAGTAAAATGTGTATACTGCCTTATGTTACTATGTTAAATATTCATGTGCGCCATAATATGTATTGCTTTGGACCTGATGGTATCTTGATTCTGTTTCCATACCCACATCGGATTATTACTGTTGAAAACTCACATCTGCTCCTGTTCAATGCCTGTGAAATACTACATTACAATGTTTTATATGGAATGCTTCTGTTCCCCAGGTTTCCCACCCGGTCATCAAAATTTAAATAAATAAATAAATTAAAATAAATTAAAATTCTTGGAAAAGAATAGCAATTTAATATTTTGCTAGAATGTTTGGACACTGGGGTAGTTTTTCTTTTTTCTGTGTCCGCTGTACAGATGCCATTTCCTTTGGTGATGCCAAGATCAGATAAACTGTTGTTGCTAGATGGTACCTGCAAGCCATGATTAAGAATGCTAATCCCTCTAACTCCCATTTTCTAGTTCTATTGCAGGTATTGAATCAGGAATCTTACCCTCAAAAGTGTATATCATGCTTATACTACTTTAATATGGGAGGTCATGAGTTGCCCATTGCTGACTCAGGACCTTGTTTTTCTCCAAAAGCCCCCACCTTCCCTTTCCCCTTCCCCCTTTTCCCTCCCCTTTCCCTTTCATTTCTCTCCCCTTCCCTTCCTTCCTTCCCCGCCCCTTTTTTTAAAATGACAATTTATCCATAGTGATACAGCATGTCATTAGCTATGACAATTACAGTAATACTACATAGATTGTGGTGGGCTTAATCAAACGTGGAAAATGGAATACAATGGTCCCAGAATCAGTCCTTTTCAATGTTTGCTCTTTTTTTTTATTATTTTTGTATATTGCATAGTTTGTCTTGTACATTGTTTTTAGAGATTAATACAATATTCATGGATATAAGTATGTAATTAATAATCATGAGCACTTGTATATAAAGGACACCTGTCTCTCAATTAGCCATGCACCCTGATGAAGGGTTGAGGAGACACGAAGTGCTGGGGCTAGTGGGTGTTCGACGCCCATTATGCTGTTCCTTTATTGAAGCATTAAAGCAGTTAAAATTATAAATTTACCTTGAGCAGTGTCTTTTCCTCGAATGGGAGAGCATGACTTTTTGGAGTGTTTGCCCTTTAAGTCTCCTGCTATACGTATTCATCATTGACCATCTAGGACCAAGGACAAATACGAGATATATCTGTCACCCATGTTCCCCACCCATAAAAGCCCTTGCGTATGCTGATGATCTGTGCATACTTATTGAAACACAAACAGATGGTGCAACCATACATGACATTTTAACAGATCTTTCTGCACTATAGGTAAATTCTAAGACAAGTAAGGCATTAAACAAAGGGTCAGTTACAACAGATGCCCCTATTTTGGTTATAGCGGGGTTTATGTAATACATACAGTAACCATACTGGGGGTTCAATTTGATCCAACTAATCAATCTCGAGTGAATTGGGAATCATGACTAGAAAAGGTGTTTTCATTACCTTCAGTCAGGAAAAATTGTTTTTTATCTGAAACAAAAGACAGAAATTTAATTAAAGCATTATTACTTCCCCAATTTCTACATATTAGCAAGGTTTTCCCTCCCCCACCTGTGTGTGAAACACTTTACTACAGCATGTTTTTCCAGACCATTTGGGCAACGGGCTGAATCCGGTCAAGTGTGATGGTACATATAGGTCCCATTACAAAGTTGATGTGTGCATGGTACATCCTGTAGCATTCTACTTTAGTACCTTCTTCACCTATAATCTTGGTCCAGTCCTGTCTGTTACTTCCCTGGCTTGGACAAGCATGATAAAAGACTGGGTACTGCCAGTTGTTCCTAACTGGGATAGAGGCATCCTCAGGCGCCCAGAGGTAGGAAGGGGCTTCTTTTCCCTGATTATATTAGACACACCATAGTTAAAGCATGTCAATGGAAACCTTTGCCTAGACAAATAATTTCCTCAACTTTGGAGAAGGTCTGTTCCAGTTCCATAACATTCCCTGATTGTCCCCAAGCCCAGACCCATAACGTATTGCAGCTTCTAAAAGGCACCAGAATACCACCTAACATGGGGGATATCATGTGATTGTGTGCACATGATAAGCTTGGCGTTAAAGGTTCATTCAATCATAAGGCAATAGAGGAAAGAGTGTGCCTTAGGGCCTCCTATATGGGGGTGGAGGAGACATAGGACCATTTCTTGTTCAGTTGCCCATTTGCCGAAGATTTCTGGGGAATGTTAGCTACAGCTTGGAAAGAATCTCTTTTTCTAAACTCAGATAAAAACAGTATGCTACAAGCTATTTTTCATCACTGATAGAGGGAATTCCATACAAGCACCTTACAAGTTATATTCACAGTGATGAAATATCACTTGTGGCATATGCACTGGGCACTTCCTACAAAAGGAACTTACAAATTGTGAGGTAGTCCAGCAGGTTATTAAAACTTACAACGCATAATGCAGACAGAAGGCACCCAATTGTCCCTTCAGCAGTTCCAGGAATGATGGGCTTTCTGCCCATGGGTCATGGGGCAAGGATAGGGAAACAGTTAGATGGTTCACACAGCGATTCTCCTGCTACCATAATTTTTCATGTCAAATACATGTATTGCAGGTTATGTAATAAGACATTGAATGCTCCTTTCTCTTTATTTGAAGTTGGTATTTTCACTTACTTGCATTATAGAAATGTTACATTTCAATTCCTAGAGAATGTTTGTATTTGGTTTATTTACTTACTGTATGAACTGTATATGATGTGTTCCTGTTTGATTATTTGTAGTTCTGTGTGATTTGTTTTCAATAAAATTCCCCTAATCTTTATCAGTAAGTGCCATGAAATCTTTTACCTCCACCTGGATAGTAAACAGTGATGGGCAGAAGGGATTTTGGTTTACCGTCTCATCTGAAGGATGGCATCTCAACAGTTCAGCACCCCCTCCCCCCTTGTACTGCACTACAGTGTCAGTTATGGGTTTTAACACAAGTACCTGGAATAGGGCTAGAACTTAGGACCTTCTAATCTTCTGGCCCCATAGGTGAGCATGCTACCTACTGAGCTACTGACACTGTCTAGATTTTTCCCCTGATTTACCACTCTGTGCATAGAAGATTCTCCTGCAAATACCCAAAAGAGGTTTAGATGATGAATGTGTCCAATAGAAGTGACAAATCAGTTAGTGCTAAAATCCCACAACTATCATGCTTAGATAAAAAGTCAAAGAGTGTGACAAGTTAGAGTTACCAGCAGTTTTTTGGGGGGCAGGGGGTGGTATGTCATGTGAATTGCAAGCCCATTTTAAAATTCAATACATGGGATTCCAACTGAGAAAGCTGCAAGACATTTGGAAATTAAAGAACATGCTCTTAGCTTGAGGGAACCCTCAATGTGATGATGCCATCAACTGTTTCCATTCTAAATTCACTGCAGTCTGGGACAGCCATGCCTTTCTTCTGAGGGCCTGTTCAAGGCTCCCACCAGCCATAGATTTCTGCTGAGCTTTTTGCCTGTATCAGAGTCCATGACTCAGCCTGGAGTCTTCACAAGTCCTACAGGCCTCTTGTGGACCTGGTAAGGTATAAGCATCTTTGCAACATCGGTACTAAACTTTACAGACTGGCAACATCTGAATACTTTGTTTTTAACTGCCAGATAAACATTAACAACCCATCGAAGTTTTGGAAGGTTAGTCACTCCCATCCCCCTCTAGGCTCTTCTGCAATCACTGACTCCCTTATAGCTGGGTCTGCTTTCATTACCTTTTTCCCACATGTGCTCTCTTCCTCTGACCCTCTTCTTCCAAACTGTACCCCTGACCTTTCTCACATCCTCCTCCTCTCTCCCTCTCCCTCCCTCACTCCCTCCACCTCACCATTCTACATCTTCTTTTTCTCACCTGCCTACCCAGTCACTGCTTTATCTTCTTTTCTGGCCTTTGACACCACAAAAATGTAGCTGTGTATACAGAGATATCTCCAAACTGTTCCATCTCCCCACACCCTCTGTTTCCTTCCCTATATGAGCCCTGCTCAGTCTATCCTTCCTCACTAGAAAAGTGCTGAGTGCATGGAAGAGGAGTGTAATGACCATAATCACAAAACAAAACCAAATCACACACAACCTCTATTACTAATATTTTTTTATCTTGGTGAATTATAACCTGAGTTTTACCCTATTAGTTAAAAAAGGGGCACATTTTATTGACATGAATTTTAAGGCATGGAGTCGGGAGTAATATAACATTACATACATAAGAGAGGAGGAAAGATATTTAATATGGTGTTCCAGTTACACACCATAAGGTCATCTGTATTTTGAGAATGATCACCTAACTTTTCCAACCTTGTGGTTTCTCAAAATGAACATATCCAGTTTGTTTTGTCAAATTCACTTGGCTCAGGGGCATTCACTTACTCAAAATTAACGTTTTGGTGGCCATGCTACTGAGGGTGCACATTTTTATTTGTTGTCTAATGAATTCTAAGGTTTCAAAGTGATGAAAAAGAAAACAAATTCCAGCATGAAGGGTAATGTTATTTGAAGACATTTTTGCAATTTCCCATACAGTGGTTAAATATATCATTCTTAATGACTTCTCTAACAATAAAACTTTTTGATACCAAAGAAATGGCATTTGTTTTTTATGACTTCATGCGTATGTTAAAAACGGACACATTTTGCAACTCTTTGGTTGTTCACTAGTTGTTGAGTTTGACAACAACTTGGCCACTTACAGCAGCATGTCTTCAATGGTTTCTCCTTTCTCTAAGCTGTCTCAGCCACTGATTGTAACAGCTGCTCCTGTTGCTGGTATATAAAGAGGACTATCACTTTAGGAGTCTGTCTCCTGACAAAGCCCCACTTGAGTGAAGCATGGGGGCAACTAGGCTGTGGTTTGTGTGGGGTCCTCTTTCACATGATGTCTGTACCACAATTATTTCAATAAATCTGATTCATGTTTGCATCCACACCTGCATTATGCGGATTTCTGGCATCAAAGTGACCAATCAATAGTGAGTGCATCTACAGTACTTCCTGTTCTCCTTGTTGTGTTCAGGGGCTGCTAACCCAATAGTTGCACTGGGATGCAACACCACAAAGCGCAAGCTCATTCTGGACACTAGGTTTGTACAGTGTGCTGTTCTGACAGAACTGGCAAGTGTCATTGAAATGGGGTGGTGTCAGCCAACTTCCCTTGTTTTAATGGAAGGCATTTCAACTTTATTTTTCCTATTCCCATTCCTCTGTATTTGTATGCTGCAGTGTTAAGTAAGCAATAAGCCATGACAGGGTGTGTGTGAGATAGTTCTAATGCACAGCTAGGGGGTGTAGTGAGGCACGAGGCCACAGGCCAAGTACATCCAGCCCCCTAGCCATGCATCAGAACTAATGCACACCCCAAAGTGGCTTATTGCACTTATAAAATGGGGCTGTGTATTTTTCATGGACTTAAAAATGTAAGGTGACATGTTTTAATAATAAAAAAGCTAAATGTTTGATGTGTTTTAAGTAAAATAGTTCCTCCACATTAAGGTGATTTCATTTTGCCCCTAAATGTTTTGACCTGTGCTGGCCACCATAGATGTGCTTGCGACTAGATTGTCATTGTCCCCACCCTGCCCCACCCTGCACACACACTGAAGCTTGTCTCTGTTAAAAAAAATACATTAACAGTTTGTGAGAGATCCCACTAGTAGTGGGATGATCTCAGATTAAAGAATGAGCGGTTACTGATTTAGCAGTGCTGGCAGCTTGTAGGATGGTGATAAGAGACCCTGAAAGGAAATTGTGACAATATTTATTGTATTTTCCTTTATTTACTTTAATGTACATTCCTCCCATTTCACCCTGACAACCCACAGTGCTTTTTCTTTTCTCGCTGCCATGACAGACTGGAAGTGGAGTGGGTGGGCTTGTGGCTGGGTTGACAATTTTTTCTTGGAACACAAGAAAAGTGAAGTAGTTTTTTTAAAATGTCAGACTGTGTGTGCAGAGTTTTTTCATGTGTTTGTATGTTCTTCTCATTATGTGGAGCAATCAAATGATTGGGAGGGGGGAGCAGGAGACAGCCGTTGGCCAGTACGGCAGCAGTTCAGAACTGGGGATGTGATAGGGAAGGTACTAAGATTTCTAACATGGTTATGTGCCCTGTTAGGCAGGACTAGTTTTAGCCATGCATTAGACACTTCTAACACATGGCTAACAACCAATCAGGTTACTTAAAATCCTTTGCCCATTTTATAAATTAGGAACAACTGCCACCTTCGTCTAGGATGCCCTCTATGGAAATGTAATGTGGAGGGTCATTTAGCAGCAAAACAGTATTAACTGAAGAGAATAAGGATCAACACCTGTTAGAGATCCAAACTTTTATTTACTTATATGTCCACCCAAAAAAACAACCAGTTAAAGTTTTGTATCATTTACCACCACGTCGTCGGAACTGTTGGTGGTACTACAACAAAATAAAAAGCATACTATCAGTGCTGTACATTACTGTGAGACATTCTTCACCTTGGGTGAGACAATATGAATTAAATGTTGCTAGGCAACATGCACTAAATACATAAAAATCCATAGAAATTGACAGCAGATAAGGACCTCCAGGCCCAAAGAGGCTGCCCAAGTAGTCTACCTACATATTACCCAAGGATCCTAGGTGGTCCTTGCTCCCCCGCCTCATCTTCAAAATTCCCTTGTGCCCATTCCAAGAAGCTTTGAATCCCACCACAGTCTTTACCCCCACCACCTCCTCAGGGAGTGCATTCCAAACACCCACCACCCTCTCAGTGAAGTAGAGTTTCCTAATGTTTCCCCAGAATCTACTCCCTTCTAGCTTCATGTCATGACCCCTTGTTTTTGAGAGTCGCTAATTCTGGAAAATGCTGCTAACTGGAACCCTGTTAATACCCTTTTGGTGCTTGAAGGTCTCTATCATGTTCCCCCTATTCCTCCTTTGCTCCAGGGTATGCATGTTGAGGTCCTTTAGCCTCTCCTCGTATGTTTAGTGGCTGCGTCCCTGCACCATTTTCTTTGCCCTCCTCTGGACACTCTCCACCCTTTCTATGTCTTTCCTGAGGTATGGTCTCTAGAACTGGACACTGTATTCAAGGAGTGGCCTCACTGGCTGCCTGTACAGGGGCATCACCACCTCCCTCCTCCTGCTCATGACACCCCTGCCTATGCACCCCAGCATTCTACTTGCTCTCACTACTGCTGTCTTATATTGCTTTGCCACCTTAAGATCATTAGATATGAATATACCAAGGTCCCTCTCCTCCTCTGTTGCTTTCTGTACCTGCCTGCCCATCCTATACTCTGCTCCTAAAAGAATTTATATACACATTTACCATGTTTTAGCCTTACAAATATGATATATACACAAGTCTGTATGATCCAATTAAATACTGCACTCTTTTTTCAGTAAATAATACTATATTGCCAGTGAAGTATTTATACTTCTGTTTATATGCGCTAAATACAGTATAAAACAAAACAAAAAAATTGCTACATGCACCTATATAGGCTTTTTTAGACTTATGCTGTCAGTATGCTTCACAGTTCCTTTAATTATCAATCTTAGAATGTATATGCTGGAACTCAATAGTTGCTACAAAACTAGTTTGTAAATTGGTATCTTTACTGGATTTACTGGATTTTGTATGGGGCAAAAGGAGGCCTAAGCCCATCGAGATTGTCGCCCTCAATAGTGGCTCATTTATCAGTTTTGTACATTTAATCATATATTGAGTTTTGTTTTAAATGTATCAAAATTAGTTATATCTACTAATTCTTGTGGGAGTGAGTTCCATTGTTTAGATGCCCTAATACGGAAGTAGTTATCTCGTTTATTAGTATTTGCCCATTCTATAGTAAGTTGTTTAATGTGGCATCTGCCTACTGTATCTTTATATGATAAGGTTAATCTACATTGCTTCATTAGTATCGGTGATTTTAAGACCTTATATGTGAACAGAATATCACCCCTAAGTCTTCTTGAATTAAGTGGATTTAATACAGTTCCTTTAAGATGTATTTCATAGGTTTTATTTCTAAGATTTGGTATCATTTTAGTGAAACGTCTCTGGGTTTGTTCTAATCGTTTAATATCTCCTTTTAAATACGGATTCCAAAACAGGGATCCATAATCTAGATGTGGTCTAATATATGTTCTGTATAATGGGGCTAGACACTGTTTGGATTTATTAAGAAATGATTTATTCATTTGTTTTAACAAAATATTAGTTGTTCTTGCTACTTTATTACAATGTGCGAAAGAAGATCTTTTATTATTTACCAGAATGCCCAAATCTCTTTCACAGTTTGTCTTTTTTAGAAGTGCATCATTTAGAAAGCCATAAAAAGCTTTCTTGACTACTCCCACTCTTCACATGTCTGTGCACTTCCTAATAATAAAAGAAAATATGCTCAATGCTACCTCAGTCACTTTATCTTAACAATACTGTATGTCTACTTCTTTTTGCTTTTAATCCATTCTTTTAACCCACTCTTTTTTTGGTGAATGTGAAAGCTTGCTGTGCTATTAGCTTGTAAATCATGTTCCATCTTATATTATAGGGGTGTGGTAGTGGTATAGTTAGGGTTGAGTAGGCTGTTTAATGTGAAACCCCAAATTTTGCACCTTAATAATTTTGGCATTATTTGATGAAATAGCCCAAAATGTGGCATGTGCAGTCAGGCTGACAGAGTCTCAAGATGTGGAAAGTTTTGTGACAGCATCAAGATACAGAGGCCCAGATATTCAAAGGAGATGCGCCTGACACAACTGAGTTGTGCTGGCGCATCCCCAACATGTGCCCCTGGGCCATATTCAAACGGAGGTGATGCACCATGCAAGTCTGGATGCACCGCAGCACAAAGATAATGTATGCAGCACATCCAGAGGGGGCACTCCCCTGCATACGCAGCACATCTCCATATTCAGCCAAGATCTGCAGTGCAAAGTTAGGCATGAAAAAAACATGCCTAAGTTGTAGCCACCCACAGGCGGGCTGCTGTATTACATAGTGCAACACGGCAGCCCAGCCCCTGGGCGGCTACTCCCCCAAGCCCAGATCATAAAATGAAGGAAGTGTACCTCACACATCCCCTGGTAGTCTAGTGTCCCCACTCCTGTACCCAAACCCTGTCTGAGTTATAAAACATATTCAAAATACCCTGTTAGTCCAATGGTACCCCCTCCCTCCCTGAAGCCTGTCCGATACATAAATCAATCCTGAAATACTGTGGAGATCCACTGGTACCCCACTCCCTCCCCGAACCCTACCCAATTAATATTTATACATCGAAACACCCTGGCAGTCTAGTGGCCCCACCTCCCATCCCTGAATCACCTCCATAGAATAAACCTAAACCGAACTACCTTGGTGGTCTAGTGGCACTCCCCTTCCAGTCCCAATTGTACCATAAAAAGTAATCCTCCAATCTCCCTGGTAGTCCAGTGGACCCCTCACACCCCCCCACCCACTGAGGCACCCACACACATACCCCCACTCCCCCCATCCCAGCATGGCCAATGACATCAGCGGGCAGCAAAACCCACCTGCACACATCCATGGCTGCCTGCCAACTCAGCAGTCACAGAATGACAGCTTACAGTATACACCACAACACCATTAGTTAACACTGTTGACCAATGGGCTTGCAGTGTGTGCTGTAAACTTTCATTCACAACTTTGTGAATGACACAAAGTTGTGAATGAAACCTTACAGTACACATTGCAAGCCCATTGGTTGACAGTGCCAACCAATGGTATTGTGGTGCATACCTTAAGCTGTCATTCTGTGATTGCTCAGTCAGTGGGCAGCCATGGAGGTGTGCGGGTGGGTTCTGCTGCCCGCCGATGTCATTGGCCATGCTGGGATGGGGGAACAGGGTGGGGTGTGGGTGCCTCAGTGGGTGGGGGGGTTCACTGAACTACCAGGGAGTTTGCCGGGTTACTTTTTATGGTATAATTGGGGCTGGGAGGGGGGTTACCACTAGACCACTAGGGTAGTTTGGTTTAGATTTGGCAGGTGCCACATGTCAAGAGGGTGGGCATCTTTGGAAGGGTGGTGGGGTGTACAGGGTGTGGTCCACCATGATCCTGGACTGGACTTGGAGGATGGGGGGGTATGGTCTGTAGACCACTGGCTAGTTTGAGGGAGGAACTGTGGAGGATAGGGAGGAGTCTAAGTGGCAGGGCAGATGAGAATGGTATGCATCCTGGTTGGGGGGAATAGCAGATGGCAAAGGGGGACGGAGTAAGAACAACTAGGGAGTGAAACTGACTCAAGTATCAGGGCACTAACAAAAGAGAGGAGAAGGGAGGGGTGCCAGGCAGGGGCCTACTGATGGGGAGGAAGAGACTACGAGGAGTACCAGGGGAGAGAGCAGATGGCTGAGGGTAGGAGGGACCAGGGGTGGCACGGAGGGGAACAAGTGGGGGGGACCAATAGGGGGAAGAGATGTAGGAGGGGTATCACTAGGAATAGATTCAAAACTCTGCTATGGGAGAGAGGAGGGGAGCAGGAACATACTGATGGGGGAAGACAAGCTGGGCATGATAGGGATGGCAACAGGTAGGGGAAGAGATAGCGAGGTCAAAAGGGTAGAAGGAAGGCTAGTAAGGAAGGAGGGGGTGGTGACTGGAGGAGAGAAGGCTACGGGAAGGGGGAAGGATGGAAGGGGCATCACTATCGGGTAGAAGGGAATGGGGGCTCTAAACTGACAACAGAGGGGATAGGAGAGGGGTTGGAAATCAGCAGGGGGGAGAGGGGAGGTCAACATGGGAAGCCCAGTAGGAAATAGTCAGGCTGGGAAGGGGTTCAAGGGGGATTGGAGGAATAAGGCAGAGAAAAGGGGTGAGGTGTAAGTAGGGGGTACAGATACAGAAGTCACAGAGGGAGCAGCTGGCGGGGGTAAGGGGCAGGGAAGAATGAATACTGGGGTGGTGGAAGGGGCATTAGAAGGGAAAGGGAGTACAGGACAGGGGGTACTTGTCCCGGGGGATTCTATATTGAAAGGGGTGAGATGAGGTGGCAGGGGAAAGGCACAGCTGTATTTCAGTTGAAGCTATCCCCAGGTTGACTGCAGGAGGGGCAGGGCAAGCGCTGCTCAAGTGTGCAGCGAGAGGGAGGAAGAAACCTCATTTAGTGTTGCATGTGGGTACAAACGACTTGGCATGGGGGACTGTGGAAGTAGTGAAGGGGAGGTTCAAGTAGTTCGTCAGGCAGTTTGAGGGGGTGGAGGAGTAGGTGGCATTCTTGCAGGTACTGCCGGTACCATGTGCAAGCATGGAGAGAAAGGGTAGGCTTGAGGAGTTCAACGAGTGGCTGAGGGATTGGTGCCACACCAAAAATGTTGGGTTAGTGACTAACTGCGGTAGGGTCTGAGGGGAATAGTGACTTGTACACAGGGGACAGGGTACACTTGAGCAGGAAGGGAAGGGGAGTATTAAAGGCAGGATTAGAGGGGTATATCTCTACTAAGGTGGATTTAAACTAGTGGGGGGGTGGCCAAAAGACTGAGGTTGGTAAAAAGGTCCAGACAGGGGAGCCTAATGAGCTCACCCCCCCTAGATATAGGTAAAGGCAGAGGCGTAGTAACCCTGGGAGGGAGCAGGCAGAGTGGTCTGAGTGTAATACAGAAGGCACCACCACCCAATAAGAATAAGGAGGAGAAAGGGAGAGGACTACTGGGAGGAGGGACACAGGCCAAGGAGGAGAAGATTGACGAGAAGGAGGGGTATGAGTGAAAAGTGGTCTGACTAAATGGATAGAGAACTGGTTACAGGGGAAAGTGCAGAGGGTGGTGGGGGGGTAGCTCTCGGCACCAAGAGCTGTGACAAGCGGGGTGCCACAGGGGTCAGTGCTGGGCCCGGTGCTATTTGGGCTCTTTATCTCTGATATAGCACACAGCCTGGGGAGCAGGGTTAGTCTGTTTGCACATTATACCAAATTGGGGGCGGTGGTGGACGAAGAGGATGGATGGAAAAAACTGTAGGGGGACATAACCAAACTACAGACATGGTAAGTGGAGTGGCAGCTAGGATTCAGTGCAAAGAAGTGTAAGGTGATGCACTTCAGGGCCAAGAACCAGAAGAGGGACTATTGGTTGGGGATCACAGAGGAGGAGAAGGACCTAGGGGTGTTAGTAACTGGAGCATGAACAACTCGGCCCAGTGCAGGAAAGCAGCAGTGAAGGCAAACAGGATGCTGGGATGCATCGCAAAGGGGTTCTCATCCAGACACAGGAATGTGATCCTACCTCTCTACAGATCATTGGTCACACCACACCTAGAGTACTGTGTGCAATACTGGAGGGTACACCTGAGGAGAGATATAAAGTTACGGGATGGGGTGCAAAGGAGGGCAACAAAAATGTTAAAGAGGATGGAAGGAAAAGAATATGAAGTTAGGCTGATGGAGCTGAACATGTACACACCGGAGGAATGCAGGGATAGGGGGATATGATTGAAGCGTTTAACTGCCTGAGGGGGTAAATAAACCTAGCACTGAGGGTGTGTTTAAACTGAGGAGTGGAAGAGAGACGAGGGGGCACGGACTAAGGTTGGAAGTGGGACGTTTCAAGAGGAAATGAGAAGGCACTACTTCTCTGAGAGGGTGGTGTCTAGTTGGAATGCGCTGTCAGAGGTGGTGGTAACATGCAGAACAGTCAATAGCTTTAAGGAGGAGTGGGATAAAGCAAGAGAAAGAGTCGGGGGCAGGGTCTGTGAAAAACGGGGGAGGAACTGAGGGGAGGAGGCTGGGGCAGCTGCAATCTAGGGTGCTAGCTGCACAGTCGGGCAGACTTACATAGACTGATTGGTGTGTTCTGCTGGCAGATTCATATGTTCATATGTATGTTCGTATGTAAAATCACAGTGACTCTGTTCATGAGCAGAGGTCCTAAAATGCCTATGTTGAACATTTGGTAACAAATGTCCATAAAATGACTGTGTTACAAGCGTGCATTGTGCAGTTTCCAGACACCCTCATAACTTCGCAAATTTGTAGCATTTTCACTCCAGATTTTCAACATTGCCCTTTTTCCACACCTTCTTATAAACAGTACAGTTGTCATTTTTCACATCCTGCCCGAAATATGCGTTTACACATCTGGTGCAGAATACCGCGGTTGCTGTGGGAAATCAATGTTCAGGACAAATTAAGAACATCATAGTGACTGTGTTTATGAACAGAGGTCACAAAATGCCTATGTTGAAAATTTGGTGAAATATGCGTTGTGCAGTTTCCATGTACACTCGGAAGGTTGAGCATTTTTAATATTTTCACTACAGATTTTCAACATTGCCATCTCTTCACACCTCCCTATGAATGATACCTGCTGTCATTCTTCACATCCTGCCCAATCTGTATTTTAATGCATCTGGCACACAATGGCATGGTCACTGAGGAAACTCCAGTTTCGGGACACATTGATAAAATCACAGTGCCACTGTTCATGAGAAGAGGTCCCAAATGCTTGCATGAGGTGGGGACCACAAAATGGCGATGTTGAACATTTGTACTGCAAATACCAATAAATGCCCAGGGCATTATGGTTTCTAACCATAACGTCCCACCCTTTACAGACTGACAGACATCAGGGGTGTACCTTTGGATTGCTGACTGTAATGCTCATGCCATTCCAATTCCAACCCCAACCCCAACCCCCAGCCACTGACAGGCATTGAGCTGTGCCATCGACTCTTCGGTCCCACAGTTCACCCCATTCTATATTGCACCCATTTCAGCATATGTCCTTATGGAGTGGGGTGACTGTAAAGTCGAACACCCCAAGGCACTCCTCAACACTTGTCAGTGTCTGTAGTATAGGGTGAGGTGAAATGGCATGAACGTTATGGGCGACAACACAAACACATACCCCAATGCCTGTCCATCTCTGCAGGGTGGAGGTGGGGTTGGCATGAAGTTCAATACTTCACTGCCATTCCTACTCTGCATCTGTCTAACTCCTGCATTTCCAATGGTAATACCAGAAAGCAAACATTCGGCATTGACAAATGCTTGTTAAAATCTTGGATAAGTTGTGTTTTCGAACTTCTGGTGCAAAATGACATTTCGTCCAATATACTATAAATGGTATATGACATGATTATAAGGTGAATCATAAAACGAGGGTATCCAATTGTATGGGTGAGTCAAACTGAGTGACTCAATTTGAACAACTCAATTTAAGAGCTTGTGAAAACAGCGAAAGTTAGAAAATAGCATCAGTCTTGAAATAGCGAGGGTTGCAAAAGAGTGACAATAAGAAAAGCGAGAAATAGCGAGCAGTTGCTGGATGTAGTATGACTGCTGTGGGCTAAAAACCATGCTGCCAGCTCAGCGTGCTTGTTAGAGTCGACAGCTCTGTATCACTGGGACATGTGGTAGAGCTAGGTTCAATCCTGGTGAGTGCTTTTTTTTTTCTCCTCTCAAGTTTGTCCCCATCACAGAGTTTATGTCTCCCTCTACTCTTCCTGTTATGTCACCTCCCCTCCAGAGTGGCAATATTAAATCCCCCCCTCAACTTTTTCTCTCTCTCTCTCTCTGCATTACTCCCCAGAGAATATCCCCCTCCTGAGTTTCTCCCACTCTCTGAGTTGTGTGCCCACCCTCCATAGAAAGGTTATTTTAGATATGGGTGTAGGGGCAAAGCCCCCTTGCAACAGAGATTATTAGAGCCCCCACAAAATGAAATAGTATGTATAGCCCTTAGCAGATTTGGTGGTCTCTATAGTGCTTGTTGCCATTTTATTTGTTGCTGTTTTTCTTTTACCTTGTTTTTCCAGCATGGTTTTTCAATCGCTATTATGTTGTGGAACCTAAAATGAGTGTCTTAAATAATTTTGGGTCAAAATTAAAAAAAAATAATAATAATTGTTCACAAACATTGTGTATAGTGCCAGTCTTGACCCCAGCAGGTATGCTTTGTGATCCCATGCCAGTGAGCTAAGTTCAGTGGTGAGATCAGTGACCTAGCAGGATGGGGTGAGGGTGAGGGTGGGGGGATGACACTGTTATGTGACACCCTTCCAGCCAGGGAATGAAAGGTGCAAAGTTGTTCACATGGGCCTAGCTACCACATAGTGAAGACAACTGTCCTCTTAGCATTGGGCCCTGCGCCACTCCCCATTGGGTGGCAGAGGGCCCTGTGCATTGGCTAGCAGATGCACTCTTTGCCCTGTGCATCTCTAGCTTCAGCCACATAGACATGCAGGGACCACAGGGCCCTGCACTTCTGCAGCCCACCAGACAACCCCGTGAATTCTTTACATCCTTTGTTGCACAGAACTGCAGGGCCTACAAGGGCCCTGACCTTCTGTAGGTGGACAGAGTCTTCCCTTGGCACCGAGCATCTGCATCTGCATCTGCATCTGTTCAAGCAGGTCCTAAAGGTGTGAATGAGGATATGATTCCACTATCTCAAAAAGAAAGGAAATGATTTGCAAAAACTCCCTTAATGCACCAGTTAGGATAACTTAGCGCTATAAAAGTAGAGAAATGCGGTGTTAGGGTTTCCAACCCTAACTCCCCACTCCAACACCCAAGCAGCTAAAGGAAAAAGCATTAGGGTTTTGCATCTCCAAATTTTGATGAGTCAGTGGTGGGATCTTCTTTGGGGTTGTCAACCCTAATGCCCACTCCATTCCCTGAGCAAACAACATCACACAGAGTCTTTTTTTTCATACAGGACCCACAGGGCCCTGCATGAAGAAAGCTACCTCAAATTGTGTTGGCAACATATGATGAGACATAATTCTCTGCCTCTGCAGAGTGTATCACTGTGGGGCACTGGCTTGGAGCTGATCCTTGTGCTTTGGACTACAGGCTACAAGCTGGGGTGATGGGATACCATTAGGGCTGTTGACCATAAGGAAGACCCCATCACTGATTCACCAAGACTCTGGAGATGCAAAACCCTAATGTTTCCTTTTGCTGCTTATGGAATGGGGATGGGGAGTTAGGCTTGGAAACTCTAATGCCAAATTTCACTACTTTTGCGGCATTAAGTTAGCCTGACTGGTGCATTAACAAGGTTTTTTTGCAAAGAATACTAAAGTATATATACATGACAAAAAACTCACTGTTACTATGGAAACCAAAAGTACTGAAAAATGTTGGCATTTTATGTAAGTTAATCTGTAGCTTTACTCTGTGAACTGCTGCAAAATAAAGGCTGGTACTCACTCTTCAAAAGTGAATGCATTTGGAGCAGCCACCCTCCTTGCTATTGGTTGTGTCTGCCCATAGACCAGCAGCCTTTTATAATGTCTGTCTGTGACATGGGAGCACAGTTGGGAGCAACTTATTTGCTCCATGAGAACATTGCCCTACAACACCTAATAGAAGAGCACTCTACCAGGTGATATGAAGGTCCATGCTCCTGGTTTCCTCCCATGTCACTGGTGCAATGGCACCTGAATAAATAAAGGCAGATAACTATGTTTATTTTTATGGCTATATACAACATATTATTTCACTCCACTAGTGTTAAACAGCTGCTGATTATACAGGCAATAATAACAGAAACCCATAATGTCATACGCTATAACAGAGAAAGAGACTGTTGGGAAGGATACACAACATTGGGGGTAATGTCCAGAACTCCCAAAATTTAATGGGAATAAAGTTTGTCACTGGATAAGATTATTACATTCATTGAAAACCACCTAACGTGGGCATATAATGTTATAGTGGAAATCCAAGGTTAGGAAGGAAAATGTATACAAAGTCACCTCCCAAACACAGACCAGTCCTCCACTTCATTCAATCTGCCACGTTCTTGTAGTGTCCCTAATTTATTTATCCACCAAACTTCTTGTTTGAGAAACTAATGATTACAGTTACCACCACCTTAGGGTTCTTTACTTTCTCAATGCCCCACAACCAATGTGCAGATGCATTGTGTCCTGCTTGTTCAAAATGTCTTGCCACTGAAGATGCCTTGTCTTTCATTGAAATCATGGATGTGTGCTCTGAAATCGTAAATTTGAGTGGGCATATGCTCTTGCCCTCATAGAATCCATAGTTTTTCTTTTTAACCTTGGATAAAAAGTATTGTAGTAGAGTAGATGGCTGCACTCACCCTTCTTGAAGGAAACATCAAACGCAATTTCTTAAAGAAGCAGATTCTTTATTTTTGCAAAGACACCACCAAAATGTGTAGACAGCTTACAGCAGTGTGGTGGTGGCATACCACCACCTCCTTGCATTTTGCCCCCTCCACTAGGGGGCTTCATCAGAGGATCCTCTAATGAAGCCCTCCAGTGGAGGGGCGAAACATAAGGAGGTGGTGGTACATCATCACCACACTGCTTACACATTTTGGTGGTGTCTTTGCAAAAATAAAGAACATGCTTCTTTAAGAAATTGCCTTTGATGTCTCCTTCAAGAAGGGTGAGTGCAGTCATCTACTCTACTACACAATTAAGCTTTCTGTGCTGCACCACCACCACCACCAACCCAGTGCTAACCATCACACCTCTAGCTTGGACGAAGGTACTTCTAGCCTAAAGAAACTATGTTCCAGCAGCCCCTCTGGAGTGTAACCCTCCGTAAGATGGTTCCTTTACCTTCATGGTACTCCAACAGGGTGATAGTATCCCCCCCCCCCATAGACACACATACACACACATGCACAAATACACACACACACACGAATGACCAAAGCATCCACATATAACAGTCAAACAATTCAATCATACAACTAGCCTTCTGTCTGTCAACCACTATGCCACACTTGTGTACAGTATACCCATTGAATTGGAAGGTGAGGCTAGATGGGTGGGAGCAACCAGCCACCCCCCTTCCTGGGCTATTTAAACCATCTTCATCCATCCTCATTCAGAAGCTCTGTTTCTTTACTCCTACCATCCTTCCCTCCTCCAGTGTCTCAGTGCTCTCCTTGGACTCTTTCCTAAGGTACATTTAGCATAAAGGAATTATGGTCCGCTGACATCTCCAGGGGTAGAACCCTTCTCAAGAGTATTGCTTCACCTTCCTGGTACCCCCAACATGGTGGTAATCCCAGAAACAATAACGTGTAAATGGCCAAAGCATCCACATGTAGCAGTCAAACAATTCAATCATACAACTAGTATTCTATCAACAGTTTTGCAGAAGCTTTACCCCACACGTTGTCTGTGTACACCCATTGAATCCATAGTATGCTGTAGGAATGATGTATCTATTATTTTTTTTATTTATTTATTTCACTTCATGTTTGTGTATTGTATTCTTCTGCTTCACCCAGAATGCAGCTGGGGGTTAGCCTATTCCACACTGTGTGCATTCTTGGGCAAATCTTTAAAAAACAAAATATGTATATAAATAAATAAAAGAGGTTTGGTTCTTTACAGTCTGTCTTCTCTCATTGCTTCACATGGATGTGATCTATTCAGTTTGATCACTATTCATGAGATGATTTAAGTGTAGCCAGTGCTGATAGGAAAACAGCAGAGCTAGACAGGAAACGGTGCATGCTGTTTCTAGCACAGAGTATTAGACCCTTAGAACTTTGATTCAAAGTTCAAACCTTCCTTTTAGTTGTGTTAAAAAGGAGTGTGTGTGTGTGGTGTGCTACACATTCTACAGTATGCTCTGAGTGTGTGAAATTAGAGATGTTGTGAAGTTGTTCATCATCGACAAACATATAATGATGTCACACACCTTGCCCTTTTGTGAAGACCTGGCAAAGTATTGTAATCTTCTTTAATTAATTAATTAAATTAATTTCTGAGCACATCTATTCAGTAAGCACTTCTACTGAACGCAGTCAGAGGCTGGCCATGGAGGTGAGAGGTGGGCTGTGCCAGTCACCGTCTGGGGATGGGTGGGAGGGTGCTGGGTGGACTGGCATGGCTGGGTGGGGGCATGGGGAGCCAGTAGACCACCAGGTGTATCTGTAAGGGACAAGGGATGTATGCCTGTACTGTACATACTGTACAATATGCTGGCAATGGTGTGGCAGATGGGGTTGGGGACACTACAACAGTGGGTCAGGGGCCTCTAGCCCTGCAGGGAGCTGGCAGTGTGTGGGCAATGGGGAGGAATCACTTGCAACCTGCAGTTGTGTCTTATGACTTCCTCGCCAGGTATGCCCAAGTCGCAGGACTTAGATGCGGGGACTTGCCCCATCTAGAATAGGGCACAAGGTCCATGTCGCAATGGCAATTGGCACAAGTCACGTTTGGCAGCGACTTGCGCCAACCTTCTAGAATCGGGGCCTGCATTTAGAAGTGAGCTGGGATACCAAAAAGCATTTTAGCAATTATATTTAAGGAATACTGACTATGCACTGACAATTCTGGTAACTGGAACTGGAACTGAATTGGAAGTGAGCTGAAGTTAGGGGCGGGCTCCTAATTTTGGTGTTTGGATGATATAGGTAAATACAATAATCCAAGGATGAAGGTTCACCACTGTCTCAAAAAAGTATGCCTGTCTGACATGTGCAGGACAGAGATGGGGAGGGGGCTAACAGTGACTAAAGCTAGGCCCACTGGAATAGGCCCCTGCAAAGAATGGGCTTGCCTTGCAGTGCTCTTTTATGCATTTTTTTAAGACGGTTGGACTGATGAAGTCACTCGTCACTAACAATGTTGTCCAATTGACTTTCTTTTTTATTACCTTCATATTGGAATCCCAATTTCCATCTTCCATATCTGCATTGAACCAGGTGGGAATTCAGGCAAGACTTCAGATGCAGCCTCCTCATTTTTCTGTGGTAGAAGTGATATGATGTTTTGTGTGGGATTAGGTGGCTATTCATTTTTATAAACGTGAGTCTATCAACATTTTGAGATACAGACTTTTGCATTTGGCAGTACCAATGTCCCCTGATTAACTAAACACCCTTGTGGAACTGACACTGGACAGTGGGCAGCTCAAATAACATATTGCTACAAAAGACAGTGCCAGCAGCTCTTGATGCTTTGATGTTCAGTACAAAAGTGGCTCCTTATTAGTGTTCACATTCTATGAGTCAGTCAGGAAGCTCTCCACCACATGTCCTGAGGACTTATGAGTGACATGCTCCTTTTTCTTTTCCTTCTCCTTCTCCTTCTCTACCTCTGCAATACTTGTCTGTGATAATATAGCCTAAAGCTGGACAGAACTGCCAGTACTAAGGTGATGGTAGTAGAAGTAGTAGTAGTAGTACTAAGGTGGCCTTTAGAGGTGGTGGGCCTTTTTGTTTTGTGGTATTCCAGTACCATCCTCATCTTGGTTAGTTTTTCTGTCAGTTGCTTTCCATACATCTTTCCACCCCTCCAAAAGTGATGTTTGTAACTCAGGTCTGACAAGGTGGCTACTCTGTTCTCTTTGGATTCTCAGATGGACTGTAGGAGAGCACTGCTATTACACAGTGTCTGCATGTCTTCCATGAGTGCAGCACAAGCAAAATTTCATTTACACAGGTGCCCAGCATCAGGTTTCGTCATGACTAAAGTTATGCTAATACCTCTGTCATAATATCCTCTGTCACAGAAGTGATTAGTGTCACTTGGTGTCACTGGTTCTAAATGCTATAAATATGCATCATTGGCCAGAGGGTTGTTAAATAGTCAGCCGGTGGTACTGTACAGAAACAGTGCTGCACATGTGTGTGGCTCCACAAGCTCTTTAATATGTCATATCATTTGATCAGCTACAAATTTGCATAAAGACACGCAAGTGCTGAGTGATGTCCTTGAATATTGTTTTTTTTCCAAATATGTATTTATTGTGACCAATCATATATGAAGATGTACAAGAAGCTATAGCTCATTAAATCATAAATGAATCAAGAAATGAGCAATACAACATGTTTACAAAAATACAAGAGACAGTGTCTTGTGCAAAAGATCTGACCAATATTGAATCTAAACCTATCTCTCCATAATCAACTGATTTATACTTGACTTATTGTTATTGTTATTGTAGTGTAGATTTTGGTAGGGGTGGGGAAGTTGGATTATAGTCTCAAGCTGTTCAGGTACAGCAATGAGGGATTTTATAGTTGTTCAAAATTGGTGTCATCCGCTATAAGTACATAATGAGTGGTTTCCACTTTTGTGGACCCAGTCATGAATGTTACCCATTGTATCCAGTCAGAGGAACTTGATTTTTATGCTGCAAGAAAGTGTACATTTGTGCTATGATGAAGTCAATATTTAAAAGTGATTATGAATTTGTGTAAAGATGTAAATGTTCTAGAGTGGAACTTCATCAATACCTGGTTCAAATGGAAAAGTAATATTGAGTGTTCCACTTAGGAATGTCAATATGTCTGTCCAAAAAGATTTTAATAAGTCACATGCTGTGAACATGCGAGACAGAGTACCTCTATGGGTCTTACACAGATTTTAATTTACTTTTAGTTTTATTTCACAAAGAATCCCTTAGGTGGGTGTCTATTTTCAAAGGGTTCAGAGTCAGGCAAAGCACTAATGTTCCATACACATGGGACAAAAAAAGAGAAGGTGTAGAGGTACATTTGTTTAATTTACATGAGGTGAGATAAGATCTATGTAAGATGTTAAAATGAATTTGTTAAGAGTCTTGTATTTCTAGTTATCTTTGAAGTTAATGCTGTTATATTATTCAAGACATTATCGATGAGAGATGGCGCTATTTCCTCCTCCCGTTTTGATCTCATCTGAAACAGATTTGAAGGGTTATTTTCTAAGACAGATTTGGGATATTAAAAGAACTAGAAGATCTGTGTTCATGACCAGTTCTTCTAGTGAAGATAGTGGCAATTTGTCCCAATTATTATTTAATGTGGTTCCTACATAGTTCCTAACCTGAAAAAAACTTGAAGCACTATGAGTTTTAAGGGCTAAATGTAAGCATATGTTGTTCAAATGAAACAGAATATTATCCTGAAAGAGGTCACTGACTTCTGAATACCTTGGAGTGTCCAAACCGTGTAGGCAGGATTTAACAGTGATCGTTTGAAGCCTTACTTGGTGGTTACTGGAGTACTGCATGTCTTAAAATGTTAACTAGCCATCCTATTAGTCTGTTTATTTATGGCCAGGCCTCAGTTGTTGTCTTAGTGACTGATTAACAGGATTTGTATAACTATTGTCAGGCATATTAATGTGCAGTATACGTTTACAGGCTGTGAATCTATTAGTTGCTTTTTCAGTTAGTGCACATGTAGTTTCATTGTGGGTTAGTGAAAACCAAGTGGAGGCAGCCTCTGTCTAGGCTGCCAAATAATACCATCCGAAGTTTGGTAATGATTGTCACAAATGCTCTCAGCAGGTCAGACCCTCTGCTCCCACAGTGCCAACCTCCAAGCACAGTAATGTGAACAGGTAACAGACAGGATAACCCTCCTGTCTACTTGTGGGTCCAAATCACCTTTAGTCTCAAATTCTGGGGGGATTCAAACTGTGAATCTTATGCTAGCTTACCGAAATGTACAGGCTCAGATAATCTGCTCTTTGGGGGGATGCCAGATATCTTTAACCTAAGGGCACCTAAACAGGTATCCAAAATGAAACCTTAAAACTCTATAAAAGATCTTAGGTATATTCTTACCTTTTCCCAGTTTAATGACACCATCAAGCTCTGAACAGTTTTTGTCAGTCTTAACCCTCTATAAGTCACATGCAAAAAGAACATCAAAGACACACTCAGACAGTCTTTCAAAATAATATATGTACTAAAATGGATAAAAATATGTAAAATATAAACACAGAACACTATATCAAAAAGCATACAATCACTTAAAAGAACAAGGTTAAAGTACAAAACATAAACTCCTACCTCAATACAATTAGATCTTTTCTATCTAATGTATTACCTCTATAGTGCTTATAGATAGATCTTGTTTCTCAAGAGCCCAAAAAAAATGTCACTAAGATCAGACACAAGTACTAGTTTAAACTGTGTGTCTCTCACACATCCCTTCTACAATGTCATCTAGCTCCTCCTTTTAGAATATAAAAAAATATACAAACAATGATCTTCCTGTCAGGAGATATTTTAAATACTGTGACTTCAGCAAAATCGAATTTCCCAAAGTATTACAGTCTTTAAACAAGCATTTCCTTTCATCTTGTGTGGTTTCCTGTTCCCAAGGCATCGAAGATTTTACAACTTTTCACACCATGGTGTTATAACGTGTTTTTCCTCTAAGACATCATAAAAGTTTACAAGCCCTATATCCTGGCAGCTGGGTCAGTTCTAATTAAAATAGAGAAACAGGAGACCCTTAATTAAGTCTCTCCAGTCTTTTAATTACCTCCTGGTTTCAGTTCACTTGGCACTTCACTGACCTGGGGGGGCACCCATAGCACAGAATGTCTCATGTGAGACACTCACATACCACATTCTATATTACAAATATCATAGAACAATCATAATCAGCTGGCCAAGTGTCACCATGATTTCTTTCTTCACCTGTATGCACCTAAATGCAACTGCATGCATGAACATATTCTGTAAAGCAACTAAAGATGCAACGAATTTATCAATCATATGAGTGCTTTAGTTTCAAAGCAATTCTACAACAGCTAAGCATTAGCACAGAATGAACATCTGACTATCTGAATTATTGTTACTTCATGAACTGAACGAATCTGAAATAAATCTCAAGCTTAAAATTTTTACCAACAGTGTTGTTTGTGCTTCTGTTTTCTGAGGTATGGCAATTGGCTTTACAGGGAGCACCCCTCGATTTTAGTTTTTGTTGAGAGTTGTTCCCTTTGGTAACTGGTGTGTTTCATAATTGGTTTTTCACTGTCGTGCACTGCAGCAGCCCTGTCCCGAGCATCTGGAGGGTCACACCACACACACACACACACACACACACACACAGTTTGGCTTTGTGAAAAATATACAGGAGAATTTTGTTGTTGGCACAAATCCACCCTAACAAAATTGACTAATGTGGAGGACAGAAACCAAAATGTGAATAAGAATCAAATTTCTTACACTGAAACAGAAGTACCATGTAGTCTAATCAGCACTGAGGCAGTAGCATGATGTTGACAAGCAGCATCAGAAACCACTGCAGCTGAAACATTAACTTCTGGCTTTGTTTTCAAGCTTAGAAAAGGCAAAGATGGCAGGTGTCAATATGTGGTAGAGTAAAGTCAAGTTAACTGACTATAAAAATCACAACTGGATACCACATGGCCTGAAACTGACCAAATTGCCAACAGTGGGTATAGAACAATTTAGACTAATGGAAGAGTGGCTAGATATACTTACGACTGCATTTCTAGATTGCATGCATGTATCATAAAAGAGGATGAATTGCAATACAAAGAACTCGTACCATAACTGAATAAAGTGCAACATGAATTGCAACAAGATTTATTTATTTATTTATTGGAAACTTCAGAGATTATCCTCGAGTACAGGTGCTCATTTACAAAGGTTCTACATCAAATACATAATCACAAAAAACTTTACATGTACAATAAGCAGTTGCAGAGAAAATGCAGTTGTGTCAGACTCAAAGCGCTTAAAGCAGTCTGTTACATAAAAAGTCACAACATACTGTATGTACAGAGAAAAATTGAATAAAACAGTTTAACTGTTATAAGGGCAGTGCATATTTTAAAGAACTGAACAGCAAGCTGGAAAATAAATTAACTAAATATGAAAATTAAGCCGGGGAGTGCAAAGTATGCAAACTGATACAAGATGAGCAAGATTATGATAATGACTGTATTTTCACCTGGTTCAAATCAGATAGGAGACTTCAAAGCCAGGAACATCTTGAGGTAGATCAAGAAACTGATAAGCTGCAAGAAACTGATCTAATAACAGAAGTGCTTCCAACATGCACTGTAATGAAGCAAATGTTAATGACAGTCTGTTACTTTCGCTGAAACTGAAGCAGAGCATCAAAGCTGTACACAGTCAAATCAGAAAGCAAGACAAACATATTAAGTTAAAAAACAGAAAATGGGGGATGAGAGGAGATGAAGAAATCAACAAAAGAAATCTGCACAGTATGATCAAGCCATTACTGAAAACATGCCAAATGAAGACGCGATGGAAACATTTTTTTCACCTTTTCCCAAATGGTCAAGACTTGTAATCTTGTCACTGATTGCCAAGATCCATCTTTTTCTCTTTGTGGCAGCACCATGGGATTCCATCATATTGTAGGTTGCTAAGCTGAAACACAGAATTAATGCAGATCGAAGCTCGCAGCTTGAGAGAGGGGACTTCAAAGGGTACTGTATCAGCATCAGCATCAGCACAGAGAAAGAAGTAATGGTCTTCATTAGCACCTGCATAAGTGATTAAGTGATTTATTGATTAAGGGGAACATTCAAATAAGGATAAGCATTAGCACCTGCTTAAGTGATTGCTTATTGCAGTATCGGTTAGTTAGAACAGGTGATTACTGTTCTCTCACAGACCGCAGTTCCAAAAAAAAAAAAAAAAGCTTAACCGCAAAGCTGTTTGCTTTAATAATCTGGGACCAGATCACGAGTCCGCTTGAGCGGGCGGTCTGGATAATTGAGGTCCAGATAATCGAGGTTGGACTGTAACTAATCTCAGTGATAAAAGTCTAACTGATGTACAAGTAAAAGTTTTAAATCAAGAGATAAGTTTTGTCCCAAACATACAGTTAACAGTTTTCAGACTGAACATGGATTTTACAAGTTGTTTAGAAAAATAAAGCTTGCATATCACTTTACTAATAGAACTCCAGCTTTACAAAATTCCATTCCTTTACCAATGAACTGTAAGCAAATGGCAGTTCCTTAATTGAATGATGTTAATGCCTTGACTGTTACTGGAACACCAGACAGGATAATGGAAGAGGCATTATATATAATGAACAATGAAAAATCATTTGAGCTTACAGTGGATGTTAATTAATAAAAATCTTTTCAAACCCTTATCTATATTTGAGGCAGAAAACCATAAGTCCTGCAACAGAGATCTTTGAAGGAACAGTGTGTGCTGAGATCAATTAATCTTTTTTTCAAAATAGTCAAAGTATTACACAAACATGACTCTAGAAGAAAGAAGAGCATTGAAAGAAAAAAATGTTTAACTGATACAATCATTAAAAAATCAGATACAGGAATGCCATCATTTTATGGCCAAAACATGTTCTTAAGAGAAGTGGGTTAACAGCTGAGCAACAGGGTGTTTTACATTACGTTGGAAACTAACCCAACTCCAGTATTTAATGAATAATTAAACAGTCTTCTTGACACTGCATTGATAACATGTGGATTAGCCTTAATGAAAAAAGTATCACACCCACAGCCACCAGGAAAAAGAACTTCCTCACAACATTTCTTGTAATAAGTCTAGGGCATGTTTAATGTGCACAGTGCTGGAGTGCAAAAAAAGCAAAAATTACTCACTGATACATGGTGCTAAGCTATGCACCACACAAGTCACATTGGAGTGACGTCTAACATTTCACCAGGGCGGCTACTAGGCTTCTTCAGAGACTGTCAGTACGCTCTCTGTACCTCTTAAAGCCTTGTTGTGCCACAGGCTGATATATCAGTCCAGAATTCCTATATGTTCTAATTATGTTGGCAGCCTAGGGGTTAAATGGTGCATAATTTAAAATGATAACACAAAATATTTATGATTTAAAATTACACTGCAAAAATGAATTCAATGTCAAGCACAGACTTTAGAAAGAGAATTATTTTGCAGATCAGTAAACACAAGTTATCACAGTTTAAATATTTCATATAAAATGACTGTGTCACCTCAGAGATTAAAAGCAGAGCCCCTAAGAAAATATACCTTGTTCTTTACCAAGTAGTAAATATTGATATTTCATTTCATAGGCAGTAACACATAATGCAAGCAAATATAACACATAGCAACTGGTGCAAGATAATTCTCTTTCTTTAGTCTGTGTTATCTGGGCAAATCTCTCTGGTCTCAGGTTTCATTTTATGTAGTCTAACAGAGGGACTGTAGGCTCTATAAAGAACATTGTATTGAATTTGTTATTCACTCACCAATGCACAATGTACAGAATGCCATTTTATCCATTATTTAAGATAGCAGCCTGTATGTCGGTTTGAAAATGGATAAATACATTTTACAGAAAAAAAAGAAGTGGAGTGAGCCCTTAATTTCTAATGGGTTTTTTTCTGCCCATTTTATGAAATAAATAACATTGCTTGCTGGGGCAGCAGCATTGCTGCTTGCAATGCCACTGACCAGGGTTTGAGGATGAGCCGAAGACAGTGGGGGTGGGAAGGATTGCTCATCCCAGAGTATGCTCTCCTCCTTTGGGGAGAGACAGTAACTGCCCCCATCACAACTCTGCCATCTGGGTGACTGCATGTGGAGGCCCAAGGAGGCAGAGTGGGAGAGTGAACATCATTTAAGTTTGACGACGGCTTGCTGTGCATGTTTCCACACCCAAGAGCTCTGAGTCTATCAACATCTAATGAGTGGGGAGAAAACACAAAATGGCTGTTTGACTGCAGCAGGATGATGCCGCTCCCTTCACAAGCTAAGTACCATTGGCTGTGGTGCCAGTCCTTGAAATGCAGGCTTAAGATGATTTGAGGTGCCTAGCCTGTCAGGTCGGATAAAGAGCCTTGCCACTGGGGGCAAGCCATTGAGACACAAATAAGAATATGGTAAGTCTGTGGCAGGGCCCCTCATATCCCTCACCCTCCAAAGTTTTTTTTTCTTTTGGGGGTGATGGGAGATGGGGAAGTATTGGAGGACATTTGGGCCACTCTGGCAATGCCCCCCCCCCAGCCCCAGGGTGAAATGATAAAAAGAAATTCAGAAAATAAGTACCTTGCAGGTCGGTCCCAGAGATGTCCTGGCTGGCATACAGGTCCATGATCAAAGGTACCTTTAGGGGATCCTGGCTCTCTGTGCTGCCAGTGTGGTTGCTTCGGTGGTCATCCTGGGTTGAGTGCTAACCCTTCTGAAAGGTGATAGTCCGGGTGTGTGTTTGGACCATGATTGGAGATTATAGAAGCCAGTAAAAGCCTACACTTGGGTAGATGAGTTTTTGCCTGCCCCCCAAGTGATTTGTTTTAGGGAGTGACTGTGTGTAGTTTCCTGCTGCCTGATGTTTGGATCAACAGTGAACTAGAAAAAGGGAGAAAGTGTGCAGCAGATGGCAACATCTTTTGCTCCTCACCCAGGTTGACAGCCAGGTCAAAGGCCCAACTTAGTGAGGGAGCAGAGCCACTGTGGTGGCAGATGATTAGTGAGTGGGTAAGTCCCACTTTCAGCTGCATAAGTGGTGTGGATTGCTAGCCCTGTAACAGCAGCACAGCTCTGGGTTCGGAAATGAAATAATTGCCAAAACAGTGTGAAGAGAGCTAAGAAAAGGCTCAACCATTAAGATGGACAAAGGTGGCAAGCTCCAAACACAACATAAAAAAGAACGAAAGCAGTCACACTGAAAATAAAGAAAAAAAGAGTAGCGGGTATATAAGGAGACGTTATTTATTTTATTTGTTAATTATTCGGAAACAACCTTTGAGCAGAAGCTCTTTCACAAAGGTTCCATGTCACAGAATAAAAACAAACAGTTGAAAATACACAATATGCAGCACATGATAATAAACAAACTGAGGTGCAGCAATAACAATTAACATAGGGTGATAGTTAAGGTGACATTGATTCTTGGCAGTGAGGAGAGTAGACAGGTTCAAGGGATAACCAGGGGCAGATGGGAGGAGAGGGGTAGAGGTGAGGGGAAAGGTTAGCAGTCTGGTAGAAAACTTTGTCAAAAAAGAAAGTGGGGGTGGGATGTGAAACAGTGGGGAAGGTGGAGAAAGCATGAGGGTAGGTGGCAACAGAAATGGGTAGGGGCCAATAGTGATGAGTGATTACAAGAAGTTGGGGGAGGGAGAGGAGGAGGGGCATGAGATGGGTCTGCGAGGAGGAGAGGGGTAGAGGTGAGGGAAAGGTTAGCAGTCTGATAGAAAGACTTTGTCAGAACAGAAACTTGGGGGTGGGAAGTGGAAACAATAAAGAAGGTTGGAGAAAGCCTGAAGGTAGGTGACAACAGAAGGGAGGGACCAAAATGATGAGTTATTACAAGAAGTTAAGGGGAGGGAGAGTAGGGGTCTGGAAGATATGAGGTGTGGTCTGTGAGGACAGGTAAGGAGGTGGGGGAGGGACTGTGGTGGACTAGCTGAATTATGGGGCCTCCAGAAAAAGATAAATTGGAGGCTTGAAAGAACCAGACAGCTATACTTAAATTTTATGTGACTGTAGTCTGGGATCCATGTGCCCCCTGGCTCATAAGGTATTGTGCAGCCAGCCCAACCTACTTTTGAAGGCGGCTCCAAGTGCTCAGTGTAGTTCATGCATTCCTGCATGAAATCTTCCTGGAATCTGCAGGTTCAATTAAGGTTACAAAGGCCTTTTTTCTCTGTGTTTTGGATTTTATGTGGGATCTAGTATTGTTTATTTGTGGATATCCATGGAAAGGCCAGTTTTAGGGTGCTTTCTGGGTTAATTGGGGTTAATTTGAATTGTAAGGGCTTTGGATAATGGTGAGGTGGTCCTCTGGATGATTATATAAGGGCTCATTAGAGCCCTGTGGGGGCCTTCCTTCCATGCAGCTGAGGTGTAAGGATACCCTCTCCATGTACTACTCCCTGAAGATGTATTTTGTCCACACTGATGTAAGGTTGCAGAGCTCAGTATGTTTGTGGGGTCCCATTCAGCTGGTAGGCCATATTAGTTGACAGTGTTAGAGCACTGATGGGGGTTCAGCCCTGAGACCTGATATCCCATGCAAAGAACTGCCTTTACGAACTGTTGCTGCTTAAGTTAGTGATCTTGACAAGACTGAGCAGGTAAGGCTGTGTTTTAAAAGAAGCTGCAGTCAGGGGCGTAGCTTTGCATCCACAAAATGGCAGCCTAACCTTCTTTGTTCTCAAAGCCCTCAGTATTATCTGTTACAATACTCCAGTGATTTGATGACTTACCTGTTTGTCTCCTGCATCAGCTGGAAGTGGGACTCCTCAGCTTCACTTTAGTGAAAACGACTTTTAAATCAGACCTCCATGACCTGAGATATCGTCACGTGAAAATCTTTCCTCAGCAGTGCCACCTCAGTCTGACATGATGGGACACACAGGAACCAGTCCATGATCACTAACCCTGGCAGAGATTAAAGGGATGTTTGCAATGCTTATTTCACAAATCAGCAAGTTAGAAATAGCTACCCAGTGCACCAACTCTGACATCATCCTACTGGGAGATTGCTTAAATGTGGTGGATCAATGAATAGCAATTACAGAGGACACTGCTGGCAGACTGCTAGCTCACCTCCGGGACAAGGATCAGACAATATGACTCCCTTGGGAAAAAGTGGAAGATTTGGAGAACAGGGGTCAAAGCAACAACCTCCGCTTTGTGGGTTGTCCTGACAGGTGCGAGGGTGAACAATAAAATTTCTCTAAACAGACCATCAGGAACTGTTCCCTCAGGAATTCTCTGCTGTCCTTGAAGTAGACAGAGTTCACCGCTCCCTTGCCCAAAGCAGAGAGAACATCCTCATCTGATCCTTGCCCATTTTCTCCACTACATGGATTGAGAAAATATCCTTGCTTGGGCCAGACAGAAATGGGAGCTATAGTGAAAAGGTCATCGCATCTACATTTGTCAGGATTTTTCCATTGAACTGTCCAGTAAACACAGAGCTTACACATCAGTCAGGAAAGCTCTGATGGAGCTTGGTGTGCCATACTTTTTCCAATAACCCTCTTCACTAAGCCTTGTAAAAAATGGGCTATCACAAACCTTCGACAACCTAACATCGGCTGATGCCTATATGTTAAAAATGTGGCCCCATGTGAATTTAGCTTATCACAGATCTGGTGATCAGAAGCATTCCCCAAAGACCTCTTTTGGTGCTATGGATACCACCCTGGGACCCACCAACAGTGCTCCTAGTACTATGAACTATGTCCCTCCATTACCTCCCTTCCCCTCCAACCTTGACCCCTGGCTTCCAGCATCCAAACCAAAGTGGAAAAATAGAAAGTAGAGGCTGAAAAATGAATGGATGGACAGACCACGTAGTTGCAGCAGAAGTCAGGGTGATGGATCACCAGAGTCCTCAGAAGCTCACTCACTTGTTTCTCTGGGAAACCATTACACTCCTCTGCTGGCAGATGACCCGGCTTCTCAACCTTCCACCTCCTCCTTCTTGAAGACCCCCAGCACTGCAGATCTTAATGGCAGGCCCAAATCCTGGGCCAATGCCATCAGCCTGGTAGCAGCAGTTCCCAGGCTCCCAGCTAGTGAATTTTCTGGACCGGAGGAGAGCTGTGCACTCACAGGCCTATCACAACAGCTCCCCTCTTCTTTCACAGCACCCATGGCTACAGCTCAGCAATTGGCGTCAGCTTCCTCTGCAGCCCACACATGAAGGAACTGTGGGTTTTTATGGATTGTGAACTGATGTTCCGCTATGGACTCTATCAGAACTCATAGGTAATTGAGCTGTCCCCCCCTTAAAGCAGCAATGTTTCTACTTGTCATGGTAGCAGCTATACTCATGGGACCTTATGATTATTGTTATATAGTACTCAGTGCATTGCTCTTTTGCTTGCTACTGTGGGGGGAGCAGCAGTACAACTCAAGCTTACTCTTCTTTGGTTTGTTATGGTAAGCCTTATAGTCAATTGTGATGCATGCCTGGATGCACGTTTCTCTAGGGAAGTACACCCAAGTCTTTTACCAACAGAATAGCTTGCATCACCTACTTTATGTATATTTAACTAATGTTTGTAATTCCTCTCTTGATTTGAATGATGGGATGCACTTAGTCGGTTGGACGGGCAGTTCCCTCCCCAGTGGGGTAGAAGGATTCCCTAGAGGCACAGCATCCCTGTGGTTGTTGAGAATGTACATGGAAATAACCCCCCATGCTCATTTCAGGGAGTTCATTGAATTTTGCAGTCCCAGTGTCTGCTGTCCACCACCGCAGTTGATTTGCATTTGCTCCCTGACTCCTTGCCATTGTTATACGTGCTATCACTTTGGTATGTCCCGGAGTTTCCCACACTTTCCAGTTGGTGGTTGTCAACCACCTCGTGCATGGCTCACAGAGCCCTAGGGCGCATGTGCCTTCTTGAGAGTTGATGAGGTGATCACTTGTGGTGTGAGCACCTGCACTGTCATGGAACATCCTTCCTCCCGGCAATGTGACACTGTGACCTAGGGGAGGGCGGGCAGCCTTCCTGTCCCACAGAGTCTGAGCACTATCTGTTTAGGTGGAGCTCTTCCAATCTGCGGATACGAACAATATCACAAGGGAATCCCTGGTCCCTATGACTGGTGAATGTCAACTGCCCAATGAGGCAACCATGGGATGAGTGTCATGCCCCAAACCTTTACTACAGTCCACAGTTCCCCTCATTCTACATTGCATTTCTCACAGGCATCTGCTAGTCAAATGCTGACTTGGGCCACCCACTTTCCCCTTCCATGTTGTCCACAGCTATCTCTCCAGTCCCTTGTGTCATAGGGAAGGGCATTGCTGAAACTGCTGTCCTGCAATAACCTGGAAATGTGTGTCAGTTTTGGGGTGCAAGGCAGGTGTATGGTGTGGTGTATGGAACTTCAGGAGTTGTGGTTTGCCCCATCTCCCCAACACAGCTGACTGCTAGGCTATATAACATGTTCGGGCACCCAGCATATTGGTCTCCCTGCTGGATCACATACCTCACAGCATTCCAGAGCCTTTGAATATGCAGAACCATCAGCACCAACTGCATAACAATGCCATAAACTATGTTGACCCGTTTATTTCATGGGACCAGTATATGCCCCCCCCCATGGATGGGGAGAAGGGTCTCCTTCTGAGTTATGCCACCTGCAAGGGAGTGGCACAAAATATCTTGTTCCTGCAGCACATGTTTGGTGAAGCCTGGTGGCGTGGACTTGTTTTCATTTCTGCTTCTCCATGGGAATTTCCTCCCCTTTCTTTTCATTGTCCTCCGGTCTCTCTAGGCAGCAGTCTGTGATTATACTATGGATGGCACCCTATGGTATATTGATGGGATCTTCCACAACATTAGTTCATCCCTTCTCTGTTTTTATATATTCTATATTCTTGGGTATAACATATTTCTCTACATCACTTTGTTTCTACCATAAATCAATGCATGTTGTCTTGCTGTGTTATCTTGACTCTTTGTTGCATGTGTCTCGCTGTTTTATTGTTATCACCTTTGTTTATATTTTTAACTTACTATTATGGAACCTGTTCTGTTGTTATGAGTAGATTCCAATAAAAAGATTAACTGAAAAGAAAAAGCTGCAGTCATTGCCTAGTCACTTTCCATGGGTCTCCTCCACAGATGGTTTTAGAAGTGGATCCAAGTGCATGGGCTATATCTGGTGTGGAGCAACAAAAATGTAATAGCTCATAAGTGGCCTAAATAAGAAAATAGGCCAAGGTTAGATCAAATGTTGAGGCCAAGGTCAGAATCCTCTGCCTAGCTAAGTGGAGACCATGGTCACCCATAGAAGAATGCAGAGAGAGGCAGAGTTGGTGACTCCAAGGAAGTTGAGAAATGAAGAGTGTGAGAAAGGGTTTAACTCAGCAACCCATCCCAATGTTTCTGATGAAGAAGAGGTATAGAAAGTTGAACTGGCAACTGGAGGAGGTCTAGCTGGCAGGTTAATGATTCTAGGAGGTTTGGTTGGACTTATGCAGTGGCTGACCATTCAGCATACAGAAATCGAGAAACAGAGAGTGCAAAGTGAGCAACAACACTGAACAAAACTCCAAGGGCAAGAAAAAAAGTGGCAATTGGCCCTACAAGAGCTTTAAGGAAAAAGAGAGGTGGAAATGCATGACTTTCTCAAGATGACAGAGAATAAAGAGAGGTGCCCACACCCATCCCAGTTATTAAAGATATGAAAATGACAAAGCTGGATTCACAAAATGATATTGAAGCCTATTTGACCACATACAAAGGGTGGCTAAAGCTCACCAGTGGTTGTTGTTTCATTGAGTTATATGACTTGTGCCCTGTTTGATGGGAAAGGCCCAAAAGGCCTAGTGCAATCTGGACATCCAATAGACTGAAGATTATGGCTGACTGAAAGAAATTTGACACTGTGATATAAGTAAAGAGATTTACCAACAGAGATTTAGGAGGTTCTGATTTCAACCAGGAGATAATCCTCAAGAGTCATACACACCACACCAAACTCAGTGTACCATTCTGGAAAATGATCGGAACAGAGGACAAGATAGTGGAGCAGATAGTGGAGCAGCTGGTAATGAAGCAGCTTGCTAAAGTCCTACCTGAGAACATCCAAGCCAGGGTTAAGGGGCACAGACTGAAGAAGGGTTCCATAGCAGTGGTGCTTGGGGAAGACTGCATGATGACGAGAAAGGGTGCAGGACTCTGATCAAAGCCGGTAAGAACGTTAAGCCATTTAAATCTTTTTGGGAAAAGACTGTCTGAGGCTGGAGGGGGGCAGAACTCTGATCAAAGCCAGTAAGACTGTTTAAACATTTTTGGGAAAAGACAGTCTGAGTCTGGGTAGGCAGACAGTCCTAAAATGGATTGAAAGAGGAAAAGACTGACTTTAACTGCTATGGTTGCGCGGAGGTGGGACACATAACCTGTAAATGCCTGAATAAAAAGGACAAGTGATCTCATCTGGTTTTAGCCAGATGGGGTCAGTGCCAGCAAAATGTTTGGGTTGGTGATCAGAAGATACCAGCTTCAATAGACTCTGGCAGTCAGCAACCCCTAGTATTCCCTGAAGTGGCACTTGGGAAAGCCAGAGAAGAAGCCTGAACCAGTGATTTGCATGCATGAGGAAATGAAAATGTACCCAACAGTGCAAGTTACTCTGGGATTGGAAGGACAGTCACAGATCATGCTGGTTGGGGTGTTGCCAATATTGCCCTTGTCAGAAGTAAATGGATATGATTTTCCCAACTTCAAATCCCTGTTACAGAGTGGGGTGCTTAATCAAGTGATTGTTTTTATCCCCAGAACCCAAGCCAGAAGACATGAATGATTTTCCTCTTTGAGGACATTTATGGGACCCGTTGCCAGGTGAAGATGTCCCATAAGAAATGAAGATGGTCCAAGAAGTGGGGAGGTCCTAAGGGTGGTTCTCAGATGGGTCAGGATAATCTTACCTGGGATGAAGTTGACTTGGCTTCTGAAAAGAGATGAAGATTACTTTAAAAAAATTGTATGTTTGAAAGTGTGATGTTAATAATTTTGAAACAGCAAGTATGTTTGTTCTCATGTAAATAATAGTCTTTTTTTTATTTATTTACAGTACTATGCTTTATGCCAATACCAGACCTCCAAGGGCTCAGCCCCCAATTTCCCCAACCTCTGCCTACCCCAAGGACTTACGTGGAGTGGCAGTTCACCCAGGCTTACCCTCACTGTCTGGGGACATCAGATGGCACAGCCCCCATGGTCAACTGGTCAAGGGTCCCAGCAGAACACCACTGGGAGGGCCTCCTGATCTCAGCCCCCCCAGGTGGGATCATGAGACTGGACCATACCAACGGTAACTCATGGCTAAGTCATGGAGGATGGCTCAGAGCCAGAGAGATAGGGCATCATATACAGAGCTGACAGTGAAGTTTTTGCTAACGGAGGGCTCCCCAGGAGGCATTGCATGCAATGACATAGTGCACAACATGTAAGGTTCGGCACATCTCCCTGACAACTTGGCTCTGGCAGCTGTATTCCCCCAGCCTCCACCAGGGGTCAATCATGCACCAGTCACTCACCCCCCTCCCCCAAAGGAGGAGGAGAGCAGTCCCTAGGATGCTCAATCCTCCTCCCCCACTGGCCCTCCAACTCTCTGAGTCCATATCTGAACCCAAGGCATCAACTTTGAAGACGGAATTCCAACCTCTGCACCAGCAGGCCGGCATGCAAATTATATTCTATCTAACCCAAACTTTGAAAGGAGAAGATTGCATTAAAAATTAATGAAACAGCAGAATGCTGCTGAGTAATAGCAGATGTAGGTGTATTTGGTGCCACAGAGGACTAACACAGATTTGTTTTTTTAAATAATATTATATGCAGGATGAGAAAGGATCCCTCACATGAAGGAACAAATGGAACAACTGATTGTCCCAAAGAAGTTTCAATGAGAAATCTTACAGTTGACTCATCAGATTCCATTGCCTGGACATCTAGGGAGGGATCCGCCCTGTCCCAAATCCTCCAACATTTCTATTGGCCTAAGGTAAATCAAGACATGGCCACATTTTGCCAGCTGTTCACTGAATGTTAAAAGGTTGCAGCCATACCAGTGCAGGATAGAGCAAATATGGTACCTGTGCCCTTGGTAGAAGTTCCTTTAGAATGCGTGGTGAGGAACATTTTTGGGTCAGTAGAGGAAAATGCTAAACAGAAACAATACTGTATATATTGGTGGCATGTGATTATACAGCTGCTACCCAGAGGTAATGCCAATGCACACTGTAACAGCTCTAAAGGTTTCGAAGTAGTCGGTAGCCAAGTAGTTGGTAAAATTCTTTAATAAGGTTAGGACACAACGAGAAGTTTTGATCAGGGATCAGATTTTACCTCTAATCTCCTAAAAGAGTTATATAGCTTGTTGGAGGTGAAGGAGGTTAAAACTTCTTCATACCATCTACAAATGGATAGATTGGTCAAGAGGCTGAACCAGACTTGAAAGAGAATGATTCATAAACAGGTAGAGCAGGACTCCAGACAGTGGGGCAAATCCCTCTGATACCTATTATTTGCATGTAGGGAGGTCCTGCAGTCATCCAACAGCTTTTTACCTTTTGAGCTGCTGTATAGCAGACAGCCAAGGGGACCACTGAATGTGACAAAGGGGTTGTGTGAGGCTGCCCTACATCCTCACAGAAGGTGACTGAATATATGCTGAAACTTCAACACCAGGTTACTCAGTTGACACGTTAGAATAGAGAGCATGCTCAATTCCAGCAAAAACAGTGGCATAACCAGCACGCCCGAGAGAAAAGTTTTACATCAGATGACCTGGCATTGTTATTGCTGCAAAGCAGTGAAAGCAAACTTCTAACAAAATGGCAGGGTTCTTTTAACATATTGAGAAAGATCAAGCCACTTCATTTTGAAGTGGCTACCCCAGGGAAGAGAGAGGGAAGGTACATCATGTGAACTTTTTGAAACATTGGGTTGAATTGAAACCTGAAAAGTCTATGACTATTTTTGTGAATTAAGTGAAAGATGCTGCTGAAGAAGCATATGACAGATTGACATGTAACCAGGGTGCATTTCAGCAGGTGACAATGTCCCAAAGATGGCCACCAGTCTGGGCGAGTCGTTGGCTGCGTTAACAGCTTAGCGTTAACAGTTTCTTGTTTTTAATTTCATAATGCTATTGCGTGTAGCATTTTTTAAGTTCATTACTTTTCTGTTTACCTGCTTGGTTTTCCTGCTTGCCTGCTTGCTTGCACCCATTGTCTGTGCTGAACTATTTGGGAGATTTGAGGTGGAGTGCAGCAGCTGGAGTGGTTGGATGAATCATGTCGTGGGTTTGAGCATTGTCAGGGTGACTGCGGGGACTGCTCCAGGGTGTGCACTGGGACCATCCGGCCTTAGCCCGCTACCGCCCATGTTTCGGTCTACCAGGCCACTGCTTTCTCTACTTGGAAAGACTCTGTGCGAGGTTGCCTTGACTGCTGAGAGTGTACGGAGTCGTGTTGTCGGCTTCTACTGTGAGTGACTGTGGGGAAGATTTCAGGGATAATTATTAACCAAGAAGGGGAAGAGTGGAGAAAGGATTGTGATTCTTTTCGTTGTAAAGGCTATTGGATTACCTTGCCAGACTGGTTTTGGAATTTATTGGACTCGTGGATCAACTACAGAGGAGACTCCTGAATGGTGGTAACTTGGTTTGTGTCCAAGAGTAGTGGACATTTGAAGACCAGCCTAATTTGGTGCCTGGAGTTAAGGTCCTGATCCTGGGGTGGGCCAGCTGTGGTGCACAGCTGTGTGGGGGTCTGGGTTCTATTCTGCTGGGTAGCGGTGGTGTAGCCCATTGTCACCTTAGGGTCTTTCCCTGGGGCTTGCTAGAATGTGAGCCCTGGTGGGGGATCTGATAGCAGCAGCCGTGGACCTGCGGCCTAGCTGCCTAGCTGAATTTATTGGGGCTTTTCTCTGGATCCAAAGTAGTCAACCAGTGAAATGGACCATCCTGGATTTTCTCTCCGCAATTACGGTCAGACTTATCTTTATTGCTCTTATTTAAGTTTGTTTAAGGCAGTGAGAGTGCCTTTTTCTCTTTGGGTTTACAGTACAGTGAGAGTGTGCCTTGTACCAAACAGTCTGGACATATCTTAACCCCCCCCCCCCTTTGTAGTGAGAGTATTTAGGGGTTCGGGGAGAGTTCCAAGACTTTCTTCATAAATTTATTCCCTCTGGTGGTATGTGGACCATTGGGGGTTTGATCCACTGAATCTCCCAGTCATTATTTACAGCTTATCATCTTTTCATTATTTATGCCCTCATTGTGACTAATCTAAAAACTGCAGACTTGGATTGGATGACTGAGACATTTTAGGTCCATATATTAGTCTGTGTTGTTATTGAGATAAATTTGTTTTAATTTATGGTTATTTATTTTGATCATAGTTTCATTGCATGGGAATTTTGGTTGGTGTTATTATTGTATAAGTTTACTTAGGCTACTGAAATGTGTAGAAGGCATGCCCCCACAGTCGTGCGCTATTCATCCTCCACCCATCGCACCCTCCATCCCTTCACCTCCCCCCACTGCATTTTATTACCTACTAGCATTGTAGAGCACTGGTTATTGTTTGCCGGGGGGGGGAGTCGGGGGGTGCAAACAATGCAGGGCAAATGAGCGGGACCATCGCATCAGGGTTGTGAGATCCAGGAGGTGCCCTGGGGCGAAATGGAATCCAGACTGTGGTTCTCCATATCTGGTTCCCACACCCAAGGGCACCTCCAATTTAGGTGGGCAGGTGGCTTGGATGGCCCTGGAAGTCCATCCAACTTGGGCAGTGTTATGTAATGCCAGATCCATTAAAAACAAGACTGCAATTATTGCATATCTTGTTGGAACAGCGGACCTGGCATGTGTCACCGAGACTTGGCTGGATGAGAATTCTGGCCCCACATTGGAGGCTGCGATTCTGACCAGGCACTCGGTGATTCACCACCTGAGATTGGATAACGGGGGGGAGGGGTTGAGGTCTGTTTCAAGACCAAACTGGGCCTCACGAGTGTACCAGTTGACGAGACCCAGTCATTTGAATGTACCGTGCTAGCAGGTGTAGGTTGCTGGATCGCCCTCATCTACCGTCCACCCTGGGATAAGAAGCAGTTCCTTCAGGGAGTGGCAGACTTTGTGATCGAAATGGCATTTGAGTCACCCAGGCTGATGGTCCTGGGTGACTTTAATGCCTGGGTCAATGACAAACTTGCGCAATTTGATCAGCACTTCCTCCAGTTGATGACATCTCTGGGTCTTACACAGATTGTTTCTACTGCTACCCATAAACATGGTCATTCTCTTGATTTGGTCTTCCTCCTGGGGTTCGAAGCCTCAGATCTGGGAGTGGAACCAGTCAGATGGTCTGATCACTTCACTGTGTGATTCAGTTTTTGTGCCCCCCTTCGTAGGCCCACCCCTGTGGAGATGGTCAGGTACTGCCCTTTACAAGATATAAGCTCTGAAGGCCTGGCGGTGGTGCTTGACCTATTGGTTCTTCCATTGGCAAACAGTGACCCTGAGGCCCTAGTGGTGGCCTATAATATGACCACTTCTATGGTCCTGGATGTCATTGCTCCTGTCCGTGTTCATCCTCTCTCCCTTCGCCCTCGGTCCCTTTAGTCTGATGGATCCTTGAGGGAGATGTGGCATCTAGGACACAGTTTAGAGCATTGCTGGTGGAAATCCACCCTTGATGCCGATCATCTTAGACTGATGCACCATTATCAAGCCTATCAATCCGCAATCACCTATAAGAAGGCAGAGTTCCTGTCTGGGGAGATTGTAGCTGCTCAGAATTGACCGTCTCAGCTTTTTCGAACTGTGGACAGACTGTGCAACCCAGCTTGTCTACAGGTCCGAAAAGTGTTTTCACAAGTTGAGTGCAAGGAGCTTGCTCAATTATTTGCAACTAAGGTGGTTGACATCAGGACGGTACTCCAACCGGCACACTCTATAGGCGTTGCTCTAGATCGGTGTTTGGACACTGCCCCTCAGTTTTCCTGGAATACTTTCAGCCAGCCTGAGCTTGTGGACATCATGTGGATTGTCCAGGGTATGCACCCTACCTGCTGTAGTTTGGATCCGGGACCAACTACCCTGATTTTGGGTTGTGGTGACATCATTGGCCCAGTCCTAACATGGATAGTCTGGTGCTCCTTGGAAACTGGCTCCCTGAAGGAGGCAGTGGTGACACCCCTCCTGAAGAAAGCTTCTTTGAACCCAGACTGCCATGCAAACTACAGACCAATCTCGAACCTCCCCTTTATGGGGAAGGTGATCAAGAAAGTAGTGGCCATACAACTGGAGAACCATTTGACCGTCCATGATATCTATAAGCCTCTCCAGTCCAGTTTTCGAATGAGGCATAGTACACAGAAGGTGCTGGTTTGGGTGCTCAATGATCTCCTGATGGCTAGAGATCAGAAGAACCACTCCATCTTGGTTCTCCTCAATCTCTCTTCAGTCTTTGACACTGTGGACCATGGGGTTCTGCTCAACCATTTGAGGTTCATCTGTGGCCTGTCGGGTACGGTCCTCAAGTGGTTTTCATCTTTCCTCACCAGAAGAACTCAGAGGATAGTGTCAGGGATTTGCTCCTCTGACCCAGTTCCATTATCATGTGGGGTTCCTCAGGGGTCGGTGCTGTCCCCCATGCTATTTGCAGTGTATATGCTATCTCTCAGAGACATTGTAAGAAGGTATGGGGTGAGGTTTCACTGCTATGCTGATGATAACCAGCTCTACCTTTCTTTCATGCCTGACCAGGATGGAGCTCTCTCAGTATTTAATAGCTGCCTCGCTGAAATCCAGGAGTGGATGGGCTGGAGCTGGTTGAGGTTGAACTCAGAAAAGACTGAGGTGCTGGTAGTGGGCCCGGGTTACCGGATAGGGGGGTCAGTGGTGAGGCCACCCTCTGGACTTCTTCTTGGTGGTTTGCCACTCCTGACCTCCGAATGGATGCGAAACCTGGAGGTAATTTTTGATGAAGGACTGAAACTGTGTTCACAGGTGTCGGCCATCGTCAAATCCTCTTTTTACCATCTGAGGACTATCTCCAGAGTTAAGCATCTTGTTCCATCCTGTGACCTTCATATGTTGGTCCACGCCTTTGTGTCCTCATGCTTGGATTACTGCAACGCCCTATACCTAGGGCTCCCAGGGTAGATATTTGCCGCTTGCAGTTGGTGCAGAATGCAGCGGTCTGGTTATTGACAGGAACCTCTCAGTCCTGTCATATTTTGCCGGTGCTGCGCGAACTGCACTGGCTGCCAGTATAGTGGTGAATCACCTTCAAAGTGGGTCTTCTGATTTACAAAGCCCTATATGGACAGGGTCCAGTCTACCTGAAAGAGTTCCTGGTCCCTTACTGCCCTGAGAGATCGCTCCGCTTGATTGTCGAGGGGTTGCTAAAGATTCCATGGGTTTGTTTAAAATCTTCTGGGGCTTGTGCATTTATGCACGTGGCCCCCACCCTTTGGAATTCTCTACCCCATCAGTTACGTGAGTGCATGACTGTGGAGGGTTTTAAACAGGCCTTAAAAACCTTTTTAAGGCTACAGGTGTTTGGGGAATAATTGGAATACCATTTTATTTTCCTCATTTTATACTATTTATAGTGTATGTAATTTTATACTGCAGCTGTTTTACTTGTTTTGTGAGGCACCTTGATAATTTGAAAGGTGCCATATAAATAAAATTGATTTGATTTGATTCTACGCTCTGAGTAGACTGCAGTGCTACATCAAGTGGCCAGCCATCAAAGGTTATACTGTGTAAGGTAAAAAGAACATGCACTCACCAGTTACTACAGTAAGGCCATGCACAGCACTAATTCTCACAAACTGAAAGTCCACTAAGATTGCCAATCCAGGTGCTCCTTGATGAACCTCTCTGAGCAAAGCATTGAGCCATGTAAGAACGTGTGGTGTTTGGCATTGTTGTTTTGTTTCTCATTTGCATTTGCTTGTAGATTACTTAAAGTATTGCTAAACTGCACAACTCTTAATAAACTCTGTCTAGGATTGGCAGTCTTTGTGGATATTCAATTTGTGAGACTCAGTGTTGAGGATGAGCTTACTGCAGGACTCTGGGGAGTGCACACTCTTTTTGTTGTACATGGATTTTAGCAGGTGACCCAAGGAAATGGCATAGAAAACCCAGGATGGTGTACTCAGTTATGGTCAGGTGCTGTAAAATGGGTAAACCAAGGAAAAAATGAATAACAGCACTCTAGGCTTAGCGTTTGGTAAATTTTTTTTTTATATAGAGTAGGTTATAATCGTGGTCCATTTATTTTCGCTATATTCACTATTTTAAAATATCAGCAAATTCATGTGAACCTCGATTATAACATGAAAAGATACAGCAATACACCACACAGCTGTCAAGGAGCTGCTAAGATCACTCGATTAGCACCATTAATGCACAACCAAATAATTGCAGCAGTCTTTATGTTTATTAATTAACTGCTATCACCCTCAATTATCCTTGATTATCCTTGATCACTTGCTAAAAGCTGTATACTGCTGTAGTATGATGGCAATTTAAACTTTCCTGCTTCGGGGGGAGGCATGGATTACTGCTTCTCCAGAACCACATGACCCTTGAATGAATTATTCAGCACTATTTAGAAGGGAAAATGACTCTGTAGATAGGGAAAATGACTGTACTCTGCAAACTGTGAACTTGGAGGACAAATGCATTCATTCTGATGGATTCACCTGCTGTAGGTCCCCAGAGGTCTGCAGGACAGGTGGTTGGGCCGCAGAAGTCAGGAAATCTCTGACACAAGCAGACTCCAAAAACATTGCAGCTGAATGACTTACTACCAGTATTTTGAACAAGCTGTAATGCAGTGAATGTCAGTAAGACTGTAAGATAGTAACAACACAGAATGAGACTGTAGACAACATCTGGCAGCATGGGTAGTGCATACTGTGGGACCGTGTTTTATAGTACAGCTGATGTGCTAACACTAGCGGATGTGAATATGCGGTATCAGCTGCAGTCGCAAATTTTGACAACCGCGATTTCAATCAGTTCTACAGTATTTTTTCTGTGTAACAAAAAAGGCAGTGTACATTATCAGAGGAAATTGGGTTAAGCAAGAAACAAAGGGAAGAACTGGATAAGCTAATCTGAGAGTTCAGTCATGTGACAAGAAGCACCCAAGGGAGAACTAACATGTGTGAACACCATGTAGAACCATCACCTGATCAGACAAAAGCCTTATTGCATGGTTGAGCACTTAACACCTGCAGTCACAAAGAAAATAAGGCAGGTGAAGGAGGTTGGGGTGATTGAGGAGACCTGGAGTAACTGATGCTCTCCAATTGTGATTTTACTCAAGAATGATGATCAAATCAAATTGAGCATCAATTTTTGGAAGGTTAATGCCATTTTCAAATTGAGTAGCTATCCAATGCCATGCTGACAATTTGATTGATCATTTTGGGGAGCTCACTACATATTGATTCTTAACCTGACGAAAGGGTACTGACAAATTTCCCTTAATCAGACATCCCATGAGAAAATATTTTTTTTTTCCACTCGATGAGGGTCATCTAATTTTTGACTATGCTGTTTAGACTTCATAGGGCTCCAGACCCCTTGCAGTGAATGACTGACCAGTTTCGGAGCCAATATGGTGGTTATTGTGCCTCGTATTTAGATGAAGTGGTGTTTTTTTAGTGGGGATTTGGGAGAGCTATTTGAAGCATCTCAGGCAGTGTTTACCAAACTGGGTCAAGCTGAGTTAACAGTGAATCCGTTAAAGTGTGTCCAGGCTAATGTGTCACATTTACATTTTTGTCATTCATCTGATTTAACTTGACTAATAGATCATAATCCATAACCAGGCTGAATTGCTTTCCTAAAAGATAGTACCTCAACGCTTCTACAGCGCATTTAGCCACCAAGCATGCCCCTGGCTCTATAGTGTGTCATTATGTGCCCCAGCCCAATAACCTGAAAGAGTGAATACTTAGAGTCTGCCCAGTAGAAGACACATTTGGACTTTGTCTGAAATGTCTGACTAGTTGAGAATGAGCTGATTAAGTCTCAGTCCTAAGAAAACGGAGGTCCTTGTGATAAGGAGGAAAACACAGCAATCATAACTGAAGGGGCAGATGCCAGCCCCATCAATTGATATAGAACCAGTCTGTTTGATTGAGATCCAACAAAACCTAGGCATTGTATAGGATCAGTCACTGATGTTTGACTGTCAGGTTCCATTATCTGCAGATTAATTGCAGAATACAGACATTGCTTCCTGCTTCTGATCTGACCATCATATTTCACACCCAAAGAACATCCAGACTTGACTGCGGTAATTCTCTATATATAGGGTTGCCACTGTAACTTGTGTACCATCTTCAGATTATACAAAATGTTGCTGCCAGGCTATTAACCAGGGTAAGTTACAGTGATCACATTCCCCCCTTTATAAGAGAATTGCACTCACTGCTAGTGAGATAGTGTATTTGCTTCTAACTATGGCTGCCTGTCTTCAGGGCCTACATGGGATGGAAGACCCATTTGTTGCTGAATTGCTGGTACTATATGTCCCAGAGCATCAGTTAAAATTGTCTGGTGGAAATCTGTTTGACACTGCAAGCAAGGTTAAATCAGTGGAATAATGAGCTATTTTAATGGCTGTGTGTAACCCCTAGGTGGCGCTATCCTAAGGGCTACTACCCCTGCCTGCTTGGCTAGTAGCAGGTTAAGGGGCCTGAGTTCTGAAACGGATGCCTCCACCCACAGTTCAGGGTTGATAGTGGTCAAGCTAACCTGGACACAGCCCTCCGGGACACTGTAACCCCCCTCTTTCCTCTCTAGTGGCCTGAACACTGTACAATAATCACTTTCACAATACCCCGGTACACCTCACAAGTACCCACACTGTTTGCACTTACCACCAGGACTAATCCTCTGGCTCAACCCTGGGGACCCCCTGTAGAACAAGGTTAAGCACAGCAAATAGCAACAGTACAGTACTTTGAGCACAAACTGGAACCACATTCAGATTGCATGCAGAAAAAGTTAGATCTGATTTATTCAGGGGACTTGAACTAGGGAGGGACAAAATCAGATTAATTAGCTTAAAGGTTATATCAATCAAGCAGTTATTCATACGCTTTCAGTCCCCCCACACAGTCCACCTCTGGGTACCCAGGTAGAGAAGAGATGGGCTAGCCAGGATAGTTGCCCGGGGTTGCAGCTGGTTGGGGCCCTGTGATGGAAAACACAACATGCACAGTACACAATATTTGTAATCTAGAGACAGAGGGCTCAGTTCTTAAAGGACACGAAACAACAAGACAATCAGATGACACACTCAGATTAAGCTGTTGTTGTAGGGAGCTACTCTAGTATTTACTCACGATACCCAAGACTGGACACAGGCTGGACAAAAATTGAGACTGCAGGTGGTTGATCTGGAATGCCAGGAGAAGCAGGGCCCACACAAGTCACAGAGACGTTGTTCCTGTTCAAGCTTGGAGCAGGGGGCTGATCCCCAGGCAGGTTTCTCTTCGATGGCTTCTCTGTGCAGTGCGTAGTCTGGCTGGGCCAGTCTGGCAAAGCCCAGACCACATGGAGACAAGTTCAGAAGCAGTCCGTTTTGGGCTGGATAAAGCTTCCAGCAAGCAGAACACAGTTCACACAGTGGGGAACTAACTCACAACCCACTAGCAGCTCATAGCACATTTACATGTACGGGAATTCTACTGTACCAGGCAAAACGCTCCCCGGGCACAATCGCAAAGTCTCTGAAAACACCGGGAGCTTAGGGGTAGCTGGAACTCCTGACAGGCTGATCGCATTCAGCAAAAAATATTCGGTCTTCTTCAGGTTGAGCCTGGCCCACTTCAGTAGCTTACTTTAGTCACACAAACTTGGATTTAGTCCAAAATAATTCTCTTCTCTTCTCTTCCTCTCAGGAGCAGCACACTGGCATGCAGGCCAAAAACTTAGCCTTTTCAGAGTTCTCCCCTGCGAATCCACTCAGGATAACTGCTCAGAAACACTTCAGCTCCTTCTTGCTCAGCTTCCAGCTTAGTTCTAACTGAAAACTGCAAGCAGCCCGGGACTTCCCCAAGATCCAAAAGATTTGGTTGGCTGATTTGGCTGTCAGTCAAAGCAAGAGTTCCCCCTTCAGTTGCAAAAGAGGCGCAAAAACTCAAACCACAGTTCCTATAGATTTTGAATTCAGACAGCTCCTGTAGCCCAGCTACATTTTAGGTCCCACCAGAACTGATTGGTCCAATTTGCAGTCCAGGTCCAAAATAGTGGAGACAAACAAAACAGTCCTTGCTACAAAGAAAGCAGGTTAGACAAACTACATTATCATTATCATTCTAAATGGTTTTCAGCAAATAGTTACATCTTTCAACAGAGCTTCCTCTCAGATTACTTAAGCTGCAAGTAGGCAGTTCTTAAAGAGACAGTACACAGAGGCTATACAAGCTCTGATAATCACATTTAAACTGCTAAAACGCAGGACACCAGCCTGGCAGTGAGCATTTAGGCAAGCTCAAGGAAGACTTTTTGGGAACCCCCATTTGTAGGGGGGGTTACATGTGCCTCAACTCAGGAAGTCCCTCCCACTAAAGGTGAGATACACAAACTCAGTAACTGAGTTAAGAGGCTGTTAAAAGCATGTTTTTTTCCAGGAAGCTTTTGGGCAGGCTATAGGTGATATACAGTATAAAGGCTGCAAATTCTTTATAGCTGATGTATATTTTGTTTTTATTGTACTGTATATTTTGCTGTTTTGAATCTTTTTATTTTTATTACATGGTTCTTCTTTTGTAATACACTTTGATTGGATCCCCAGAATATCTAGATAAAGTTGATGATGATGATCGTGGCAAAGGCATACAAAATATTTTCTGGTCAGAAAAAGTTCTTTTATCAGCTAAAAGTAATGTAGTCAGTGGCACATTTTACAAGACTTGAGCTACCTGCCAGGTAGCTGGGTTGGGTAGTGCGGGTATCGCCTATTTTTAGCTAGATAGGGTAATTTGGATAATGTACAGTATTGTCCTATCTGACATAATAGTGTAATTCTCAGATCAGGTAATTTGACATGGATAATGGGTAAAGGACTTGGAAATAGGCATTAAGGGCAGCTTGTGGGATACTTCACAAACTTGCAGCAGAATGGAATCATGTGACAATGGGCTGACACCTGATTGGTCAGTGGTGCCTGTGTTCCATCTGCTGCATGGAATCCAGCCAGCAGTAGTCTGTGTGTACTGTGCTGTGTGGAAGCAGCTCTGTGTGGGCACTTACTCTGCAGCACAAGTCACCGACTTGTTGATTGAAAAAAAAGAAAAACAACGTTTGTTTTATTTTACTTAGCCTACATTTTGTCAAGGAGCAAGGGGGAACAGGGATAAATAGTAGGGGACAGAGAAACAGTGTGCATAACATTCTCAACTTGTTAGCCTATAACCTTTACTTCAAATAAGGTATGACATAAAACATCCCATTTAAACCAGGAGCTTTACATTCTCCCAGAGCGCAAACCCAGAAACCCTCTCTTTGCACTAAGGGATTACCAAAGTCCCTTCCTCTTGTATTCCTGCACACTTTGTCTATAGTTGTAAAGCAAAATTCATGTTCATGATTATTAGTACCATTCACAATGGGGGCCTATTTACTAAAGGGAAGCGTTACGCGCAGAATGGACGTAAACGCAGGTGCACAGCTGCGCACTGCGCAGTGGTGTGGAGCAACGTGGCAAGTGCGACACAACCCGACACACCCCAGGAGGCCAGGACAGAGACAGGAGAGGCATACAGCTACATGTGGGGGTAGGCCACAGCCCACGTAGAATGATGACCTCACCATAAAAGGTGCTGCAGACACGCAACGCACCAGTGAAACACACGGTGCGGAATAGGTATGTCCACAGATGGCGCAAGCAGCACACATGGGACAGGGGAATACGCAACTGGCTCTGCCGGTGGATGTAGCATGGGCAGAGGTGGGAGGTGCCAGCGTTCCCCAAATTTCATGGGGCAACAGGTGGCCATCCTCTTCACTGAGGTGAGGCATTATGACATGCTATTTGGGTGGCGGGCACGGAGCACCCCACCTGAGACCAAGACCAGGATATGGCTCGACCTGCAGATGGACATCAATGCTGCAGGACCAGAGGCACGCACTCTCACAACCATCAAGCACAAGTGGCATGATCTCTGGTCCCAGGTGAAGTGGCGGGTCATCCAGGCATGCCGGTCTCAGGTCACCACAGGTGGTGAACCATCACCCACAGAATCTCCCTTGATGTCCAATGAGCTTTAGGTTGTGGATACCATCAGCGATGTACTGACAGATGGGGAGCCTGAAGGACTTGACAGCATGTCAGGTACATGCAATGCGGGTGTGCACAGGGCACAGCCACAGCCAGTAAACCAGGCACCAGCAACTGTCAGTAACAACTTCTCCGGTCCATCTCCTCAGTGCCTGACGCAGACGGAGCTGGTGAGGGCCATCCTGCCCAGGAACTGACCAGGGTGGTGCCACGCAAATGGCAGGTGAAGAAGGTGGGTATATGCCGGACTGTGGACCGCACATGCACAGACACTGGACACAAAGACACAGTAACCTGTGTCACCCTTGTCACATTCAGGTACATGGCAGCATGGACCATCAGACACACAGGGGGATGACAGCCAGCCCATTGCTGCACCACAGGACAGCCAGGGCACTGACAGTGGACAGACACAGGGGTGTTAGAACCATGAGGAGGACAGCAGATCACATACAGGTGGAGGCCCAGTGGAGGACGGCAGTGCAGAGGGACAGGAGTGCAGCATACCCACCAGACAGCAGGCACCAGTGTGGGGGGACAGCACCCCATCCGGACCAACTGCAACAGAGCACCGGAGGACGGACATGTCGGTGCACCTGAGGCACCACCAGAACCATCAGGATCACAGGACCGGGACAACAGGGACACTTATGTCCCACTGCTGAGGCGCTGCTGTCTAGGTGCAGCGGCTCGCTCCTCACTAGCTACTACAACAACCTCTGTGGGCTGGAGCGTGAAATCCTGCAGGTGACACATGAGTATATGGAGGCAGTGAACCACCTTACAGAGGTAATGGCGGTTGCCATGTGGGTGCAGGAACAGATTGCAGAGGACATCTCCACGTGCATGAGGGCGCAGGAGCACATGGCCGTGGTGATGGCTGCATGCACATGAGCACAGGAGCTCCTGGCTGACGGGGTGGCCACGGGTGCTAGGGCACTGGAGCAGATGGCCAATGCACTCCATGCCATCACAGCCCACCTTTCTGTCCAGCAGGCATGGCCCACCACTGAGGCAGCACCCGTGGCCCCAGACACTGCAACAGTCCCAGCACCATGATGCCATGGGGAAGAGCGATGGAGTTGTACCGGTGGCACAGACTGACATGGGGGCTGGTACTCACACTGGGACCCAGCAATCACACCACATACAAGCAGCATGGGGCAGCGTAGACCCCACCGAATCTGCAATGTGCATGGTGGTGGCTGGGAGGGGGCATGGCTGTGGAGCAGTACAGTGGCTGCCTGAGGCACAGTGAGATGCCTGTCTGGACAATGTGCATAGGAGGCATAGGCATACAGCACAACACACACACACACGCACCGGACACCGACACATGCACCCCCCACACCCCCACAGCATGTCCCTTAGCCACACTCCATGGACTACCACCATCCAGGGTAAGGGGCAACAGACTTCCTGGAAAACATAAACTGAACTTACAAACTTAAATGGGCAGACTGGGTGGGCCATAGGCCCTTATCTGCCGACACTGTCTATGTATCTATGTATCCAGGGAGGGTGCCGGGGGCACTGCACCCTGCTGCAGCCGCCACAGTGTACTGGACTGTGGTCCATCACAGCACCACCACACTGCATGCACCCTGTGCTCTGTATCAGTGGTGGGCATGGTGCAATGGCATGGCCCTGGCACTGGACACTGGGTGTGAAGCCCACTGCTGTTGCGCCATGCCTGTGGGAGACAGTGGCCACATCTGCAGCACACCGCACTCCACACACGCCTGCCAGCTCAGTCATGTGATGTGGGCAGTGCCCTATTGCCCTCCCCGGGTGGTGCCAGTACATGGGGTGGCTATGGTGGCTCCTCTCTGCCCCATCCAGATTCCATTCTGTGGCACGGAAACCCTGCGGTGCATGCATATGTTGTGCAGCATGGCACCGGCGGTGAACATTGCACACCATTCCCGGTGCAAGCATCATCGTGCCACCATGTGGTCCAGGCATCGGAAGCGCATCTTCAGCATCCCTATCGTGCACTCCACGATGCCCCGTGCCCACATGTCCACCGCATTATATGCAGCCTCCACCGTGTGCCATGGTGTCAGGTATGGTTTCAGCAGTGTGGTCATCAGGGGGTATCCGCTGTCACCTGTGTAGGTGAGTGGACATTCATGGTTAGCAGTGTGGTGTGCCATGTGTTGCTGCAGAGGATTCACCTGTGCATGGGGCCTCACCCAGCAACCAGTCATAGCCCTCTGGCTGCCATTCCATATGGCATTTCAAGGCACTGTTGTCGTACATGTAGGTGTCATGGCATGCCCCAGATACCATGCCAGGACATTGGTCAGGATTCCGTTGGCATCGCACACTACCTGACAGTTGATGCTGTGGTATCCCTTGCAGTTTCTGTAGGCTTCCTTGTTGACAGATGGAGCTAGGATGGGTACATGCATGCAATCAATCACACCAACAGTGTTCAGCATGCCATACATGTTGAGGAAACCACCCTTGACTGTCCTGACATCCTTATCGTCTGTGGGGAAGGTGATGTGCCCTTCCCGGTGCTGCACAAGGGCATCGATCACCTGGTGCAGCACCCAGGACATGGACGCCTGGCTCACCCCTGTCACGTCACCCGTTACCTGCTGGAATGTGCCCATGGCATACTGCTGAAAGGCACACAGTGCCTTGGTCTCCACGGTCATCACCCTGGAGCGCCGTGTGACTGGAGCAATCTCAGCCTCCAGCAGCCCACAAAGATAATGTTGGGTGCCGTGGTCAACCCTATATCGCTGTAGGAGCTCTGTGGGGTGCAGTGACAAGGCATTGAGTTGAGGCCGGAATGTCTGTGTCCGTGGCCATGCTCTGGCACACCATTCTGCATCTGCCTCCTCAAGGAGGACGACATGTAGTAGTGCCCCATGGCACATTGAATACCTCCATTGTGTTCCACAGCTTGCGTGCACTCTGTGACATTGCACTCCCACGTGTGTGTCATGCATGGCATGTGGCATGTCGCATGTGCCCTTCTGGGCATTGCACAGACACATGGTGTGTGTGTGCATGCCCCATTTATGCATCATTGGAGATGGCGGTGGCAGCTCCACCTATGGAGGTGGATGTCGTCCATGGCAGGCTCACCCTGCCACATTGGCTGTACTGGGTGGCAGATGCCACCTACCAGGATGGGATCCCAGCCAGTGTGATATGGGAGGTCACAGAGTGTCGTCAGGTGGGTGTCTACTGCAATGGTCATGCTGCCTGTGTTGCAGGTGGGGGGGTGGCCATGCCATGGGTATGTACAGTAATCACTGTCTATGTTCTGTTCTGCAGGGGACCTGGCATCAGAAGACGGCGCTGGTCCTGGAGCACCGGAAGGTGGGCGGGCCAGGCCCGGCCCGTGTGGAGACCCCTCGGCAGCGGTTGGCACAGGACCTGCCATGGCGCCTTGATCTCTGGAGCAGCACGGAGGATTATGTGTACCGGGATGACGAGGGGGATCTGTGGGCCATTCGTGCCCCCTCCAGGGTAGGTGGCCTGTGGCTGTGTGTGTGTGTGTGTGTGTGTGTGTGTGTGGTGGCATGTGGGTAGGTGGCATGGCCGTGGTGGGGCTGTTGCATGCTGCTGTGGCACTGATGTTAGTTCCCTCTGTCTGCTCTTCTTGTTGCAGTGTTATTGTGGCCCTATCAGGTGGCTGGTTCTGGAAGAGAGGGCCTTCATTGACACCACCACCCCCAGAGCTGACACCATCCACCAGCCTGGACCTGCCCTTGGAGGAGGACTCGGATTGAGCGGGCACCCGTACAGCCACCCCACCCCCAGGACTGTTTGCCTTGTGCAGTGTTTGCAGCTATGTGTTCTGTACAGTGTTACCTCAGTAAAGCCATGTGTTACCTGCCTGGTTTCAGTGTCTGGTTCCTCACCCTGTCACGGTGTGCACAGATGGTGTTGTGTGTGTGTGTGTGTGTGTGTGTGTGTGCTGCTTAGCACGGATGTGGGCAGGCATGTTCACTGTACACAGTTGTGTACAGTTTTGTTGTGTGCCTGTCACATACCATGTGCCTTTCTGGTAACATTTTCATTCCAGTCTGTAGTACGTGGGTTACTGTAGGCCACTGAGATGTGTCTCTGTTTACACTTCTGTTTTTTAGGTGACTGATACATGTTTAACCTCCTCAGAGCTTGGGGAATCATCGGATGGCACTCTGACCTGTTTGGAAGGGGGTGCCATTTGGAGTGGATGTGTACATTCTCTACAGGGGTGTGTGACTGTTGGAGACTGTGTGTGCCAATTGGATGTTTCTGGCTGCAGCCCTGCAGCTTGGTGCCCTGCTTCACCATTTCCCCCTCCATCTGCTCTGCCCGTTTCTGTCCTGCATGCCCACGTGCTGGTGCTCCGAGCTGTTGCTGGCCATTTTTGGACTGGTGTTGCCTGTGCAACACCAGCATGTGGCCTGTGCCTATCACATGGGGTGGCACTGTCGCCATGCACTGCGTTGGTTCATGCATGGCTGGCATGTACAGTTGCCAGTGCCTGGCCCCCTGTTTACTGCCTCGCTGTGCTCTCTCACCTGTGTGTGCAATGCATAGGGCTGTTTACAGCTGGTTTCTGTCCATGTAGTGTGCTCAAGGGGAGGCCGCACACCCTTATGCCATATCTGGTATTGTGCATGTGCATCCACTATCCCGTGTGTGCCACTTCCGTGGCTCTGACCCTCTGCTGCTACGTATGCCCCTTGCCATGCAGGTCCACGTGGGTGCACTGTGCATGGCTCTCCATGCTGTTTGTGTATGCCATGCACTGGTGGCTTCCATGTGTTCCATGCATATACGCATAAACACCTGTGCACGTGGCTTGTGTGAGGTGTGTAGCAGTGCGTAGTATGATGAATAGGCCCCCATATGCACTGCTGTAGCATATATTTTATGTCTCTATTCACAATGGCCCTACAGTGTTCACCGACTCTATTTCTACGTTGTCATTTATTCTTTCCAACATAGAATGCACCACATTTGCAATCTGCCCTGTAAATCACCCCTTCAATAGTACATTTAATAAATTGACTTACTGTATATCAAACATTTTTTCTGGTTGATGAATGCTGGAAAAAGTCTTAGCATCCTTGATCACTTTACAGTATGTGCATTGTTTACATCTTTAGCAGCCCACAGTTTTAGTCATCAATCATGTTTGATTTTGTATTCTCACCAGTCTACCATGCACAAGTTTGTCTCTCAAAGTCAAAGCCCTTTTATAGGCTACACGTGTTGGGGGTGGGCGCTGCTGATTTCACTGAGGCCAGGATCACTTTTGAGAATATTCCAGTTTTTCTTGAGAATGCTTTCCACATGTGTGGCATTGGCTAAATATGTGGTAACAAAATTGAATCTGTTATTATCAGGTGCATTAATATGTGTCTTGGGTAGCAACAAATCAAACACCTTCGCATGTTTCTCCATATCATAAGCTTGTTCTAAAATGCTGGAACTATAACCCCTTTCTATAAATCTTTTTGTCAAATCCTCTGCTGCTGTTTCAAAATTCTCCATGGTGCTGCAGTCTCTTTTTTGCCTTAAGTATTAACCCTTTGGAATATTTTTGACAACATGTTTAGGGTGACAACTAGAGACTATTAAGAGGGTGTTATGGTCACTTTCCTTTCTATAAATATTCGTAATGATACTACGTGGATATCTTTCTCAGTACTGAGGTCCAAAAAGTGAACTTTCTGTTGACTAGCCTGATGGTGAATTGATAGATTTGTCTACCTTTAGGAGTGAACGTATGGTAGCTCTTATTGGGTCATTAACAATCAGAAAATCTCTTTCATATTTAGAAGTTACCCCCTTACCAAAAGCTTCACTGATGTATTCATCTATCCTTCATTTGAATTCCTCAATTGGATCGTGGTCTAGTTTGTGATAAAATCTTATGGGCTAGATATTCAAAGGTCCCCTGCAAACTTGTGCAAGTGCCTGCACCAAGGATCTGAGATGCGCTGGCCCAAAAGAATGAGATATTCAGAAGATGTGCCATGAGATATGCTCACGCATGTCTAGCCGAATATCCTGAGGATGCACAATTGCATACTGGAAAATGCGCGGTGCAGCAGGTGACCTGAGCCATATGTAGAGCATGGGGGAGACACGCAATACAAAGCCATTTACGTGGTGTGCTAAACAGCAATATTCAGCCAGGATATGCAGATGTCCTCATTGCACATTCCAAGCCCATCTCACTCATTTGCATCACATTACTGGAATGTATTCAGACCATTTGCATACACTGGGCATGCTCAGTTCCAACTTTGCAGGGCTGCCCCACCATTCCACAAAGGTAAACAGGAGAGGAACTGCAGCCTAGCAGGCAGGTGTGATAGAATGTTTGTGTGTGGGAGTGTGGACTGCATTGCCCTTGGTGTAGTGCTACACCTCATAGCCATGTAAAGGGTTGGACAGGGGCACAGGCAGCCTACTCGGACACTGATCACAGGGACACACCTGGACATGCTACAGAAGAGGGCACATGGTGACACAGTCTGATCAGTATACCACACGCATGTGATACATGAGCTCCATATGCAGTATAAAGTCACCTGCAGTGCCCCACACACCCCCATATGAGTTGAACATGGTGATGACTGCAAGGAATGGCAGTGTGCAGAGGGTGACCAGGTACACTAGTGGGTGGATCCCACTTGTGTGCACCTATGGTGTACCACCATAGGTGTGTGTCACAGGTCAGTCCCTGGCCTGTGCCAGGCTGCCACCTATTCACAGGACAACCTGGGAATGATTGCTTTAGACAGCACCCTGGGTGCATGCCACCACCAGATTGCACCCTGTAAGCAGCATAGGTGCAGGCCATGGCCCCCAGTACATTTTCTGCATTGTGGCTGTCCACACCTCTGGTGTGTCCAGGGGGCACCTAACAGCACTGGCATGTGGCTGCTGAGTGTCTAAATCCAGGGTATGGGGGGTTGCTCCCTGGATGGTGCCAGTGGTGACAAGGCAACTGTGGCTCAGGGTTCATCCTTCCCAGCATGACTGTTGTGTGTGGGTGCCTGGAACATGTCCTGTTGCACCTCTAAAGGCTGTATTTGGTTGGCTTGACTGCAGTTCTGCAGCCTGCCTGGGGGTGGCTGGCCATTTAAGCATGCTTTTTCCATGCCTAGCTTTGGGCAGCTCATCTCTGAGATGCACAGCAGATGTGCTGTATATTTCGGCTGAATATAGGGATGCACGCCACATTCATGGGAATGCCCCCTCTACATGCACCGTATACATTATAGATGCATGATGGCACATCTGGAGATGTGCAGCTCATCTCTCCCTTTTGAATAGTGCAGTTCTGCTCATTTACTGAGATGTGCGGTGCATCTCCACTTTGTGCCACACATCTCCTTTGAATATCTAGGCCTATGTCTTTATCCTGTCTGTGTACTTCTGCTATATAGTCCTCAGTATTTTGAATAACCACACTTCCTCCTTTGTCCACTTGTTTGATAGTAATTATTTTGTCCTTTTGCTAATTTTCAAGCTCATTCTTTTCTTTCACAGTTAAGGAGCCATACTGTACACAGTACATGCTCCTTGAGGGCTCAGTCAGCAGCCAGCCATGGTGGTGTGAAGAGGGCTGTGCTGGTCGCTGGCAAAAGATTGGGATGGGGAAGCAGGGTGATGGGTCACATTGGACATGGTGGGGGGAGGGACCCTAGACAAAAAAGGGTTTAACAACATCTGGTGAGAGATCAGGGACCGGGAGGGACATTACACTATGGAAAAAGGGTTTATCAATTTTAGGTGGGAGAGCAGGGACTGGGGAGGGACACTACACTATAGAAAAGGGTTTATCAATATTGTGTGGGAGACTGAGGACTGGGGGAACACTACACTATGGAAAAAGGTTTTATCGATATAGGGTGGGAGATCAGGGACCAGGGAGGGACTCTATGCTATGGAAATTGTTTTTTAATAAAGTCAGGTGGGTGATCAGGGGAAGGGACCCTAGACTGCCAAGATATATGGCATCTCTCTAGGGACAGTGATCGGAGAATGGAAGCACTACCCCGGGGAATGCAACTGCATGTGCATGGGGTGAACGCACTATATGAAACACAGGCTGCCAATGGACCCGATAATGGCATGCTAGCCGGCCAATAGCACCTTGCATGCCCAATGGACTCATTTGCATGGCCACTTTCAATGAATGGGGGCTTTGTGCAGTGGTGCAATTGCTGGCAGCCCATTCTCCTGGTTGGCTGTGGGGGGCATCACTACTGAGGTTCCCAGTGCATTTTCCTGCATTAACACTGCCCGGCCTACACCTATTCACAGCTAGATAGCGCAGTGCCCTATCTGATTGTGAATAGCGATTTTTAGCCTCCTGCGCAATGGTAAGGTATGGTGCATACTTTTGTGCTGCATTTTGACCTTTTTTGTGACTACTGCCCCAGGTCTGGCACTATTAACCAGGCAAATGGCTTTAAGATCAGTAATAGCAGGAGAGATACTTGAGTCAGCATAGCTGAAACAAGCTTCTTTTGTGCCTCAGGTGCTTTCCTTGGGTGAACAGGTGTGTTTATCGTGGCCCACAGCATTGAATCCTGATTATGCCACGGTCATCTTGGCAGTTGACTAATTTACTACCTGGAGCAGAGTAGACTACAGTACAGTCAGCATTTAACTTTAAAATGATATTATTGACACTGAGTTGTTATTCAGTTTAATAAATTTATTTTCAATGAGATGCTAACTCTAAATGTTGAAATTTCTTAGCTGGTATGCAATGAAATGCAAACCAGTTGTCAACTCCAAGATGTAATCATTAGTTAATATCAGAAACAGAGAAAACTGGTTAACAACTGATTAAAGTTTACTTATTTATAAGACTGCCTGTATTAAAAACCACCAACCAACTGAAAATCAACTTGTACTCAAACAAGCTAACAACCCAATTTCAATTAAAGTTTAATGCTGACTGTACTGTAAATCAGGTAAGCATCTGATGGTTCCCGTACCACTTGAGTTTTATCTGAATGAGAATGTTCCTTGTGCTTCGGAGGGTTTGTTTTTGCTGTAGTCTTTAGTGTAAAGAGTCCTCTTTCATAGCATTAAGCAATCTACTGGGATCATTTGTGTGGAACTAGAATACATGCTGTTCTGGGATAGCTACCATCTAGCTCCACTCCCACCCAAAACCTTTCAAGTGTTAAATTTTTTATGTTAAGGACTTACATGAAAGCTGAAGTATGCATTCCCAAAATGAAAATCAGAGTTGATACAAAATATATGCAATGCAGTCTTTCAAGAGTCCAAGCTTGGGTGACTGGAGATCACAGGTTCAAACGCCACTACAGTCAAATACTCACTTTTTGATCTTGAGCTAGTAGTTTCAGCTCAGTGCTCTACATACCTCTCAACTATCCCTGATTTATTTTCAGGGATGTCACTGATTTTGACGTCAAGAATTTCATCTGTCCCTCTTACAACTGTAATTTCTGTCACTAAAAAATAGGGATTTGAAGCATAAAACAATGGAAAACATTAGTGTTACAGTCTGGATTTCTGTCGGAAAATGCTTTGTACATTGTAGTAGGCTTCCTGAACTAATATCATTGTTTTAAGATGTGTCCCTGATTTTGGTCATTTGTCCCAGATTTTTTTAGTGCTATCCCTGATTTGTAAGGCAGGAGGTTGAGAGGTATGGTGCTCTGGTTCACCTAACTGAGTAAACGGGAGAATGCAAGGCCCCACTGGCAACAAGGTACTTCATCTCAGCTAAACTATCCTGTGCAAATAAATTGGAAAAAATAACATTGTACTTTTCCTTTATTCATCAAATAATTAAAAGATTAGCTGCACTACAAATATGCATTAATTGCCACTTAGAACAATTTCTGTTTTAGATTGGTATGTTACTAGTCAAGTATAGATCATGGTTTTAAATTCTTTTATTTTTGTATTTCACTGAAAGGACTTGTCCTAAATAATACAGTAGCCTTACAATGTAATTCAACATTTCTCATATAGCACAACCTCCTTAGATTCTATTTTAATTCATGTTGCACTCGATATGGGTTCTAAGCCATATGTCAAATAAGGAGAGTGCAAATGGGGCTATGTGAGATAGGCTTAGTCCTCTAAATGATTAGACCTAGAAGCCAGAATTCATTTCACTTAAAACAGCCCTAACTTGCCGACTGGATTTATGCATATGTCTTTCCGCAGTACATTTCACTTGAAAATAATAGCACAGTGCCCATTGTGTGACTCGATCTTACAGCAGCGATGTTATTTCAGGAAAACAATACGGTATATGAGAACTAACTGTCATACATCATATTTTACCTTGTCTTTTGATATGGTTTTATCACTGAGGACTGGTTATAAATTCATTTATAACCTAAGAACGCCCTGCTGTTATGACTTTTATGAAAAAAGAGAATCCATGCTAACAGAAATATACTGCAAGATGAGATAAGATGCAATTAGGTTAGATGGGATGACAACAAAGTTTCAACTCAATCAGTACAAACTCAAGAGATTTCAAATAGGTACAAAAGGGTGGCCAATGACAGTTCCATCAGTACTGACTCAGAGTTTAACAATATCCCTAGCATAGTAGAGCCCTACATGTAATGCCTTTTCCCATTTATTTTAAAAAGGTGTTTTATAGAATAGAACTCCAATATCATTGGGTTCATTTCGTCCAGTTGCTTTATTCTACTAAAAGTGACAAAAAACAAAAATGATGCATGGAAGAAAATGATACAAGGACGCAGAAAAGTCATTTTTTAAATTTAAAAACATTCAGCAAGATCGGAAAATGACACTGATGAGATAATTAACCTTTATTTGTGAAAAAGCAGTCAGTGAAGGGCTCTTGGTGATGCTGTCCACTGTAAGGGATAGATTTAATATGGCGATTAAGATAGGGGTTGCTTCTGCCTTTATTAAAAGGTGAAATATTGTTATATATATGAACAACATTCTGTGAATACCAGTTACATCTAGATGTGATGTGAGATGCTGGAATAACAGAGTCATATGGCGAGGACATAGTAAAAGCAGCACCCTCTGGTTAGAGGTTAATAGCAGTGAAAAGTGAAGAAAGCAATTTAATGTCTGAAACAACAAAACTTTCCCTTTCACTAAATGGTTAAACATCTGCCTTTGGGGTGCAGAATCCTAGGTTTGTTTCCCAGCAAAGACAACATTACATAACTTACAGGAACACTAGAATATTGTAAAACATTTATAGTGATTATACTTTGTTCTATTTCTTGACCTTTGAGATTCATGTTCTGAAAATAGGCATTGCAAGGAACCTGGCTGATCGTAACCCAGACTACAACCAGCTATGCTAGAGAAGCCTCTCATTTGGAATTCTGGTAGAGTTGTGGTCTTGTCTCTGCTACCCCTGTCCTTTGTTGCACCCTTTGATGCCTAGTTACATGGGAGGAAAAGAAATTAGACTAAGAAGCAAGATATTAATTGTTAATCAGAGCTAACACTTTGAGTTTCTTATTCTATATTTATTTCTTATTTCTTATTCTGGGCTGAGGGAAGATTTTGCTAGACTCCAGGCCAAGTTGTCCAGAATTTGAGGGGCTTCCTCCCCCACCCAGGGGCCACCAAGTCTGCCACCAGTGCCTCAAAGGGTGCCAAGGAAGAGTAGCGACTGGACTATGGTGGGCTTGGGAAGGGTGAGGGTGGTGGGGCAGAAGTACATTTCCCCTACAGTAAAGCTACACAATTCCTATGCTGTCCTGACAGAGTGGGACTGTCTCGGGGAGGCACCCGCAGTAGAGACCAAGGAGGATGTGGGGGACCTCCGTGATGGAGTCCCCAGAAAGAGTGACAAAGGACCCCCGAGGATGAGGAAGCAATGCTTGGTGGGTGACTCTGTAGTGAGGGGGATAGTTTTGGGGGCAGGAAGGGAGGGGAAGGGGGAGTTTATGTGCCTGCCCAATGACACAGCTTGGAGGGATGGGAAGCAGATCCTAAGCATTGCTAAATCAGCAAGATGAGAGGGAGTGCTAGATGTCATTGTCCAATGAGGGACTAATGACCTGGCTAGGAATGAGGTTAGGATAGTGCAGGAGGAGTTCACAGAGTTGGGGAGGAGTCTAAGGCATGTAGCATGCTCAGTGACCTTTTCTGAGGTACTGCCTGTCTATAATGTGGGGTGGGTAGTGTAATCTGTACCAGGAGCTTCAATCAATGGTTGAAGGAATGGTGCGGGGGGAGGGATTTGACTACATTGGGGACTGAGTCCCAACTGGAGGGATAAAGGTCTATACATGGAAGATGGCCTGCGTCCATCAGTGAGGGGAACACAAGTCCTCAGTGAGTGGTTTAAATGTTAAATAGGAGAGCACTTAAACTAGAAGAGGGGGTGGCAGATTGAAGCAGGAGGTGTAGACTGTCCCCCCCACTAGCTGAACTGGTCAATAGGGCCCAGGACTTTCAGTGCAGAGAACCATTGCGGGCTGGTTGAGTGCCATTGAAGGAGATGGCATCCTCCCTCTGCACTGATCACTTTTCTTTGTTTATTCCTTTAAAAGTAAAATTTATTTACTTTAACTCGGCTCTGCCGAGACTGCGGAATTTTTGATGGATTAATTAGCGGACTTACCACCGGGAGATACTGGACTGGAGTACAGACTGCAATGGGTGCATATAAATCTTACAAAAAAACAAAAACAAAAATCAGCTCACAGCAAGAAAGCAAGTAGAAAAAGGGATTTGTTTTCCAAAGGCTGTAACATTTTCCCAACAGAGAAATGGCTGCAGGTCCTAATTGACTTGCACAACAGAAAGGACGTCAACATTCAAACCTAAAAGCTGGGCTCTGTTCTCTATTTCTCAGTGTAGCCCAGGACTTTCAGCGTGGAGGATCATCAGGGGTTGAGGGAGTGCCATTGATGGAGATGGCACCCTCCCCCTGCACCGATCGCTTACCTTTGTTAATTTCTTTAAAAGTAAAATCAATTTACTTTAACTCGGCACTGCAGTGGGATTTTTCGTCACTTGATTTGAAAAATTCCCAACCACCTGCCCCCTCCTCCATAACTTTTTAAATGCTCTTGAGGAACTTCATGGGATTGGACAGATAGGAATGCTTCTGTACCCCTGAAAATAACATAAATATCATGAAATGGGCAGTGTATGTTTCAATATCATTACAGATAATATTTTTTAAGCCTGGTTAATGTGAAAAAAAAACTGATTGCTGGAAGGGGCATTACTATAGTAAATTGGGGTAAGAAAATTTAGAAGGGATAAATAATTAGATAGTTTATAGATATAGTCACACATAGTTTAAGCCTGGTTAAAGTGATAAATAACTGGATTGCTGAAAAGGGCATCATTAAGGAATTCTGAGGCAAACACATTTAGAGTTTATAATTAATTACATGGGTTGCAGGGACATTAAAAAAGTAAATTTGAGACAGACAAATATTAAACATACAGGAAATATTAAGCTCTGATTTGCCAGATTTTGTATGCATAGAGACAATAAGAAAGGAGGGCTGGGGCAAGCAAAGTTGAAATTCAAATTGGATTTACAGGACAAGGCAAATTACAGTATGAGTACCTGGTATAATAAACTCATAGGCATTAAAGGCTTCAATATGCATTTTGAGGGGAGATATAGAGGAGAGAGGGGAGGGGGTGGGGTTCAGATAGGGAGAAAAGGCAGACCAGGTGGATGGAGGGGTGCATGGCAAGGGTCATGGGGTGTGAGAGCAGGATCAAGGAGAATAGTGGGGTGTAATTGATGTGGGATGGCAGTTTATATGGAGATGCTGTGGAGAATGGGGTTTTGCCAAGTATATAACAGATTGACAAAATTAGAGGTAGAGGTTCTTAGACTGAGGAGAGAGATGGATCGATCTTACATGGGGAGCATGAGCAGGGGAAGCAGCTGGGTGGCTAGCAGCAGATCGAGAGGGGAGTGTTCATTAAAAGAGGGGGTTAAGGTGTACAATTTCAGGGCAGAGAATGGTCTGGGTTATTTGAGAAATAAAGGAGGAGGGCAGATGGAGGATAGAACAAGGGGGAAGGACAAAAAGGGGGAGGAGAAGGAGGAAGCAAGAACCGGGAACAGATGGGAGGGAAAAAAGGAGGAGAAAATCAATGAGGCTATGGATAGTGAGGTGAACCTGAGGAACAGGTGTACACCCTTAAGGAAATTGATGGATTCAGGAGAGCAGGAGGAGGAAGGGGAAAATGTTGAGAGAAATGGAGCAGGGAGAAGAAAGGAAGAGCTAGAAAGGAACAACTAGAGGTCATTGGGAAGGGAGAACCCAACAAAGGTTTAGGGTGGGGGTCCAAGGGGAGAAATTAAGCAGGGGGACACAGACAAGTGGGAAGGCAAGGCCAAGAAAGGGAGGACATCAAATGGGATGGAGAGAGGAGCATATAGGTGAAGTGTGCAAGGAGGAGATATAGAGGGGCGAGAAGCAGGGTAAAACCAGGCTGGAAGTAGTCAAGTAGGGAGTCCATAGAATGCAACGGAACTGAGGAATGTAGAGTCCTTACAGTGAGGGACTCCATAATTAAGGGAATCAAATGTGGGATGTGAGGGGGGATGGAACTATTAGGACTATATACATGCCGGGTATGATGGTGCTCAAGGCCTCATGCTTAATACACACCTTGGCTAGGAAGCATGGGGGTTCACCCACATCATGATGCATCTGGGCACTAATGATCTGGAGGACAACAGTGTAATGGGAGTGCAGGCTAGATTCAGGGAGCTGGTAAGGATCTGCCAGGTGGAGGGCAAAACGGTCTCGTTCTCTGAAGTCCTGCCCATGCCAAAAGCTAGAATGGCTAGCAAGGGGAGAATTGAAGAATCTAATTTGTGGCTGAGGGTGTGGTGTAAGGAAATGGGGTGTAGACTGGTGGGGGGAATGGGGTAGGACATGGGATAATGTAGAAATTTATGCTCCTGACAGGTTATGTTTAAGCAGAGGGGCACAAGGGCCCTGAGGGAAAAATTAGATAGCTATGTAAAGGAGAGTTTACATTTAAACTGGGCAAGGGGGAGCAGCAGGAAATAGCCTAGCTAGGACTCCCCTGCAAAATGGGGCAGGAAGGGCAGCAAGGGTTAGCAAGGATGATGGGGGTTTATGGTGGAAAGGTCTGTCAGCAAATACCAGGAGTTTAGGGAATAAAATGGTGGACCTGAAGTCCATTATGGTGGACGTGGGACTAGACATTGTGGCTATGACAGAGACCTGGTGGTCAGAGCACCACTCTTGGGAAATAGAGGTCCTGGGGTACAGGGTTTTCAGAAGGGACAGGGGTGGCAGAAAGGGGGTGGGGTTGCATTGTATGTCAAAGAGAACATTAGGGTGATGGAAGGGCAGGAGGTGCAGGGGAAGGTGGAAGTCCCGTGGGTCACATTGGAAAAAAGATCTGCTTCATTAAGATTGGGTGTGATATACAGGCCTCCTACAAAGGGGGAGGAAGAGGACAGACAGATGATAAAGGCAGTACAGAGAATGGCTGTCAGAGGGGAGATTCTACTACTGGGGCACCTTAACTTCCCTGACATAGACTGGGAAATCCCTACAGCAACATCTGCCAGAAGCAGAGAGGTAGTTGGAGCAATCCAGGGAGCTTTACTGCAACATCTGGTTAGGGAGCCCACTAAGGGAGATAACATACTGGACGTAGTCCTCTCCAACTAGGATAGTGTAGAGGAAGTTAAGGTGGGAGACTGCCTGGGTACAAGCGACCACAACACAGTGATTTTCAGGATAAAGACAGGGAAGGAAAAAAATCGAATCAACACAAAGGTTCTGGTCTTCAGGCAAGTGGACTTCACAAGAATGAGGAGGATTTTCAGAGAGGAAATGAAGGGTAAGGAGCAAATAGGGGACATAGAGGAATTATGGAAATTAATTAAGGGGGGGTACTGAAAGCCACAGAGCTCTGCATCAAGAGGGTAAGAAAAACCAAAAAAGGAGACCACTCTGGTTTACCAGGGAGGTGGTGGGGGCAATTAGAGAAAGGAAGATGGCATTCAGAACATACAAAAGGACCTAGAGGAGAGAGGAGAGGGAGATTTATAGAGAAGCTGGGGGTGGCAGAGCAAAAGATTAAGAGGGCGAAAGCAGATACAGAAGTGAGAATTGCTAGGCAGGCCAAAAGGGGAGATAAAACATTTTTTTGTATGTGGGGCGAAAAGAGGAAGTCAAGGCAGGGGATAGTGAGGATGAAGGGGGGAGCACGGGTGGAGGAAAACTTTTAGAAGGCAGAGGTGCTAAATAGCTACTTTTGCTCGATCTTTACAGTGGAAGAAGAGGGGAAGGGACCTGAGTTAAAGAGGAGAGGAGGGGATGGAAAAAGAGTGGATTCTAGCCCATTCAGAGAGGACAGGATAAAATAGGAACTGTGAAGGTTGACAGTAGACAAGGCAATGGGAACAGACAGCTTGCATCCTAGGGTACTCCGGGAACTAAAAGAAAAGCTGGCGCCACCACTGGTGAGGCTGTTTAACTTGTCCCTGGATATTGAATGGGTGCCAAATGACTGGAGGACGGCGGACGTGGTGTCACTACACAAGGGGGGCAGCAGAGAGGAGACTGGATATTATCACCCGGTCAGTCTCACCTCGGTGGCGGGGAAGGTGATGGAAGTGCTAATAAAGGAAAGAGTGGTAAACTACTTGATAGACAACAAACTACTAGATGACAGGCAACATGTCTTCACGAGTGGGAGATCATGCCAGACAAACCTGATGGATTTTTTCAATTGGGTAACAAAAGTGATCATAGAAACATAGAAACTGTAGGCAGATAAGTATTGCCAGGCCCATCCAGTCTGCATGTAGGCCCTATGCATTGTATGTGGCCACTGACCCTATGTGATCAATGGATTTTCATCACTCCCTCCCTTCTCAATATTCCCTTGTGCCTGTCCCAGGCATGCTTAAACTCCTCCACTGTGCTTGCCCCCACTACCTCCTGTAACAGACTATTCCAAGCATCAACTACCCTTTCTGTGTAGAAACACATTTTCACATTACCTCTTAATCAACCCCCCCCTCTCCAATTTTATATTGTACCCCCTTGTTGTAGTACTTTTCTTACATTGGAAAAGGTCCCCACCTGCACCTTGTTTATGCCCTTGAGGTATTCAAAGTTTCAACCATGTCCTCTGCTCTCTCCTCTCCTCCAGTGAGTAAATATTGAGGTTCCTTACTCTCTCCTCATATGTTTTGTGGTGCATGCCCTGCATCATCTTTGTTGCCCTTCTCTGAATAGGCTCCACCTTGTTTATGTCCTTGCACAGGTGTGGCCTCCAGAACTGCATGCAGTACTCCAGGGGAGGCCTTACCAATGTTTCATACAATGGCATCACCACCTCCTGCCTCCTGCTAGTGATACCCCTGCCTAAGCATCCCAGTATGCCACTGGCCCTCCCCTCCACCTTTTTGCACTGCTTTAATACCTTAAGGTCATCAGAGATGATAACCTCTAGATCCCTTTCCTCCTTAGTGACAGTCAGCTCCCCCACCCTCAACCTGTAGCTCTACCCAGGATTCCGTCTACCCAACTGCATTATTTTGCACTTTTTTGCATTGAACCTCAGCTGCCACATCTCTGACCATCTTTCAAGGTTCTCCAGGTCCCTCTTCATTTTCTGCACCCCTTGTGGAGTATCCACCCTGTTGCAGACCTTGGTGTCATCTGCAAACAAGCAGACCTTTCCTTCCAGCCCCTCTGCAATTTCACTAATGAAGACATTGAACAGGACTGGTCCTGGTACTGAAAACTGTGGTGCTCCATTGGTCACCCCCTCTCTCCAGATTGTGCCCCATTTACCACCACCCTCTGTCTCCTGTCTGTTAACCAGTTCCTAACCCAGTTCACCACCTTGTCTCCCATGCCCAGACTACTCATCTTGTTAACCAGCCTTCTATGTGGGATGGTGTCGAAGGCTTTGCTGAAATCTAGGTAAGCGAAATCTGCTGCACCTCCCTGATTTACTTCCCTAGTCACCCAATCAAAAAAAAATCTATCAGATTGGTTTCACATGACCTTCATGCTGTGAATCCATGTTGCCTCAAATCTTGGGCACCCCTGGATTCCAGGTGTGCCACTATCTTTTCTTTCAGCAGTGTCTCCACAATCTTCCCCACCGCTGAGGTGTGGCTGACTGGCCTGTAGTTCTCTGCCTCCTCCCTACTGCTGCTTTTGTGCAGCGGGACCACATATACCCTCCTCCAGTCCTCTGGAACCACACCCGTGTTGAGTGACTCTGTGAACAGGGCTGCCAGAGGTGCTGCCAGTTCCCTTTGCAGCTCCCTTAATATCCTCGAGTGGACACCGTCTAGCCCCATGGCTTTATTCACCTTCAGTTTTGTGAGTTCTTCCAGAATTCTCTCCACTGTGAATGGACTGGTGTCTACTTCTCCCCCCTCATTGCCTCTGCTACCAATCTGTGGTCCTTGACCCTCCCCCTCCCTTGTGAATATTGAGCAGAAGTATTTAAGTATTTCTGCTTTGTCCAGATCCCCCTCCTTACACTCTCCCTCCTCCCCTTTGAGCCTCACAATCCCCCTCCAGTATTTCTTCTTTCACTGATGTACCTATAAAATGCATTGTCCCCTTTTTCCACAGATCATGCTAAACCCTCCTCTGTCTGCACCTTAGCTCTTCTAACAGCCTTCCCTGCTTCCCTTAGACATTCAAGGTACACCTTCCTGTCCTCCTCCCTTTGAGTCCCCTTATATTTCCTGAAACTCAGTCTTTTAGCCCTTACTTTGTCCCCCACCTCCTTAGAGAACCATAGTGGTTTCCTTCTTCTTTTTCCTTTGGCCACTATCCTAATGCATTGGTTTGTTATCCTCACTATGGCTCCTTTTAGTTTCTTCCACTGTTCTTCAACCCCCTCAATTACCTCTCCCTTCCCCAGGACAGCTTGTATACTTCTACCCATTTCAGTGAAATCCACCCTCCTAAAATGTAATACTTTTGCTCTTGTGTGGCATACTTGAGTCCACGTTGCCATGCTGAACCACACTATGTGGTGGTCACTGGACCCCAGCTGCCCTTTAATCTGTATTTCTTCCACTCTGTTCCCACTGGTCCATACCAGGTCCAGAATTGACTTGTCCCTGGTTGGTTCATGCACCAGCTGCCTGAGTCCAACCCCCTGCAGGGATTCTAGGATGGCTGTGCTTCTGGCTGAAGCAGTCACCTGGGTGGTCCAGTCCATGTCCGGCATATTGAAATACCCCAGTAGCAGGACTTCTCCTTTAGCTGCCATGTTGTGTATGTCCTAAACTAGTTCCCTGTCAACTTCCTCCCTCTGTGCCGGACATCTGTAGATCACCCCTGAGCATATTGCTGTTCCATTCCCTGGCTCCAGGGTGCCCCACATTGCCTCCCCTGTCTTCCCTGAACTTCTGTAGCCTTTATATCATCTTTGATGTACAGGGACAACACCCTTTTTATTTATTTATTTTTTTAGCTTTTGTTGACCAGGTATTAAGTACACTAGACAAGCTGTATGCCTATTTTCAGGTATGACTCGGGAAAGTACAATGAAAATACAGGTTCAAACAAGGTACCAACAAGAAAGGCAATGTACAGAGTCACAAAGAGCTAGAATGAACATCGATAGTCTACAGTGAGCAGTAATAGGTAAAATAGACATATACATACGGAATAGATAGACTAAGACATTCAATGGCAATTAGATTGTATAAGTGACCCTTTTTACCAGGACCATATAATTTATAAGCAGATAGCAAGCAATCACATGCTTCCCAGAGTCAAAGGACAGTGGGCAGTGGGTTGGATAAGACCAATTTGGAGACCTGGTTAAGGTGGCTTGGGACACCCACACACGGAGGACAGTTTCAAGTGATCCCACAGGGAATTCCGAAGACTCAGGTGGGAGGGGGAGGAACATACGTGGTCAGGAAGGGAGTTCCATAGCCTAGGAGCACACATAGCAAAGTCCATATCCCCTGTTAAGGTTAGAGTATAAGGAACTTTGAGCACCCCAGAACCCTGAGACCTGAGGGAGTAGGAGAAGGAGGATTCAGCAGGCCTGAGAAGCCGCGCCAGCCTGAAGGGGTGCTGGTTCTAAGCACCTTTGCTACGAAGCAGCCCAACACATTTTTCAAGTGATTGGCCAGGGAAAGCCAGCCCAGTTTGTCATATAATTTATAGTGATGGGTGAGATGTGGGGCTGCCAGGGCAATGCAACAGATGTTGTTGTAGGTCGTGTTCCACAGAGCAAGGTGAACCTTGGAGGTGCCAGCGAACAGGAGAAGGCCATAACTAAGTGAAGGGAGCAGCACACTTCTGGTCAATGCCAAGCGAGCTGCAGACGTCAAATTTTTCTTTGCCCTGTAGGCAAGACCCAGTTTACAGTTTTCCCCTTCCTGTCCCTCCTGAACAGTGTATAGCCTAGTACATTGACTTCCCAGCCATGGTTATCAGAATGCCATGTCTCTGTTATTGCTGCTACTGTATGTCAAGGTCTGCATCCGCCAACAAGGCTTCCAGGTTGGGAACCTTATTTCCTAGACTACGGGCATTTGTTAACATGATCTTCCATGTTTTACAGTCTGCCCTCCCTCTGCTCCTGTCATCCCTCTTCAGTGTCTGCCCCCCCACCCTGGTTTCCTTTCCTGGGTGCTCCCCATGTATCACTTGTTACACACTCTTTGCCTAACTTCCCTTCCCTGCCTGCTTCAGCTGTATCTGTTGACAACTTATGTTCCTGCATGTTCCCATGGGTGGGTTCCTAAGTCTCCTTCCTCTTCAGGCTCTCCTCCCTTGGCCAGTTTAAATGCTCACAGCTGAAGCATTTCAACTTCTAAGGGCCAAGACACCCTTCTCGGACAGATGCAGGCTATTCTCCTCATACAGTAGCAGCCACAGACACTGCCAGCTATTTCCCAAAATTTATGTGATATTTCCAGAAATATCTCCTGCTTTCTGCATTTCCACAGTAGGGGCATCAGAGAGAAACTCTTCAGAAATTTTGCAAAATATCTGGAAATAGCTGGCAATGTCTATGGCTACTACTGTATAAATTCATATCTGTCCAAGTCGGGCCCCAGTCCCCTATGAAGCCAAAACCCTCCCTTCCACACCAATCCTTCAACCAGAAGTTGAAGGTATGGCTGTGGAGTGCCCTATCCTCCCCTGTGCCCTGAACAGGTAGTACCTCCGAGAATGAGACGGAGCATGCTATCTGTTTCAGGATTCCTCCCAGCTTCCTGAAATCCTCCTGAACTCTTGCAAAATCCACCTTTCTCCCTGCCAGGTCATTGGTCTCCAGGTGGGCAATGACATCCAGCTGCTCCCTCCTAGCTATTGCCCTAGCAATATTAGGGGATCTGCTCCCCATCCCTCCATGCAGCACTTCCCGGGATACACTTGACCTTCCTCTCTCCCCTGCTAGGTGTCCCTAACTCCACTCCCTGGACAATAGAGTCCACCACTAGAAGAAGCTTCCCCCTTCTCTGGGATCACCTGCCTCCCTTCCTTGGGGCTCCATTCTGGGGGACTCATCCATCCTCTGTGGTCCCAGCCTCAGGTTCCAGAGTGGGGCTGTCCTGTTCCTCTCAACAGTGTAGGAGTTACTAGGTGGGACCAGTTGCAGGATGTGCTTTTGACCACCCCCTCACCCTCCCTGAGCCCACCATGGTACAATCACTCTTCTTCCCTGGCATCCTTTGAGGTTCAGGCTGTGGACCCAGTTGTCTAGGGTTGGGGGTGGATGCCGAATGCAGACTGGCCAACTCTGCTCAGAGACAGGCAACCTCCTCCCTCATCCTAGAGAGGTGCCTGCAGATAGGGCAGCATTGCAGCTTCCAGAACATCTCTCTGAAAACTGCTGCTCCACAATCACTGTACTACCCCACTCCCATCATGTTTGTTACCCTCCTTAATCTACTGCCTGCTTAAGACACCTATTTGTTATTTCCCAAAGGTTTATTTATCTTTGCTACTTCCTGTATGGGTTCAGGATGTTGCAAGGCCCTATGGGACCTACCGTATAACTATAGGATGAGCCCTGGGGTGGGTGGGTAGGATGTGGGGTGGCAGGGTGGGATAACACCACAGGCTGTGTCCAAAAACAATCAGCCAAGGAATCCTCTGGCAATAGCTCCTCACTACACTCACCATGGTTCAGACACAGCCAATTACAAACACACAGTCACAAACTTACCAACTAGAATCCCTCAACCTGCCCAAACTAAATGGAGACACACACTGACATGACAGTTAAGAGAAGGCTTCAAATTCAAACTATACTAATCCCTTTAATATTATGCCTGAACTTAAGGTTCATACACAGCCAATATTACAAACACATAGTCACACATTTACCAACTAGAATCCCTCAATCCTGCCCAAACTAAATGGAGAAGCACACTGAAATGGCAGTTAAGAAAATACTTCTCAAATTCAAACTACACTAATCCCTGTAATACGATGCCTGCACCAAAGGTTCAGACACAGTGAATTACAAACACACAGTCACAAACTTACCAGCTAGAACCCTTGAATTCTGCCCAAACTTAATGGAGAAGCACATATCAGTCAGGAGGGGGCAGTGGACGTAGCCTATCTGAACTTAGTAAGGCCTTTGACTCTGTCGCTTACCGTAGGTTGGTAAATAAGTTGGAGAGTTTAGAGATGGGACAGAAGATAACTAGATGGGTGGAAAACTGGTTGAAGGACAGAAACCAGAAGGCAATGGTAAATGGGGTGCACTCCAGGGAAAAGGGGTTGATGAGCAGGGTTCCCCAAGGGTCAGTTCTATGACTGATCCTTTTTAGCATCTATATCAGTGATATAGTAGAGGGACTTGAAGGAAGGTGTGCCTCTTTGTGGAAAATATGAAGATCTGCAATAAGATGGAAACCCCAGGGGGGTAGAGGCCATGAGGAGGGACTTGCAGATTCTGGAAAGGTATTCGGACACATGGGAGCTGAAATTCAATGCCAAAAAGTGTACAGTAATGCACATGGGGTGTAAAAACCCACAAGCTGAATACATATTGGGGGAGAGAGATAATTAAGCAATCGAAGCAGAAGAGGGATCTGGGGATTCTAATTTTAGACAACCTGAAGGTGGGTGACCAATGCAGCAAGGCAGTGGGCAAAGCAAATATAATGTTGGCATGCAAAGGTAGGGGCATAACAAGCAGAAGGAAGGAGGTGCTGATGCCTTTGTATAAAACCATGGTCCGACCTCCCTTGGAGTATGGGGTCCAGTTCTGGAGGCCTCATCTGTGCAAGGACATAGATGGCATAGAAAGGGTTCAAAGGAAGGCAACAAAGATGGTGCAAGGTATGCAAGGAATGCCCTATGAAATGAGGTGGAGAGAACTGGATCTGTACCCGCTGGAGACTGGAAGGAAGGGGGGGACATGATAGAAACTTTTAAGTACATGAAGGGGATAAATAAGGTGAAGGAAGAGAGTTTATTTAAGAGGAAGGTGCTGGCCAAAACAAGAGGTCATAATCTAAGATTGGAGGGAGGGAGGGAGATACAAGGGCAGTGTGTTAGGGGGTGTTACTTCATAGAGAGGGTGGTGAAGCCCTGGAACAAACTACCTGAGAAGGTGGTGGAGGATCAAATGATGGAGGGATTCAAGATGGCATGGGATGGACATAAAGGATTGAGCAGTGAGTGGAAGGAGATATCCCCTGATAAACGTGACAAGTGGGGGGGGAGTAAGAGGCAGACTACATGGGCCAGAGTAGTCCTTTTCTGTCACCAGATTTCTATGATTTTATGATAAGGGAAGTAAATCGCCAATGGTACCTGATAACATAAAAAAACAAAATGGTAGGTATAAATGTGCATGGAAATGAGGGCAGGGTAGGTAGGGAAAGAAGGCAAAAGGGAGAAGGGAGGAAAAGAAACCTCTCAATCTGAAATCAGTCTAACACCCTAGCTGGGCCGATCACTTCACAGGAGCAAATCTTTGGTCCAAAACGCAAGTGGTACTTTCAAACTCTTCGATACTTTCTACAGCAATTCTAGTCTTAAATCTGATGGATCCAACTTCTGCAATCAAGCAGTCCAATGCAGGATAAACAGTGGCAGTGAGGCAAGAGAGGCCTCTTCCCACCGATTCCCCTACACTCTGTTCAGGGAGCAGCTGCTTGAAAGCTCGAGCTGTTCACTCCTCAAGCTCCAACTCTAACTGATCCACTGGCTTTTACAGTTCTGGGGATTCCCTTTGATTCCAGCATTCAGGTTGGCTGGTGAAGCTGTCAGTCACAGGTTGGACTCCCCATTCTGTTCAGTTTAGGCACCAACCTAAAAAACTACAGTTTTTCCTTCCTACGAGACACTTGGGCTAAGGACCCTTTGAGATCCTAGAGTCCTATTGGTCTACTTATTGGAAGTCCCGGGCCAAACCCAGCTCCCATTTCAAAGACAAACTGCAAGGAAAGCAGGTTAAACAAACTTCTCTATCTCAAATACAACAGTACATTAGAAGCAATTATGTACCGTCCCCATACAGGCTCCTTCTGCACTATTATCGACCGCAGAAATCAGAGCAGTGTCTGGCAAGTCCTAGATCACTCGGACCCAGCCCAGACCATTCACTATACAAATATTGGCTATATTCTAAAAAAGGGACAGGCATGGAGGCACACCATAGCACTCACACATTAATAGACAGAAGCAAACAGATACCCCTGGATCTATTACCTCTATAGGCATCAGCCTGGCAGTGGGCATGGAAGGAGCCCAGGAAGACATTAAGGTAAACCCCAAATTAGTGGGGGGGGGAGGTTGCAAGCATATCATAGAATAGCAATTTCCAAGTCCCAGTTTTCATTGCACCAGGTCTCCATGATAGTGACTATGTCTAGGTCTGCCTTCACCATGGTTGCCTCTAGGTCAGCAGTCTTGTTGCACAGACTTCGAGCATTTACACACATGGCTCTTCAGGTTGTATTGTCACCCCCCTTTTACTTTTGCCCACCCCAGCCTGCCCATTATACTTGTCATTTGCAGTTGTTTCTACTACCCTCTGACTACTTGTTTTATGTGTTTCCTTTATTGGTTTCACTCCCTCAGCATTCTTGCTGTTGGCCTCGTGAACTAGTGGGGGGAGGTAGTTTTTTGTCTTCCTGCCTCCTACCACCTCCCCCATTTTGGCTAGTTTAAATGCTTGCCAAGGTAGCATTTAAACTGTTCACTAAGGACTATGGTCTCCTTCTTTTACACCACAGTAGGTACTGTATAGCATTTAGCGTTTAGCTATTGAAATACAGTACACAACTTGATTGTGATTTACTTTGCATTTTTCTTTGCACTTTATTTTTTTTTTGTAACCCCCTTCCCACTGTCTAGGGGTCATGATGGTGAAATTGTCGGGAGAGAGGGGCACAAGTCAGAACCTTTAGGAGTCTCCATTTTTAACTGAAGAAGGGAAGGCCTTACCTTGCTTTCAGATCTTCAACAGCTTGATCCCAAAGATTTTCTTATAAAACACATGGGCAATCAATCAAAGTCAGGCTGCTACACTTCTGGAAGGCCCGGGGAGACTGAGGCTATTTTTCAGGGGCAGCATATATGATTAACTCATAGAAATGAATCCTGGCACACTCAGGTTAAAAGAACAATAGAAATATTTTATCAGCTGCCTTCGTCATTGAGAAGAAATAATTAATAAAATAATGTTTTAAAGTACACAGCTCCATGGGGGGTGTTCTAACAGGCCAGAGAGCCACACAGGAGATATAAAAACAATGGGCAGTTTCAGATTTGCAGCAAATACTAGCCAGGCCCAAGCTCCATGTTGATATCCTTATGAGCCGGAAACAAGCCCAAAAAAATTAGAGGGTAACCCAGACCTAAAGCACAAAATCAGGGAGTGACTTACTCTCCCCTCCACAACCTATCCCAGGACCCGGGGATTGTTGCAGCCTATTAGCCCTTCCGTGGCCACCCTGAAACCCTTGCCAATCCGCCAAACCTCTTTCTTTCAGAATAGAACTTCAGGGGCACACAGAAAAGTGTGAACACAGCGGTAGCACCCTATATCAGCCTGGATTATTGAGTGACTCAATATGAGCGACTCAATAATACTGCTCCTGTATAGGGCGAGTGCTCCAATACAGCGAGGAATCCTGTATAGCGAGTGTAGCAGTGAACTGCACTCACTATGACAGGATATAATTAGGTGTGGTCCAGAACCCTGCTGAACTGGCATAGAGGCTAGAGTCACTGCCTCCAGAGCCAGTGGACCCAGGTTCAGGTCCCACTGTAGGCATGTTAAATTTTAAATTTTTTTTATAAGTCTGCCCCACCTCTGGAGTTGATTATTTTATTTAGGGGATGCAGGGGCATAGCCCCCCACAAAAAACAAAAGTAGCACTGTATTTTGTTGAGGACCATCGCTGTTTGTGGCGGTCTCTCTAACTTGTGGTCGCCCTTTTGATATGGGCGATTTTGCATCGCTCTTTGTGAGCGGCGTGATAAGAGATTTGCCCTTATCACATAAATCCAAACATGGCTACCACCCTTCAGTTACTCATTCCACTGCATTTTAAACAAGCCTAACACAGAACCTGCACCAGACACGGGCATGGCAGGTCTGATAAAATGAGATCCCAATGCAGTCCCCTCAACTAGCCTCGGTAGTGTGCCAACCAGGAGAAGACATTGTCAGCACTGCCACCACTGAGAGATCCTGCCACAGCCATGCCACTTCTGCGCAGCCCCACTGACATACCTTTCCACTGGACACCCAGGATTTCCAATCTTTGACCTGGTGAACAATTTACTTACCTCCATTTGTCCATCCACTAATGCCATCCAAGGAATGGAACCCTGGTCCCCATAGCTGCATTCTCCTACAAACTTTCCCCCTTGGCCCTTACACATAATGCCACATAGAGATGCCTGAAAATCTCCCTTGCCAGGGGTCCAAATTCCTGGCCCACTGACCCTAACTCCAGCCCATGGACTCCTCCCTGAAATCTCTCAGCCACCCCAATTTAAGAAGGCTAGGAGAAAAGAAACAACCCAAGGGGGTGCACCAAAACTGCCCAAAAGTAAAACTGGCCACGGGGGAAAGAGGTAATATAGTAAGCCCACCCTGAGAAGGGGGTGGCTTACATTGTATCATTTTTCTTTTCATGAGATAGCAGGAGGCCCTTTTTGAATGCTATTCCACGACTGCTATGGTCTCCAATTGTGGTGTATGGTCTCTGCCACTGGACCAGCCATTCCAGCTCCTCCTGCATCCCTGCCATGCTTGTCTTGGGGGTCCTTGGTTGACAAGTCATTCAGGGCCCTGTCAGTGGTAACCCACTGCAGGACATCTGCCTCCTTCCCCTTCACCAGCTGCATGGCCATGGTTCTGATCTCCTCCTTCGAAACACAAGGGAGAAAAAAACAGTGCAGTTGTACTGTTGCACATACAGCACTGTACAGTGCTGTAAAAAGTGCAGCCATATTATGACCATGACTTTTTTTGGAATATTGGACACATGAAAGCAACATTCATAAACAAAAAAAGTTTTTACGCTGCAGTGTAAGTCTCAAAACTCTGTACCGACCAGCACCTGGGGAACTAGTGCTGTGCCTGTCTGGTGTTGCCACCCATGTGGATACACATGGGCATCCTGCTGTCTCATGAAAATGCTCCTCACCTCCCCAGCTTGGCCCTGTAATTTATAAGAAATATAGTCAGTAACTAGCGACACAATATAGACTGACATTAATTTATTACATAATAGAGCTTTTAGCTAAGAGTAAATGTGTATAAAGTACATTATTAAATTTGCTGAGTAAAACACTGTACTGCCACAATGTAGCAATGACTTTTTACAATTTTCTACAATGGTGACATCACTAACCATATCATTGCATGACCAAAAGTACATTATTAAATAAAGCATTTTTATTGCTACAGTATATACTGTGTAGTACATACTGAAGTGGGCTGCTATATGTCCCACTGCCAGCCCTCCAGGTCCTGCTAGGTGTGGCCCTTTCAGATTATGGCCATTGCGACTGGGTAGAGCCGGCACTGTGCCCTGTGCCACGGTGAGTGTGTTTTCTTAGTTTTCCCCATCTTTCTTGCATCTCTGTCTAGCCCTTCAAGATTATATGTACCCCAGGATACAGGTTATACACTGTAGAAACTTAAAAGGTGAAATGCACACTAAACAGAATATGCAATAAGATGTCCATTGGAACTGTACTGTAGTTTGATTGTTAATTTGTTTTACATGAACATAAGACAAAGCCAGCAGAATAAGGCCATTCAGTTCATTGAGTCTGCTCATATTGCATGGTCTTCAGCTTCAACTCAGTTTTCTTTAATGGAAATTTATTGTGAACATTATTGTATTGTTTTCCCCAACAACCCTCCCCCCCCAAAAAAAAAGATCATATACTGCATGGAAATGTGCTGTTTCAAGCCTTATATTACACTATTCTTTATTCACTTAGTAATTGCATGTGGCTTTGCAAAACTCCCAGTGCATTTTGACAAGCCTTAAAACCTACAGTTCTAGGCATGCCATCCCCCCATAATTTCTTTTTCTTAACACTGCCTGAACATGTTCTTCAGAAATTAAAAACCTGGGGTTCCACTGATACCCCTTCCCCTGCAGTAATGATTAGCAAACCTGAAGTCATACCTCTGGATGCTTCCGGATAGTTGTTATAATACAGTAGGACACTGCAATGATGGGATATGAAAACACAAAGTCAAAACAACATTTAATTGCAGAGATTCATTCAAATAACATTACAGAAAAAAATAAATTAGCATTTTAGAGAGTTGCCAGATTTCCATTCTTTCTTGTGTTCCTTGACTGTTCATTTATTCTGTCCTTTATTAATGTCATGTGGCTGCTGCCAACCTCCAAGTTTTTTCCCTACAGTCTGTAACAGCTCATGGCATATGGTGCTCACTATGGGCCTCTTTCCTCTGCTTACATTTCAACTCACATGCTTTCCCCAGGAGAGATACTGATTTTGAGGCACCAGTGTCTGAAACAACAGAGCAGCCAAATGTTTGGCCTGCCATTAACCTTTGTCACTAGTCCTAGTTCTCATGCCTTGCTAATTGGTACAAACAGCATTTCTTTTTTTCCTAATTGTGTTTATCTGCAAAAGCCCTGGCAAGCGGCTATGGCCCTCCGAACGGAGGGACTCTCTCTCTCTCTCTGGTCCCACCGCTCCCGTGCTAGGCGGCCCCCAGTAGTTCCCCCATGGATTGCCCCCACAGTGGGGCCAGGAGGGGATTACCAGCTTCTCCCCCTCCCAAAGACCCAATCCAGAATCCAGGGATTGCTCCTAGGTGCAGCAGACCATCATCGAGCCTGTCAGGCTCAATTTTCCTCCATTTTCACTCATCCCCCCGATGTAAAGACATTGGATCAAGCCTCCCAACACATACTGCCCTCCAGCCACTGCCAGAGGGCAGTCAGCGAGTGGGAGAGGGCAGTCTCCAAGAGAGGAGAGTAGTCCTCCAGACGCTCAATCCTTTCTCTCCCCACTGCTGACCCCAGCAGCCTGGGTTCATTCCCGAATCCAGGTTGCCGGCATGCCATGAGGTGTAGCGGCCAGCACTTCAACCTTCAGCACCACTGGGCCAGCTTACAAATAGCATTTCTTAAGGAGAAGGTGTCACAGTAATGTTACTGTCCTCCATAGAAGGCACAAATGGTACATGTGGGGAATGGTCAGAGTTTATTCCTGCTGTGCCATCACTGCTCCCACTGCTTGGAATCTGCCTATCAGATTCCAGAAGCTATGTGAATGAAACAGGTGATTATGGCTCACTCAGATGTGAAAGCACTGGACTTAGCATGCCTCTGTTCATCTGTAACAGTTAGAGCATGAGATCCATCTTTCTCTTTGGGCTCATACCCTTCCAACTATGTTATGCGGTTCAGTTCTGATTACTGGAATTGGTTTGTTCTGTGCTTTTTCAGACACACCTGGAATTTCCTCTTAGTCATCCTTGATTTGCTCATCCAGCTCTATTCTTGTATCCGTAAGGATGTGATGGTTTTTCTGCTTGTTTCTCCTTGTTTTCCTGATCACTTTTCTGTGAACCTCTGGTTGTTCCTCCTTGCTGTCCTGCTCTATTTTTCTGTCAGTCTCTGGTTGTTCTTCTTCCAGCTGTTGTTCCTTTCCATCCTTGTTGTGTACCTCATGTGCAATATTTTCTTTCTCCTGTGTAGTATTTTCTTCACTGCTGCTTGATGTTCTAAAGTCATCTATTTTATCTACAAGATTACACTGTTAACTATAAAAGGGAAAAAAAAACATTGCTATAAGGTGAAATGCATACAATAATGTATTCATATAGTTTGCACAAAAATGGATTAACATTATCAGGTGAGAATAATACACTGTAAAACACATCATGGATGCAACAACAAAATAAATGAACTGTGCTGTACTGTACCTTGGGAGCCTTTGTCCTCTGGTGTTTTGGTGTCTTCTTATCCATAGATTTCCTAATTTTACATTTATTCTGTCTTTCAAAGCTCTCGTTCCCAGTTGCAGGAGACTGCCTGGTCACAGGTGGTCTCCTATGTGCCAGGCTAAGACGACTTCTTAATGGCTGATATGCTACCTTATTGGATATTATCCTGTAGAAAACAATCTTGTGCATGTGGAATAGTTGGATGATACAGCCCTGACAATTTTTCAGAAAATGAACAGCATAGTGGGCATTGTGGCATTTCTTTGTGCTTTACTTACACTGAATACAGATGGCATCTGGTGATGCAGTGCATGGCGTGAACACATCATAGATGCATTGCTGCATCATATTAGACTGCAGGTGAAGTGACACAGTACTCTTTGATGTTTCCAAATAAATGATGTGCTTCCACAACTGGACATTCTTTTGCTGTAATCACACCTGCCATTGGCAATGGTGAAAAATGTACCTGCAGAGATTAATGCAGTTGTCAAGAGGATGAGGACTGAAGTGGAAAGTGTGAGAAAGATTCAGGTGTTTCCAAAATGCACCAGGATCTCTATCATGAATAGTAAGTGCATGGCACATGTGAAATGCCTGGCCCTAGCTCCCCATGCCCCATGGCATGCCTTCTACACAAGGTACTGTAAATTGAAATGCCATCGATCACACTTACTCAACACATTATGCAATATGTTATAAAATTACAGAATTGTAGTTTAATGTTGATCATCTGTATTTTATTTGCATAACATCAGTGTTCTTTGTACCTTATGTAAAAGCACATTTTCCTCCTTTTTGTACACAGCAAAACCATGGTACTTGTGGACAGTATGCTAACTGAGGATGAGACCACTGTCAGGAAAATTGTGGAACATCTGACTGTTGAACATGGGGTAATGGCATCTATTCTCTCTGAAAAGAGGAGGCACTGTCAGAAAGGATGTACATATGGAATACAGATAGGTATAGTAAAGGTAACAAAAAAGGCAATTAAGATAAAATGTTCACATTTGTTATTACATACAGTTTTATGACATAACCCATATTTTGTTTACTCCAGATTTTGCCCTATGATCAGGTATGTGAACAAAGTGAAGTGAGTTGAGCAGGCCACGATGTGGATTGAGAACAAGGAGACATTCTATGACATCATTTTCTCTGATGAAACAATGGTATTTTTGGAGCAGTTTGCTTGGAGGACATTCCATAGGAAGGGCAGGGACTCCATGAAACCCAAACCAAAACATCTTCTAAAGCTTCACGTCTGGGGCTCCATAGCCAACTGGTGGTTTGATCACTGTGCATATTTGAGGGTTAGTGATTAGAGATGGGCGAAGCTAGGAAACTTTGCTCCATGAATTAATCCACGAATTTAGTGCAATTTGTGGAGTTTTGAGTGATCTGCACAGTAGGATGATCTGCCCATGAAGTGCAGAATTTTGCCTATGAATAGTAGAATTTTATGGTGAATGGCAGAAATTCACCATTCACAGGTGAAATTCCACCATTCATGGCAAAATTCCACAAAAAAAAGGTGAAGTCGCTTAGGCAAATTTTGAAGCTAATAGTAAAAATTCAAGGATTGCTCTGTGAAGGAAAATTTGCCAGCTTTCACTGGAACTTCACTGGCAAATTAAAACTTTGCAACATCTCTATTAGTGATGCTCAATTTTAAGAGACAAACACTTAAGACAGTTACAGTCTCATACCATTCTTTGTACTGTACCACTTTATCTATATTGCCTTATTCTCGTATGAAGCATGGATTGCAAATTTGTCAGGGAATGTATCCTTATGGGAGCTGTGAAGAAATACATAAGGAAGAAATATCTAGATGGACATCACTTCTTTCAGAACAGTGACACTAAACATACTGCATTAGCAGCAGCAATTGCTGCTGTAGGAATTAATTGGGTCAGACAGCCACCAGAGTAAGTACTGAACAGCAGCCACATAACAAAATACTCATTACATTGATATATACTGTTTGTTTGTTTTTTGTACAACCGGGTCTTCAGATATGAATCCAATTGAGATGGTGTGGCATGCCATGAAAATGATTTTTTCCGAGAAAGAAAAAAATATGAGCAAAGAAGGAACTGGTTGAGGTCATAAAGAAATTTAGGAGAAACTTAAAAAGAATACACTACAGATGATACACTGCACACATGCAACAGCTTTCCCAGCTGTAGTTGCCAAGCAGGGGTGTGCAACTGGAATGTAAGTCACGTTGGTGCTGCAGTGAATAGTATTTGTTCTGTGCAATATTTTTTAATAGCAGATTTTTTTTGTACTCTACTGCATGTGCTGTAAGGGCTTAGGTTGGTCTTAAAGGATCTGTGAATGCTCTGTTGTAATTCTTTTCTTGTTTTGTGTTACAGTGTAACATAAATGTACTGTATGTAGTATTGTGCTATATGCAAAAGTGTCACTAAATTGTGAAATATGTTAATAACCCTTAAAACACACATGCACACACCCACACATACACATTTACCATAAATAATTCCCAGTTGTAAAACACAGGAATAAGGACACATTTCATTAAATGCTTTCGGGAGGAAGGGGGACACATCTAAGGCCATGGTTTCCCAGAGATTTCCACCACTGTTGTTTTTTTCTCTACTGAGTACCTGAATGTTATGAAATGACACTGCTTGACAAAACTGTGCAGTACTTTTATAAAACCAGCACACGTGTACTGTATTTTATAAACAATGCCCAATCAGAAAACATGATGCCAATCACACATCCTGCACAGTGCAAGTAAGTATAAGCAGCAAACTATATGTACATTAAACAGATGCTCAAAGTGAGCAGTGGTTATATTTCATTAAGGGCTCCTGGGAGGAAAGGGGATACAACCAAGGGCATGGTTTCCCAGAGAATTCTGATATTGGCATTGGTTTTTCTCTCCTAAGTGCCTGGATGTTGTAAAATGACACTGCCTGGCCAAATGGTATTGTTATAAAGCAAGCACTTATGTGTTTTATAAAACCCCATCATAAAACACAGGACTGTGGTCCCAGGAGTAAGGGGGACACATCCAAGGTCATGTTTCCCAGAGAATTCCACAACTGATGTTTTTTCCTCACCGGAGTGCCTGTCTCCTAAGTGCCTGATCTGGAGTTTCAAACCACCCACAAATAGGTTGTCACCTGGTCACCATGAAAACATCATAATGAGGTAGCACAAAGTTGTTGTCACTTGTCATGTTAGTCACACTTTAATGACTGGACCCACTGACCTTTGAAACAAGTGACTAGGGGATGGGAGTACACAGGCAGAACACACTGCTTAGAGGTCAGAACAGCTTTAGTCTCTGATATAGCAAGGGTAGAGAAATGCTGAGTGTTGAATGCAATACTGTACTGTGGCATAATGTTTTTTGCATAAAATCCCTTGATGTTAGACCCAAAGTACTGTGTGGACCATCTCTAGAGATGGGGGAGGGTGGGTTTAAAGTTTTGCATACGTGAAATACCTCTATGCTTATGCACAAAACTGATGACTTGAACTGTAAAAATAACCAATTACATGCACATATTATCCCTTCACAAAAGAGAGCCAACATTAAATCTAATAGCTGCTGGGCCTCCTCCCCAGAAAGGTAAATCCCAGGCCAGAGAACCATAAAACACATGGCACAGTGCATGTGTTTCAAAAATGAGTGAAACAGGACTGCAAACACCTCCAAACCAGTTTATAGTGGCAAATCCCATCCCATGGTGGTGAGCATCACTGCATCCACCCAGAATGAGTGGATGCTGTCTTTCAACAGAATGAGCGCATACACATTTTGATGCACTGCAACATACTATACAGTACTGTATTTGTAATACATCTACTAAGCATGCAAATAGACAGTGCACAGCACGGGATCAAAAAGCAATGTTCAAACTTGTATTGTTACAGGATGATGAGAGGTTGACAGTCATCTTTTCTGAGGTCCCTAGATGATGGAGACCAGTCAGAGGAGGTCCACACTGGCCATTGCTGTCAGATGGCACACTGTTATCACCAGCACTGATCCATGATGGTGACCACTATGTAGACTCCTACAACAGGGAGTGGCAGGTGGTAGGACACCAAGTGAGTACTGACCAGAATAATCAATGAAGCAAATGATGCAATGGTACTGTCTCTGCCCAGTACTAAAAACATATATTCACCTTCTGTCTTTTAGACCAGCAATAATGGATGGGAGCCCTGGATCCTGTGTACCAGACAACACTAGCCATGGGACAGAAGTGTAAATACAGTAAGAAGAAAATATTAATACTGTAGAATTCCTTCCCCCACCCCACCCTGAAAGTACTGCTATACTGTATATAATTAATACAAGCTGTGCTGACTGAATTATTTTAATTGTAAAAGTTTTTTAAGTGTGTGAAATTACAGTGTGTGGTGTCATTTAAGACAGAGATTGCCATTTCCCTATATAGCAGTGCCTAGGATTCAAAGACATCACATAAAATCACAAAAACATTGGCATGTCTAGTTATATTACCCTGAATTCCAGATACATGTTCCCCGAGGTGTCCCCTAAAGTCCCCCAAAAGCCTAGGCTGAAATTTGACGTGTAAAGTCCTTTTCTGGGGTGTATATGTGTCCTGTCTTTTAAGCCAGAGGCTGCCATTTCACTGTGTAACAGTGCCTAAGTTTCAAAGTCATCACACAAAATCACTAATATGTTTGGCATTTCTAATTTTATTACCTGAAATTCTGGATACATGTTCCCCAACATGGCCCCCAAATACCACCAGAAGCATATTTTGCTATAAGAAGTAAAAATATGTTTTTTGTGGGGTGGCTTTGTGTGATGACTGCCAAAATCCAGGGCTAGTTTTCTTCTTCAATGGCCTGCCTTAGTTTGGCAGACATCACATAAAATCCCTAATAACTTTGGCATTTCTGGTTTTATTAACCTGAAATTATGGCTACGTGTTTCCAAAGAGGACCACTAAATATCACCACAAGCACATGTTGCTATGAAAAGTGAAAATTGGATTTTAGGGAGTGGTTTTCTGTGATGACTGCCAAGATCCAGGTAACTTTACAGACATTATTACTGCACACCCTTTTGCAAATGTGAAGGGACTGCTAGGGCCACCTACAAGTAAGAACTGAGACAGCATTTCAGTATCAGGATATCCATAGCAGAAAAAGGTTGTCACATCACTGGCAGCTGCAAAATACTGCAATAACACATGATGAATGAAATGGCAGAAAACAACATGATGCTCCTGGTAGGACGAAACATGTGTATGTGTCTTCTGTTAGTGCCCTATGCAGACTGTGTGAGAGACCTTTTTGTACCATGCATTTCTGCTTAAAGTTGAACCAGCATAATATTCTGTGGTGATTTACATATACAGCACATGGTGCTTTGCATTATGGGGGTATGTGTGATTTTGTATTTCTTTGAAACTTGGCTTCCTGGCCAATGTCCTTTGGGGTAACCATTGCCTCTGTGCTTGTGCACAGAGGTTCTTTGTCTTTTAAATCATTTTTGGTTTTTATTGGGTTCACCACAACATACCCCAGATAGACCATCTTAGGGTAGCTGGTTCATTTCACTGGGGTGTCACACAGATGAGGCAAACTGATGAGTCCTGGTAGGACAAAACACGTGTATCCTGGATAAGAACAGTTACCTGCTGTTGTGAACTGATTTTAAACTGATTTTAAAGCAGTGCACATGCTAAATCTAAGGGCATGGCTACATCAGTGTCACATGAGACAGGGTGGATCGTAGGAGAAAGAAAGCCAATAAACCTATTTGTGATGGAGATCCCCAGGGTCATAAAACTACCATAAAACTACCATACAACTAGCAGGCTAATTTAGGAAAAACTCCTAATAGCAGACAGAGAGAAGGGCACACTAGGACTTCACATACATATCAAAACACTCTGCATAACATGTGTTTTTTGTAAATTCTGAGTGGACTACTCCTTTAAAGTTGAACCAGCATAATGTTCTGTGGTGATTTGCATATACAGCCCATGGTGCTTTGCACTATGGGGGTACGTGTGATTTTGTATTTCTTTGAAGCTTGGCTTCCCGGCCAATGCCTTCTGAGGTAACCATTGCCTCGGTGTTTGCGTGCTGAAGTTCTTTGTCTTATATGCCCAGAGTTTACTAATCATCTCTTTAAACTAAAAGTGGTAGAGTAACTAATTTTTAAATGTTGAAAATCAATAATAATGCTTTTTCTGATGTCATGTTAATTTGGAAAGTATGTGTGATCTTTTGATGTGGTTTGGGCAGTAAACTGGCAGTAGATCCAATACTATATAGTGCAATCTGAACAGCATTATTGATGCTTTTCATTAAGGGAGATGCAAGTGCAGAGTATTGGCATTAGACATGGTGGGGGAGTTACCATTAGGTAATAATAATTGTAGTATATATAATGCATTACTTAAGTGATAAACCATAACTGGGTTATGCTGGGATTTACCCATGCCTGGTATGATTTGGAAGTGGGTAAATTCCAGCATAACCTACACCCTGACATGGTTTATTGCTATTGTACAATGGATTGTAAATAAAGGATTAAAAAAAAGTTATTACATAGATTACATTTTTTAATGCCTTTTTATTGTTTTTTTATTATAGTATCCTTCCTCTGTACTTTAATAGTCCCCTGTTGCTAGGTAGCATAGAAACCACACACAGACACACATCTGCATACTTGTCTTTTAAGTTTTAAGTATTTTGTTGTTGTTGTTGTGACAGAGACTATGGTGCAATGTGAGCATCTCCTGTCTTAGGCTGACAGAAAGTTTGATGCTAGCGGCTGTTATAGCAGACCATGGTGCATGCCATAAACATGGGTGTAAGCAGCTTCCATGTTTCAGGAAGTAGAAGTTGCAGGAGAAAGTTTCCAAACACAAACCACAGTCGGGACATGGAGCTCTGTAAGTAAAAGGGTCTGCTGCATTTCAAGTTTAGTCGATTATCCTGTGGGTTTCATATCAATGCTGGGTGTCAACTTTACCACACATTCTATGGGGAGAGAGAGAGAGAGACAGATAGCGGGGCTGGGATGGATGGCAAGCAATAGGTGAGCCAGGTGTCAGTGTCGAGCAGTAATGACAAAAGTTCATGAGGTCATGAAAAAACTGAAAAAAAGTTCTTTATGTCACACAAAGCTGATTCATGGTTTATTCTTTGAAACTGAAGTCTTTGTTTGAAGCTTCTGTGTTTTCATTGCGGTTTAGTGGGGAACTAGTATAGCGGCTTTAATGTTTTCATTTTCAGAGAGTTGGATAGATTTTTCACAGATGCTTCTGACTGGGTCTCTATCCATGAGTTATGCTGGGATTTACTCATGAAAAAAGGACCCAGTTAGTCAATCAACTTTTGTTTTGGAAAAGTGCCATTGTATAATAAAATATTGATACTGTGCATTTAACCAAGAAGCAGATAAATATGTACTCATATGACACTCTGTGATCACCTTGAGGGAAGAATTATCCAGAACAACAAGCAAACCAGACATACCTGTGATCAAATTCTAAACAACAGGAATCTTTGCAAGGGCAATCTATAATAAATAGCAATAACTTGGCACTCTTAAAAATCACACACACTTTAATTAAAAATTGTCCTAAGGTACTTAATACACTTGGAGATTGCATACCAGACAGGCAGATTGCAAGAAGAGCAGTGTGTAGACTTCATAAAAGGATGCTAGGAGAAAAGAAGCATCCAAATTATTCAGTTTTTTTGTGTTTCTTTAAACCGCACTCTTACACTCTAAAGCCTCAAAACCAGTGCAAGGCATCATGGGTATGCAAATCTTTGTGTAGGGCTGGATGATAAGGCTTTAACAGGACTAGAAATTCCCTTCTATACAGGCTTTTACATCTGAACTAGCATAAGCTGAACACTGAAAACACTTGTTTGTCCTGCTTTCACCTGCAATTGGGCTTTGGAATGTATGCATGAGGTTTGGAAAGATGCACAGAAACCAAAGAAATGGAATAGTTTTTCTCTCCTGGTATCCTTTTTGGATTCTATGGACTGATCTTCTGTCAAATGGTTCTGGTGCCCTAGCAAACCCTGTTGTGGGCCAGGGAGATTACCTCTTCCACAGGGGTATGCTAGTAGCTTGTGAGGTCTGTTGGGGCACGGCCTGATGTCGGGGAGGTGGGTAGGGGCAAGGGAGAATACCAGAAAATTACCCCACCAGCAGGATGATGCTCTTTAGCCCACTGCAGACCCTGCACCACTGACTGGGGCATGGTTCTGAAATCTGGATTAGGTCTTCGGGGAAGGGGGGATGCAGCTTTCTCCCCTGACCTCACCACAGGAGGAAATCTGTGGGGGATTGTCAGGAACCAAGCTAAGACCCAAAGTTGGTGCATGATGGGGCTGTACAGGCTGAGGGCTGAGGGGGACTAGCAGAGAGAAAGGGGGCATACATTTGCATATGGAAAAAGGGGGCAAAATTAAACAACTGCCCCAGTTATTAGAACTGAAAAACATTAAACAGTTAGCAAGAGGTACTTAATATATGAAAAAGGTAACTTGCTGGCAGTCACTGTGCCAATGAAGGTAACAATCTAGTTATTCATAAGTCAGCACCTTGTACATATCCAATCATGCTGCATAAGCAGTTCAGAAGGTTACTGGCTCAGATGTACCATATTCAAAAGTACCTGTGAAAGTGATAAGAGTTAAGTCTCCAATTATTTGTGCTAGCAGGTTTTACAAGCCAATTAGGTTCTTGGTGGAAGGGAGTTGGTAAAGCAAACGTGATCAGACCACGGGTTTGACTGTAGATCAACAGACCAGCAGTGTTGGGCAGTAATGTGTTACAAATAACACGTTACAGTAGTTAAATTACATTGATTAGTAATGTGCACTAGTTACAGATTACTTATACTAAAATGCAATTTTCTTGTTACATATTACTTTACTTGTTTTGCCCTATTCCACGTTCCAAAATAGGAAAAAAACACTGGTTTTTTTTTTGTGTTTGTTTTTTCTGCAGTACTTCCAGGGTGTTAAACTACCAATATAAGTCAGTGTGTGAACTTTTGGCAAGGGTTTCGGGATGGCAGCACTACTGGATAAATCATGGTGGACTGTATATGTACTCCTGACTTGCTCTTGGTGAGTTGCTATGGCAACTATTATGATTTGAAGCCTGAAGGGGTGATTCTCTGCTGCTGGCTGGCTGAGTGCAGCTGTCTGTCTGCATGTTAGTGCACACTGACTGGAGGAGGTGGAGTCAGTCAGAGGGATGCACACACCGCGTGAGCCCTATTGGTGCCATTCACCATTTTGAGAGTGGAGCAGACAGCAGAGCATCTGTCAGCAGTAGCTGTTCAGAGAAGATCAGAAGAACAAAAACAAAAAATCAGAATAGACTCTATCTTAATATCCTGGCCAGTAGTTGGGTGTATTTGAAGTTGGGACTTGATGGGATGGGAGCGGTATAAATACATCTTCATCATTGAGGGCCAAATTAAAAATAAAAGCTGCAGCCCTGAGCTGCCTGCCAACTATGCAGTAGGACACCATGTGGAGGAGGTAGAGTGTCTAAACAGAAAAGCTAGGCAGGCTGCAACAGGCAGAGAACATCAGTTGTCACCAGGCATCAGTGTTTTTTCAGTCCAGTGACTGCCTGGTGAGTGAGGGAGCTCTGAGAGGAGATAGAAGGTCCAGAGAATGCACTTTGGTGGCATGGTGAGTTGGCGACTTGAGAGTCTCTTGATTGAGATGCTGCAGAAGCAGCCTGGCTGCAAAGTGAGATCATCGTGAACCACCACCACACGAGGCTCAGAGTCAGGAGGCTGGGACATGGTGTGAGGACACCAGGATGAACTGAGGCAAGCCCAGGTCCTCATCTATAGTCTTGGATGATGGGTTGATGGGTCAGAGACTCTTGGTTGGGAGTCAGGACACCACCAGTAGATATCCTTCATTTTTATTCATTTTTTTTTAACATTTTGAGCAACAACTGTGGGGCAGCCAGTAATCTTGTTTTACTTAACTAACTCTGCTATAGGCATGGGCATGGCACCACCAGTTACATTACAGATTTGGATGTAAAATAAAATTAAGATGTCTGAAGTGTGTTTACTTAAGTTAAAATTGTGACATACAGAACCAGGAGGAGCGAGCTGGCTCAGCCCCCATATCTGTCTGGATTGTCTCTGTTCACCAGCTGGCCCCAGGATGCAAATATGCATTCAATGATTTTTTTTCTCTAAAACATGCCTTACCTCTGTGTACCATGTGTTCCACAGGCACTGCTGAAAAAGGGGTTGTATGACCCAACCAGTGTCTCTGTTTAACAAAGAGTAAATAAACAGTCAGCCAACTATGTAAGTTGCTTGGCTCTACAATATTTGTTGTAAACAAGAAAACTATAATAAATAAAACTGATGCTTGGGATAGCTAGGTTTCAATGATCTTAATGTCCGCAGATTGAAAATATTGTAAAATGTTCTTCATGAAAGGTAGTAATATGAAAAGTACTGGACTTTTTGAAAACAGACTTTGCATGACCAGAAAAGCAGTGTCAGAAATTGTTAACAAAGTGAACCTTTGAATGGAGGGAAATGTACAAAACAGATATTGATTAGGTAAAATTAAACTCCATTCCAGTAAAATAAAAAAATAAAAATTCTAAAGGGACAATACAGCCTTATTTGCATAGAAAGGGTGGGAAAGAGTTGTTGCAAAGTTAGTTATTTAATTTATTTTTTGTGAGTCTCATGATGACCCTGTTGTAGTTGAGTGACCACTAGTTTGGGGGAACAATTCAGAGCCTATATGGCCTTTTTGGCACTGCAACCATTCTTTGTAGATGGTGGATTAGCTAGTTTGGACCTGGACAAGGACTGACTATACTGTGCATATGAGATCAGCCCAAGTGAATTGTTTTTCTCACTGTGACATCAGAGCACCAGTGTGTTTGACCATTTACTGCCTGCCTGGGCTGTTCAGTGCTTCTGCTTCATGATTATTGTAGGGATCTGCACCCCACCGTTTCTCAGTTCAGGTTTGCAACCTTTGTTCTATTGATCCATGTGCACACTGATAGACAGTGGGAGGTTCCAAATGGACTCAATTTCTAGTGCACCAGTGGGAGTGGATTGTTAATGTATTTTTATTTATGATTTAAAATTTTGGTAACTGGGAAAAAGGCACACTAAGCCAAAACACATTTCCAGGTGTGACCCTGGGACAAGGGGTACAAAAATACAACAAGGGGTTGCAAAGAAATTCAAATAAACAATAATGAACAGCATATAATATAATCCACATACAAATTTGGTTACAAGTCATTTTACAATAAAGAAAAAATGAGAATATCACTATGTTCTAGTATAAATAAGGTACACTTTTGAGGGGAGGGCATAAGTTTGGACATGACTAGTTCAGATGACAGCAACAAGATGTAACAGGGGACAGTGTGATTAGACACTTAAGTACAGGAAAGGAGGGGGTGAGGTGGGTTTGAGGGGGAGAGGTCATTCCAGAGGGATGGGAGTCTGGGAGAGAAAGCAAGTTTCCCAGCAGGGGTCCTGACATATGGGAGTGCGAAAGAAAGGAGGTAAACTGTGCATGAGGGGTATGGGAGGGGGTGGCTAGAGTTAAAAGGGAGAAGAGGTATGATGGAAGCATGTCAAACCAGTATTTAGAGATATAGGTGGTGCAGTGGGACAGGCATCTTTGAGGGAGAGATGGGAGTGATAGGGAGGAGTAAAGGTCGCAGTGGTGAGTCAGAGGCGAAATGACAGACTGCATTGAAGAGGACAACAAGTTTGGTGAGGGAAATGACTGGAGCCAAACCAAAGACTATATCAATGTAGTTGAAGACTGGGAGAATCCATTTAACAAGGAGGTCACAGTGGACTGGGAGGGAAAGTCTACCCTTATGACGGTAAAGGAGCCCCAGTTTGGGGCGGAACATGGAGTGGAGGGCTTTAAAATGGGTTGAGAAATCCTGCGAAGGGTCAAGTCACACTCCAAGGTATTTTATAGGCCAGGACTTCTTCAAAAGGAGTGCCAGCAGGGGTAGTGAAGGCAAGGAGGAAGGGGAGTCTGGTAAATTTCTGTTTGGAGCCAAAGGTCATGGCTATGGTCTTTTAGTATTCACATTTAGGCTGTTAGCCTTAAACCAGTTTATTACTGCAGTGAAGTTCTGTTGCAGAGGAGTTTGGATGTCAGGGGCAGAGGGACCAGACAGGAATAGGATGGTATTGTCCACATACCTGTACATGTGGATATGGGCATTTATACATACAGAAGGCAAATCATTTATAAACAGAGAGAAGAGAACTGGTCCAAGGATCGATCCCTGGGGACACCTGCAAGGATGGGGAGGGGCGGAGATAAGACATTCTTGACTTTGACTGGGACCGACAAGTTAGATATGATCTAAACCAGGAGACAAGACCAGCAGATAGACCAATGGTGCTTAGCTTGTTTAGAAGGAGAGGGTGGGAGATGGAATCAAAAGCCTTTGCAAGGTCAATAAATGTGGCTGAGGTGATCTACCCTTGATTCATCGCAGAGTAGATGGCATCTGTGAAACAAAGAAGGGAGGAGGAGGTGGAGTGGGATTTCTTAAATCCAGATTGGACAGGGCAGAGAGTGTTTGAGGTGGTGAGAAAGTCATCTAACTTGTTAAGGACAAGGGATTCTTGGACCTTTTTGAGAGAGGAGAGGTTTCCTGGGACCATAGGGTCTGCCCCTTGTGAACCCAGTTCGGCAGGGAGTGAGAATGGGAGCAAGGATTGGGATGAGTTGGCTCTTTGATCAGCTGGGTCAGGTTTAGTGTTTTGATCCAGTGGCATGAGTATTGAGATGAGGGGGTGAGCCAGTCCAGATTGAAATCCTCAAGAAGGATCTGTTCACCTGCAGATGTAAGGTTGGCTATGGAGGTAATGCAGGAGACAAGGGAGAAGGGAGAAAGTTTTGGGGGGACATCGAGAACTCCAACAAAAAGCAGTGTCTAGGATGGAAGGATGAGCTTAGCTAGAAGAAGTTCATGAGAATGTGGGACTGTCTCATGGTGGATGATATTGCAGGTTAGGGAGGTTCAGGAATAAATTGCAACCTAGCCTCCTCTTTTGCTGTGGTATTGGCGATGGAGGTTATAGTCTGGGAGGGCTAATTGGTTGTCAGGGATTTGTGAAGACAACCACTTTTCCATGATGCATAGGATGTCAGGGGAGTGCTGAGTGACCCAAACATTTAGGTCATCCAACTTTGGAAGGAGGCTATGGGCATTTATGTGGAAGAAGCTCATGCCCCTGGGAAGGGTCACGGTAAGATGGGATGGGAGGGACAGGGCTTAAGCTCAACATCACCTGCTAGGAATTGAAGAAAGATGATGATGGTATAGTTGGGGCAGTTGTGTTTGGTCTTTTGTCAGCAAAGAAGGGGAGGAGAACATTTGGAGGGGACAGGAGACAGAAACTGCTGGGTGGCTTCAATTTTTATGAGAGAGACTCTGAGTAACCTGGGATGGATTTTTAACAACAGGTAGTGGGAGAGGGTCATCAGAGGGGGATGAGGAGTGCTTATGGTGGAGGTGGTTTGGTTATACAAGTGGCAGGTCGTATAAGGGAGGATGCTGGGAGAGGATGGGGAGGCAGGGGGATAGAGAGGAAGGAAGTAAAGGAGAGCTACGAGGGGGGAGAAGAAAGCTAGGGGGACCATATTTGCAAATGTTTGGTAAATGGAATCACTGAGAACAATTTTAGGTGTTGCAGCAGCGTCCTCTAGTGGCCCAAGAGTATAGGATGCAGGAGAAGATCTGAGGAGATTGTCACATGACAGAGTTATGTGAGACACTAATCCTACAAGTAAAATGCCCACCTAGGGCAGGAGAGTGGGGGGTGGGTGGGGCAGCCACTATGGTAACAGTGGGTAAACACTGTGGAGGCTCTTCAGAGCTCCGGTTCCTACCTGCTTCCAATATGCAGGCTCCCAGGCTACACTGAAGCAATGGCTGCTTTTGGGTGGGGGGCGAGGGGAGAGCACTCACGGCAGCATGCTCTGGCACTCTCGACCTGCTGGAATGGGACAGAGCCACAAAGCCTGTAGAGGGAAGAAAGGAAAAATCCATTTAATTACCTTAGACAAAGTGAGGGGTCAATGTTACATAAAAGACTGGGGTCAGAGCGGGAAACTGCTGGGAGGAAGGGGGGAGGGGGATTCGAGAGAGAGAGAGAGAGAGAGAAACAGATATGAGGGACATGAACTTTGATCTGACAATAACTGTTCTGAAAAATGGAACTATACTGAATCATGTTTTTGTGTGGAGAACATGGTGCTTGGATGGTTAGATGGTGGTGGAATTAGAATCTGAACCTGTAGCAATTCAGTTGATTGGTTTTGTTTTACCTATCGTTCTCAACCTTTCCTTTCCTGTGCCCTGTTCCTAGTGGCCAAATAAAATCTTTTCTGGTTTGTTACTGACTCCTTAGCTCCAAGTCCTAATGATGCATGTTGTTTTATATATATACAGTATATATATATATATTTTTTTTTTTGTTTTGTTTTGTTGCTATTGCATTGTTACATACTGTTTGTGGGGACTAGCTTGCAAGATATTGGATCCCCTGCTGTTACTGTGCTTATTAGAAGTAGTACATTTTTCTGTGGGGCAGCACCAGTGCAACTACACATCCAAATGTTTTTACCATCTAAAAACTGTGGGACCAGTCTACCAAAGGCTGTTTTAGCAGTGGAATTGAAACCAACTAAGGTCTGAGGATATTTACTATCCATGTTATAATAGCATTTACAGCACAGTACTGATCTAATGAATCCCTGCCCAGTGGACCGCCCCCCCAATGTAGTAACTTTATTCTGAGGTAATGGAGGGGTATCCCGTGATATTGGTGCTGGGCGAAGGGTGCCTACAATAATGGCGACCCCTTCCCCAGCGCATTGCAGGGACGGCCACAGGAAAGTAGGGTGGCTGAAGGGGGGGATGTCGCTATACGTACGCACATGGGGGGGTGGGAGCGGGCACATACAACGAGGGGCAGGAGGGGATGTGAGGGATGGTGCCACTTTGGGTTGCTGAGTCGACCCTGTGGCGTGGTGGGTGGGTTTCCAGCATCGGTCCGCAATGTACTGGGTTCGGGTCCGAGCGCTGGTGCATTTTTGTTGCACCCGGTCCAAACCTTTTTTTTTTAATGTTTCCAGCCACCCCACCACCACCCCTCCCCTTTCCAACATGCACCACCCTGGAGTTGAGAATCCTTTAGTAGGGGGATGTGGGGGTGGGGGGAGTAGACCCCCCCAGAAAACATTAAAAAACAAAGTCACTGGTGCTGTTTTGCTGTGCACCAGGGTGTCAGAGTGACAAAAAAAAAATCGCCACTTTGACTTCGTGATACTGGCGATTGCCTTTAGGCTTCCGCCATTATCACATAGAACCATGGAGGGAGGCTCCTATCATGATGTGATGGTAATGTGTTTATTTATACTTTATAATTGTTTTTTTAACAATCTGAGAGGAAAATGTTTGTATTTCAGTTGTTAACATGCAATAAATATAAATTCAAATGATCCATGTCGCAGTGGTACTGCCACACCGTCTGTTCCATCATGACCAGACCACCAGACATACTTAACCTCCATGATACGTAGGGTCAAGAGTAAATGTTATGATGGGACTGATTAGACTCAAATGTTTTATGTTTTAAAATAAGCTCTCTGTATTATTCATTTAATAAATACATTTCCAACATGAAACCAGGGTGGAACAGAGTCCAGACGTATTTGGCGGGGGGGGCCTAGGCTGTGCCACATCCCCTAGCCTGGCCCTTTGTCACTCATACTCCTGATGCCAGAATGTCTTGTATTTGGTATTCACGTCTGAATCAGACTGTGGGTGGACGGATGATGGGGTGAGTCTCTCTACCAATGCATTTCGGCATTTGCCGTGAATTGTTCTCCAGTCCCTGGCTTTGGGCTAGTACTGATTCACTGATTCTGCATCTGACCTCAAGTATGCTGATGCTGAATAAACAGATGTTGGTGAAGTTAAGTGTGAATTATTTACGTCACCTTTGTTTTCTTCTTCAGAAAGGTTCAACATTCTTTGCCAGGCTCATGGGGGAGGGGGAGACTGAATTTCTGCTGCCACCTGTGAACCTCACTGACTCCTGCTGGTTGTACTCAATGTGCAGCACTGCTAGTGCAGGGCTCAATAATTCAGTTCCACAGGTCATGGGTCCTTGACCTGCTGATTTTTGTTCTAGACCACGAAAAATAAATTTTTACTAGTCTGTGGATGAATGGATAATAACAGGAACTGGAACTAGAATCTGAACTTTTTTCAGATATGATATGAAGTTGTTGATCGTCTGAGAGCAATGCATCACAGAGAAATAGGAACAACAGTATTTTAATGCTTCTTTACTATTGATTCATTTTTAGGTCGGTTAGATATCTTTCAGAATCAGAAGATCCCGGAGAAGGCAATTTAAATTATAACAGCATCCACAAGGTAAGACGGAACCACTGATCTTGAGCTGAAGGTGTGTGAACTCTAACTCTGCCTTTCTTTAATTAGGGATGCTTGGGTTTTGGATGCAAGGAATGGATGCATCAGATTCTGATCCTGTTTTACTGTAGGATTTTCAGAGATGCAGTCCAAAAATCCTGAATCCTAAACCATACCTGACTGATGATTGCTATTTTATTCCATGGTCAGGTCAGTGTCAAGGTCCCCCCACCCCGAATCCCCCTCCAGTCTGTATGAATGTAGATTCCTTGGTGTCAGTGATTCCCACCACCCCATATCCTCCCGGTCCTATATGTCCCCACATTGAAGGACACAGTGACCGGCACAGCCTTCTTTCTCACCCCCACAGCCAGCTGTCATCTGAGTTGTCAGCTGTTTCTACAGTATGCACTAACTGACAACAACTCACATTGCGGCAGGCTGTGATGGTGAGAGGAGGGCTGCACTGGTTGCCATCTCTGGCAATGGGGTGGTGCCCACAGTACTGGGGGGATGGGGTGGTGGTGACTGTGGGACGTGGGCTGCTAGGGGGTGTGGGGTCTAGTGGACAACAGTGAAGCTACATTCATGATACGGAGGAGTATTCTGGTGGTGGGAGGCTTCTAGCTAGAGAGCAGAATTTATATACGTTGTTACGGATGGGTTGAAGGTATAGCTATTGGCATTTAGGGTTTGGGATTTGAAATACAAATCCTAAATTCTAATTTTCTTTTTGTCCTATTAAGAATTTAAGAATCAGATTTAGGATTCGGAAGTTCCTAAAATCCATCCTAACATCGGATCAGAATCGGCTGATTCCAAGCATTCATACTGTTAGTTAATATGACTAATAGGACTGTAAAAAAGGGTACACAATTACTAGAGTTGCCTGCCCTGCCCTATGCTATGAAGTGAGTAGTCAGAGGGAGTTGTTTTGAAGTACAACACTGCAGTTGAATTACCCCTATGTACTATGCTGTGTGATGTGCGAAAGGGGAACATAACATAAAAGCCCCTGACATTCAGTTAAAATCAATTGCTTGTGTTCTCCTTTCATACATCAGAGCTCTGTGTTGCTTTCCTAGACCACAAGACAAACTGGTAAAGATGGGATGGGGATTTTTCGTAGTTATCAAGACAAAGAGGAGGGAAGGGGTGGGGACACACCAAAAAAGTAAACACTGAATAGTACTTGTTTTACAATTTTATTATGTGTGTAAGAGGGGCTCATGTCATACAAAAGAATATTCATCAATTATGCACTCATTTTGTTTACTATAATGGAGTTTTTATATTTTAAGGGGCCAGTTGAAGGTATTTATGGGTGGCAGCCATGGTTGTGATGATGCCATTAGCAATCAGAAATGAGTGAAGTGACTCATGATGAATTTTGTTACTGACTTATCCAAATTCCACTACCTGAAGTAGTTCAGACCCACCATGGTGGTACTGTGCTGCAGTCAGTCTCAGATACGAATAATCGGGGGCAGAGCAGCTAATTCCTAATGAGCTCATGACCAACCCATTTTATAATAACCAATAAACCACAACAGCCAGGGTGTGGGTGATGATTGGTGGATTTATACCAGTCCTTAAAAGCATTGACTGCCAATGGGGTTTGTTTTTGTCTGGTTGGGGATGCCTCCTCGTTATGCTGAATCTCAAGTCAAAACATTTTCTACTCTGTGACGTTGTTCATGTTCCAACACAGGTTTGGTTGGGCCCTTAGTCATGTCAGCAACTGCGGACCCAGTGAGCAACTGTGAATCTGAACCATAGTGTCAGCATCCGTGATACTGAAAGGAGAAGTCTCAGTTACAGGAGCTGAAGTGACAGGGGGCTGAGAGGAGCAGTGTCTACACTGCTGAAGTGGTATCACCTAATAACAGTGAACGAAAATGAGCAACTCATTTTGGGCACTGTTATCAGGGGCTGCCATACACAATATCCCCTGGATGGGAACGTGACCATGAGTAAAGGCGAACGAAAGTGAGGAATAGTGAGGGTAAGGAGAAGGATGGGGAAGAGGTTTGGGGGGATTGCCGTACCTGCTGCCGCCAAGCTAGCCATTTGGCGTGGTGGTGTGGGTGACTAGCTGGGACACAGCATGTATGGGGTTTGGGACTGGCGAGTGACTACATTTTGCAGCATGCCACCAGATGTTGGGTTGCTTTTATGTGTATATCGACGATGTGCTTTTCGACAATATACACTCGCCATAATAGCGATCGCTATTATGACATGGAACCACTGAAGTGGACTGGAGGGAGTCACATTTTAGTTAGTTTGTTGGATAGTTACTGTTACTTCTTTCAATGTCATCAGCACAAACAGAGCAATGACAGGATGGAGTGTTCAACCCCCCAACCCCGGTCAAGTTCCAACACACTTAGAAGTGGAGAAGATAACCTATCAGTGGAGGTGAGCATGTGCTGGTCTGGTGTGGTCTGGTGTGGTCTGACCATCCTCATTCCATGATGTTTGCACTCTGCCCTGTGTGATGTGCTGCCCTGAGGCACATCACACAGGGTAGGATACAAACATCATGGAACAAGGAAGGTCAGGCCACAGCAGACCAACACATGCTCACCTCCACTGACAGGTTATCTACTCCGACCACTTCTAAGTGCACCACTTTGTTCATCTGCATGCAGCAACACACACCACCTCTGGGTGTATTTCTCAGCAATGATATCAACAACACTATTCCATGCTATTCATCTGAATGGCTTAGAATGGAGTTACTGGTGTCATACATGCTAAGGCAGTATGAGAGAGTAGCATCTGATGAGGAAAAAGGTATTCAAGGTGATTGCAAAGAACAAAATAAATTATCATTTCACCAAAAAAAGTTAAAACATATCAGAATACTGGATAGACACATAAAGGAAAACAGAGAGGCATCTACAGGAGGTGTATAAAACTGTTTCCTATCACCTCAAAAAGTTAAGAACTGGCAACCATACTGGTGTTAATTCACAAAATGTGTTTGTTTACAGGCAAAACCGATTTCACTGCATCCTTCCTGTACTTGGTAGCCTCTCCCTTCCCACAGAACATTCAGGACACTTCAGGAGGTAGCATGCAGTAAGAATAGCACTATTTGAAACAACATGGCTGGGAGTAGTTACTGAAGGCAGAGACACAGTACTAGTTATATTGGAACAGATGTGATGCACTGTGCTGAGCCTGCATATCATAAAAGACATCTGGAAGAGGGAGGGACTGGAGTCACTAGACTGAGCTACCATTCCATTGTGTTTGTTGATATGCCAGATGTTAACTGGAGCACATTTGCTGCAGCCACATCCAAGAGTAGGGCCATTCCTGATGCCCTACAGGTGGCAGGCCTCAGACAGCTAGTTTCGGAACCCACTCATGAGGGAGCAATCTTAAACCTCGTGCTCTCAAGCGGGGCAGTGAGAGGATCTCAGATCTAGAAGTGGGTTGCCATCTGGGAACAAGTGACCATCAAACAGTGTGGTTCACGTTAAACTCAGCTACAGAGTCAAGCCATACAAAAGTGAGGGTACTGGACTTTAGGAGGGCTGACTTTGGCAAGATGAGAGAGTGCCTCAGAAAAGCACTAGCAAACAGGCTAGAAGGAGGTGTGGAGCAACAATGGGGAATCAGCAAAACTGCCATCACAGAGGCAACAAGCCTTTGTGTGAAGCAAATAAACAAATCAAAACGAAAGAAAAAGCCACTATGGTTCTCAAAAGAGGTGGCTGTGAAAGTCAGGAAGAAAAAGATAGCATTCCAGAAGTATAAGGAAACACAGAAGGAGCAGGACAGAGAGCTGTACCAGTTAAGGCAGAAGGAAGCAGGGAGGGAAGTCAGAAGAGCAAAAGCCCAAACTGAGGAAAAGATAGCCAACTCAGTTAAGAAGGGGGATAAAACCTTTTATAGGTACATCAGCAAGCAAAGAAAGACAAAGGGAGGGATAGTGAGGCTGAATAGAATGAACGGTGGGTGGGCAGAGGGGGACAGTGAAAAAGCAGGGATACTGAATGAATATTTCTGCTCAGTATTCACAAAAGAGGAGGGGGAAGTGCCTAATCCAATTAACAGAAGCACTCTTGATGGGGGGGGGTGTCGATCCCAGTCATTTCACAGAAGAAAGGGTTCTGCAAGAACTCCTAAAACTGAAGGTGGACAAAGCAATGGGTCCTGATGGAATTCACCCAGAATTCTAAAAAGAATTAAGGGAGGAACTAGTGAAACCACTGGCTACTCTTTTTAATAAATCATGGGAGGATGGTGTGGTACCCGAGGACTGGAGGAAGGCGGATGTGATTCCCCTTCACAAAAGTGGGACCAAGACAGAAACAGGAACTACAGACCTGTCAGTCTGACCTCTGTGGTAGGGAAAGTGATGGAGTCACTTCTGAAGGAAAGAATAGTTGAGTACCTAGAGGCCAGTGGGGCACAGGACCCAAGGCAGCATGGGTTCACAGCGGGAAGGTCATGTCAGATGAATCTAATAGATTTCTTTGACTGGGTGACCAAAGTAGTAGACCAGGGAGGGCTGTGGACATGGCCTACCTAGACTTTAGCAAGGCACTTGACACAGTCCCACACAAAAATTAATAGTCAAATTAACCAGCCTGGGAGTGTGTCCCAGGGTGGTAGCCTAGGTAAAACACTGGCTGCACAACAGGACACAGAAGGTAATTGTAAATGGAGTCCACTCTGAAGAAAGAGGGTTTACTAGTGGGTATGCCAGAGGTTCAGTCCTTTTAATGTCTTCATCAGTGACATTGCAGAGGGACTGGAAGGAAAAGTATGCCTTTTTGCAGATGACACAAAGATCTGCAACAGGGTTGATACACAAGGAGGAGTGGAAAGGATGAGAAGGGACTTGACAAGGTTGGAGGAATGGTCAGAAGTATGGCAGCTAGGATTCAATGCAAAGAAGTGCAAAATAGTGCACCTGGGAAACAAGAACAACAGGGGAAGAATACACAAGGGGGGGGAGGTAGTAACAACAACAAAAAAGGAAAGGGACCTGGGAGTAATCATATTAGATGACCTTAAGGTTAGCAAGCAATGTGAGAAGGCAGTAGGGAGGGCTGGGGGTATACTGGGATGCATAGGGAGAGGCATGAGCAGCAGAAAACAGGAAGTTGTTATCCCTCTGTACAGACAGTTGGTGAGACCCCATCTGGAGTACTGCATCCAGTTCTGGAGACTCCATCTCTGCAAGGACATAGACAGGATAGAGGCAGTCCAGAGGAGGGCAACTAAAATGGTGCAGGGTCTGCAAGAGAGCCGTATGAGGAGAGACTAAAGGAGCTTAACATGTATACCCTTGAGAAAAGAAGGGAGAGGGGGGACATGATAGAAACTTTTAAGTACCTCAGCAGAATCAACAAAATCCAAGAAGGTAGCATCTTTCAGAAAAAGAGACATGCAAGAACAATGGGACACAATTTAAAGATAGAAGGGGGGGCAGTTCAGGGGCAATGTGAGGAAGTATTATTTCACAGAGAGGGTAGTGGATGCATGGAACAGCCTTCCTGAGGAGGTTGTGGGGTCTAAAACTGTGGGAGAATTCAAGAATGCATGGGACAGACATAAGGCAATTCTTGTGGGGGGTAGGAAGAAATAGGCTGTTGGTTAACTAGGATCTGCGGCCTATCCTGTAGGTAGGGAAATGGGCAGACTAGATGGGCCAAGCGGTCCTTATCTGCCGTCAAAGTCTATGTTTCTGTGTTTCTATGATAACACAAGAAAAAACAAAAGGTAGTTCAGCAGAGGCAGGGAAACCCTGACTAGCCATCATCATCATCATCACCCTCTTCAGGCTTTACAAGGCAGATATCAGAGACAGAGTGCAAAAGAAGCATATTTAGTTGCATCAGATCAGGAGGTGCAGGCCAGTAAAAAAAAAGACAGTATCATTTTCAAATTCTGCTTTTTTCATACGGCGATGATGAACGTTCGACTTTTAAAGTTTACAATCAAGCTGATTGACAGACCAGGATTCTGATTGTTGATGGTTGCGCAATGTTTTTTTGTTCAACACTTTTTATACTGTAGAAGTGTAATAACGCTTAAGCTTTTCATGATTGGCTGCCCTGTCACCACAGCAGTTTGACTTTTCTTTGCTTCATCTATAACGTTCTGTGACCAGCTCAGTAGTGTTTGGGTTAGTGTTAACATAAACATACTGAAAAAAAAGGTTTGTTCAGTCAATAAGCAAGCAGTATGTACAGCGGCACCAAATCTGTAATCAGTGCTGATGTTTGAAGCACTTACACTTTGTATACAGTTCCGAAGTTGTCTCAAAAGTGTAAGAGAATTTCTAGAGAAAATACTTTTCCATTGTCAGTGTGCAGTGTGTCAGTGTCACCCTGTTGAGGGTGTTGGGTCATTCTGTGTGATGGTGTCACACCCTGCTGCTGCCTGCTGCACTGTGGCCACAGATAGTGACTTGTGTTTTAAAGAACATTTGCATCCGTAGGCTTGTGACATGTTACCATACTTACGGCATGGTCAAGTTACATAATAGAGTACAGTGTAGATACTTAACAACATTGTTTTTTTTTTGGTGTATCAATACTGAAGTTGCTAAATCTAAGACTGAGTGGCCTAGGAATGTCATCTGTCACAGTCAAGTGGTTCATCAGCTATCTGTCCGGGTGGGTTCTGAAAGTAAAAATCAATGGTGCCATCTCTAACACCGGCGGGGTTACTGTAGGGGTCCATACTGGGCCCGCTCCCTTTCAGCCTCTTTGTGAATCATCTCCCAGATGCCTGCCCCACAACTGAGATCCTGCTATATGCAGACAACACGGTAGTTTTCACTCAAAACTCTAGCCAAGAAGCACTCACTAGGGATTTGCAGCACAACTTTAATCTGCTACAGGACTGGTTCAAGGACAACATGCTGATGCTGAACGGCAAAAAAAAAAACAAGTCAATGCTCTTTGCCAGGTGACAGAAGAAGAGATCTACTGTACCCCTCTCAATCACCTGCAGCTCTCACACCACCTTGGAGCAGGTGCCTTCTTTCCGGTATCAGGTATCACACTAGATGAGTCTGTCATTCGACAAGCACAGATGCAGCATACCTACTGCCATCAACAGGAAATTAGGGGCCCTATACAGGCTTCGGCTCTGCCTCACTCCAGAAGCCATGGTTCAGGCAGTCAGAAGTACAATCCTACCTATCCTGGACTATAGGAATATAGTGTATGGTGCTGCCTCTGATACACGCCTGCTCAAAAGTACACTCATCTCTCAATAAAGCCTGTAGATTTGTGCTAGGTGCCGACCAACTAATGCAGAAGTGTGACCCATATATTTGGACTAAATGGCTCCTGCTAATGGACCACATTAAGCAACACACCTGCTTGCTGGGACAGAAAGCCCTACTTGGCCTTGCATCTCCCTCCCCACAAGCATTACTCCACCTTACCCCAGCTGAACACGCCACAAGAAGTGTCTCTAAGCAAGCGTTAGCAGTGCCTTTCAGAAGGACTGAGCTAGCAAGTCGAGCATTTGCAGTAAGGGCCCCCACTTAGTTAAGTGAGCTTCCGCATGCCACCACAAGCCTTACATGCCTTGGTCCTTTCAAGTCTGAGCTTAGGAAGGCTATTCCCCTCCAGTACACTGCTATTGCCATACTTAACCCAGGTATAACCAGTCCCTTGGACACTAGGACCGCCTGGCATTTTCTGCACTCCCTTACTGGCCCTTAGCCCCCTGCTCTTTATTTATTTATTTATTTATTTAGCTTTTGTTGACCAGGTAAGTGCACTAGACAAATCCTGCCTATTTTCAGGCACGACCTGGGGGAGGGGGAATACAGATGAATGCCAACTGACCTTGAACCAGATTAAGCTGTTGGTGGTATTTTTTAGTGAATGAGGGAAATTTGGCCAGGACACCGGGGAAATTCCCCTACTCAACAGAGGGGAATACTCTGTCCAAGATGGTGGAACCTCCTGTGCTTGCTGCAGAGGTAGCTGGGGAGGCAGGAGACTTGGTCTCAGCTCCTGTCTCTGGATGTTTGGAGACCTCGACTGACACTGTTATGATTAAGGAAGCGACTGTTTGTCTGAAAGTACCTCCAGGAATGTATCTATTGTGGGAACTATACCTCTCCTGCCCTCCGGCAATGGACAATATTACCTCTCTTGCTATCCCAGTGGTGGAAGACACGTTGATGAGTCTGAAAATGCAGGACCGTGACGTTGGAGGCGCTTGGCTGGTCGGTCTGCCATTAGGCCTTCATGCTCCAACTATGCAAGATGATCTACTCTGTGTACGGAGTGCTGCTACAGACGGTGATGGCTCCTCTGATCTCTCTGAGAGACTCACAGGGCTATCAGGAATGCCCCCTGTGCTGTCGCCTGCATTGGAGAGTTTGATACTGTTAGTTACTGGTCCTGACACAAGGCCCGCTTTGCAGGTGCCAACGAACTGCTCTGCTGGAACACATGATACGCTCCCTGAGCCACCCCCAGATGGCAGACCTTTTTTGCAAACCCCTGCACACATTGCTGGTAATGATGTAGAGTCTACCTGGTCAGTAGAATCCACATTGCGTGGTGCTGGGTGGATTCAGGAACCTGGGCTTGGGCATTGGATCTCTGGTCCATCCCCTATTCGGTCCCCCCGTCCTGAGGACTTCCTGGAAGTGCAACAGGGGAAACTGGCTTCACAGTGTTCTTCTGACCCCTTGAGCATGCCGATGGAACTTCAACTCACTCAAAATCCTGTTTTGTCCCTTGTGCAAAAGCCCACTTGGGAAGTATGCCCCCCATCTGATGGTAAAGCAGTAACTGTCTTGGATTCTGTTAATAAGGATAAGACTCCTTCTGTACAGGTGGGACAGTCTTGTTCCTTCTCCTCTTTATTTCATCACCCTGTCCTTGCTGCGAAAAGTCATAATGCTGTGAGACTTGTTTATAGAGGTGGACTTCCTGAACCTCCTGACCGCGTGTATGTGGCCAGAACTCTGTTGAAGGACTCATTGAAATTTTTTGCCCATGAGATTTACGCTCTGATCCATGTATCAGGCGAATCCACATTCGATGTGAGTTTCCAGACGTCTCATGGCCTAGACCGCTTTTGGGCTAGGTACCACGCCTTGCGGAATACTGCTTTGTGGACTTCCTTTCAGGCCGTCCCCCTCTCGAAACCCACCTTTAAGACCATTACGGTGATGTTTCGAAATGAAGGTGTGGATGTGTCTGATATTGTGTACTGGTTGAAACAACGCTGTAAGGTACAGGGCCAACCTGAAGCTATCCTGGACACGGAAAATATTTGGACGGGAGGGTGGAAGTTTAAGGTTCTGTTACATACCAATGACTCTGGCCCTGTCCATTTACCTAATTCTTTTTCTTGGAGTCGTGATAGGGGTCCTCTTTTCCCGGTCAGCCCAAAGCCTGTTACAGATGTGGGATCCCTCACACCTGAGTAATGTATGTGACAAGATAAAATGTAATAATTGTGGTAGGTTGGGTCATGTTGGGATCCATTGCCAGAATATTAGCAGATGTAACCTTTGTGAAGAGCTAGGACATTCTTTTCAAACTTGCCACTGGTCTGACCACGCTCAGGCGAATCATGATGGTGGCGTTGATCAGCGCTTTGTGATTACACAGGCACAAAAGCTCGACCCGTACCACAGTGGCGCACCCCTGCAGCGGCGGTGATCCCAGCTTGCAGACCCCTGTGCCTGTGCCTACCAGGTCATTGCTCCCAAAAGCCGATATTGTGAGAACACCATTAGAGGTGGAACCCCCCACCGACAAATGCAATGTCAGCTACATCTGACTTGGCTCAAATCCCAGGTCCTAGTACTATGCCACCCCGTGAACCTTTTACTGTTATCGTAGGAGGTCTCTGAGGCTGGACCTCGTACTTCACCACCTCCTACAAAGACATTGATAACTCAGCCCATAGCCCTGTCTAATACCTTGAGGTGCTTCAGCCATCTACTGACGACGCGGGGGGTGAGTCTGACACTTCCTCCATCGCGTCTTCTCTCCCCCTGATGGCTCTACAGATTCGGAGCTCCAGCTGGGCACCAGCCTCTCACAAAAGCGTAAGGCTAGAGTTAAACTGAAAGGAAAGAATTTGGCTGGGAAGAGAAAGTGTGATGTTTCTTGACACCTTATTTTTATGACATGGCACACGGTTGCCATACCATTAATGTAAACAGTATGAAACGTATAGAGAAACATAAATTAGTGTTTTCCTTCTTACGACTTTTGCCATTGGGTATCTTTTTGTTGCAGGATACTAGACTCCATACGGTGCAGGAGATTAGACAAGCTAAACAAGACTGGCTTTTGGGCCCATCATTTTGGTCTATAGGCCCGGACCCCTGTTCAGGTCTTGGCATTCTAATTAATATTCCAGACTTTCGGTTACTTAAACTGTTTGATTTAGTTCCTGGTAGGGTCCTCATTTTAGATTTTGTTTTAGGTACCTGCCCGTACCAAGCCATTAACATTTATGCCCTACAAGTTAAGTTGGCTCGCATAGCCTTATTTTCCTTGATTCGCCCCTATTTACACACGTCCTTCCAAGTGATTTTTTCTGGCGATTTTAACTGTGGCCTGAGTCTTCAAGACAAAAGTTCGTTTGCCACCACCAAAAACATTTTTTGTGACTCCCATGAATTGGATAAATTAATTCGGATGGTGCACTTGACTGATGCTTACCTCTCTTTCACGACCAAACACCCCCACATTTCAAAAGGGCACGTTGGCAACAAGGATTGATTTTGTCTTTTTGTCCCATATGTTGCCAATAAGTTCTGCTCAGGTACAGGCAGTGGCCTTCTCTGATCACAAACTACTCTCAGTCGGTATAGGCTCAGTTGCCTTTACAGCAAGGGCCAGGATTTTGGAAATTTAACACTTCCCTGTTGCAGGACATGATGTTTCAAAGATTTATTCTGTCCTTTATATCTGCTAGTAAATCTGTGTTTGTTTGCTATAACGATCCGATACGTTGGTGGTTGGATACGAAACATGCCCTGATTATATATCTGAAAAGTTACAGTTGACAAAAATGTAGGAGGGATTATTTGGCTTATTTACAAATGAGAACTCATCTACAGTTGCTGCTGTCTGTAGCACATATGACTGGTCAGGACCTATCTCTTCAAATACAAGCAATACGGAGGGACATGCTTTGTTTTCAGTCCAAACAATTCCAACAATTGTACCATCAACATAAATTCCACATGTCTGGACCACGGACGTAGTTTGCCCCTTCTAATTCCGTCCTTGTTTCCCAGAAATCAATGCTGAGCCTAGCGAATTCTGTAGGTGCGTTGTGCTCTACGTTCTGAAATTCAGCAGATTGTGACAGATCACACGACCACCTTGTTCTCCCCTTCCAGCTACTATGACTGACATTGCCACCCTGTTCACGGATCTTGAGATCCCTCCCTTCGAACAGAATGTGGCTGTGGCATGTCACCGTGACAGTGCAAGAGCTGTCTTCAGTGATTTCCTTGCTGCCCTTGCAGAAAACCCCTGCCCCGGATGGTCTCCCAGTTGATTTGTATAAAGTGTTAAATGTTCACTTGGCCACTGAACTGACCTCAGTATTTAATGCCCTGTTGCGTAGTGAGGACATTCCCTTAGATTTTACGAAGGGTACTTTGCTGTATATCTACAAACAGAAAGGCGACATTCACCTCCTTGAGAATTGGCGCCCTCTTTGCATGTTAAATACTGATTTCAAGATCCTTATGAAGATACTTGCGAAACGTCTGACTGGCATTGTGGCCGAGGTCTTACACCCTGCCCAGTCTTGCTCTATACCTACCAGGCGAATCTCAGATCACCTGATTCTCCTACGAGAACTGTTTTCCCATGGATTTGCGGGCCTGACCTCTGGTATCATTGTTTCAGTGGATCAGAAGGCTGCATTTGATTTGGTTAACCACGATTTTTTGTGGACGGCATTATGTTTTCTGCATATACCAGAAGACATGATACGATGGCTACAAAAATTCTACAGGACGGCCATGGTGGTCCCTGTGGTAAATGGGTGGGTAGGACCTATGATTCCTGTTAAAAGAGGAGTCCGCCAAGGCTGTCCTGTAAGTCCTCTGCTATATGTCCTGTTTTTAGATGTCCTGCTTCGATACCTGAATGTTCACCCTCAGATTCATGCCATCTCCTGCCCCGCTACACGTGCTCCGTTTACAGCTATTGCATATGCAGATGATATATGTTTCCTAGTAGCTGATACGTCCTCAGTAACGACCTCCCTACAAGTATGTTCTTTGTTTGGAACTTATTAGGAGCCCGTCTGAACTTTGACAAAAGTGTGGGTATCAGGTTGGGATCAGTCATGGCCCGATGTCCTATATTGGCCAGCTACATCTGGTAGAGGCCCTATTAGTATTTGAGGGTTTATTTTGGGACCAAAGATTCTGATTTTTTAACTGGGATCATAAATTGCAACAGGGTAAACTGAAAGTCGCCTCTTGGAATAGAGGGTCGATTGGGAAGAAAAAGAGAGTTTATTTGATAAAAACCTTTTTGATTCCATTGTTTCTATATTTAAGTTATGTTTTTCCTATTCCAAAACAACTGGAAACAACGGTTTTCAGCCTCTTCTTTCAGGCGTTATGGGGGAGCAGGCTGAACCCGATCAAGAGAAATGTTACTTATTTGTCTGCTATGGAGGGAGGTGTTGGTATGATAAATCCTCTGTTGTTTTTTTCTAGTATTTTTTTTACGGCTAATCTGAGACCTCTTCTGATCAACTCTCAGAGAGGGTGGGAAATGTGGTTTTATGATTCCTGTGGAGTTTGGTTCCACCAGTGGGAACACAACTCCTTACGTGTCTTACGACATACAGAAGGCACTCCATTGTATGTGAAACATATGTTTTTACGCTTGAAACAATGGAAAGTATCACCTCAGATACTTATTGCCCATCCGCATAAGACCCTATATAAGACTCTTCTCTCCTCTGTCTGTTTGACACAATCCCCTTTTGAGAAATGTCCGGTCCAGCATCTTTCCTCTCTTTTATCTTTGTTGCGGTGTAAAAGAATACCTGCACATATGTGGGATTTTCATTGGCTATCTTGCCATGAACGGATAAATGTTAAAGCCAACCACAAACATAAACAGCTTCCGGATAGAGTGTGTTCTAGGCCATTATGCACAGATGCATTGGAGACAATCTCCCATTTGTTTTGAATGTACATTTATTCGGAATTGGTGGGCCTTTTGGCACGACAATGGGCTACCCAATTTTTCAGTCTGTAACTTTTCAGATGCTTATGTATGGTGTTTTTCCCTCAATGGTCCTCCTGGCATGCAGATACTTTAAATCTTGTCTTCATTGTAATTAAATGGAACATTTGGATGGCTAGATGTAAGTTTGCTCTACAACAGAAAGACTGCACATATTTGGAATTAGAACAGAAAATAGTGAAAGATTTGAAAACCATCTATGAACTTGAACAAAACATGCACTCAGAGTTACGCCTGCTTGCTTTATGGATTGCACTTCCTTGGATAACTGACTCAGATTTTGCTGTGACTTGATGGTTATTCCTTCATTATATCTTTGTAATGCCTTTCTTTTTGGTTTGCAAATTGTTATATACTGTATTACCTTTGTATTCCTTTTTTCTCTCTCTGTTGTTTGTAGATTTTGTGCAGTACTGGTATGTGTTGCACAATTTTCTGTCTCAATAAAACTTTCCCCTACTCTTTTCGAGGCAGAGGGCGCTGTGTGGCTGATCAGAGGTTTACTGATCAGTGGCGTCCAGAGCTTTGAACAAGGAGGACGTGCAGGAGGCCGAGGAGCGGGTCTCCTCCTTGGCTCCCGAGGAAACTACCTACTTTGAATATGCAGACCAGCGAGAGTACTAAGGCAAGCTTTTCGGCAATGAATGTTATGGATACTGGAAACGAAGTGGCGAAAATATCAGAAGAAGGGGTTTTCATACCTCATTCAGGTTCCAAGGATACAGAGCAGGTCGAGGATGAAGCGGTTTGGGTTTTGGAGCACCGTGTTACGGAAGTGGAACGTTGTTATATGGAAGCAAAGCAGCAGCTCTTTGCAGTGAAAGAACATTGGAACATGGAGACGAGGAACCAGGAAATGGAACAATGTACAGCTGGAAAGATCATAGGAACAGACTCCAGTGGGACGACGGCAGTTGGGGTGGAGAATGACTTTTTGAAGAACTCATCTGGTAGTCGTGATGATTTTCAAGACTTTGGCCTTTCCACAACTACATCTTGGGCGTCGACGTCTAAAGAGGTAGGGGAGAGGGTAATAAATGGTAAAGCATCTTTGACAGTACTTTCAGGGAGCTCCTCTCCTGTTAATGAGGAAATAGCTCCTCGCTTTCCTAGAGGGTCTGATTTGGAGGGTTCACAAAGGATTATTGTCAATGGGGATGAAGATGCAGGTTTGCAACAGCAAGGAGTGGTTGAGATTAGCCAGGAGATCATCCGGTTACCAGAAAGTCACCACTCTGAAGATTGGGTTTCAAAAGCCCTGATAGCTACAGGCTGGAAGCATAATGCTGCAGGAAATGGGTTGGATTCCAATATAAACAAAGACTCTTCTTTTAGCCCACCAGTTGGTTTGATACCCCCCTTCTTCTGTTTCTCCTCAAGGGTTGGAAACAATCCCCTTTATTCATCCAGGACAGCTCTCCCCTACTGAAGAGGTAATACTGCCTCTACAAAATGAACCTCACCCCTTATTAAAAGTCATTAGGGATCAGGAGTCAGATGGCTCCTCTGGTTTAACAGCAGAAAATGGGACTGAGGTTGTTGTGATGGAACAAGGAACTATCCCTATGGATGTTAATGATCCAGTTCCTTTGGTTACAGATGAAGGAAAAATATGGCATGGAAAAGTTGCAGAACAATTATTTCCAGCTGATAGGGGTCGTTTGATGGAACCAGCAGAAAGACGGAATGTGGTTAGATTAAAATATAGGGGTGATGTGGACTCTATTCCAGATAGGAGATTTGTGGGGAAAGTTTTACTTAAAGAAAGCACGAAATATTATGCATATGAGATCTATGCTTTAATACATGTACCTGGGGATATAATGTTTGACATTAGTTTTAAGCACCCTGCTGGTTTGGAATGTTTCTGGAAACAATATCGCATAATGAAGCTCTCACCTTTGTGGAGGCCTTTTTTAGCAATACCTCTGACAAAACCTTTAACAAAGAAAATTACAGTCCTATTTAGAAATGAGGGGATGAACGTTGCAGACATTACATATTGGTTGCAAAAACATTGTACGATTAAAGGTTTTCCTGAACCCATCTTAGATGAGGAGCAATTGTAGACAGGGGGATGGAAATATCAAGTGATTCTGCAGTTAGAAAATAGTCAGACTAAACACCTTCCCAACTGTTTTTTCTTGGGTCGAGATGGGGGGGTAGTTTTTTACCCTGGTCAGCCAAGGGCCTGCTTTAAATGTGGTGATGTGGGACATCTGAGTAATGCGTGCAATAAACAAAAATGTGGTTTATGTGGGGACCTGGGGCATGTAATGGCGCATTGTCGGCAGCCCCTGAGATGTAATTTGTGTGAGGAGCAGGGTCATTCCTTTTGTACTTGTACATGGGCTTCTCACAATAGTGTCGATAGTACAGTTAAGGCAGAACAAGATTTGTATGTGGCAACAGCACAGAAAGAAAAAATGAAACTTATGGAATTACTGACAACACTCCCTAACAAAACCCCATTAGCTCACAGGGATTCTAAGATGGTGGAGACGGAGGTGTTGCAGACTGCAGAAAGTGGTAGTCATTCGGTTGACTAGGTTTCACAGGATGAGTCAAACGTTGCTGAACCTATTAATGTAGAGGAAGGGGTAGTAAGTGCAGAAGATTTGATCCTGATAGAGGCTGAAGGTGGAGCTATGCCCCCCCTTTAGTGCAGGGGAAAACGGAGTTCCAAAGGGTAACAAGGTCTAAAGCAGGTAAACAAGCAAAGGCAGGTTCTGTACAGAAAGATATAACGGAGGAAACACCTGTTCAAAACTCTTACGCTTTGTTGTTTGAGGAAGGGGCTGAAGAGGATGGTGGTGAGTCTGATCTCTCCTCTGTGGCTTTCTCTCAGGCAGATGGAGTCTTAGAATCTGGTCCTTTGGACAGACGTAAAGCAAAAAAAAGGAAGAAAAAACGATGAGGTTTTTTTCCTTTCTTTTTTAGTTTTTTTTTCTCTTTCCTTCCTCTTTAAGATGGCTATGGTTTCTTCTCTTTCTTTCTGTACAATCAATGTCAACAGTATTCTCAATACTGAAAGGAGGCAAAGCACTTTCTTCAGTCTTAGTATGAAGAAAGAGCAGGTTTTTCTAGTACAAGACACTAGATTGCACTCTTTACAAGACATTCAGTGTGCTCAAAAGGATTGGAGGTGGGGTGTCTCATTCTGGTTTATTGGGGAAGAGTTGTGTTCGGGGCTAGGTATACTTTTTAAGGGTAATGTTCGAGTCCTGCATGTTTATGAGATACAACCTGGGAGAGCTATGGCCATGGATGTGATTCTTCGGAAAGAAGTCTTTCGTCTTATTAACTTCTATGCACCCCAGTCAAAAGCAGGGAGGTCAGCTTTGTTTAGACAGGTAGAACCTTACCTCCACACATCCAAATTAATTCTATGGGGAGGGGATTTTAATTGTGGTCTCTCTTGTAGAGATTGGGGATGGGTGACACAGAAAATTTTTTGTGACACTAATATTTTGTTAACCATTATGAAGAGAAATAATATTTCGGATGTTTATGACATCTTGCAACAGGTATCTACGCATACTTTTTTTAAAAGGAAATTATCCACTAGGATAGATTTATGGTTGGTATCTGCAAGACTTACTTGTCACTGTGTACAGGTGATGCCTTTAGAGACCTCGGATCATTTAGGAGTAGTTTTGCTATTAGGGGACAATCAGAAGTTAATGGTAGGAAGGGGATGCTGGAAAATGAATATTTCTAGACTCCAGGATGTTGCGGTTGAGCAGTATATAAAGCAACTGTTTTTTGTGAAAATGGATATGTGTTTTTTATATGATAGCCCTATCGAATGGTGGGAGGACTTGAAAAGGGACTTGCAGGGATGGTACAGATCATATACCACACATCTGGCAAACAATAAATATATTGTTTATTTAGGACATAGGGATAAATACTTAAAACTTCTAAATTCCGGGGGGAATAGGGGTAAAATTCAAGAAATTAGAAATTCAATGGTGCAGTATTTACAAGAATCAGTGGTGAAATTAGCAACTCAGCAGAAATACAGAACACAAGGTACAAAACAGGAGGTTAACCCATATGAGGAAAAGACACAAAGGGTTCCTATGGTGAGTCTTAAAGATAAACAAGGAGTATTAAAAACACATAATCATGATATAATGCTTCTGGTACAACAGCATATGTCAGATACATTTCAGAGAGGCAAAAGGGATCAGATGGATTTTATTTCTGATGTTGCAGTGCCAGGTTTATCTAGTACAGAGAGGGAAGAGCTGACTACTCCCATCTCCAGAGCTGAAATTCAAGAAGTAATAGGGCATCTTTCCACTAAAACTGCTCCTGGTTGAGATGGAATCCCCAATGACTTTTATAAAGTCTACCAGGATTTGGTGGTTCCTTGTTTAGAAATACTTTATAATGCCATTTGGGAGGAAAAACGATTGGCCCCTTCGATGCAGTTAGGTATTATGTTTTTCCTCTTTAAAAAAGGTGACCCTTGTGAATTAAAAAACTGGAGACCTTTAACTTTACTGAATTCAGATTATAAAATACTGGCAAGAATTATCACTAAAAGATTAGCAAAAGTAGCTCAAATGCTGATAGTTCAGGAACAGTCTTGTGCAATTCCTGGCAGAAATGTAGTTCAAAATTTAGTGTTTCTGAGGGAAATTACGGATCAAAGCTTACGAAAATTGTTAAATGGTTATTTATTGTCCATAGACCAAGAAACTGCTTTTGACTCTATTCAACATGCATATCTTTGGGAAGTTTTGGCCCATTATGGGATCCCTTTAGGTTTTATTGAATTAATACAAACTTTATATGACGAAGCACAGGTGATACCCTTGGTTAATGGTTTTTTTGGTGTCCCACTATATTTAAAAAATGGGGTAAAACAGGGGTGTCCTTTAAGCCCTCTACTGTATGTTTTTGGTTTGGACCCCTTTTTACGAAGGATAAGGAATGCCAGGGATATAACAGCTATTGTTAATAAGGATGGTTAGGTTCCCAAAGGTTTCGGCATATACGGATGACTGTGTTTTTGCAATAGCCGATAGGGAATCAGCGGAGAGGATTTTATCAATGTTACAGGATGGTTATGATACTACTGGCATAAAACTTAATATGACAAAAGTATTGGATTGATATTAGGAGATAGCAAGGAGCTCAATGATTTTCCCATTTTAATGACTAAAGGTCAGGTGAAAATTTTAAGGTATGTACTTTGGTACCACAGAATCAGAATTCAACAATTGGACTGAGGTATACGATAAGGCACACACTAAGGTACAAACATGGCTTTCTTGGAAGATGTCAAGAAAAAAGAGGGTGTACTTATTAAGAGCATATATAGCCCCGATATTTTTATACATTTCTCACATACTTCCTTTACCTAAAAATATGCATACCAAAATTATGAGTTTATTTTTTTCTCCTTTTATAGGGAAGTAGATTAAATCCTGTGAAAAGATGTCACACATATAGAGCAGAGAGAGAAGGGGGTCTAAACATGTTGCAGCCCTTGGTTTATTTATTTGCCAATTTTTTTTTTCGTTCTATTCTTCCCGTAATTTCCCAAATAGAGGGGATTGGGAAAATGTGTATGCAGCTTTGGGGTCCCTCTTTTTTTCAGGCATGGGGTAGAGGAAAGTGGCATCCAGTAGAACGTAGTCTCCCTAGCTTTGTCCAAGCTACGCTTTTTTATGTTAGACTTTGGAAAATAGATTTAGTACGGTGTATGGGGAAAGGGAGAAAGGCCTTTTACACATCAATAGTAAATACATGGTATCATGAAGATCCAGTGTTTCAAGTCTCACCCCTTATAGATATTGGTTTATTATTAGAAAATATGTTGACTCAAAGGATTCCTTTAAAACTGAAAGACTTTGCTTGGCTTTGTGGACATCAGAAATTGCAAGTAAAAGGTAACCAAAAACATAAATGTTTGGAAGAAAGAAGATGTACAGAGATATCTTGAGCTGGGGTTGTGGAGACAATGCAGCATCTTTTTTTTGATTGTATACACGTTAAAAACTTCTTTTCTCTTTTATCTGATTTGTGGGGAGAGCCAGTATTTTCAGTAATTTGCTAAGATATTTTGGTTTTAGGACAGATTCCGTCTTCCTGGGGAAAATGGGCACACAGTACAGTTCATATCCTGTTGGTACGTATCAAATGGTCTATTTGGCAAGCAAGATGCCTTAGGATTTTACAAGGTAAAACTGTTTTAATGCAAGAGGTCTTTTTTCACATTCAGCAAGAATTGGATAATATTTATGAATATGAAAAACGTACTTTAAAGAAAGATGTCTTTAGGAATCTATGGGAAAATATTGCTTGGGTGGGGTAAGGTTTCTTCCTTTTCAGTTTCCTTTTTGAATTAGTTACCAGTTTTATGAAAGGTTTTTTTCTCTCCTTCTTCTTTTTCTCATACTTATTCAAAATGGAAAAAGTTTATTCTTTTTTTTTTTTTAACTTTCTGTTTATTGCTTTTCATATAGTAAAACAATACAGTAGTCATACTCATGTAAGAGCTTCACATATACAGTAATAAACCTGGTTGGAGTAACATACATATGATCTTACAATCTTTTATATTAGGAGGTGGGGGTATAACCCGGAAAGCTGGGCTACCCAGGCCCAGAGTCCATTCAGTCCCAGAATATGCCAGCCGCTTCATTGGCTAAGGAAGTGTCTGTAGGAAAATATCAAGAAAGAAATGAAACCGCACTAATCTAGTAGTGCTGTAAACCTTATAACGTTATTTGTTAACAAGGAAAGTGAAACCCCACACTCCCCCACCCTGCTCCAACTTTAAATGTAAGTGTAACAATAGGCACATTAGTATTGTTTAAACATCAGCAGTTATATATTCCCTTTAATCAACATAGTCAGAGAGTATCGGACTAGAGGGCAATATTCTAAGACAACATAAGGATTAATGATTTCAACAAAAACTTTTGCCTTCTTATTAAGGTCAAAATCTTGACAATATACCCAGAGGGTAAACTTGATTAATTTAAGTTTAATGCAGTTAAGTCAAGTACTAAGAAGTTTACTCAGCTCTGGTCCGAATCCGATTCCTCCATCAATAACTCTTGGTGTGGTGGTTTTTGGAATTCCGATTCAGTCTTTTCAATCCATCTGCCAGCGTCTTTAGCGTCCTTAAGAAACTGCCAGCTTTTCCCTCCATAGGTTATCGTGAGCAGCTGGTAAGAGAAAGGAATGCACTATTCCCAGTGTGCGCAGCTTCTGCCTAATGGGATCAAACTGCTTACGTTTAGCTCTGGTTTGATATGAAAGATACTGGGAAGAACTTTACTTCCTTGCCCTGGCATTCAATCGGGTAAACTGCTCTTGCTGCACTAATAATTGCATCTCTCACATCCAAGCCAGTAGTTTTCAGCAGAATTGTCCTTGGTTGGTTCGTCTCTGTAGGTCGCGCTCTAAAGTTAATCCTATATGCCATCCGCAAATCCATCCATTCAAATTTCTCAGGCAGTTCCAATTTCTCTGCTAGCCAACATCTTAAATAACTGAGGAGCTGTGTTCCTTCTGTTCCCTCCGGAAATCCAACGAGACGAATGTTCCCTGCTCTCAAGGTGTTTTCCATCGCTTCAAGCCATCCCCGTAGTTGCAGGTTTTCTTTTGTCAGCAAAGCTACCGTTGCTTGGGTTGCTAGTGACCTTTTATCTGCATCTGTGGCTATATCTTTTACTGCCACCAAAGCTGTTTCTTGCACTTCCAGTTTAGCCCAAGAACGTTCTATTTTGGCGTCCATTGCCCTTACAGAGTCTAATATCTTCTGCCACGGAGGTTCTGGAGAAGTACTGGCTTTTGTAGGCCTCGTAGAAGCTGCCGCGTTGTTCACTTCAGCTCGGGATGTTGCAGGCCTCTGAGACGTCGAGGCTTGTTGCATTTGAACATTTTTACGACCCATAGCAAGTTTGGTATCTTTCTGCTGGTAGTCAATTGAAAAACCAGAATTTTGCCACCAAAATCGGATTCAGTGCCTTTACTCTGAAAATTTTAACTTAGTAGGAGCTACAGGTGTGGAGCAGTAGGGGAATGCTGCCTGCCAGGAAGTCGGCTCTCTGGCGCCCCCCGGAAAAAGTTTATTCTGTTGTTTATTTCTTCTGTTTAATGGTGTGTTTTTTCTGTGATTATGGATTATTTTGTATTTTGTTTTTGATTTTTCAAATAAAAAATTCCCCTACTCTTTTCGATAAGTGCCATGGGATCTTTAATACCCACCTGAACTACCACCAATCCAGGCAGATGGGACCTCGGTTTAACGTCTCATCCGAAAGACGGCACCTCAGAAGTGCAGCACCCCTCTCATGCTGCACTACAGTGTCAGTACTGGGATATTAACCCAAGTGCCAGATGTGGGAACTGAACCCACAGCCCTCTGATCTCCCGGCCTCAGAGGTGAGTGTGCTACCTACGGAGCCACTGACATTTCTCTTGCTCCTGCTTGCCCACCTGCCCCACTGCTTCCATCTTCTTGTCCATGTTGAGCACACATCAACCCAACACACTCCCATTACACTACAATCCTGATATATCCCTGACATACCCACCTCCTACCCTACCTTTGCCCCTCATCTGTGCTCATTCCTGTTACCTACCCTGATCTTTCCCACTGATCCTGACTGGCTTCTAAGGCTTTACGTATTCCCCTGGCTGCTGGCTTATAACCCCTTAGGAACTGCTATTTCTGTGTGTTTCAACACCTGCTCCTATATAGATACAACCTCTGATTACACTAGCCAGTTTCTAAACCTGGTTAGGGCACTTGTAATTATTCTGGGCTCTGGGTGACCCATATCCCCATGTACTCTGTACCATCACCATGGCCTATGTGACATAGTGGCTATGTTAACCTATACTGCTGTTTGCTCTAACTTGTGCACTTTACCTGGGATTTGTGTTAACTGTATCTCCATGTTCTCTGCACCCATACAGTGGTGAATATTTTACTTTTAATGTACCCAAACCTAGGTGATTGTGAGGCTCCTGATATGTTATTGGATGATTTTTCTATGTGATGCTTATACGTTGTTATCCTTGTTACTGATTAACTCAACTGTTTTAAGTCTTTGACAATGCCTTACTAGCTGCTGCTGACTCCCTTACTCATGGATTCCCCCTCCCTTATCTGATGAGGATCCTTTGCAAAGAGCTCTAAGCTCAAAGGTTGTAATTCCGATTACTCAATAAATACATAAATAAATAAACAAATAAACAAATAAATACAAATCAGTAAACAGTTAAAGAAAGACACCAACACAAACAAAATTGCCTGAACCAGATGTAATTTGCAATTTACATTTTCAACACTGTTATGGCATGTTCCTCAATGGTTAACATGTCTGAAAACCAAAACGAGGCACAAAACAATGAGGCTGATCAACCTGAACCAAGGCAAAATGCATCATCCTCTTCTTGCTCCACTTCCTTTACGCCACCACACACTGAGTCACAGTTACAGACTGTCTGTTTTTCATAAGTGGTATTTGGGAGAGTATATTGAGGTAAAATCTGAAAAGGGTAAAAACATTTCTATTCAGTGTACACTTTGTATGCCAAAAGTAAAGTTTCTGTCAACCTCAAAAAATAGTACATCAGACTTAAAACACATGTGGAATGCATCCATCCTTCATCTTTGGAAAAGTTAAAAAAACTTGTATCAAAATGCAGCAGTGGACATAATAATCCAGCTATGACCCCCCCTTGGTCACAAAAGATCACAAGATGATCAGGAAGAAGAGGTGGATGATGAATTTTCCAGCTCAATCTGCAATGGAAATTCAGAGCCATCCAACCAAGCAGCAATCAATAAAATAAAGAAATGTTTTCTCCAACAACAACTATTTGAGTCCACAAAGAGTTCACTTGTCAGTCAGTCTTGATTGACAAGCTTATTGTTCAGTTTGTGGTTGAAGATCTACAGTCATTCAGTGTTATTGAACAGCTTTCATTTGTCAAATTAGTTACAGGTCTACAGCCCAATAAAAAAGTCATGACACGTACTGTACAACATTGATAGACAGAACAGATAAAATGTACCAAAACATGAACTCAAACTTGATTTCTGAATTCAGTAATGTATGTCGCATCTGTACTACTGCTCACATTTGGACAGCACATAACAGAAGCTACCTACTTGTCACTGCACATTAGATTGATGTGAAAACATTGGTGAAAGAAATTAGCAGCCCTGGCATGTGAATGAAAGGTGAGTACATGTATAATGTTATTGCATCAAAACTTGAACAAGTTCACTTGAAATATCGCATCCAGAACAAGGTTGCTAAAGCTGTCATGGATAACAGATCAAATTTTGTAAAGGCATTTCACAAGTTTGGCTCTGATAATACGACATCCATCACTGCTGTGGTTCAGAATGATGAAGATGATGATGACCATGATCAGCAGCATAAGGCAGGGGGAAGCAGCAACCATGTCACTGAAGAAGACGATGACACAGTTGGTGTTGTTGTAAGCTTCACTGATATATGTTGGATTCTAGATGAGGTGGATGAAGATAGGGAAAAGACCTACAACCTTTCTTCACATCAACACTGTGCAGCTCATACCCTGAACTTAACAGCACTGAAGGATATAGAATCTGCTACATCAAATCCTACTTACAAAAAGATCTGCTACAGCATGATGGCCAAATGCTCAGCTCATTGGAACAAAGTCCATAGAAGTTCTCAAGCAAGTGAAACTGTCTCTGATACAAATGGTACCAAACTAGTTGTCCCCAGTGACACAAAGTGGAATTCTTACTATAGAGCAATTGAAAAAATAAGATCTATTGTCAAAAAAGATGAAGATGATCTGCATAAACACCTGTGATGAACTTGGCCTCACCAGATTTTGAACAAATGACATTGCGTTCTCAGTGGAGTACTGCAAAGTAATGCAGTCTTTAGCAAATTCACTGGATATTCTGCAGGCAGAAACAAAATGTTTCATGGAATATCATCTTCTAACATTGATGACTTTGAAAAAGAAGTTGTTTGATATGAGTCCAGGATTACAGTGTGCACTGCGACTTCTTGATGCAATTGTGTACCAGTTATGAGCAGAGAGAGCTGATTCTAGCAAGTATCACGTTACCACAGTTTCATCTTAGATGGCCAGGGAATAAGGAGGAAACCTGTGCTGCAAAAAAAAAATGCTTGAAAATGAAGTGTAATCCCAAGGTGGCAATATCCCAAGGGCTACTACCCCTGCCTTCATGACTAATTGCAGGTTAAGGGGCCTGGATACTGAAATGGGTGCCTCCACCTGGAGGTCAGGGTTGTTAGTGGTCAAGCTAGCCTGGGCACAGCACTCCAGGACACTGTAACCCCCCTCTTTCCCTTCTAATGGCCTGAACAATATACAGTAATCACTTTCACAATGACCCTTATTCACCATGCAATTATCCACACAATTCGCACTTACCACCAGGGCTGGTTCCTCTAGCTCGACCCTGGGGACCCCCTGTAAAACAAGGTTATGCACAGCAAATAGCAACAGTACAGTACTTTTGTCACAAACTGGAACCACAGTCAGGTTAAATGCAAAAAGAGTTAGATCTGATTTATTCAGGGGACTTGAACAAGGGAAGGGCGTAATCAGGTTGATTTGCTTAAAGGCTATATCAATCAAACAGTCATGCATGCACTTCAGAGTCCCTACAAAGCCACACACTCTGGGTAACCAGGTGGGGAAGAGGTGAGCTAGCCAGGAACGTTGCCAGGGGTAGGCCGGCATTGCAGCTGGTTGGGGCCCTGTGATGGAAGAAAGCAACATGCTCAACACACACTATTTGTAATCCAGAGCCAGAGGGCTCAATTCGTGAAAGAAAAGATAACAAGGCAATCAGATGACAACACTTTAGATTTAGCTGTTATTGTAGGGAGCTACCCTGATGTTTACTCACAATACCCAATACAGGACACAGGCAGGACAAAATCAAGACAACAGGTTGTTGAACTGGAGTGCCAGGAAAAGCAGGGCCCACACAAATCACCAAGGCATCGTTCCTGTTCAAAGCACGAGCAAGGGGCTGATCCCCAGGCAGGTCTCTTGTCGAAGGCTTTCTCTGTGCTGCGGGTAGTCTGGCTGGGCCAGTGTGGCAAGGCCCAGGCCCAATGGAGATGAATATGGATTCAGTCCGTGGGAGCTGGATGCAGCCTCCAGCCAGCAGAACATAGTTCAGCACACAGTGGGGAACTAAATCATGACCCACTAACAGCACACAGCACATTTACATGTAAGAAATTCTCCTGTACCAGGCAGATTGCTATCTGGTCACAATTACAGAGTCTCTGCACAAACCGGGAGTTCAGAGGTGGCTGGAAATCCTGACAGGCTGATCGCATTCAGCAAATCTTCGATCTTCTTCAGGTTAAAGCCTGGTCACAGTCCAGTGGCTTAAATCATTCTCACAACTTGGATTCAGTCTGAATCAACTCTAGTTTCCCTCTCAGGGACAGCAGGCAGACAGACAGGCCAAAAATCAGCCTTTTCACAGTTCTCCCATGTGAATCCATGCAGGATTGCTGCTCGACTATCTTGAGCTGTTACTCCTTCACTTCCCAGCTCAGATCTGAAGCTAGCTGCAAGCAGCCTTTGACTTTCCCCAGGATCCAAAAGGTTCAGTTGGCTGATTCTTCTGTCAGTCACAACAAGGGCTCCCCCTCCAGGTTCATTTAGGTGCCAAAAGCCCAAAAGTACAATTTCTACAGAATTTTGCTCCCACAAGACCCCTGGGGACAGGCTCCATTTTAAAGTCCCCAAAGGTACTGATTGGCCCATTTCAGCAGTCCAGGACCAAAATGGTGGAGATAAACAGAACTGTCCATGCTGCAAAGAAGGCAGGTTAAACAAACTACAATATCTTTACCACTCCAACATATATTCGGCAAACAAGTACATCTTCTAACAGAGCTTCCTCTGCACAAGTAGCGATGGCAGAACGGAGCAATTATCTGACAGCCCGGGCAGGACTCGAGCATAGAAACCCTCAGCCCCCCCCTCCCAGATTAATTATAACTGCAATCTAGGCAGCTCTTAAAGAGACAGTACACAGAGGCTCTACAGGCACTCTCTGGCAATACATTTGAACTGCTAAAATGTAGGACACCAGCCTGGCAGTGAGCATGTACACAGCTCAAGGAAGACTTTTCAGGAACCCCCATTTGTAGGGGGGTTGCAGAAGTGCTTTTGCTGTCACATCAGGAAGATACTGTTCGTGGAAGTCCATAGTCCTTCATCTGAAGACAACCATGAGGACGATGATGATGATGATTTTTTCAAATTTGATGAACATCAGCAACCTAGCCATGTTGGAGTTCTAGATTAACTGGAGCAATACCTGAAAGATACAATTAAAACAGCTGAAGCTTTACAAACATTCCCAACAGTAAATAAAATATCCCTGCATTAACAATACTGCACTACCATCTAGTGCTCCTGCAGAAAGACTGTTCAGTGTTGGTGGATAGGTCCTTACAGCCAGAAGAAACAGACTTGGTGACAAAAACTTTGAAATACAACTACTTTTATGCTGCAACAAAACATACTGGCAATAGTTGTATTCTGGTCTTGGTCTTTGACTGGTACTGTGAGGCTCAAGCAATGCTAGGAATGGGATGACACTGAGTCCACGTGTCTTGCCTAACTTATCTGAATATCTGTTGCAAACACATAACATGACAATTGTTTTTAGTAGTCGTCATCACCTGCCCCTCCCCCGATATTGAGTATTACATTTTTTTTCTTCCATGTTTGAAGTGTGACTTTCTTTATCTATCATCTAAGGCTTTTTTCACGGTACAGACTGTTACCCAATTTTTCTTGCGATACACAAGATCCTGATATGGAAATGTGTTCTGAAGAACAGGAAGACATGTGATCCTCCTGACCAACCCTTACATTTATCTCTCCTGGCCCCTGTCTAGGCAAGTCAAGGAGCTTAATTACATTCTCTTGGTGACAGTCTGGCTTAAAAGGCACCTGCCCACCAGCCATGTGACCCTTAACACTTATCTCTCCTTAGACAACAACCTTAACTATTTCCAGTCTTGACAGTGTAGCTTACCAGGCAGCCATCTAATGCTGTCTTGCACTTATCACCCCCTAGACAATGAACATAAGTATTTCCAGTCATGTCATGAGTCATGTAACTGTAGCTTAGGAGGCAGGCCAGTGGCCATCATTGTAATCTCTTACCCTCCTAGACAACAGGCTTAACTATTTCCAGACTGTTCTGTTGATGACAGTGTAACTTATAGTATCTCCATTATCTGATGTGACAAAGCAGTTGTGCTGGTGCATTTCCTTTCCTCACAAAGCACATTTTGGTTGGTTGCATGCACCACTTACTAACGCCCATTTAAATTAATTTGGAGTAGATAACCCAAGCTGCAAACCAAAATAAAGCCAAGCAAGCACCACTAACATATCCACCATCCGCATACTAGTCAGGTATTTTAGCTATAACTAGCCCTGGCTGTCCATCTCTTTTATTGAAATGCTCTGACTGTTCTAATTTAATTGTAATCATCATCATCCTCATGAGCTCTTCTGTCTTTAGACACTCATCATGGTCATCATCATCATAATTATAATTCATCAGCTTTCTCTACACGGCAGGTCATCATCATCATAATTATAATTCATCATCTTTCTCTACATGGCAAAGGCAATCATCACCAAATCATGCCAGAAAGGGGCTGTGTGAGCAACAAGTGATGTGGGTGGGGCCAAGAAAGGGCATGGTGTGGTTGACACAGTAGTCACACTGCACACTGACACTGACTCACCTGCTGGCTGCCGCCTCATAGTTGGGGCGAACTCATGAATCCACAGTGTGGCACAGTTAATGACTTTGCAGGAAGCAGCTCTTACAAATATTGAGGTTTTTCTCGAGTGGTAGACAAACAGAAATAACCTTCCCATGATCAGACAGTGGCAATGCCATCTTCTCAATGGTTCAGTCAATGACAGAATACAGTCATAAGAATGCTGGGAGGGGGGACATACTAACAAACAGCAGGTCTGTAATGCCAGCATGTTCATCATGATTCATTGTGGGATCAGACAAGCCAAAACAAATCACTCTCTGCAATAACTTGTAATAACAATAAGCTTCGTTCAGTCATCCCTTCCAATTCAGTTCAATCAGTAAAACTGGATGAATGGATGGTGATGATGGCTTCTCGCCAACTGCATGATCTTTATGGAAAAGGTTTTGCTGCAATGGAGTGACTTTAATCCTGCACTTTAGATATTTAGGAGAAATCAGTGGTGTTACGTGTTAATTTGCTATTTCCAAGTATTAATAATTTTCCAGCCCATATCATCATCTCATTTAAAAGTGGCACCTTTAATGCAGAAGTAAAAATAATACCTCATCACAAAAAGTGACTGGCCATTTCACCCGGTTAAGATACCTGCACTCAAAAAGTCCAGGTAGCGACAAAGCAAAATACTTGTGCACTTCTTTAAATGATGCAGCCTATCAAAATCATACATCATAGAATGATTTTATTTGCACTCAGACATGTTGCACTATTGTTTTTCTGCCTCAGAAATTTTGCATACACTTTTTTAAACCAACAAAGAGAAAGCACTTGTAAGTAGGTGAGCTTACCATTGTTGTTTTTGCACTGCATTCTGGAGTGCTTGTGCAGTACCATGATGTATGTGTTTGCAATGACAGATGAATTTTTATCATTGTTTACTTGTCAAAGGACAGTTATAAAACTTGAATTTAAATTATGAAACTTTCTTCATGTACTGTTGCAAAACAGAATAGAAGTTCTATATTGCACTACTGTCTGTACATTAAAACACTGGCACTTAAAGAACTGCACGGAAGTGTGGAACTGTTCAACCTTTGCACAGAATTGTGCTTTGTGTGTGAAAATGGGATTTTGTTAACTTGTGTATGCTACAGAGATTGGTATATTACATCATGGTAATAAATGGGGGTCATAGTGCTGACTGTTCCCATTTTAATAGCACCTTCCCTGGTGCTAAAGTATTAACAGGGAGCTCCCTTACCTTCCTGGAAACTCCTCTGTGATGTTTTCTGAATGTTCTAAATAGCACCCCAAAGGAAGGGAAAGGATCATAATTTGCCAGGCCTCAAGGGACTGGCTGCATGATCCCTTCACTGCCTAATAGCCAGCTCCACCCCCAGGCTGTGACGTTTTGTGATGTCTTTCTAGGGAGAGCAGAGTGTGCTCCATTCATCTATGGAGCATCATTTTAAACTGAGTTTTCAATTGTAAATTGTGACTTGGCACCGATCAGTGGCAGGGTTCAACTAACAATGCCTCGAGTCTGGAAAACTGTGATCCTTTCCCTTCCTTTGGGGTACTTAGAACATTCACAAAAATCATCATGGAAGAGACCCCAAGGAGGTAAGACAGCTCCCTGCTTTTAGTTAAGAAGATAAAAAATCTCAAGAGAGGTTCACTTGAAAACACTATCTGACAGTAATATCACCTATTCTATTGGATCTGTTTTGTTCATGTGGAAAAAAGGTTGGTCTCATGTAATACAACATGCTTGCTTTTCTGCAATGTTTGCACATGCTTGTACAAAGTATAACTTAAAATAATTACAGTCAAAAACAAAACACATCTGTACTGTTGCATACTGGTCCTACAGGACAACATGATGAAATTCTGCTGTTTTCATCTTCTTTTCATAAGAACAGATTAAATTAAATATTGTGCAAGTGATGCAAATCCTTCATTGTCTTTAGAATCTTATTTTATTTTTACATTATCATCTTTATGCTTTTTAGAGTAGCTAAATATATTTAATGAGTCAGCATTACCAATTTATCAAAAGTAATATAAAGTAATATGAGTTATAGTTACATTACTAATCACTTTCCCTCTGAAAGTAATGAGTAACTGTAACTGAGTACATGTATTTCTGAGTAGCTAGTAACTGTAACTGATTACTTTTTAAAAGTAACATATCCAAAACTGCAGACTAGTAGCACTACTGATCGCATGGCTTGTTAGCCACTGAAAATAAACTTTGCTATTGTTTACTGTACATTCACATTAATGGACCCTCAGTGTCACACCCAAAGGTTTCTTTACCCAGAAATATCTACATCCGCTTTTCAAAAGAAAACCTTTGGGATCTGTGCATTTTTATTATGTTTTTCTGGTGGCCCAATGAGTGCTCAAAGGTACAGGCATACCTATTGCATATCTTCTTTTCTGGGTATACAGCAACACCAATGAAAGCAATATTGTTTTCATTCAGATCTGGTTCTATAGGATAAAGAGGTCCCACATCACTATTCCAGGACACTATGAAGGTGCAATACAACCTACTGGACACAGGTAGTGATTGCACACGTACAGCTTATGCAGATACAAACAGACCCTTTTGCATTTGCAAATGGCATGCAGTTGTTTGGGAAATTGGGCCTAGGTCATCACCAGCCCTCTGATGGAAAGTGTTAGGGGCACTGGCAGTAAGAAGGAGAGAATTTAGGAGGAACATGAAATTAATCTTGGTATTACCATTGAAATATTTAACGAGTTACAGTTCTGTAGAGAACTGACAAAGGGAGGAGTCAATCAAAAGAGAAATATGGAGCCCTAGATTAATGCAAGGGCAGAAAAAAACAGGCACAGACCTAACTGATGGGCTATATGAGTGACTAAGGTACTTACAGCTATAAAAATATTGTCAACTGAGGGAATTTTTTTCAGTTGTTCTAGTTCAGTTCAACACTAGAGAAGGAAAACTGTAGCAGCTAAAATGCACACACTGTAAAATTAATTGTTATGGTTATGTAAAAGTACTGACATTAAATAATATGGCAATTCCATTTCCATTTCAGCAGACAACGAAAGCATTCTGCCTTTTTTATACAACACCAGCATCACTGTCAAAGCACCCTCATGTAGTAATTAGCTACAGAATAACTGTGGTTGACAATTACTCTTCATACCTTTCATGCCACTTTTAGGTTCCCCATTGTATCTTATTGTGGTTTAATTAGATAGCGCTATATAGACCAAAGAATGAATGAAAGGGAGAGGAAAGGGAAGTAGCTATCAGGTACTTAATGAAAGGAAGGGTAATAGACTGTCAGAGTATGTATTGTTCAGAAAATTTACTTTTTCCAAGAAAGTGGTCAACTAGATTTCTTTTTATGAGCCACTGCTAAGCAATTTAAATCACAAATTGTAGAGAGAAAGAAATAATGTAAATGTGACCTACTGGGAACTGTGCCAAGTCCTCTGAAATACCATCCTGGTGCTCTAACAGAAGACAATCCAAGCATCTTAAAAAGTACAAGCAGAAACTCACTCCAACCTATTATGAATTATGAATGGCATCGCTGAAACTCCTGCTCCTCCTACTTTTAATATCTGGTGGGATACACCCAAACCCTGGTCCTGTTGCACTGAAGCTGACAAAAACAAGGAAAGTTGGTAGTGGTCTCTCCATTATCACTCTAAATATCTGCAGCCTTCTTCCCAAATTGGCATCTCTTCAAACTCTTGCTGAACAAAAAAACCCTGATATACTAGCCATTGTGGAAACCTGGCTGTCTCCCAGCACCCCGGATCATGCGGTCTCGTTTGAAGGCTACAATCTTTTCAGACTCGACCGGGCAAGCAAGAAAGGTGGGGGCTGTGCTATCTACATAAAGGACAACCTCTCCTGTCAACGTGGCAGCTTCACCCCCACCATCATGAGATACATCCTCCCTATCAAACTGCTTCTTGGTGCACAAAACAAAGTTCTCACAGTGGCGCAGTCTATATCCCTCCAAAAGACCACCATGCCAGTATTAAGTCTGTACTTGATTTTGTTAGTCTGCAGCCCTCTGAAAATGAGCTCCTCCTCCTCGGGGATTTCAACATAAACTGGCTCACCTCTGACACTGGCTCTTACAAAGATGACATCCTAGCAGCAAACCTGACTCAGATGGTAACCTCCCCACCCGAAAAATTACAAAACTGGTACAAGCACCCTTATTGACTGGGTTCTCACAAATCACCCTGACCGGATAAAAACATTAAAGTCCTCCCTGACTCCCTCAGTGACCACTCCAGATGTCCTGTACCTGGTCTAATAAATTTCTCAAGCCACCCCCCCAAAGTTATAACAAGCAGAGTATTGCCTTATGAGAATCTTATCAAGTTGAAAACCCATCTCCTACAACAGGACTGGACGCCAATCCTTGAATCAACTGATATTAATACCACACTAGAATACTTCATTAAATCTTTCAACACTGCATGCGACTTATACGCCCCAGTAAAAGAACGTAAAATCAAAGCGCTATTAAATCCATGGATTACTGCCAAACTACTTGCTGAGCTCAAGGTTCGGGACCACCTCTGGGCAGTTGCCAGAGACACAGGCTCACCTCATGATACCCTAAAATACAAGCAGGCATGAAATAGATGTACCTCACAAATTAGGCAAATGAAGAGCACCTATTTCAAAAATGCCCTTGAATCCACCTGAGGTGATGGAAGAGCTTTTTGGGACAACATCTGAAACATAATGGGTAAACAATCAAAATCGTCACCTACCATTATGAAAGTTGATGGATCCACCACTCTTGACCCAAAGTCTATTGCAGATGCACTTAATAAGACATTCACAGACTTTAGTGGGGTCCTCCCCCCAGATTTCTTCTCGGACTTACCTGTGCCTAGCCTAGTATCACAAAACACCCTCGTGACAAACCACAATTTTACTTCAAGAAAATCAAAGTGCACGAAGCACACAAGTACATAAGAAAGGCCTGCTCCAAATCCAGAACAAGTAGTGACAGCTAGATTTAAAAATCCTGTCTCTCACCCTGGATGAAGTAATTCACCCCTTGCAAAAATTCTTAATCTGTCACTTTGCCAAAGTCAATTTCCCAACAAATGGAAATCTGCCATAGTTAAGCCAGTGCACAAAGCGGGGACAAAACCTCAACAGGAAACTATCGACCAATATCAATACTCCCTCCCCTCTCCAAAGCACTTGAACAAATAGTGGCAGACCAACTCTCTGATTACCTGGACAAATACAATCTACTCTGTAATCAACAACACGGCTTTAGGAAAGGACATAGTACAACAACAGCCTTACTTGATTTCTCTGGAGAAGTCCACTCAGCCCTGGACAAAGGGTGCCAAACAGGTGCAGTCTTTATCGATCTTACAAAAGCTTTCGACACAGTCCATCATGGCCTACTTACCTCCCTACTTTCTAGCCTAGGCCTGGCCGAAGGTCCTTGTGCTTGGGTAAAAAGTTACCTGTCCAATCGGTCACAGGCTGTAAAAATCTCTAATGAACTCTCCGACTTCAAACCAGTTCTCTGGGTGTACCACAGGGATCAATTCTTGGACCCTCCTCTTTAGCCTGTTCCTTAACTCCTCCCAGATATCTGCCAGGAGAAAATAATCTTATACGCTGATGATGCTGTAATTCTCTCTTCCCACAAGGATCCAAACTCCCTATGAAAAAGCCTGCAACTTGCTTTCTCTAGTGTTGAAAGGTGGTTCCTGGATAGTAAACTTGTGCTAAACCACAATAAAACAAAAGCCATGCTCTTCTCCAATCACCAAAACAAAAATAGGCATACTCCACTCACCATACAAACCTCTGCAGGAATTACACTGGATCAAGTAAATACTTACAAATACCTTGGCATCACTTTTGACCAAGGGCTCACCTTTGCAACCCAGATTGACAACACTGCAAAAACAGTGAACCAACGCCTTGGAATACTATTCCGTAACCATCAATTTCTAAATCAAGCGCCATTGAGAATAGCTATACAGAGTTCCATAATCTCAATCATTGACTATGGCCTTATTATTTATGGCTCAGCTACCGCCACTGCTCTAAGGAGTATCTCAATCACTCTAAACAAGGCCTGCCGGCTCCTCACGGGGGCTCAAAGACTGACTCACACGTGTGATCTGTACTATGAATCAGGCTGGTTGAACCTATCAAATCATCTTATTTATCTCACCTGCACAATGACAAAAAATCTATCTTGGGACTGACTCCATTATGTATTCAAAACCTACTCCGACTGAATCCTGGCTCACGACCCTCCACCAGATCTGACAGCCACCTTTCCTGGTTCCGAGATGCGGACTGCACAGGGACAAAGATCTTTCGCATACAGAGCCCGACATGGTTCAATGAGCTTAGTCCACCTACTCTATCCTCAACCTCGCTTGAAGCTTTCAAATCCATGCTCTATGCCCACCTCACCACCACTAGCAACTGTGATTGCGCTAGATAAAGACTACTACTCCTCATGTCCATCCTCATATCTGAGGCCTCTTCCTCCCTGACTAATGAACCCTCTGGTACCTCTACTACTTCCTGTCTCCCACCCAAACTCACTCCCCCCCTTTTTTCCTGTCCCCTCTCACTTACTCTCCCGCTCACCACCTTTCCCTCCTCTCTAGCCTCCTTTTGGTGCCTAATGATCACCCTCTCCCTGGAAGTTTCCTTAACCTCGAAATTGTCTACTCACTTGAACCTGTTATAGCTTGTTTTTCTATGAAACTTAAAAACATTACTGCCTTAAACTGTTAATAGCAAATTTATGATGTAACTCTCCTGTCTGGTTTTACCTGTAATGTGTATCATGCTTTGTTAAATGTTCTTTGTGACGTGGAACCTTTGTAAAAGAGCCCTGGCTCAAAGGTATTAATTCCTAGACTAATAAACTAAACTAAACTAACCACTGAGCTATAGGCTCACATGGTTAGACATGAGGTTCCCAGACACACCACCCCTCTCTGGTACTGCATGTCCTGCAACTAGGAAAATGAAGATGACAATTAGATGTTTTTGGTGCAGTATTATTCAATTAAATTCAATTCTCTAGTATACCAGGAGGAAAACATCATTGAGCGGACTCATTTACGAGGTGGTCCTGGGAGTACATATATACACATGTTTACATAAAAGCAGTACAACTAGAGTAGACAATCAGTGATGCACAGAAACATACCTTAGTAATACAGTATACACAGCAAAACATAATGAACAGTATAAAAGGGAGTAATAACATTGGTTGCAGATATGCGGATACTTGGAAGTAAAGAACAAAAACAGTCTAGTACAAAGGAAGAAATCATCTACCATCTATGACCAGCCGGTCTATTAAATTAAGTGCAGAGGGTAATTATGATTCAACAGTGGTTTTACAGGGGTAACTCTAGCTTAGGGGGGTGTAGGTGGGTTGAGTGGAGAACAGGGGGAAGCTAAAGGGGGGGATAGGAGGCATAAGTGAGATGGGTGTAAGAGGTGTGATACAGAAGTGGAAGTGCAGCAGATGACTGATGGGGGAGGGGCTAAAGGAGGAGGTGAAAGGGTTAAGAGGGAGTGGGTAACAAGTGCTTACCATAAGAACTAAGAATCCATTGACAGGCTATTAGCCACTGCTAAGCAATGTAAATCTCAAATTATAGTGAGAAAGAAATAATGTGACCTACTGGGAATTGAACCCAGGCCCCCAGAATACCATCCTGGTGCTGCAAACCACTGAGCTATAGGCTCACACAGTTGGACCTAAGGTTCTAGGCACACCCTCCCTCTCTGGTATGGCATATCCTGCAGCAAGGAATATCAAGATGACAATTAGATTTCTTTTTGTGTAGTATTAGCCACTGCTAAGTAATGTAAACCAAGAATGTGGTAACATTTTAAACATACCAGTCAGCATTTATTTTGTGAAGGGATCACTATATTGTTATTGTACAATGGCTACAAGCCAGCAACAGGACACTCATCTGTTAGAGCACAGAATTCTAATTCACCAGTTGCTGACTTATTCATTCTGTATCTATAGTTTGGTTTTCTGCATGCAGCTTTTCCATTTATAATCCTCCCAAGCCTATAGCTTTGTATCAAGGGATTGAACTAAAAGCTTCAGACCAGAGGATCATCAAAGATTCCTCCTTATTGTTGTTTTTCCCTGAGAGTCAAGTTCAGATTTCACTTAAAAGTAATATGAAGTATTTCCACATAAAAAATACAAAAGGTCACAAATGTAAATCCTGCTTCTAGTAAAATCCCCAAGTCCCATTCCATCTAATATCTTGTGATTTGATAAGTTAAGTATTCCTGAAAGAGAAAGACAACTGAAGGACACTTCTCTACAGTGACTCTTTTTTAGAGGTTCGAGAAACAAGCAACAGAGTAATGACAAAAGTCTTGTGATTTGGTGAGTTAAGTCATTATAAAAGAGAAAGACAACTGAGGGACGTTTCCCAACAGTCCCTCTTTTTTAGAGGTTTAAGAAACAAACTACAGATTAGCAACAAAGGTGTACTGCAATGTGGCCGTCCCAGGAGGGGGGCGGTAACTGGAATAGTTCAGTGTTTAAGTATCTGGGTAACAAGGAGCCCAATGGCATTAGAGTAACATACTGTAGGACCTAATGTAAAGAATTAGGGTAACACAAGACTTGATGTGGCGTAAAGAAAAGTACTGTTCCTGTGTTGCATATCAGGGTTTCATGTAAAGGTAAAGTGCTTGTTTGGCTTAAAGTGCACTTATAAGGTTAATCCTAGCCCTGGCCTCTAATTTATCTGAAATGTTCTGAAATGTTAATGAGGTACATCCGATTTATCCCATTTGCAAAGTATGTTCTGCTTAGGACAGTAAGTCTTGGCACCTGCAAATGCACCTGCAATTGTCTGTTAGTTGGGAGGGTTCCACTTCCTGCATAAGTTAAACCACCTGCTAGGTGCATATAAATAGGACTCCCCAGGCAGGGTAGAGTTAGATCCAGATCTTGGTTGCAGTCTAAAGTGTGCAGTTCCTGTTTAACACTTACAGGTGCACTTCTCCAGCTGCAGCCGGCTGAGGGGGCCTGAAGGCCAATGAATGATGGCAGGGTTCCTTGATCTGGGAGTCATTTTTCCCCTACAATGAGGGTCTCTGGAGGCTTGGGTCCTGGCAGGGATCCAAGATCGGGGACAGCAAGGACCTATTGGGAACCTGTCCTCAAGGAGGGTCTCCTGATGGCACCCAATCAACCTATCCTGTATTCCTATGAATGATGGAGAAGATAGTGTGCAAATCCTGTGCTGGCAAGGGATATGGTCAATAGCAAGAGGCCAGTGTGTGACTGGAGGAATACCAGAGCAACTGGAGCTGATAGGGGTGTGTGAGTAATGAATAGCATTTCTTGAATATCATAAATAATAGGCTATTTGTTACTAAGGAAGAAAAATGGATAGTCAGCAATATTCAGGGCTTTTCAGCTTTTTGTTATTCAGCGGGATCACCTGAAACTTCCTGTCCAGTCAGAGGCCACTTTGGAAGCTCACTGAAGGCAGGTCAAATGACCCAGCTTGCACAGAAATTTCAGGCAGGAAAGACAGATGACTTGAGCTACTGCAGAGAAAGAATTTACTTCCATCCACTTGTTTAAACTAGACAAAAAATCAGACATCTTGACATTTTTTGTTCCCTCTGTAAATCCCAAGCTAGAAAGAATCAATTTTCTTACACTGTAGGGTGAAAATTAGGCTTTTAAGAAAGGGAATATGGAAGGGTTGTAACATGGGCATAATTATGGGGGGACAGGTCCCCCCCTTCAATAATTTAAGTGCCACTTTCTTGCTACACTTCGTCCCCCCAATATTTCAGGGCAAGCCGTTAACCAGTTTCAATGTGTTCCCTGCACAACTTAAAGAGGACAGGAAATGATTTCTAATTAGCAGCTGTTTACATTGTTCCTAGTTTCAGAAATGATATTCTTACCCCTAAATGATACATATGTAACTGTATCTAAATAAAACATGATGTGAAAAATTGTATTTCCCATTGTTTTGTTTTTTATGGGCAGCATTCCATTACAGTTCCCTCCATAGAACCAGTCATCTGGAATTTTAACTATATCATGGTTTGAGCTCAGAACCCTGAACATGGTTCTGATAGGACAATAGCTCATACTTAGCATTCTGTACTCAAACCAGGACATAGCAAAGACTCCAAATTACTAATTCCATGAAGAGAACTGTAACAGAATGCTGTCCATAAAAAGGAAACAATTGAAAACTCAATTTTTCACATTGGAGCCTATTCAGTTGTAGTTAAATATGGATCATTTGGAGATGTGAATGTAATTTCTGTAAATATGAGCATTACTAACTGCTGCCAATGAGCACAAATTCCCTGTCCCCTTTAAGCACTTAAGCACTGCTGCCGCTGCCCCTTCCCCCCAGCTTTTACCTTGATTGTGGTACTTGACTATCTGTATAGCCCTGCTGGATTCGCTGTTATCACAACAGTGCAAACAATAATATATTAATAGCTCTGAGCATCTGAAAGTGCCAGCAGTGCTGAGGAGATGGGATGGGAGGGTGCTCAGCTTGAATGTAAGCACTTCAGGGAATCTAGCCAGGATGAAAGTGCTCCTGAACGGTGCACATGGGGAGGAGGAGGAGGAGGAGGTCCAATTGAGGCAGGAAGAGGGCTGAGTTGTATCTGTGCACTCACAGTTTGGGCTGAGTTGCATCTGTGTACTCATGGTTCAATTGTCTCATTCCTGTTGTGACACAGAAATGTAAAGTGAAGTTGTGGATGCAAAGAGGAGTGTACTGCTTCGATTTTAGTCTCAGATAGACTGTTACATTATATAGCATTGGTCACAAAAATAAAATAATGACCCACATTACCGTCTGGTACTGATTTTTTATCCACATTACTGTGTACTTGATTTTTCCCTGAGATGGATAACTAGTGAAATGGTTATATAATACCACACATTTAACTAGTGGGCAGAGGCCAAAGGGGATGTATTGTATCCTAAATCAGATCTGCTGTTGACTTAAACCACTGTGAGTGTGTACACCAGGGCAGTCACAGAGCTAATTAACACTGCTGATCTACCTTGTTGTCTGTGGCCCCATTCAGACTACAGCATGGTAACAGAAAAGGTTTTCAAAAATGGACTAAGACTTACCATGCTGTAGTGTCCACACTATCGCCATCATGTTTAAGTCCATTTTCAATAACATACCAGAGCATATGCATTTGGGTCTGAATACCATGTTAGATGGCAGCACAGTTTCAATGTAGTAGTAGTAAAGTTTATTGTTCAACAACAAGGTCATTACCATTTCTACAATATAGATATACAATTTAAAATCTTCATGCAATTCATACAATTTAAAATCATATACACAATAAATATCATCTAACATTAAACATTATTAAATGTTACCTGGTTACCAAAGACTAAAATAAAATAAAAAAAAAAAAATCAGCCTTCACAAAATACAAATTTCCCTTGCTGGAGTATAGCAAACCCTATTATCATTGTACACTTTTCCTTTTCCTTATCTAGGAAACAGTTAAATGTTACTTGCCACACTTTTATTTGTGAACAGATCCTCAGCATAAATCAATATTTTGTCAGTGCAATTTTATCAGTGTTTAGCTACTCAAAATCATCTGTTTGAAATAATGCTTTTAATAAATAGTTGTGATTCTTCTGATATCAACTACACGATTTCAATGTGTGTTCGGTAGTTGCTTACCATCATGCATTGCATGGTAGCTATGCATCCCAGAATGCAATGAGTGTTGGCCATGCATTTTGTTTAATAATGACAGCCCCCACTGACATGATTTTTCTTTCTGTCATCTCAGCTGGATTTCTGCAGAGTTGCAGGTGGAGAATATTACAGGTAAGGGGAAGAATGATGCTGATGCACCATAAGCAGTGCAGGCTACAATATTTAAGGCTGCAAATTCTGAAATTTCAGTTTTATTTTAAAAATATTATTTGCCGTGCTTACATGTCAGGCATATTAAACAGAGGTGTATGGTCCAAGAGAAAAGTTTTGTGTGCTGGTATGAGATTGTCCTGGGCACCTGGCAAAATAAGGAATAGATTCTAAACTTCAGAATGACTAAAGAATCATTCAAAATGTTGTGTGCAGAACTACATGATGTAGTTGTGAAATAGGATACACAATTAAGGATATCTGTGCCAATGGATAAATGAGTGGAAATTACATGTTGGAAACTGGCCACAAATGTAGAGTATCACACACTTGGGCACCTTTTTGGTGTCAGGCATTTGAAGGTGTGTGAAATTGTTATTGCAGTATGCAATGCCATTGTTTCAGTGCTAATGCCATGCATGATGAAGTCCTCCAACACTGACAAAGTGATCAATGTTTTGAAAAAATTGCGGCTTTCCTAACTGCGGCAGGGCCATAGATGGCACACATTTCCCAATCATATCACCACCACGTAATATCACTGAGTATTATAACAGGAAATGCTACTACTCAGTGATCACGCAGGCCATGGTTGATCACAGATCTTGTTTTCAAGATGTTAATATTGGATGGCCTGGCAAGGTCCATGATGCCCAAGTGTTTCAAAGAAGTGCCATGTATGGAAAGGGGCAAAGCGGTACATTATTCCCTGCAAGTCAAAAGCAATTAGGTGCCACCAGTGTTCCAATTGTCATTCTTGGTGACCCAGTGTACACCGTACTTCCTTAGTTCATGAAGCTTTTCCCAGACTATACTGACCCACAGAAGCGGAATTTTAACTACAGACTCAGTAAAGCCAGAATGGTTGTGGAATGCACATTTGGCAGACTGAAAGGGTGGTGGAGATGCCTTCTCAAAAGGATTGAATTCACAATTGAAAATATGCCCATAGTCATTGCCACCTGTTGTGTTCTGCACAAATATTTGCAAAGTTAAGACAGAAGAATTTCTGTTAGAATGGCTTTGCCATACAGACACTTTCCAGCAACCAGAGGCAGAATAGAACAGCTATTAGGACACCACAATTTCTGAACTTGGCAGACAGGCAAATGCTGTATGTGAGGCCTTTACTACATACCTTGAGTCTTACTAAGAGCAATAGCAAGTGGTGAGAGACTACATGCTACAGAACAGGTGTGGTGGTATACCTGTCATTGACGTCATAGCATGACACAGTCATTGGACAATATTGTTTTGCATAACACCAATTTTATTATTAACTTTGATAATTCTTTACATATAAACAATTCATAATGTTTTGCAACTTGCATGCAACAGTTCAAAAAAGTGTTATGAAAAGTTTAGGGTGTGAAGTGTTCTGATGAGTTAAGTATGTTAGACAGACACAGTACTCATTGCTGTTATCCACCTAGAATTTTAATACAGTATTCATTGCTGTTATCCCTCTAGAATCTTAACAGTTCATACCATTTAGTTGCTTCAAGCTTCAAGCAAATAATGAAACTGTTTTAACCACTACAAGCAGTTTTTAAACTTTAGCTGAATAACTTTCATAAAGCTAATACTTGACCTTATCAAGTTTCGGTATGGTTCAATGAAACCTATGTATTTCATGTCTTGAACATGTATTCTTAACAGTTTTCTCACTCCTATTAAAAGATGAAAGGCGACAAAGTGTTAAACAATGTTTTGAAATACAACTGAATAGTGTCATGAATTTATGCAATAAGCATATTCCATTATCTGGAACCAAAGGGTGTCACATAGCGATTGGTAAGGCAGTTATACTATAAACAGAAATGTTTTTTGAATATGCATGGATTATAAATTTGTCCATGTCATGTCATCAGAAAACAATTCCTGTGTGATATTGTGGCTGGTGGATGGTGCAACATAATACGCATTCTGCACAATTGCATTCTGACCTGTACTGTCAGAGGTTGTGCCAGCACTGCCTGTGTTTGGCTGACATGCGAACATACAAAATGCCAGCAGATACAGGCTATAGCGGTCTGTCGAGTCTGCTTGAGTGTGCACATTGTAGATCACATTTTGGGCATTACTTTGATACACTTCATTGGAGTGGGTGGTGGCTAATAAGAGGGTTGCTACTGTTGAGTGCTGCAGACCGTTTGAAGTAGACTGTTAAAGAAAGAGGATGTTTGCTCAGCTTCAGGTCTCTGCATGCATTCTTCCCTCTCTCATTCAGCTTTTGCCCTTTCCTGTTCAACTTGCATCATTTGTTAACGCTGTTCAACACGGATTTTTCTTGTTGGTTTGAACAAGGACTATTTAATCTATTGCATTCTGTTCAGTTTTTTATGTTGGCTCACGCTTGCGCAGCCAACATCTTGTGGTAGTGGCAGATTTGGAGGCACGGTCACAGTTGGGCAAATGCAGGGCATGCATCAGAAAGTGCATCCCTCATTCCCCAATCAGCCAGAAACAAGTGCTGACCTCACGCATCCCTAATGTGGCCACGAGAACAAAGAAATGGTCCACTACAATGAGAGCGAAGCTTTCATGCAGTGTGACTACAACACGCCTCCCAACATGCAGGCAAACCACCTGTCACAATGCTGATGGGGGAGCTCACTCCCCGTCGGCATCATCCGGCCCCCCGAACAGTTTTCTTTGCGGCAGGGGCTCAATCCCCATCTGCATTTATCCCCATCCTCGTTGATTGTGCCGATGGGAGCCCTCCCGTCAGCATAATGTCTCCCCCACTTTTGCTGCGTGCAAGGGTGCCCAATCCCCTCAGCTTGTCTCCCCAGTATGTGCTGACAGGGGCCCAATCCCCATCAGCTACAGAATCCCCCAAAAAACACTTGGGTGGCACGCTGGCAGCCCACCTCAGTGTGCCAAATTCCTGCCAAAAAAAAAACATCCCACAATGTTTTTGTTGTTGTAAACCTGTAAAAAAATGGTCCCTCACAGTCTCTCTGCCCCTTCCCACAACTCACACCCACCCACTTCGCAGCCTGCCTCCCCAAACCCCCCTCACCCCATACTTACCTCCGGAGTCCTACGCGATGATCTTCGGTGGACCGGCGGGAACACATCTGCACTCTTCAAAGCCGACCGCAAACTGAAGAAATGCTGGTAAGCTGTATAATGGAATAAATCAGGTTTTTTCAACTTTGATGCATATCTCAGGCATTTTTTGGAATTTTGGTACCAAATTTTCAACATGGGGTTTTGGGACCCCTCGTCATGAATTCTGGCACTGTCATGGCATTAATCAGCCCTGAAAGGTGATTTCACCGTCACTGCACAGAATCTCAGGTCCAATTAACAAAATGACAGTGCCGCCATTCATGAGGGGGGCTCTCAAAAAGCCTATGTTGCAAATTTGGTGAGAAAAATCCAAACAATGGCTGTTTTATGAGCGTGCATTGTGCAGTTTCCATGCACGTGCGTAACTACGTGAATTTGTAATATTTTCACTCCAGATTTTCAAAATTGGCATTTTTCCACACCTCCTTATGAACAGTACAGCTGTCATTTTACATATCCTGACCAAAATGTGTTTTCACAGATCCAGCGCAGAATAGCGCAGTCGCTGTACAAAATCAGTTTTCAGGACAGTTTGAGGAAATGACAGTGACACTGTTCATGAGCAGAGGTCCTAAAATGCCTATGTTGAAAATTTGGTGCTGAACGTCCATAAAATGACTGTGTTACAAACATGCATTGTGCAGTTTCCACACACCCTTGCAACTTTGCAAATTTGCAATATTTTCATGCCAAGTTTTCAACACTGGCATTTTTTCATACCTCTTTATGGACAGTACAGCTGTCATGTTTCACATCCTGCCCAAAATGTGTTTCCGCACATGTGGCGCACAATGGCATGGACACTGTAGGAAATCAACTTTTTGGACAGATTAACAAAATCACAGCACCACTGTTCATGAGGGGAGGTCCCAAAATGCCTATGTTGAAAATGTGGCTAACAAACTCCCAAAATTAATTGGGTTACGGACGCGTGTTGTGCAGTTTCTATGCATGCTCATGACTGCACCAAATTTTCATATTTTCACTCGATTTTCAACGTTGCCATTTTTTTACGCCTCCTCATGAGCAATTCAGTTGTCATTTTCCATATCCTGTCCAAAATGTGTTTTCATCCCTGTGTGGCCAAATGGCATAGCCGCTGTGCAAAACCACCTTTCAGCTAACAAACTGACTGTGCCGCTTTTCATGAGGCAGCCTCACAAACAGCCCATGTTGAAAATTTGGAGTGAAAATACCAACACACGCCTATGGTGTTAGGGTTCCCAACTGTAGCACCCCACCCTGTACAGACTGACAGGCATCAGGGGTGTGACTTGGGATCATCGGCTGTAATGCTCATGCCATTCCACCCCAACCCCCACCCTGCAGCTAGTGACAGGCATCGTGGTGTGCCTCGCACTGTTTGGCCACAAAAGTCACCCCATTCTCTCATACTGCACCCACCTCAGCATATTTCCTTATGGAATGTGGTAAGTATAACACCCAAAGACCCCAAAGCACACCACAACACTTGACAGTGTCTACAGGGTAGGGTGAGGTACAATGGCATGAGCGTTATAGCTGACGACCGAAACACACACCCCAATGCCTGTCGCTCTCTAAAGGGTGGGGGTGGGGTTGGCATCACTTCAATACTTCACTGCCATTCCTATTATGTGTCTCTAGCTCCGGTACTACCAATGCCAATGCCAGCGAGACAACATTCGGCATTGACAAATGCTTGTTTCTTTCTAAGGTTTTGTAATGGCTCTGTTCCTCCAGATCTTTTTCCTTGTGATGATGCAAGTGTGCTGGGGGAGGCACGCATAAGGGTTTACTCAAAGCTTTCAAGCAGAGGCTCAGAAGTTACTGATCAAACCCAACAGAGGTATTTGCTTGTGCTGCACAGCTGTTATCAGCATCACCCTCTTTCTCAGTATCTGTAAAGAAAATAATAGCATTGATAATATGTGAACTTTATTAATTATATGTTTTATTATTTTACATACTTCTGCATGTACCATACACAACATAGATATGTACATTGTGTTACTTGTGGGGGCAACAGAGACTTCTGTGAAATTATGAGTGGCTAGATGCATGACTGTTCAGCAGGGTAGTCCATGACTATAGTGATCAAGATTGAGACCCTATAAAAATGGTGACTCAATGTCAGCGACTGTGATCATGGCTACCCAGGGAGGAGGGCAACCGGATACTGCAGTTGGCGAAAACCATGACAGAAACTAGTGGGTATACGCTCACGCATGCACCTGTGGGGGGGAGAGGCAGGGAAGGGATGGTATGTGGGAGGGGTTGTGGTGAGCAGCTGCTGAGCTGGATTGCTGGCATCGTGGAGAGGGTGGTCAGCAGAGAAGCACGGGGTACTGGGTTCTGGTCCAGCATGGTCCTGGGTTTTTTTCTGCCACCTGATGGCATGTATTTTTATCAAGTTTTGCACCCCCTCGAACATACACCCCCACTGGAGTTGAGAATCCATAAGTAGGGAGGTGCAGGGGATGAAGCCTCTCATGGAGCGGTGTGGGGGGCACAGCCCCCTGCATTAAAAATGAGATCTGTAGGTCTCAGGTGCTTTTTTTTTCTGCACTGCAAGTGTGCATCACCAAAATTGATTTTCAGCTATGTAAACTTGCCATACTAGCGATCACTGTTTCTCAGTCCCTATTATGACATGGAACCATTCAGCAGTGATAAGGTTATTTTATGAATATACATTTGGTCATACCCCTGGCCCTATGACATACTGAGGTATTGTACATGCATATGTAGCATACAGTTACTATCTGTGCCACAGACTTTTAGTCCCTGATGGGATTTTACATTGCTATGGCATGAACTGCGGCAAACGTGAGCCACAAAGTCAAAGCATTATGGCCATGACATACTATCACAATATAAATGGAACTTCAGGCTTAATTGTTAATAGTGTGTGCAGAGGAAAGGCATGTATTCTCCAACTATCTTTTCTTTCAACATCATGCCACATGTATGTGTTTCAGGGAGTAGGGGTATAATATGAGTGTCACAATACATTTCAAAGTTACCTGATACGGGCATACCCAATTCTGCAGGCATATCATCCTTGCAGCCTTCTTCATCAGCTGGCTGTGAGTAATTGGAGTTTTCCACCACTACACTGGGTTCTGACGTTGGCTTGGTACCTAATATCCAATCAAGCTCCTAAAAAAAAGGACAGATAACACGGACTGCACCCAATTTTTATTTTGGTCCTTTGCTCTGTATTACTTGACCTTAAGCTGCTTGACCTTCTCATGACACTACTTGGCAGTCCACTCAATGCCAAGCTCTGCCAGGTGCTCTGATATTTTTTGAAATGCCTTAGTATTTCTACAGACACTGTTCAATTCATCCCGCACATTTTCTGTGGACCAAAACTCAGTTGGAGCCTGGTAGCATCATCAGCCCAGTTTGCTGCACTGTCAGGCATTTTAGACTGTAAACTTGGTAGGGCACACAGCACTTGGACACTGACTCTGTACTATGCACTTCATATTGCTTGTCTGGGGACTTTATTTTTCTTTTTCACTGAATTTCACTGCAGGTAACTGTTTCCTTTAGTGAAAATTTACTGCTACTACTACTGACAGTCCTCCAAGACCTTCATTTTTGTCACTAAGGTATTGTTTTTCCAGGTTTGACAGCTCACCTGCCTTTTAAATTTCCCTCCCACAGTCAGCCATTGTGCGTGCCCACTAGAGCCATAAGACGCTCATAGGATGTTCTTGCGGTACTTTGTGGGAGCCTGGAAGAGTGCTGCACCGAGAGGAGTGACCCAGGAGCATCTACACTACAGATAAATCTGAAGTAACTCCTGTAACATTTTATTTATTTATTTAAAAGTTGATAACTGGGAAAGGCACACCAAGCCAAGGCTCATTTCCAGGTGTGACCCGGGGCAGGGGTAAGGGTGCAGTGCATACATAAAATATATACATATGAAAAACACGATAAGAGATATGGAGGAATACATAAAAATAAGCATTGATTACATCTTAAACAAAAGTAGAGCCTAATGGTATACATAACAGTGGACACTAACACTAATAATGCATGAACTAGCAAAATAAGGCTAGGAGCTTTAGTACAGGATAAACATGCACAAGTAATGTGCTGCTAGGATTGTGCACATAGGGCTAGGGATGGGTGGTAATAGAGGTTAGGTCTGTGTTGCCAGTGGCAGCCAGGAAATTAGGGAGGGTGGAAGCATTGGAAAGGGGGGAAGTGTTTGAAGTGTTTTTTAATGGATAGCATAGTAGTCAACCTTCGTACAGTGAGGGGAAGGGAGTTCCAGAGAGCAGGGAGTCAGTGGGTGAAGGCTATTTTCCCTGCTTGTGTACGAGGTGTAGTCAGGATGAAGGAGCAGTGGTCTCATGAGCACAGGAAGTAGCCGGTGCTGGGAGCTGAGGCTAATAATGAGGAGAGATAAGCGGGAAGGGTGTTGAACCAGAATTTGGAAATAAAGGTTGCACAGTGTGCCAGACGATGATCAGTGAGAGAGGGCAAGGAGATAGATTGGTAGAGGAGGCAGTGATGAGTGTGGTAAGGGAGATTAGAGGCAAAATGTCAGAAGGCATGGAACAGTGGGTCTAATTTGGCCAGGGAAGATTGCAGCACTGAACTACAGACCACATCCGCATAATCAAACAAAGGAAGGATGAGCTTAGATATTATTTTCCTCCTAATGGTGGGAGAGAGGCTATCCTTATGTCTATAGAGCATACCTAGTTTTGGACACAGCTTGTTGTGAATAGAATCCAAGTGCAGGAAGAAGTCTAGTTTGGGGTCTAACCAGACACCCAAGTATTTGTACAATTCAACCGCTGTGATTTTGAAGCCATCGAGGGCATAAAAGGAGGGGGGGGTGTCATTTTGGCTAGTTTCTGGGCCATGCCAAATGCCATAGCTACCATTTTCTTGGTGTTGCATTTGAGTGATTTGTCTTCAAGCCATTTAAGGGTGTTTACAAAGTCATTTTGTAGGGTAGATTCAACCTGGGCTAGAGAGGGACCAGAAGCGAAGATCATGGTACCGTCAGAGTACATTTCAACGTGTGAGTTAGAACAGGCAGGAGGAAGGTTGTTCATGAATATAGAAAATAGGGTAGGTCCCAGGATCAACCCCTGCAGAACACCAGCCAGAATGAGGAAGGGATCAGATTTGGTTTCCTCAAGCTGGATGAATTGGAACCTATCTGTTAGGTAGGCCTTGAACCATTCAGTGGAGGAGGGGGATAGACCAATATCTGTTAGGTCATCAAGGAGTAGTCTATAGGCAACAGAGTCAAAAGCCTTGGCTAGGTCTATAAATATAGCCAGTGTCAAATGACCCTTATCCATGGCCGAATGGATGTGGTTGGTGAAACAGAGAAGTGAGGAGGAAGTGGAGTGGAGATGACCGAAACCCAATTGATATGGGGTTAGAATGCTGTTGGAGGCTAGGAATGTGTTTAGTCTTTTAGAGATAAGGAGCTGCAGGATTTTGGAGAGGGAGGGGAGGAGGGAGATGGTCTGTAGTTGCCAGGGATGGATGGGTCTCCCTCTTTGTGTAGTGGGATGACTTTAGCTAATCTCCTTGCCTTGGGCAGGGAGTGCAAGTAGATGGAGAGATTGAAGATGTGAGTAACAGGGGGGACAATAACCAGAGCGGAGATTTTTCAAGAGGATGAGATTAATACCATCCGGACATTGTTTGGAGGATTTCGGAGATTTGAGGCTCAGAGTACCTCTAAGGAGGAATTGGGAAGGAAGGTGTGATTGGGTGGGGGAGCATGAGGGAGAGTGCCAGAGTGAGGGGAAGAGGGAAAGGGCTAGGCAGATCAGATAGCTGACTGAACCCAGGTGGGAAGGGGGCATACTGGAGTCTGTTGGGAGGGGAGAGTGGGGTAGGTGATAGCCCATGGAGTAGGGCACACATTCTGAAAAATTGATTTACGGAAGCGGCAATGGTACCGGAGCCATTGTCAGAGTGGTCCAAGCGTGGGGAAGGGGCTTGTTGAGCTGAGCCAAGCAGGAAGTGGAGAGTTTTCCAGAATGCAGCAGCGGAAGGGTTACAGTCCTCAAGTTGAGACTTAAAGAAACCAGCTTTGATGGAGTGCACATCCTTAGTGCAAGTGTTCCTCAGAGTTCTGTACCTTTGGAGGTCAGCGACATTGGAGGAGGCCTTAAATGCTTTCCAAGCTTTGTCTCTGGGTTTGAACAACTGCACCAGTTAAGGGGAGATCCAAGGAAGGTGCCGGCACCACAGACGCAGCTTTTTAAGGGGGGCATGGGCGTTCCAAATGCCTAGGAAAGTGGAGTTAAATGCTACCAGTGCAGATTCAATGTCCGAGGCTGTGAAGACTCTGGACCAGTCAGCCAGGTAGAGGTCAGCTAGTAGCACCTGCTGATCTTTAGGGACCTTAACCACATATATTTGGAAGGGGGGGACGATGCTTCCTATAACAGAAGGTGATACAGTGGTCGCTGAAGGCATCTGGAAGGGTACCAGCTGAAGAGAATTTGATAGGGTGGGTGGTTAGGATCCAGTCCATTAATGAGTGGTTAGAGAAGCAGGTGTTAAGTCTGGTAGGGTCAGTAATGTGTTGGGTGAGGCTGAGTACCTTGATCTTTTGAGTGATAGCCTTGGAGTATTGGGCAAGCCAGTTAAGGTTAAAGTCACCCAGGATAAGAAGCTCATATGAGGCAGCAGAAGAAGTTAGGATGGCAAGTTTAGAGACCAAGGTGGAAGGTGATGCGCTTGGAGAGAAGTAGTAGACAGCGACAAAGAGGGGAGATGAGGAGGGGAAGATCAGTTTGGAGAGTAGGATCATGTGTGATTTAAGTGCTACCTCCTGTGAGACAGCGGTGGCACTTAGGGACTCTTGGACATAGATGGCAACACGACCACTGTGCCCACCCCTGTCTAGATGGAGTATGGAGTACCCAGGAATGGTGACTGAAGTGTCAGGGAATTTGCAGGATAACCACATTTCTGAAATGCAGAGGATATCCGGTGAACATTGGGATATACAAGCCTTAATGTGATCTAGCTTTGGCAGAAGGCTCCTAGTGTTTAGGTGGTAGATGTCCAGTCCATTGGTGGTGGGAAAGTTAGAGGCCGAGGAGTTAGGTGCAGAGTTAGTTTCAATGTCCCCAGCCAATAACAGCAAGGAAGGCAGGAGGCAGTAAAGGCATAGGTAGGAGAGAGGAAGGCAGAGGGATTGGGTGGAATGAAGGGAGAAGCCTAGCAAACAGTGCTCGTAGTTGGTTAGGAAGCTAAGTGTGAAGGGTTGAAAGCCAACTTGATGGAATATGGTGGGGGGGGGGAGATTATCTTCATTGAAGTGGGAAATGTTCACCTGATCAGTGGAGATAATTGAGACCGAGAAGTCAATCAGTAGGAGGGTACCTGTCAGAAGGACAGCCACAGTCAGTGGGACTAAGGGCTTAATTGTGGCTAGGGTGATTTGTGTTCACTAGAAGGAGGGTAGATTCTACGTATACAGCTGGGGATATCTGTCCAGCAGTAGAACGGCCAAACAGCTGAGTTGAAGTTATGACAGGGATGGAGCAATAAAGGACAAGAGATCCAGTAAAAGCAATTTAGTCTGAATAGAGGAAGTTCCAGCTACAGCAGTTCAAACTATAAATAAGCCAGAAGTTAGCAAAGGTGGCCTCTGATTTTAAATACAGTGCTTAAGGCTAGGTCTTATCAGGATTTAAGGACAGTTTTTAAAAATGGATTACATAGCAGGTTAAGTGTGAATGTGAACCATTCTATGGCAGTTTAAAATGGTTTAAGCTCCTTAAACCATTTTAAACCCTCTATAGTAGTCTCAACAAGGCCTGTGCCTCTCTGCAGGAAGTCTGCAAATGTGGGGAAGGGGGAGCTGATTGTCTTGGGACCCGATTCTAGAAGGGTGGTGCAAGTCACTGCCAAATGCAACTTGTGCCACCCGCAACTGCAACATTGACCCTGCGCCCTATTCTAGAAGGGGCAGGGTCTCTGCAGTTAAGTCCTGCAACTTGCAACATGCGGCCAGGTATGCCAAACTGCAGGCACACCTGGCGAGCATGTCACAAGCCACAATGCAGATCGGAAGTGCCCCCCATGCTCAGCTAGCCTCAATAGGTGCACTGCAGGGCTGCCCACATCAACTGCCCCCCCAGGTGTACACTTAGAGCCCCACAGGGCTGCCCACCCGCCTGCCCCCCAAAACCTACAGTAACCCTCACAGGGCTGCCCACACCCCCAGCACCCCGAATCCCCGTTGTAAAATGCCCCACAGGGTGGTGCTGTCATCCCCACCATGCCCCGAACCCCAAGTTGCTGGCCGCAAATGCATCAAATAACCTGACCAGCCCTGGTAGTCTAGTGGCCCCCACCCAGCAGTACCAGTCACCCAGCACCCCCCACCCATCCCCAGATGGCGACTGGCACAGCCCACCTCTCAGCTCCATGGCCAGCCATCAACTGAGTTATGCAAGGCACTACTGGAAAGAAGCACTCAGATGTATTAATTTCTGAGGGCATCTTTCCAGTGGCGCACATAACTCAGTCAGTGGCTGGCCATGAAGTGAAAGGTGGTGCCGGTGCTGGCTGAGGATAGATGATGGGGTGCTGGGTGAGTTGGCATGGCTGGGTGGGGGCCACTAGACCACTCAGGGATGTCAGGTATTTGCCGCATTTTGCGACTGGTGACTCGGGCGTCAGGGAATGAGTGGAGGAGATGACAGTGCCACTATGAACATTGCAGTGAAATTCAAGGGCTAGGGTAATGAGCAACTCCTGCAGACATTTATATATGCATGGGCGGTTGGCGTGGGCAGCCCTGCGGGACTATTACTGTAAGGGGGGGCCATGTACAGTACAGGGATCATGTGGGATCGTGCGTGATGCCCAGTGGGGCAACAACAGGGGTGGTCTGGGTATGGGGGGGCACATGGATCAGGTTCTACAGGACCCTCAGAAGATGGATGTAAGTTACACCAGCTAAATGCAGGTGTAACCTACATTGCTGGTTCTCCTCCGGGGGTTCTTGTAGAATCTCGACATTGGGGACGTTGTTGCTGCCATTCTGGAATGGGGCGCAACTGCTTCCATAAACCCCCTAGTGCCATGTCGCAGGGGGTTTATAGTGCAACTGCTTGAGCAACAGCTGTTTGGCGCAAGTGGCCTGTGACATGTCGCAGGCCACTTTGTAGAATAGCGCAAGTCACAACTGCTGGCGTAAGTTGCTACTTGCGCCATTCTACTTGTCGCAAGTGCCGCTACGCCAGGCACAACCTTTCTAGAATCAGTGCCTTGGTGTCTAGTCAGATACATCAAAAGAAACCAAAACACTTACAAAAGGTAAGGATGGGAGGGGGAGGTGTATGTCAGGCTTCCTCTGCAGCCACACCACAGACCTCACAAGCCACTTCAGAAGCAGGGAGGGGTTGCGTCAGTGTAGTGTTACACTGGCTGCTACCTGCTCACAGCGATAGAAGACAATAAAGATTCCCGAGCTGCCTTTCATTTAGAAATGTGTGTGTGTGGGGGGAGGGGTAGGTGAGTAATGTGAGTAGGCACTTTCAGTTTGGTTGCAACACTGTGGGCTGAAGTGCAAAACTTTGGGCTCAGCTAGCATCATTGCTGTTCTACTATGGTTTTGCTTGTTGAAGTTGCTCTTTGCAGTGACTTAATACTGGTCTTTTTCTTCAACTTTGAGTCTAGCTACTTTTAAAACAAGGTAAGTGTGCCTATTGCACTGCTTGACTCAGTATTCTAATTGCTGCTTACTACCCTTTTACAGTTATGGGGGTATTGACTATTAACATTACTTTTATTTGAAAGAAATCAAATAATAAAAAAAAATCCAAGGTTCTAGAAGTCTACAGTTTAGCAAAGGGCATGGGGGTGTACTGAATATTATATTTGCAAGAAAGAATAAATCTAAGGTACTCTAGGTCTGCAGTTCTATTTAGGACTGGTTGGGAGTTAAAAAATAAAGTGTTGTGCCGTACAATCTACACATTTTTTAATACGTTCTAATACAACATGTCATTGTACAGGTTATACAGTGGAGTTTTCATATATACACATATTTTTACATATATATACACATATATTAACAATATACACGAGATATAATTTACAGGAAGTCAAATTCTCCTGATGCTTTATATAATATATATATATATATATATATATATATATATATATATATATATATATATATATATATATATGGGGGCCCATATTAGGGTTAAATCTTCACCTCTGTGTTAAGGTGAAAATTTGGGACTTTAATAACTTTGCAACCCTTCAAGCGATCTCTATTAAATTTGGCATGTGCCATCAGGAAACAATGATCTATTGGTGTGGCAAGTTTAATTCAAGTTCAAGTTCAAGTTTATTGCAGGAAGACTCCATTGAGCAAGTTCATTCACAAGGAGGTCCTGAAGCATGTACACAGTCAAGGAGACATTACATAATAAGGCACCATTGAATAAAAATAAGTAAAGTGCAAATAAAGTTCATGAAAGGTTTTACATAGAAAAATGCATCATAGCAAAGTAATGTACAGTTAAGGAACATTTGATACATAGTGTTCAAGCAAGACGAGGTACAGTTTATAAACATAACACTGGTAAGAAGCAATAAATGTGGTCAGTGTACAATGACAGGAGAGAGTAGATAATTAGGAGGGAAAGGTTGAAGATTTGTAAAGAGTGGGGATGGAGGAGGTCTAGAAAGAGTAAGGGGGAGTAAAATACTGGTAGGAAGTCTAGGGTAGGAGATGGCCATAAGAGCAGGTAAAGAAATCATATAGTTTAGCTGCAGTAGACATTTTGAAAGCTAAGAAGTTTCAGTCCTGACTAGAGCTAGTACCAGAGGGGTAGAAGGGCATGGAACAAACATAAGGGTAGGGGAGAGGCTTAAAAACAGCTACAAATATCTTTTATTTTTGATGCAGCTAGCACTTTATAGAAGTTAACTGAGACGATGCTAGATAATTTCAGTACGGATTGGAGTTGGTTCCAGATAGTAAGAAGAGCATGTGATATGACTCATTTTCCAAAGGTGGTGTGAGTCCTAGGCACAACAAGCAGGATGAAGTCAGATTTCCTGAGTGAATATGCACTGTGGGAAATGTAGATAAGAGATGTTAGGTAGCTCGGGAGTTTATGCAGAAGTAACTTAAGGGTCCAGATACCAGCATGGAGCAAGTGTCTTGTAGTGAGTGAGCTCCAGCCAACAGCTGCATACAGATCACAATGGTGAGTTCGGTATGGGGAGTTGGCGATGAACCGTAGAGCACGGTGATAGAGGATATCCAACTTGCTTAGGCTTGAGGTTGCAGAAGAGGTGTAGATTAGATCTCCGTAATCAAGTAAGGAAAGGAATGTGGGAAGAGAGACCTATTTCTAAAAAAGAATCCTAACCTGGCTTTGAGCCTCCTGGATAAGTCCTCAAGATGGTCATTAAAAGAGAGCTTGTTATCTAACCAAATACCAAGGTATTTAAATTTGGAGACGACTTCCAAAAGTTCACCTAGAGAGGTAACAACAAAGTCTTTCGGTAGGACAGGGAGGATGATAGAGGAGGTACTAAGAGTGGAAATCATTGCCTTGGTTTTCTTAGCGTTAAGAAGAAGTTTGGTATTTATAAGATTATTTTCGAGCTGAGCAAAGTCAGTCTGTAGAACGTCCCTAACTTCAGATAGTGTTGAGCCAGAGGTATACAATACTGTGTCATCCGCAAAGAAATGCAGGTTGGAATTAGTTATGTAAGAGTCAAGATTGTTGATGTACAGTGAGAAAAGGATAGGGCCTAGAATGGAGTCTTGCAGGACTCCCCTGGCAATCAGCAAGGAGGCTGAGAATAGACCATCGGCTTTGACTTTCCGTGTCCTCCCTACTAGATAACTGATAAACCACTGAGCGGTGGAAGGAGTGGCACCTAATTTAGTAAGGCAAGTAATTAAAAGGTTGTGGTCAGATGTGTGGGTGTCGAGCTACAGAGTGTAATAAAATGTGAAAATTACTACTTTTTGTCAAATTCTTTGTCATCGTGTTGCAAAAACAACTGTGGAATTTGGGGCTGAAATTCTTAAGGTATATACTGTAGGTTTTGGGTCACAGTGGTACCTTTTGAAGGTTTGGTGAAAAATATTAATCCATTCCAAGTTATTACATTTTAAGGTTTCACATTATTTCCTATGGGAAAAGTTAGATGTGAGACTTGAAATAGGATTCTTGACCTCAAATGTGGAATCCTCATTTGCAAACGCGGAATCCTGTTCCACAAATGTGAAATCCTAATTCGTGTTGCCGCCATCTTGTTTTTGGTTAGTGAGGCAAACAGACCTAAAATTCTAAAATTATAGAGCAGTTTTGCAAACACCAACACTTGTGTTTATCTAACTGGGGCTTGAGGAATCAGATTCTGTGAACACTTTTTCCAAAAAATTTGAAAAAATGTGTTTATTTTACCTTCGAAAATCTTTGACTGCAAATCACGGAAATCAGTCACAGTAAAACAGTCCTTTTTGGCGATTTGTAAAAAAGGATTTTCTTTTTCTGCTAATTGCAAAAAATGAAGCTCGGAAAAGGATTCTTTTTCGCAATTTGTGAAAAAGAATTTTTGTATAGGTGTTTTTTTTTGTCACTTCACAGTAGACAAATGGCTTGGAATTTTGGGTTGAAATTGTCCAGGTAGAAAGGGGTTCGTCCATGGGTATGCCCTTTGCTGGTTTGCTTAAAACATATTAGTTTGCTGTGGAGGTCTGCACATTTAATTTTTCCTTGGTTTCCCATAGGATTACATTGTAATTGGGGGTGTACACAGTCGTTTCTTTGTTACTGCATTGTAAAGAAATGGTTTGCCATTTTGTTCTGAAATTTTCAGGGTACAAAGGGCTTCGCCCACTGATCTGCCTTTTGCTGGATTTGTGAAAATATACTAATTTGGTATTGAGTTACACAGGTTTTAGATTTACCTGTGTTTTCTATAGGATGACATAGCAATGTCAGGTGTTTCTTTGGCTCTGCACACTATGGGATGGAAGTTCAGGGCACAGAGGGTCCTGCACTCTCATAGGAAAAGAAGAACAGCAGTACACTATCTCAAAAATTATGCATGGATGCATATTATGGGATGGGAGTACAGGGCCCTCTGGGCCCAGCACTCCCATGTGCAAATATACAAAAGATTATGGAGTGATGGGAGCACAGGACCTGGAGAGCCATGTGCTCCCACAAGGAAATAAATTACAATCTCTGAAAAATTACAGATGGTTGGGAAGGTCCTGTGCTCCCATAGGCAAATGAGCCTACAATTATACTTTCTCAAAAAGTAAGAAAATTCTCTGCAAAAAAACTACATTAATGCACCATTAGGATCAATGCAACAAAAGTAGGGAAATATGGTCTTAGTGTTCCCAACCCTAAGACCCCATCCCCACCCTCAGTTTCCAACCGTGACACCATACCCCCACCCTGCATGCAGGAACAGGCGTAGGGGGTGCCTTGGGGTTGTGAACCCTAATGTTCACCCTATTCTCCTATACTGTACCTAGCTTAGATTACTTACTCATGGAATGGTGTAAGCATTAGGGTTTACTAATAGAACATTGAGACAAATCTCTCTTGGAAACTGACAGACAGGAATTCCCTTTTACATGCTGCCAGTTGCCACCCACACCATATGAAAAAGAATAATCCCAAAGCCCAGATGTTACAGGTAAGAGGAAATTGCAGCAAGGACAGTGACTTTGTTGTACATGGATCTGATATGGGAAGAGATTCCTTGAGAGGGGCTGTGGATAGGAGGCTGGTGGATCTGGCATTACAGGATGCATTTAACACTGAGAGGGGGAGTCTACTGACCGTTAATCAGAGGGATAAGGGTTCAGAAAGGATGCACGTTGTTACCACTTATACAAGGCAGGCAAGAGGAATAGAAAATATTCTTTGAAGACATTGTAATATTTTAAAGACTGATCCCACTCTGAAAGAGATCACTAGGCTACAACCCAGGATGGTATTAAAAAGGGGTAGGAGTGTACAGGGCTATTTAGTACACAGTCTACAGCCAGTAGTACCCCCAATATCCACAGGGACCTAGTTGTTACCACAACACCCACATAGTACCTTTATATGTGGCAATTGTAAATTCTGTGCCTGCATCCTCAAGAGTAACATATGCACTAGTGTAAATAGCACTAAACCAAAAGCAATAAAACTTTTGCATCTAGTTCCTTTTTTAGCTGTAGCACTAGTAACTTGGTGTATATGGTTGTGTGTGGCTGTGGCGCCTTCTATATAGGCAAGACCACCAGGATGCTCAAAACATGGATTGGAGAACATGTGAGGAGACTAGCCAATGAGGCTTGCAGCAATGCACTGGCAAACCATTGCAGGGGCAAGAAACATACTGGGGAGCAACATGAGTTCACATTTTGTGGAGTAAATAAGGTGGGGTGGGCCCACGTAGAGGTGCTCTAAGCCATAAACTTGTCTGGAGAGAATCCTATTGAATTTTCACCCTGGTGGGACTGAGATATCCAGGGCTCAATGACAGAATAGATCTGATGCTTTGTATTAAAACTGACGCCTCTCTGAACAAGTGTGCCCCCTGATGGGGTTCAGGTTATTTTCTGTTTACACTACAGATCTCTCTTTTTTAATTTTAGAATTCTTATATTCATTAACCTCTCCTTTCTTCTATGCATTTTTCTCTCCTTTTTTCCAAAGATAATTTTTATTGTTGGGCATATTCAGAAAGAAAAGTAAGTCCATATATCGATACAATACATATAAAGGTGCTAGCATTCAGATTTGCTCAATACAGAGACTTTTTTCTTTTAACATAAACGGACATATTAAGACATGATTTTGTATGCACATTAAATAGTTGTGGTATGCAGTAGTGCAGTTCTTAAGTTCAGTTAGAAAAGAAAAAATATGGCAACTATTTATTTACAGTTGTTCCATGAAAACAGTAAATTCTTGTTTGGTCCCGTCCTTCATTTTCTTATTATAGAGTCTCCAGATAGGTTCATAATCAGAGAAGTGGCTATTATTATAAAGCTCACTTAGAACTAGTTGTTTCCATTCTAATGCTGGGAACCTTATATTTAGCGAATCAAATGTAATTTGACCACATGACTGTGGTGAGAACAACTGGTCTGCTGGAAGCAGTAGGAGGAGCCAGTGAGCTCTAATGGTGAACATAGCAACACAGTATAATAATGGCTAAAGAAGTCTTAAAGGCTCAGAATACTGCACGCAGATGGAAAAAGGAAGTCCAGAATCTAAATAAAAGCAGTGGTCATCCCACTCTGGCCCCAACCAGTCTCTGCCATTTCTTCTGGGTTACGCTACATGGATCCTGCAATTCACTTAGATTGCTAAAGGACTCCCAACTTCAAAACTTCACATTCAGCACATTTTTGAGGTGATACAGGGGCCCTGACAGGTGTATTCTAGCCTTATCACTGAGCACATACATCTCAGACAAATATCTAAGAAACAGTCCCATGAATCTGTACTCATGGTTTTGTTTGTCCCTTTGATACAGACATGGATGCTGGAAGAAACACCTCTTCTCTTTACAAGTAGCTTGTCATAGCCTCACACAGAACACTTTCTTTCTGGGCAGCTGACACTCTTCAGGACCTCCAGGGGGATTTCCCCTTGGATCAACAGAAACTGAAGTCCAAACCACTTCTCTGTGGAATGACTCACTGAGGTCCTACTGGCAACAGTCTCCACCACTTCCTTTGGCAGGTTGCAGTCTCACTCACTGGGTAAGAAACAGAACAGAGGTCCTTCACCCAACCTCAGCACAGGCTGGCAGGCACTTCTACACTGACAGCTCCCTCCTTACAGAGCTCCCACACTCAGATTGACTACTAACTGACTGAACTACTGTCTAAACGTTCTAAACTGCCCCAGAGCAGCTGATTCCAAAGTGGCTTATGTTGCTGTGAAAATTCTAAATGACATAATCCATTCTCCACTCAGACTAGCTCAGTAAACAATGATGTCATGTGTAGAGAGCTCCTAATGAGCCCTCCACAAACTGCCCAATACCTTCCTGGGACTAAATCTGATGGGATTCTAGTAATCCCAGGGGACTGAGTGGTTACATCCCTATTTTTGCAAAGTCAACTCATCTGAAATCCAGGACCCTTGCTTTTGTGTGGTTTTACTCCTCCACTGTTCTCAAATTGAACCATACCTTATGATGATCACTGGACCCAAGGTGGATACCCACCATTACATTGGTGACTCTTTCCCCATTGGTGAGTACCAGGTCCAATATTGCTCCTTCTCTGGTGGATTCTGCCATAGTCTGCTTGAGGCATGCCCCCCTGCAGTGTATCCAGGATGCATCTGCCCCTGGCTGTGGCTGCAGCCTGGGTGCTTCAATCCACATCAGGCAGATTGATGTTTCCTACCAGCAGCACTTTTCCTTGGGCTGTCATTTTGTGAATGGTTTCAAGTAGTACCCCATCCATCTCCTCCCCTTGTGAAGGAGGTCTGTAGATCACACCTGTGTGAATGGCAGTGCCATTTCCTGTCTCCAGGGTGACCCACAGTGCTTCCGCTCCCTCCTGTATTCCCTGATCTTCAGTTGCTTTAATTCCTTACCTGATGTAGATAGCCACCCCTCAACCCTTTTTTCCCACCCTGTCTTTTCTAAATAGAATGTAACCTAGTATGGCTATATCCCATTCATGGTTCCCCATGTACCATGTCTCAGTAACAGCAATGATGTCCAGATCTCCCTCTGCCATCAAGGCCACTAGGTCTGAGATTTTATTTCTCAGGCTGTGGGCATTCGTGCACATGACCTTCCAAGTTTTGCAACCTCCCCTTCTAGTATCTCCTCTCCAATCCCCATGTCTTCCCTCCATTCCTCTACTGTTTTTACTCCAATTCTACCTATCTCAGTTTTAGGTTTTAGTGTCAATTTCCCAACTCTAGGGTCCTCACTACTGACTGTTCCATCCTGTGGGGGGGACAATTAGCTTGTTCCTGCCTACTATTCCCCCTCCCTTGGCTAGTTAAAATGCTTGCCAATGAAGCATTTAAACCTCTCACTAAGGATCTTGGTCCCTCCTGCACAGATACAGTGAATCCCACTTGTATAGGCCTGCATCCCTCCAGGTGGGACCTCAGTCCCCAATGAAGTCAAAGCCCTCTGCTCTGCACCAGTCCTTCAACCATGCATTGAATCTTGTGGTATGGTGTGCCCTGCCATCCCCTTGTCATTGACTGGTATCACCTCTGAAAAGATTACAGTGCATGGCACTTGTCTAAGGCCCCTCCCCAGCTCCCTGAAGTCCTCCTGCACTACCCTAACCTCGTCACTAGCCAGATCATTTGTCCCCAGATGGACAATGGAATCTAGCTCTCCCTCTCGTCCTGCTGCCCCAGCAATTCTCTGGATGTGCTTTCCATCCCTTCAAGCTGTGGTACCGGGTAGGCACTTAACCTCCTCTTTCCTAATCCACCCCCCCAAAGTCTACCCCCTAACAATAGAATCCTCCACCAGGAGTTGCTTCCCCCTCCTCTGGGATCCTCTTCCTCCCCCCTGGGGTCTCCACCGTGGCTGACACCCACATCCTCCTTGGTCTCCACTGCAGATGCCTCCATGTGACAGTCCCAACCTGCCAGTCCAGTACAGAAGTTGTGGAGTTTAACCATAGGAGGGATGTGCCTCTGCCCCACCACCCTTACCTTCCCAAGCCCCCTGTAGTCAAGCCACTCCTCCACCCAGGCAACCTTTAAGGCAGTGGGGGTGGACTCGGTATTCCCTGGAAGAAGGATGAAGTCCCTCAAATCCTGGCCAACATGGCGTGGAGACGAGCAACCTCCTCCCTCAGCCTAGAGAGGTGCCTGCAGATAGGACAGCATCACATCCTTCAGAACATCTCCTGGAAGACTGCCACCCCACAACCACTGCACTGCACCACTCCCATCATGTCTTATTTGTGGCCCCTCTCCTGTTGCTTTATATGTTTACTCTCTCCTCCTTCTGTTCATTTAATTTTTTTTTTGTCCCTAGTTTCCAACTGCCTGTGTGCCCTTACAGCTCCTGCCCTTGCTGTTCTGGGACAGGAACTTCCTATATTCCTCAGTAGTCTCCTTGTTCCTTGCTCAGAGTGAGACCTCCAGCAGCTAGGGGGAGGGATAACTACGCTTTTCCTTCAAGGATGATGAAACTTACATGTCTCAGTGATCCTTCCCTTCCTGCTCCCAAACAGGAAGTTCCTGTTGTCAATCAAATCCAGTGCCTATAAAAGTGGAACTGGCTAAGGGTGCGAGGATGGAGGTGAGGGTGGGAGGGCAATACTGATGTATAACAGGCTTTCTTGCTGGGTCAAAAGTGTTCTAGTAGTAAAGTTCTAGCTCCTTAGTCAGCTGCCTCCTTGCCCTGATGGCAAGATTGCTCTCCTCCAAAAGCCAGCAGCAGGGACATCTAACTGCAAACACCTGGTTTACATCTGCCTAAGCCACACACCCCAATTAACAGCTCTCCTCTTGACTTAGCAAACTGCCAAGATGATGCAGTCCCTTTCCCCCAACTCAGAGAAGCACACTAACTGTTTTTTTTTGTTTTTGTTTTTAACCCTAATTGAGACCCTACACTTCTAATAAAGTATCTATTTGAATAATCCCAACAGATTCTGACTCTCTTGCTGAGTCAGAAGTGTTCTAGTAGTCAAGTTCTAGCTCCTTAGTGAGCTGTCTCCTTGTTCTGATAGCAAGAAGTTGTAAATTTGGAGTAAAAATATTGAAAATGATGAAAGTTAATAGCCTATGTTCATAAAATCCAATGCAACCACATAACTTTACTGTTTTTTAATATTTTTACACCACATTTTCAACATAGCCTCATGAACATTTTCAACTCCTCCTTGAAAGGTGATTATGTGCAGGGACTACAAAATCACCTTTCAGGATTAAAAAAAAAACATTTTGGCCAGGATTTGAAAAATGACAGCTATCACACTCAAGAGGTGCTGTAAAGATATGGCTATGTTGTGTACTTGGGAGAAAAATATTGAAAATTACCAAAGTTACGAGCCTGCATTCGAAAAAATCAACGTAGGCTCATAACGTTGACATTTTTAAATATTTTCACACTAAATTTCCAACATAGCCTTCTTATGACCCCACCTCTTGAACAAGGGCAGAGAAAATGTTCAACTCCTGCCTGAAAGGTGATTTTGTGCATGGTTCACAAAATCACCTTTCCAGACAGATCTGCCTGACATTTCATTTGTTCATGAGGTAGGGTCCCAAAAAAGGCATATTGAAAATCTGGGCCAAAAATATGCAAAAATGCCCAAGTTATGCTACTAAGTTCAAAACTCCATTGAAATACATTGACCGGCATGCCTGTTTCTTCAGTTCACGGTTGGGCTTTGAAGAGTGAAGACGTGTCTGTGGTCCAGAGAGGATTACAGTGCGGGTGGTGGGTGCTGAGTGGGAGGGCTGGGTGGGGGATTTTATGGCCCAAAAGACATTGATGGACTTTTTTTCAGGTTCAATAAAAAAGACTGAGGACTTCCGATCGTGACACTGGGGGATTGGGCACCCCCAGTGTCATGCCTATGCTTCTAGTGGGATGGGTGCTGAGAGGGAGGATTGGGTGCAGATGTAATTAAAAAAACATTAAACAAAACACCGAGGAGTTCTGAGCGCGACACTGGGATTGTGCACCCCAGTGTCACTCTTATGTTTCTGGGGGGTGTGGGTGCTAAGAAGGAGGGTCAGGTGGGGTAATTTAAAAAAGAAAAGGAATGTCAAGGAGTCCAGAGCCCGCAGTGTCACTCTTATGTGTCTGGGGGGTGTGGGGTGGTGGGAGCTGAGAATGAGGGTCAGGTGGGGGGATATCGAGAATTAAAAAACACGGCAGACAGGGTGGAACACGGCACACTCCGCCGTGTCCAAGATGGCCATCTACTGTACAGCACATGCTCTAAAAGTCGCACATGCACAATACAGTTTGGTAGCCATCTTGGACACGGCGGAGTGTGCCATGTTCTGCCGTGACCGCTGATACTAAAAGTAGTGCAGTGCTACTTCCAATCCAGACAACAAGTGAATTACTTCACAGTCATGGAGGTGAATGTGGTACATGTCCAACAGGTTGTTTGGTTGGATGGAATGCAAGGAAGGCACAGTCTTTTTCTCGTAGCAAGTGGTCTGTAGGGTTCCACCTACTGCAGCCCTAGAAAGGGGAGGAGAAGGATCCTACATCCAGCATGGAGTGGGTTGGTGACCAAGGAAGGGTAAGCATTGATTGCCATATACATGAACACCCTTATAATAGGATGTCTAGCAGGATGCAGTGAACCTTGGGCTGGCTGGGTCCTGGGAGCCAAACCAAGGGGGCTGACAGACCTGTAAGTGGTGGGGGGACAGTGGAGCAGCAGAGTACCCCAAACTCAAAGACTTAAGGCACATGTCTCCTCATTTCTGTGACCATACCCTATTCAGGAACTCAGGTTATGAGGGAGAGAGAGAAAGAAGCAGGCTAAATACAAGATAGGAGCTTCCAAGGCTACAAAACAGAATAGCAGCTGCCATTCCTAAATGCCTAACAGCTCTTCAGTGTCACACCAAAAGGAGAGACACGGCACCAACCAAGGTGGCTGCAAAGCTTAGGCCAGAGAAAATGAGGTAAGGTGCAAGGGAAGGCTCACCAGGCACCAGGAAGCAACAGGCCACCTGCAGCATGGCATGAGAAAAGGCATAGTGGGCAGGTAGATAAATGGGATCCAAAGGGTGGAAGGATAGGTCAGAACCAGGTTGAATCAAACTCTCAAGGGGGGCGAGACTAAACCCAACAAGCAGAGGAGAGGCAGAAGCCCTTTTCCCCGACCCCTTCAAGAGGAACAGGTCCACCACACTGCCCCACTAGACCAGCCAGACAGAGAGTATTGTGGAGGAACGACAGGGAAGGGAGGGGAGGAGAGGGGAGGGGGAACGGGGGGAGGAAAGTGTGGCTGCCTTTCACTATGAGAGTTCAACATGTAACCATGGTAACCAAGACTCTGCGAGGAGCGAAAACAAAAGAACCCTTCCCCAGACTAAAACAGGACACCTTAAGGTGAACAGGGAAAAATTGCCCAGACCTTCAACCAGTAAACATCAGTGGGAATACACCACTATTATCAGTTCAAACCCCAACTATTTAAAAGGGTATAAACAGTAAACTGGAAAGTGATCAGCAAAGTCCTGAATAGTTATCCCCCCCTTACACAGAAGATGGGTAGCAATCTCAGAATTAGAGGGGCTCAATCCTGGATGTACAATTGTAGCAAGTAGAGTGACCCACGGGCAACCATCTGCAACCCATTGCCTCACCAAGCCAATCCACACAATACCCCTAATCCATCCAGTGAAAAGAAAGGAAACAACAAATGCACAGTTACAGTTAAAACCTACTACAAGCTGGAGATGCTGAGGGGTGGAAGGAAGAAAAAGTCAGTGGAGTGAAATGGCCAAAAGATGGGGTTACAAATAACAAGCAGACCATACTCACGACAGTCCCAGTTCAGCTGGCTAGGCAGGTTTCTGTGATGATCACTGTTGCTTGGGTGGGGGGATCAGAGTTCTGTTGTGGTGGAGGGTACACTGGGTGAGATGCGGGAGGTGTAGCAGCTCTGTCTGCCCATGACCTGGGCTCAGTAGGCATAGCAGGAGTTAATTGCATCGGTGTGTTTCCAGAAGGTGTCAGGTTCAGAACTGATACAGAAATCTCTGTTGCCACTTCAGAGGTGGAAGTTTGTTGAAGGAGCTGGAATCTGTTCTATGTGAGCAGCAGACAGGCTACCACCAGGCAGATGGAAGGCTCTGAAGAGGCTTGACGGTGGGTCTTAGAGCAGTTGGTGACTCTTCTGGTGTCCCTGCAAACCTCAGCCTTGTTGCATTTGTGACCCTATTCCTTGTGCTGCTGGATCCACTGTCCATCATCACCTGGGTTATGCTGAGGACCACTGCTGGGGGCTGCACCAACCAATAGGGAGGTGTCTATGGCTGTGGCATAGGGTCTGTAAGGAAGGGAGTCATGGGGGAGGTAGGGAACTGGTACCCAAGCCGCTGTCTGACTATAAAGTCCTCCACAACATCAGGGCTGTCAAACTGGTATACCGCACCATTAACTTGAATCTGCAGCTGAGTTGGGTACCTGAGAACAATACTGGCTCCAAGATGAGGCAGCTTCCACTTGAGGGCCATAGGCATGTTGGTGGGATGAGAGTTCCATAGGGCAGTCCTGGTAGGACAGCTGGTGGCCTTTCCAAGAAAGTGGGCCCCAGTCCCACACAAGCCACTGTAAGGTCTCTTTTACAGAGTAGCACAGCAGTTTCATCAACATAGGTCAAGACCATCACCAGGCTGGGGTCAGAGTGCTAAGGAGCAGTGCACTCACTCAATTTCCACCAGAGGGCAGTTCAAGGCATTTAGAATAGCAGGAATCGGGGACTGTAAAAAGGGTATAAAGTATTTGCCTTCCACCCCCTCCAGGAGACCCACCAGCTGAAGATTGTTGCATTTGGCACGCTTTTCTAAATCGTTCACCTTTGCAAGCAAACATTTAATGGTTCTGTCCTGTTTTCAGAATCAGCTATAGAGAATGTCATCCTGGTCCCCCAGTTGTTGTATGTGCTGCTCAGTGGAGATGGTCCAGAGGAGGGCTACAAAGATGATAGCAGGTCAGCAGGGTAAGGCATATAAGGAGAGGTTGAGGACTACACCTCTCAACCCCTGCCTCATAAATCAGGGACAAGGCTTAAAAAAAATCAGGGACAAAGGTTTACAATCAGGGACACATCTTAAAAATTGGTGATATCCACTCAGGAAGCTGGTAGAATAAGTGGTTTAGTATAAAATGCATTGGCTAAGGAAGAACACAACTGTAAGATTAATGTTTGGGGGGCGCTGATGAGCAGCTAGCTGGCAGTCGCATTTCTCGTTAGCTCCATCTGGACAGCCGTTAATTAATAAAATTTTAAGGCATAACCCACCCCTAAGAGGTTAAATATACATAGTCGGGCAGAGGAAGGCTAGATGGATGAGCTTTTAACCCCAATGCCATCTAAAAATCAGCGAGTGGCCGGGAAAACTGGGAAGAAGTGTGCGTTGGCCCCCGTGAATGAAAACGTGGGCCTGGTTTTGCTCTCAGCTGCCGAGGTGGTGGCGTTAGGGAAGGAGGTGACAGGCCAAGTGATTGCAGTCCTCGATCCACGCCTAATCAAGCTGCAGGACAAGTTAGACGGCAGGCTGCAGGAAGTGTTGTAGCAGCAAGCACAGCAGAGCACCAGGCTCATGGAGGCAGAGGAAAGAATCTCTAGACTGGAAGATGAGGTCCTGACAGTTCCTGAACAAGTTTGAGCCCTCCAGAAGGAGCTGGAGGAATTCAAGGAGGCCTATGACTACCAAGAGAACTATCATAGGCGGTTGAACCTGCGCTTAAGGGGACTCCCAGTGGAGCTAGAGGGGAAAGATGCATTGGACTTTTGCAGCAAGGCCCTCCCAGAGCTGTTGGGCCTTGATATGAAGCATGGTCAGGTGAAATTAGAGAGAGCACATCAGGCCGTTATGCCGAGGCCACCGGCTGTTCAACCTCCCTGCCAGATAATTATGCGGTTTCACAATTTTCAAGACAGGGAGGCGATCTTGAAGGCATACCGGGCAAAGGGCTCCCTGAGTTTTGGAGATCACCGGTTGTTCCTGTCACAAGATTATTCGGCGTGCCTGCTGAAGAGAAGGAAAGCATTTAATGGACTTATGGCGCAACTGAGGAGCCTGAAGGTGGAAAACTTCCTTGTATATCCTGCAACATTGAAGATTAAGCATCAAGGGGTGACATTCCTTTTGGGAGATTGAGAAAGCGGAGGAGTTTGTGAAGGCCTTGAGAAGGAAGGTGGGCTGAAGACCGATGGGAGAAGGCAGAAGAGCCAGTCGATGAAGTGAAATAGAGCTAGTGCATAAGCGCTGCACTACTACTGGTTTGTGTTGTATGTTAACTGTTGCTGACACCATTGCACTTTGTTCTTCTGAGGGATTTATGATTTGGAAGGGACAGCGGCTGATTTGAAAGGCTTGGAGGCTTATCTGACATTGGAAGGTGGAGAAGGCTGAAGATGGGGCTGTGGGGTGCCTCCACTTCCATCTCCCCCGGATCTCTGCTATATTATGAGCCCCAAAACGGACATGTGGATGAAGAGACTGTGGAGACTGAGGCCGTTAGGCCGCTTACCTGGTACCTCTAGGGCAGGAGCGAGGGCGGGCCTAGCGCGTGTAATTTGATGGCGTGGCCTGGCCCTCGCGTCCTCTTATCCTATTGTCCTCGTGTCTTTACATGTTTTTGCTGACTTCTGGGCTGGAGGGGCTACCGGATGGCAATACAGTTAAGTGGGGGGAGCCTGTGGGCAGAGTCCATATGGTGGGGCTGGTGGGGGTTGAGATTGGAGGGGTACGGGCCGTGGGGACAGATTAGAGTTGAAGCTGTTGAACACAATCCAGGGCTGGGTTTCTTGCTGCACCTCCTCCGATTTCTCCTACTCCCCGCTCCCCGCTTCTGTTGGGACATACCCCATGTACATGCTTGTGGAGTTAGGGGGGTCCGGAGCATGGGACTGGGAGATTGGAGGTCCAGATCCAGTGGGGTGAAAACAGAGGAGGGCTGGACGCGAGCTGGAGGTCGGTGGCCTGGTCCATGGACCTTCAGAGCACTGACATTACCGGCTCTTTATTGAAAGGGGGTGGATAATGGTGGCAAGGGAGAGAACGGATACCAGCATTAGTAATGGAGGGGTGGGGTAGGGGAGAGGGGAGGAGGACCTGAACCCCACCATAAGTGAAAGGAAATGTTCAGTTTGAGGGGATGTACTCTCGGGGGGGCAGGGTAAGGATAGGAGAGATGAAAGGGTCCCGGATCGGATCCTTGCTTTTATGTGAGAGGAGGATGTGTGGATGCAATGGAGTCCCCAAGGTGGAGACAGGCTGATATGGGGGTAATTAAATTCACGACTGGGGACCATAGGAGTGGGGGCTAGAAGGAAGATTGGGAACCTGGGGGTGGGGGTATGAATTGACAATAGGTAGGTGGAGGGGAGAGGAGGGAGGGACCCCAAAAGGAAGGAGGAAAGGGGAAAGATGGGTGGATAGATGCCTCATGCCTTCACTCGCCGTGGTTGGAGATGGGGGGGTAGCCAGGATGGAGGGGATACAGCTGCTGGGGGGAGCAGCAGGACGCGCATCTCAGTTGAGGAGGAGTACATTTGAGTGTGTGTTCTTTGTTCAATTATACACTTGTGCTATGTTAGCAATTAGTGTAGATTGGGGGGACGGAGGTATGTGGGGAGGACAGGGAGGGGGTAAGTTGAGATGGAAAGGGGGTCGGGGGGGGAGCGTACCAAGGGTGTTTAATTAAAAATATCTGTAAGGGTGGGATTACTATAGTCATTGTTATTGGTGTTAGTGTAATTGTGTCACTTTCGTTTCTTTTCTTTATTTTCCAGATGCAGTCGAGTGTGCGGAAGTCAGGCAGTGCGCAAGTTTATTCTATAAGGCTCAAACACAATGGAAATGTACAGGGAATGCTGATGGAAATGGTTTGGTACCCAGAAAGACTCCTAGGGAGGAATGGGTGATGCAGTAAATCTTAATGTTATCTCCTGGAATGTAAAAGGTATAGGGAACCCAGTAAAGAGGACGGCACTCTTGATCGCCTTGAGAAGGAAGGGGGCGCAGGTGGCTCTCTTACAAGAAACCCACCTGACGGAATTGGAACATGCCAAGTTGGTACGGAGCTGGGTGGGGAAATGTTTAGCCGCCTCCTACTCCTCTCACAAAAGGGGGGTAGCGATACTGCTCCATAAGAGTCTGCTCTTTGAAGAGAAAAGAGTGGTGAGGGATTTAAAAGAGGGTAGGTACATTTTTGTTACTGGGACGTGGCATGGGGAGACACTCACATTTGGTTGTGTATATGCGCCAGCAGTGTACAAACCGCAGTTTTATACCTCTTTACTGGGTCTACTGACTAGGGAGCAGTTTCCGGGGCTAATTATGGGCGGTGATTTTAACTGGACCATGGATGCGGGTATGGATCACTCTGCAGGAAAGGGACGAGCAACGGAGGCCATGAACCAGTGGCGAGTTGGAGTAGCAGATTTGGACATGGTGGATGGGTGGAGGGCGGTTAATCCAAGCGCAAGGGAATATACTTTTTATTCTAACCCTCACAGGACCTGGTCTCATTTGGATTATATTTACCTCCCCAGAAGTTGGGTGGGAAGGATAAGGGAGATAGCCCACAGTCCTATCCTGATGTCAGATCATGCCATGGTTATGCTGAAACTGGCAAGGGGGGTTTCTGAAGATAGGTCTGCCACTTGGAAATTCCCTACGTACCTAACTAAGGACCGGGCATTTAGGGAATACTTAGAAGAGCAGTGGAAGCTATATGTGGAGACGAACTTCACGTGTGAGGTCTCCAACAGCATCTTCTGGGAGGCAAGAAAAGCCTATATGAGGGGGTCCATAATAGCATATGTAGCTAAAATGAAGAGACAGAGTAGGTGCAAGAGGGAGGAGCTCGAGAGACAAGTAAAGGAGTTGGAGAAGCGGGCAGGGGGAGGAGAGGAAGGGGAGTTTAATAGATTACTAGCGACGGCGAGGGATGCTCTCAATACATTACTGAGAGATGAAGCTGGGAAAGCATGGTTTCAGTGCCAAAGAAGAGTTTTTGAGTGGGGGAACAAGCCAGGACCCATGTTGGTGAGGTTGATGAAAGGAGGGAGGTGCTCAACACGAATATTGAAGGTGAAGGATGTGGAGGGGCAGGTCTTTACAAGCTCGAAGGAAATTGCAGAATGTTTTAGGAGGTTTTATGAAAGGCTATATAGTGCGGAGCATACTGGAAAGGGGGACTGTATACGAGAGTTCTTAGATGGAGTGTCCCTGCAGAGGGTTACGGAAGAGCAGAAGGAGTTGCTGGGCTGACCCATCTCTGGAGCAGAAGTCTTGAGGGCTATCCAGAAGTTGCAGGTAGGAAAGGCCAGTGGACCTGATGGATTTCCTGTTGAGTACTACAGAATCCTGGGGGGGCAGATGGCCGATACATTGAGTAAGGTATTTGAGAAGGGGGCGGGGGGGAGACCCCAGCATTGCCTGACTCATGTTATGAGGTGAATATCTGCCTTATACACAAGGGGGGGCAAGACATGGCGGATTGTTCAGCCTACTGACCTATCTCCTTGCTCAATGTAGACCTAAAGATTCTGGCTAAGGTACTGGCCAATAGGCTGGAGGATATACTCCCGGAGGTGATTCACCCAGATCAGACCAGGTTCATAAAGGGGCGCCAGTCTTATCATAATGTACGCAGGCTGCTTAATATTATTTGGCGAGCAGGGCGGACTAAGGGGGGAATGGGGGTGATCTCTCTGGACGCTGAGAAAGTGTTTGATAGGGTAGTATGGGATTACCTGTTTGAGGTGCTGACCTGGTTTGGTCTGGGTGACTCATTTGTCGGTTGGGTTAGGGCTATGTAGCTTAGGCCAAATGCACGGGTTATCGTAAATGGATGTCACTCCGCAAGCTTCAGACTGGGCAGGGGCACGAGGCAGGGCTGCCCTCTTTCACCCATGCTGTTTGCCCTGGCAGTCAAACCCCTGGTGTCAGCGTTACGCCAGCATAAGGGTGTGGTGGGAGTAGAGGACGCAAAGGGAAGAGAGCACAAAGTGGCGTTATACGCGGACGATATGTTGCTGTTCCTGGGAGACCTGCGCAGGTCTATGGGGCATTTAATGGATATCATTGAGAGGTTTGCAGGCTTCTCAGGTTATAAGATTAACGTCAGGAAATCTGAAGTTATGGGTTTCCCAGCGGTTGGCCGGGAGGTACAGCAATTGGGGTTTAAGGTGGCCCAGATGGATTTTAAATACTTAAGGGTTCAGATAGGGTGGTGATGGGAGGAGCTATATATGTTAAACTATCTACCCCTGATTAAAGCATGCAGATTGATTACTGGTGCCTCCAGGCTCACACACACCTGTCAGCTCTATGTCGATGCTAACCTGCTTACCCTGGATGAACGGCTCCGATACCAAACCTGTCTCCTCACCAAAAAAACCCTACTCGGGCTCTCCCCCCCGGGGTAACGGCATCCATCCACCAAAGCCCTCCCACTGTTGCAACACGGTCTTCCCACAAGACCACTCTAAAGGTCCCCAGATCTAGAACCAGCCGTGGCCAGAGGTCCTTCTGCTATAGAGCCCCAACCTGGTTTAACTCTCTCCTGCCACCATCACCAATGCCATCACCATCTCCACGTTAAAAACCGCACCTCGGAACCACATCTTCAGCACTCAGTAACTGCTCCTGTCTCTGAACATAGCCTCCACCTCTGCTTCTCTTGACAATGCCCCCCGGGCAGCTCTCCACCTAACCATCCCCTCCACCACTTCCCTGTACACCATGCCTATGTTTAACCTGGCCAGTGCCAGCTGTTTCAGTGTTTACCTACCAGAATGCTCACTTCATACCAACCTGTGGAACACCTGTTATCAATTACATGTACCGTGTACCCAATTTGTATTTGTCTGTCCACAATGTGACGTGGCGCCTCTGTTGAATGCCTATTGTTTTGCAAATCTTTGCTATGTAACCAAAACACAATGTATGTCTTTATGTGACGAAGTACCTTTGGAAATGAGCCTCTGGCTCAAAGGTTGTAAACTGATTCTTAAATAAATAAATAAAAATAAATAAAATAAAAAATAAATCGGTCTTAGCGGACCTAAAGCACTGGATGCAACTTCCTGTGTCTTGGATGGGGAGGATCAACATAATAAAAATGAATATTATTCCTCGCTTTCTGTACCTTATGCAAATACTGCAGATGAGGCTGACATTAAGGGATGTGAAAAGGTTGGAGAGGGGGTTCTCAGACTTTATCAGGCAAGGCAAGAAGCCCAGTATCAGCCTGAAAAGACTTAAAGCAGATAGGCTTAAGGGGGGGCTTAATTTTCCGGATTTGGGCACTTATTATAGGGCGGTGCAGCTCAGGGGGATAGCTGATTGGGTTCACAGGCCGGGGGTGGAGAGCTGGGTAGAGCTGGAGCAAGAGGGTACCCCAGGGAGACTCACAGCCTACTTGCATAGCAAGGGGCTATGGGCATACAGGGAATTGGGGAGTGGTAACCCGCTGGTTAGGGAAACATTAGAGGCGTGGGACCATATGTGGCGACGGAAAGGCTTGGCTCAAAGGGAGACTCTGCTGTTGCCAATTGCGAGGAACCCCTTCTTCATACCTGGAATGGAGGATGGAGGGTTTTTGGAATGGGAAAGGGGGGAGCAGCCTATGTGGGGGCTCTTTTAGACAAGGGAGAGTTAAGCGAGTTTGACAAGATTAGGAGAGACATGAGGTTGGGGACATCCCAATTATTCCGCTATTTACAAGTGAAAGCATTTGTGGGGAAGATGGGCATGGGGGATAAGGGTGGGCTGCACCCGAATATTGTGGAGTGGATGGTATGTCAAGTTAAGTCTGACCCGAGGGGATTTCTAGGAAAAGTGGCTAAACAAGACAGGTGAAATCTGCTGGATTTAACTGGTGCCACAAAGGCTCTCTGGGAAAGGGATTTAGGACAACAAATATTGGAGAAGAATTGGCAGTTAGTGTTGGGGATGCCAGAGGGGGTCATGGTGTGTAACAGGTTTAAGGAGGCCTTCTACAAGTTCCTGCATAGAGCATACTGGGCCCCAGTAGCGGTCCATAGGGTGCGTCCTGCAATATCCCCGATATGCCAGAGATGTAATAGGGGGATGGGTACCTTCTTCCATTGTTTCTGGTCGTGCCCAGTTTTGGTAAAGTTCTGGGAGGAAGTAGTACATGAGGTCAATAAGGTGTCAGGGGAGCACTTGCCCTGGGATCCCTTGGTTTGTTTATTTGGGATAGAGGCAGTAGAGGGGGAGGAAGAATGGCTGCCACTGCCTAGGAGGACAAGAGTTCTGTTCGTATTTGCCAGGCATTGTATCCAGAACACTTGAGTCACTGGGAATAGGCCTACGCTAACTGAGTGGTGAAGAATGGCCATCCGCTCTTTGGCTTTGGAAAGGCTCACACATCTGATGAGGGATAGGGAGGAAGTGTTCCTGAGGGATTGGGCTCCCTTCTTGGCATCCCTGAGTATGTCTGAAAGCATAATGCTGTGTTCAGGGTTAAATATATAAATGTCAGTAGAGAGGTAATCTGAAAAGAGAAGGGCTCCCCTAGATAATGGAACAGGCACTGCTCCGCATTACCACCTGCTATGTTTTAGGTTCTATGATGCTATCGCCTGGTACAAAATGAATATAAAATGGACACCTTAGGTGTAGGTGTGGTTATATGTGTGTGTTTAACTACATTCAGAGATAGATATGGAGGCGCACACTCGGCTGCATCTCTGTAGCTAAGTATCTATGCATTGCACTTATTCATTGCATCTATTCAATATATTCACTGCATTTAGTGTATTTAATTTGCTGTATTTAGTTGGTGATTGTATTTATTTACTGATTGTCTATGTCTATTTGCTGTCTGTCATTATGTAGTAATCAGTATGTATTATTAGTTTTGGTGGGGATGTCAGTATGTCTATCTATGTGGTTGCTCGTTGTTGTATGTTACACATGTATTGTCTGCGAAAGAAAACCTTTAATAAACAGAGTATTCAAAAAAAAAAAAAGATTAATGTTTGACATTATTTTATGCTTATAACCCCCACTGGTTGGTCATGGAAATACAATTTGTAGGAGGGACAGAGTAAAATTTTGAGGTAAAATCAGGGACAGTTGAGAGGTATGTTGAGGACACTGAACATGTACTCACTGGAAGACAGGAGAGATAGAGGGGACATGACTGGGACCTACTTGAAAGGGATAAATAAGGTTGATAAGGAGAATCTGGTTAAACTGAGTGGCATCCATAACACTAGGGGGCACAGTCTTAAACTGGAGGGTGAGAGGTTTAGAAGGGAGGTTAAGAAGCACTTTTTCACAGAGAGGGTGGTGGACACTTGGAATGCATTGCTGGAAGAGGTCATCCCATTGAAGACAGTGGGCAGCTTTAAGAGAGGCTGGGATAGGCATAGGGGGAAGTAAGGATCATGGATAGGGAGGAGAAGAGAAGTAGGGAGGGAGGGCAGGGACATTAGCTCAAGTTGCGGACCCTGCAATATGAGCAGACTTGCTAGAACAAATGGCCTTCTTCTGCTGGCTTCTTTGTATGTTCGTATGTTCATACCCTCTGGCCCAAGTCCTTCAGGTCCTGGTTTCTCTAAGCCGCTGACTGTTTAATATCTGCTGTGTCCTGAAACATGCACTGCAACAGTGACGTAATGTTGGCAAGATTTATCGGTGCAGGCTATATAGTTGCCATCTTCCTGAAGCATTTGAGCCAGAGAGGAATTGAAGAAAGTGAACCACACGAACTAGGCCTTCACTTTTTTATTGGTAATTTTTCAGTTTTTGTCCAGTTTTTCTCCCCAGCCTGGGACCCCAGTAGACATGTACATGTGTGTGCATGGAGGTGCACACTGGGTACCAGCTTGGCCCCTTCCACCCCACTCTTGGCTATCACCACTGCCTCCTCCCACCTACGCTTCCCACTGGACCGCCACCTAGTGGGAGCAGAACTACAGGGGGTGCAGGCAACCGTCCCAGGAGGGGAGAGCTGCCTTACGGTTGCTCAATCCTGCTCCTCCCTCCCTCCCCCACGCTCAGCTCCCCAATGACCCAAGGTTGTCCCCGAACCTGGGTCACCAGCATAGCATGAGGTAAGGTGTCCAGCGCCAACCCTCAGCACCACCAGGCCAGCCCTAGTACTGGCTAATGACGCATAATTGATGTTATTTGGATAAAAAGCATTTATTAGTGTAACCCTAAATCTTTAGGTGAACCCGGTAGCAAAATTTACCAAAAGAAATATTTCAGTTATGCTCGTACTTAATTAGAATTTAGGGTCTTAGTTGAACAACAGTGCCATGCACATAGCTCCTTATCTGTTCTGAAATTGTAATGTGTACTAGCTAAACGTGTTTTTTAGAATCTTTTTCTAAAAGTGATTTGATTGTTTAATTGCCTTTGAATTTTGAATGGCATATTGATCACTGGTTGAAGTAGTCTGACCATTTAATTTTAAACCCTCTTAAGGGTTTTTTTGATTGGTGACTTGATGTATGATGTCACTTTTTTATTGCTATTTAAATAATGAAATGTTCATGCCAGATTGTAACCAGCCCCCTTTGAAGGCACATTGCAGAGGCACTAGGGGCTTCCACAATGGTGCTCAATAGATTGACTATTTGAATGAGATATGAAGTTTTGGTTTTCTTCTCCTTAAGAGCGCTCACCGGTCTGGCTCTGTGATTTGTATGAAGGGTGTGTCACCCTATGTCTGCAACTCCCTCGTAGCTTTGAGCGCAGCAACTTGCTCGTTGGACTGAATACTGATCCACAATACCATGTTTATTCTTTGCAAATGTTTCAAACGAATGCTGTGTACTGGCAGCACATGTTTTTATTGTTACCGTGCTTAGTCTTTTAACTATTATTGCGTTTACCTGCCTCAATTCTCAGCTCTACCAGCTACAAATGTAAATAAGGGAAGGCCAGTGAGTAGCTTGCTCTCAAATAAATTTAATTGAACTGACTTTGAAATAGCCGTCTATGGGGAGCCTAATCTCATATGGGCATGGGATTCAATCAGTGGCTGAAAAACTGGTGCAGAGCTCAGGGATTTGGCTTCATTGGGGACTGGGGTCCACCTGGAGTGATGCAGACCGATACTGGTGTGATGGTCTGCATCTGTCCAGGAGGGGAACCAGGATCCTAGGTGATAGGTTTAAATGCTTCATTGGCAAGTATTAAAACTAGCCAAGAGGAGAGGCACTGGAAAGGAGCAGGGAAATCCTAGCCCCCTCAAAAAAATCAGAGTAGTAAGGGAGGTAATCACTAAGATAGAGATGTCGATAGGGAGAAGGGCAGGGGTAAATGGAGAAAGTGACAAAGGCAATAAGGGCAGGAATGGGGCAAAAAAGGGTAAGGCCGTGAGGAAATGGAGGGTAATGAGTACCAATGCCCATAGTCTGGGCAGCAAGCTCCCTTACAGGTGGTCTTAATGGAAGAGGGACACCTGAATATCGTAGCAGTCACAGAAACATGGTACACAGAGAACCATGACTGGGATGTTAACATACCAGGGTACACAACCTACAGAAGAGACAGGGAGGGGAGAAGAGGGGGAGGAGCAGCTCTCTATGTAAGGGAAGGGATAAAAGCAACTGAACAAAAGAGTAAACAGGGAGGAGAGGAGGCACTGTGGGTCACCTTAGAGACTGGAAATGGCACCACAATCTGCACAGGGGTTGTATACAGACCCCCATGTCAGGGGGAGGGAATGGACAAGGATATGATAGCAACCATTCTTAGGATGGCAGAGAAAGGGGAGATACTGTTGATGGGAGACCTGACTATGCCAGATGTTAACTGGAGCACATTTGCTGCAGCCACATCCAAGAGCAGGGCCATTCTTGATGCCCTACAGGTGGCATGCCTCAGACAGCTAGTTTTAGAACCCACTAGTGAGGGAGCAATCTTAGACCTCGTACTCTCAAATGGAGACAGTGAGAGGATCCCAGATCTAAAAGTGGGTAGCCATCTGGGAACAAGTGACCTCCAAACAGTGTGGTTCATGATAAACTCAGCTACAGAGTCAAGTCATACAAAAGTGAGGGTACTGAACTTCAGGAAGGTTGACTTTGGCAAGATGGGAGAGTGCCTTAGAAAAGCACTAGCAAATAGGCTAGAAGGAGGGGTGGAACAACAATGGAGAAACATCAAAACTGCCATCACAGAGGCAACAAGCCTTTGTGTGAAGCAATTAAACAAATCAAAACAAAAGAAAAAGCCACTATGGTTCTCAAAAGAGGTGGCAGGGAAGGTCAGAGAGGAAAAGATAACATTCAGGAAGTATAAGGAAACACAGAAGGAGCAGGACAGAGAGATGTACCAGTTAAGGCAGAAGGAAGCAAGGAGGGAAGTCAGAATAGCAAAGGCCCAAACTGAGGAAAAGATGGCCAACTCAGTTAAGAAGGGGGATAAAACCTTTTATAGGTACATCACGGAGCGTAGAAAGACAAAGGAGGGATAGAGAGGCTGAATAGAATGGACGGTGGGCAGGGCAGAGGTGAAAAAGCAGGGATACTGAATGAATATTTCTGCTCAGTATTCACAAAACAGGAAGTGGGGGAGGTGCCTAATCCAATTAACAGAAGCAGTCTGGATAGGAAGGTTGATTCCAGTCCTTTCACAGAAGAAAGGGTTCTGAAAAAAACTCCTAACACTGAAGGTGGACAAAGCAATGGGACCTGATGGAATTCACCCCAGAATTCTAAAAGAATTAAGGGGAGAACTAGTGAAACCACTGACTACCCTTTTTAACAAATCATGGGAGGATGGTGTGGTACCCGAGGACTGGAGGAAGGAGGATGTGATTCCCTTCACAAAGTGGGACCAAGACAGAGGCAGAAACTACAGACCTGTCAGTTTGACCTCTGCGGTGAGGAAAGTGATGGAATCAATTCTGAAGGAAAGAAATGTTGAGTACCTAGAGGCCAGTGGGCACAGGGACCCAAGGCAGCATGGGGTCACAACGGGAAGGTCATGTCAGATGAATCTAATTGATTTCTCTGACTGGGTGACCAAAGTAGTAGACCAGGGAGGGACTGTGGACATGGCCTACCTAGACTTTAGCAAGGCATTTGACACAGTCCCACACAAAGATTAATAGTCAAATTAACCAGCGCCTGGGAGTGGGTCCCAGGGTGGTAGCCAAGGGTAAAACATTGGCTGGACAACAGGACACAGAAGGTAATTGTAAATGGAGTCCACTCTGAAGAAAGAGGGGTTACTAGTGGGGTACCGCAGGGTTCAGTACTGGGTCCAGTCCTTTTTAATGTATTTATAAGTGACATTGCAGAGGGACTGGAAGGAAAAGTATTCCTCTTTTTGCAGATGACACAAAGATTTGCAACAGGGTTGATACACAAGGAGGCATGGAAAGGATGAGAAGGGACTTGGCAAGGTTGGAAGAATGGTCTGAAGTATGGCAGCTTGGATTCAATGCAAAGAAGTGCAAAATAATGCACCTGGGAAACAGAAACCCAGGGGAAGATTGCACAATGGGGGTAGTAACAAAAATAAAAATGGAAAGGGACCTGGGGGTAATCATATCAGGTGACCTAAAGGTTAGCAAGCAATGTGAGAAGGCAGTAGGGAGGGCTGGGGGGATACTGGGATGTATAGGGAGAGGCATCACCAGCAGAAAACAGGAAGTTGTTATCCCTCTGTACAGACAGTTGGTGAGCCTCCATGTGGAGTACTGCATCCAGTTCTGGAGACCCCATCTCCGCAAGGACATAGACAGGATAGAGGAAGTCCAGAGGAGGACAACTAAAATGGTGCAGGGTCTGCAAGAGAAGCCATACTAGGAGAGACTAAGGGTGCTTAAAATGTATACCCTTGAAGAAAGGAGGGAGAGGGGGAACATGATAGAAACTTTTAAGTACCTCAGTGAAATCGACAAAGTCCAAGAGGGTAGCATCTTTCAGAAAAAGAGATGTGCAAGAACAAGGGGACACAATTTGAAGATGGGGGAGTGGTTCAGGGTCAATGTGAGGAAGTATTTTTTACAGAGAGGGTGGTGGACGCATGGAACAGCCTTCCTGAGGAGGTTGTGGGGTCTAAAACTGGGGGAGAATTCAAGAATGCATGGGACAGACATAAGGCAATTTTTGTGGGGAGTAGGAAGAAATAGGCTGTTGGTTAACTAGGATCTGCAGCTTATCCTGTAGGTAGGGAAATGGGCAGACTAGGTGAGCCAAGCGGTCCTTATCTGCCATCAAAGTCTATGTTTCTATGTTTCACACACCAGCATTCTGTCCTTTTTGTACAAATGCTGGTGTACACCCATAGGAATGAATGCTGCACCTCCTACAGCTAGTCCAGAACACTGCAGCAAAGATTCTGATTTCCATATGGAGGACAGAACATACTATACTCTCAGTATGGGTTCCAGCGCTGGCTGCCTATTAGGTGATATGGCTACAAGGTACGTTTACCTATATTAAAATGCCTTAACAAGCTAGGACCCAGTACCTAAGTGATCACCTGACCCCCTACTCCCCTGTTAGGCTTAGGGACTTTTGTGTGTGCCACCTTCTTATTTGAAATCAGCAGGGCACTTTGTCTTCTTTGCATTTTTTAACCTTAATAGATGCATGTCTTAAATGGAAATGTCAATAAATAATTTCATTTAGCACACAAGTATTAGCTAAAGGGCAGGTTTCAACCCAAATTAGTCAACCTCAAAGTCTGTGATGACCTAATAGGATCACAGAACATGTAAGACATTTGTCTGATACATATATACTAAATAGAGTGCTTTATTTACATTAATATGTTATAGTATGGTGTTTCTTTATGGAGTGCAGTCCAATATTTTAAGTTTTACAAGAGTGGTGATGCCTTCAGTTGTGGCAGTCTCTTTTACGTCTGAGGGTCTTCAGAGGCTCCTTCTGTCCCTTCCTCATTACTGTCCATGAGGGACAGTCTGGGTTTTGGCTGCAAGCAGCTAAGCATTGGGTTACGGTTAAAATAATATGGTTATCCACCTGGGGTAGTGATAAGAGGAACCTGGGATACACACAGACCTACACTCTCCAGGCAACAATATACCATGATTGTTGCCAACCTCGCACACAGTTTCCACCCTGTTGTTCTTATACTCTGAAATAATTGCCACAACAATATAACAACAGTGACCTTTCAGTAATAGGGAAGGGTGGAATGGAAAAGGGCATAAACTCTATACAGTATATACAAATAACAATAGCCCACATGACCTTTCCCCGATAGTCTCCGTTAATCCTTAGTGGGTGCACCTGAATTTACGTCATTAAGGCCAGAAACAGGAGAGCTCTTCTCTCAATGCTGTGGATATCTTGCTGTGATGAACATTGGTTAGCAGTGAGTTAAGGCCTGTTGGAGCACACAGTTTTCATTGCAAATTAGTAAAACAAAGATAACAGAAAAAGACGCTCTCAAACATCCCTTTCAAAACAAAAATTACCCCTTCAAAGTCTAAACTCCAAGTTACTCATGCTCCATCAACTGAGGTGAATCACTAGTCAATGGATGCTTACTCTGCATGGTAAGGATAGAAAATATTTCAGGATCAGCTGAGACAGTGGATGGAACTCTGGTCTGTTTTGGGGTCTTTATTCCTCTTGAGTCTCAATTCCCTCAGATGAAGTGGGGGTTCTCAGTCTTTCTCTGTCCCTCTGCCTTCCAATGAGACTGTCCTAGAGTTCCCCAAACAGTCCATCCTGGTGGTATGTCTAAGTTCCCACCTACGGGGTACTGCAATGAGGCAGCATGGGTTTGGTGTGCTGTGGACACAGTTTTGGTGCATGCCAAAGATACTAACTGTAGCATGTACCAAACCGATAGGCAAGGCCCTTGGGTTGATAGTCCTAACAGTTCTGGAACACTGCCCTCAAGGAAAGCAAAGCAAATGCCCATTCCAGATGCCTCCAGGTCTCAGTTGCAAAAAGCAACTGTATTAATAGTGGTAGATGAAATTAATGTTCAAATATTTGATGCATCCGCAGTCCACCCAGCCTTTAGTGACAAGGTGATTGCAGTGAAAGTTGGGTCTCATCAAGTGAAGACCTTCCCAGTTTCACCTCAACTCCAGATGAATAGACCAAAAGCCTAATGGTCACTCACAAGTAATAACTAGTGGACCTTATACACATGTCCTTTTTATAAAACAAAGAACTCAAAGCCTCATTGGCCCGCTTGTTTCCATAGTTACCATATCCTATGCATAGACAAGTCTGCATCCCCAGTGTTTTGCAAAACTGGAGCGTCGTAATGCTGCAGATATGCAGTTTTTTCTCGAAATGTTTCCAGTAGAATACAGTACTGAGGCTTCACTTGGCAACAGCCAACTTGAAGGTTCTTAAGTAGCTTCACCAAAAATAGCAGGCACAAAAAACTATTAATTTTTTTGAAAGCAGCCAGTTTCTACTTTTTATTTCTGATGTATTTTTTCAGTTTGTTAGTAAGAAGGTCTTCTATCTGATAGTATTAGGCATGCCATATAGGGCACAACTTTACCTGGTGACTGACATATCTAGTTCTTGTCCTCTTCATACCTAATTGGCATTATGGCCTCACTTATGGTGACATCACACAAGTGGGGGGAATTGTTTAACCAGGAAAGTGATCAGCCTGGCAGCAGGTAATTAGCGCATTATGGTGAGCTGTAATATCACAGTGAGTGAGGTTGCAATGCTCATGGGGTATGACCAGGAACACAAGAAGATGTCAGCCACCAAACATAGTAATGTTCCACAAATTACACCAAGTAATGTCAGGCAGAAAATCTTTTAATTGGCAAAAGGGAAAAGAAAAAAAAAATACTTCAGAAAAAAAGAAGTAACAGCTGACTACTTTTAAATGTTATTACTAGTATCAGGCAGTATGCTATCTCTTTAAAGAGATACATTCCCAAGTGGTGCCCAACTGATCCTGAAACAGCAGTTCACATAGGGGACTCAGGGGTGCAAAAGAGCTAAGCACCCACTGTTAGTGAAGAGGTTACAAAATGATCTGGTCTTTGCAACATGGGTCTCCCACTGGGCCTTCTTACTGTGTGCAGTATTTTTCAGATTTGCTACTGAACCACACTTTCTTCTGAAGAGAAGTGTCTCCTCACAGTTTAGAAGGACATCATTCAAATATATAATCCAGACAATACCTCTCAACCTCATGCCTTGCAAATTAGCGAGGGGCTTAAAATGTCACTGTCAAATGACAAAAAAATCAGGGACACAGTTTTCCAAATGGAAATTGCAGCACACAAAGCTTGCTTTATTGTGTGGCTTGATAACAAGCACTTTTTCTGAAGGAGAACTAGTCTGTAACACTAATGCCTAACCATATTACTTGAAAATCCCACTCTTCAGTAACAGAAATGTCAACATTAGGAGGGACTGAATAAAGTTTTGAAGAAATTCAGGGCATCCCTGAAAATTAGGGACAGTTGAGAGGTATGCCTCCTAGTGTGTGTGTGCACACACATGTATTTATTTCCAAGTAATGATTATTTAACTTTTCAGTGCAATCTTTGAAGCTATTGAACAAAGTGCGAGACCTGTTAAAAATCTGGCCCTTTCTGCCATTAATGCATGGCAAAAACCCAAACACATTCAGATTTTCTTTAAAAATCATATCCCTTTCTCAAACTTCAGGATTCTCCTCTACATCTATGTATGTATGTATATAGATCTGTATTGTCACTGCATGGCATGGTACTGTATGTATTATGGACTCAAGACTTGCATGTGCAATTCAATGGCACTTGTCTGCAGCAGCATGTCTTCTCCACTCAGCCTCCTCTCACCCCACCATTTATCCCTATACCTTATCGCCCTTCTTCCCCCACCCTTCACCTCCACCGAATTACATACCTCTCTCTCGTACCTCCTTTCTTCTCACCCCACTGCCAGCTATCCCATCCCTCTGAACTACTGACAAGGCACTCTGTGGCTGCTTATCCCCCACACCCTCATAAAGTGTTTTTCTTGTTATTTTAACTTGTACCTAGGTTTTGAGTTATTCTGTAAGTTCTGAATCCAAGCTGTATCGTTCACTGTAATGTACCTTTGCTTTCTCCTATTATTCTTTGTTTTGCAATCTATGATGTGGAACCTCTGTAAAAGAACTTGCACTCAAATGTCATTTCCAAATCACTAAATAAATAAATAAAATAAATATGGCACAAAAGGGCATGGCTTATACTAATGCAGTTGCACTGCTAGGGTGGCTGTTAGTTGGGCTGTGCAGGGGCTGAATATTATTTCCTGAATACCATGAATAGTAGCACTTGCAAATATTTGGCAGCCCTTCCCAAATAGGGGACTATTTTATTCAGGAAATTATTTGGCCACCTAAAAAAAAAAGAAACAACCCCCTTCCTCCTCCCCCCCAGCCCAAAACCAGGATGTAACCCCCATCCATCCACCCTCTATCAAAAGCACAATGCCACTCTCCTCCCCCAGCACCAACAATTTACTTTTTTATACATTTATGTAGATTCAACACTGAGCAATCAGCTCAACCACCCACCTCCACGACTGACTACCTTCTTAATGTAAGCGCTTTGCACTTAAAAATATATAATATATGCCCCCCACACACACACACACACACACACACACACACACACTAACAGCACAAATTACTATTATTTGCTCATCATTTGACCAAATATAAATCAAGAAGGTGTTCGGTCAACCTCAGGAAGGGTTAAGCCGTCACCTTCTCAATTTATATTTGAGAACTGGGTGCTGTTGGGTGGGAGAGAGTATGTAGGGTTGGATGCTGTGCCGGGGGGAACATAAATTATATTTTTTTAAGAGCAAAAACCACTTTACATTAAGAAGGTGGCTGGCTGTAGAGGCAGGGGGGTTGAGCCAGTTAACCAACAGGAGATCTATTTAAATGTATTTAAAAAAATACTTGTGGTTGCCGAGGGAGAGGAGGGTAGGATTGTGCTTTTGACAGAGGAAGGAGGGATGGGGTTTACATGTGTAACCCGAGTGCTGTGTAACAACGGGCTACTACCCCTGCCTGTTGGGTTCCAACTAGGTTGAGGGGCCTGGGCTCTGTTCTGATAGTAACGGGGAGTTCTTTCCCAAGATAAGGTAAATACCATGGTGCTCCATCCAGAGTGAGATATAGTGGGCCAGATGTTTGCGTAGTGTACTCCCCTGGGATACTGTACTTAACCACCTCCCCTTCCAGTCACCCTACACATGGATTACCATAAATAGTTGCAACACTTTACTTTGCATGCAATTATTGACTTTAGCTAATAATATTTTTATTTTTTATTTTCATTTAGTTCGTTTTTGTTGACCAGGTAAGTGCAATAGACAAATTCAAATTTCTCACAGATGGTTTTAAACAACAGCAATGAAATATTTATTAAAAAGGGAAGGGGAATGAAGAGAAAAATGGCTGTTGAAATATTTATTGAACTAGGTAAACCATAAGCAACAATAACATTAACATTGCCCACCCCCAATAGTAGCACATAAACCCACCTCTCTACTGGTACCAGTGTCCCTTACTGTCTATCTGGGTACTCAGTACTAGTTGCAGGCCTGTACAGTGCCGTGGGTTGGCTGGCATTGGTGCACTTTTTGGAACTAACAGAGCTGGCTGGCAAACTTTGTACAAATCCCTAGGCATGCAAGCCCTGTGGTACTCAAGGATCTGTAGACAGAGGATAGGGTCTGAGTAGCAGCCGCAGGCAAGCCGGAGAGCTGGGGCCTTGAGCAGTGAAACAAGCTGGCAATAGGCTTGCTGGCTGAGACAAGATGGTCTGGCAGCTTGTCACCTCCTGACTTGCTTGCAGAGTCTGGCAGCTTGTCTTCTTCTGACTTGCTTGCAGAGTCTGGCAGCTTGTCACCTTCTGACTTGCTTGCAGAGTCTGGCAGCTTGTCACCTTCTGACTTGCTTGCACAGTCTGGCAGCTTGTCACCTTCTGACTTGCTTGCAGAGTCTGGCAGCTTGTCTCCTTCTGTGCGGCAGCATGGAACAGATGCTGGAATAGGCCAGTACTGGTGACCAGGGCCAATATGCCTCCAGGGGAGACAATCAGTAGTGCCTAGCAGTAGCACCACCTGGCTGACCCCCCAGACTGCCCTTGCTGGCAGTAGCTGCTGTTCTGAAGTTCAGGAGATCACACAGTCTTTGTGGCAGAGTGCAGCATGGCAGAGTCTCCCCCTGCCTGTTGCTAGAGCCATAGTGCCGACCTCTCAAGTGACAGGCATAGTTATATAAATCATAGCAGCCTCACTGCTCTTTAAGGTGTATGCGTGCCTTTTAACTAATAGCACTTAAGAGTGCTTGATTCAGACATTTTATTTTCTTTCCCTGCCTCCTCCCCAATGTGCCTCTGGAGTTCCTTTACCAGTTCTATTGTCCGTGGGGCTGGAGCACACAAATGGGACATTTGAAGAGAGCCACCAAGTGGCTTTAACAAAAAGCACAGCAATGCTGTTACAGCACTTGAGCTGGCCACAGCCAGCTCACACTTTCCAGCCTGCAGCTCTATCATGTACACCATGTGCTGCACAGCATTTCACTAAAACACCAAGTTGGGTGATCACTTTTCCTACACTGCTCCTCTGGTCCCCCTACCCAGGATAACTTTAATGGGGCCGGCAGGAGAGCATCAAAAGACTGGGACTGGTGGGAGCTGGTGGCTGTGAAGCAGAGCAGTGCTCAGGGAGGCAAACTAAAGTAAGTCCCACTAGTGGGGGGGCATTACACATGATTTTTTACCTGGGTTTGAGCTGGGAGAGGAGGGAGAAGGCTGTTTCTTTTTTCTTTCTTTTTTTTTTTTAAAGGGCCAAATACCAAGTACTTGAAAATCAAACAGCCGAATATTTGGTGGCTGAATATTCAGAAAAATGTATTCGCACAGCCCTAGCTGTTAGGCATATGTCATCATAGCTGAGTGCCTTTAAAGGAGTAGTCCACCCAAAACTTGTAAAAAAACATATGTTGTGCAGAGTGTTTTGATTTGTATGTTAAGTTGCTGTGTGTCCTTCCCTCTGTCTGCTATTAAGAGTTTTTCCTAAATTAGCCTGCTAGCTTTAGGGTAGTTTTATGACCCCAGCTATCTCCATCTGAGACATCTTAATTGTATTCCTTTGTCCAACAATGCACCTTGTCTCATATGACAGTGAAGTAGCAGAGACCATAAATCCAGCAGAAGGCATTGCTTTACAATCAGTTAACAACAGTAGAGATGGTTATATTTTAAAATCTATAGAATTCAGTTTAGTGACTACCCTCATCGTAAAGGTCTTACTGTCCTGAAGAACTTTGCTGCTGATAATTTTTGTGCAGCTTGTAAAGCTTCCAAGATATTTTGTTTATTTGGTATGTGTGTGCTGAATGTTGGGTCTCTGCTACATCACTGTCACATGAGACAAGATGCACTGTGGGAACAAGGAATACAATTAAGCTATCTCAGATGAAGATCCCAAGGGGTCGTAAAACTAGTATAAAGCTAGCAGGCTAATTTAAGAAAAACTCTTAATAGCAGTCAGAGGGAAGGAAACACTAGAACTTCACATGCAAATTAAAACACTCTGCACAACATTTATTTTTTGCAAGTTTTGGATGGACTACTCCTTTAAACCACCCAGGATGTGTGGTTATATCAGTACAACCTACACCATGAAGTGTCTTACTGTGCTTATACAAAGTTCTGTCTTTGATTTAAAATGAATTAAAAATAAGACATTATTTTAAGAGGTAAAAGAAAATTTAAATTTAATTTTCGCCTTTATTTTTTTCTCAAAAGAAATGTTATATAAATAGCCTTCCATTTTTACTTGGTAGACAAAAAATAGTATCCATGTTTCTAACTGGGAGGGGGAGCTAAAACACAATAAAACACAATCAAAACTATATGTAGCTTTATGAAAATTACAGTTTAATTAGCTAATAGGGCAGGCAGTGTTTGCAGCAGGAGAAGATAAGTGTCACTAACTTGCAGCTGACCCCAAACCAGGAGTGGCAAGAGCCGAATGATAATGAGGAACAGCAGCCCCCTGTTCCCCCTGAAATGGAGTATCCAGAATACCCTGTGCCCCCCCATCGTGATTTCACCACTGGCACCAGCTACCCCACCACAGTGCAGCCCAACTTATCATCCTCAGTCTCCTCTGTTCCTCCACCACCTGCAACTCACCAGTTCCCCAGATCTTCAGTGCGGTGGAATTTTTTTACAAGTGGCCCTAATGAATAGTCACTTGTAAGTTATGTCAGGGTTAGCCAGGGCAAGAAGAGAACACACATGGGTACTGGTGGTCAAATAACCCACTTGACAATAAAATACCTGGTAAAGTGGAAGAAGCAATAAAGGTGGTGGTCCCTCTGTGCCAGCAGAGATACCATGAAGTGTGCATCAGCGAAGTTTGCATCACACAGTGGGGTTTGTTTCTGCCCCCTGGTTCTGCTTCAAGCAGCTGCATCAGCAGCACCTGCACCGCCACCAGCAGCAAAAGCATCAGTGGAGCTCAATGGCTTAAGGGAGGAAGTGAGGGACCTCCATCACTGACTCATCTCAGTGGAGCAAGATATTAAAGTTATCCTTTCAAATCAGGAGAAGCTGCTCTAGTTGATGGCCGCACTTCACCACGGTGGTGCAGGTCTTGGTGGTAGTGGGGGATCAGTGTGCTTGGCAGTTGCTGAAGAAGATGCAAGCTATTTAAATACCTTTTCATGTTTAACTTTAACTTTTTTCTTTCTTGTGTGTAGTCTTTTCTCCAAAATGTTGTACTTGTTTGTTTCTAAAAAAAAGTTTAAAAATATCAAAAAATTGAACCTACCTTTTTTATCTCTCTGTATTGTTTCACTCATTGTTTCTTGTCTTTATTTCAGACCTGTCAGTTTAACCTCAGTGGTAGGGAAAATGATGGAATCACTTCTGAAGGAAAGAATTGTTGAGTACCTAGAGGCCAGTGGGGCACAGAAAACAAGGCAGCATGGATTCACAGCAGGAAGGTCATGTCAAACAAATCTAATTGATTTCTTTGACTGGGTGACCAAAGTAGTAGACCAGGGAGGGGCTGTGGACATGGCCTACCTAGACTTTAGCAAGGCATTTGACACAGTCCCGCACAAAAGATTAATAAACAAATTAGTCAGCCTGGGATTGGATCCCAGGGTGGTAGCCGGTAAAACACTGGCTGGAAAACAGGACACAGCAGGTAATAGTAAATGGAGTCCACAGTGAAGAAAGGAGGGTTACTAGTGGGGTACCACAGGGTTCAGTACTGGGGCCGGTCCTTTTTAATGTCTTTATAAGTGACATTGCAGAGGGACTGGATGGGAAGGTATGTCTCTTTGCAGATGACACAAAGATCTGCAACAGGGTTGATAAGCAAGGTGGGGTGGAAAGGATGAAAAGGGACTTGGCAAGGTTGGAGGAATGGTCAAATGTATGGCAGCTTAGATTCAACACAAAGAAATGTAAAGTAATGCACCTGGGAAACAAAAACACAGGGCAAGAGTACACAATGGGGGGTGATATACTGATAACAACAAAAATGGAAAGGGACCTGGGGGTAGTCATATCAGATGACCTAAAGGTGGGCCAGCAATGTGAGAAGGCAGTAAGGAGGGCAGATGGGATACTGGGATACATAGGGAGAGGCATCACCAGTAGAAAACAGAAAGTTGTTGGCCCTCTGTAAGACCACATCTGGAGTACTGTGTACAGTTCTGGAGACCCCATCTCCGTAAAGACATAGGCAGGATGGAGGCTGTCCAGAGGAGGGCAACCAAAATGATGCAGGGTCTGCACCAGAAGATATATGAAGAAAGACTAAAGAAGCTTAAGATGTATAGCCTCAAGGAAAGGAGGGAGAGGGGGAACATGATAAAAACTTTCAAATATCTCAAGGGAATCAACAAAGTTCAAGAGGGTAGCATCTTTCAAAAAAAGAGATGTGCAAGAACAAGGGGGCACAATTTGAAGATAGAGGAGGACGGCTCAGAGGTAATGTGAGGAAGTATTTCTTCACAGAGAGGGTTGTAGATGCATGGAACAGCCTTCCTGAGGAGGTCATAGAGTCAAAAGCAGTGGGGAAATTCAAGAATGTATGGAACAGACATAAGGCAATTCTAGTGGGGGTAGGAGGAAGTAAGCTGTTGGTTAACTAGGATCAGCAGCTTATACGTTAGATAGGGAAATGGGCAGACTAGGTGGGCCAAGTGGTCCTTATCTGCCATCAATTTCTATGTTTCTATGTTTCTGTGTTGTCATCTTTAAAACCAAAAAAAAATAAAATGTATATTTCCTACTTTTATTTTCTTAATACCTTTCCTCTGTTTTGATCTCTTTCCTAAATTTTTCTCAACAATCAGAATAAGCATGTCAGGCTGCTATAGGTCACTAGTAGTGCCACATGGTACTGTGCTGTGTGTAACTGCCCCCAGCCCTGTTGCTGTGATGCATTTTTGTGCTAATTATGCATAAATTGTATTTTACATTAACTGTCCTCTCCCAGAATTTTTCTTCAGTGCCCAAAAAATTTGACAGGCTGCTACATGCTAAGGCATACGGTAGTTCAGAGTGTTTAACTTCCCTAAACACTCTTGTTATAACTTACTTTGTGTTAATTGTGGGTTAATCACAACTCATGTTAATTATATGAATTCCAGAATTTTTCTCAACTACTGCCCAAAATTTGACATACTGCCAGATGGTATTTCATGTTATTTCTTTTTATTCATTGAAAATGTAGTTTTATTTCTTCTTATCACATTTACATTCATAAAATACCTCAAAATGGCCTTATACACACTAGAAATCACATTTCTAGTATATTACATTGTATTAAGCAGCATTATGCTATGGTCTTGAAAGGTTTTGTGAATCAGACAACTCCGCTGCCACTTCCTTGAGGACCATCTCTGCGGTAACAACAGAGCCTAAACAACAACTGCTGCAAGCATTTATTTAGTTTTTACCACAAAAAAAAAGGTAATTTTTTTTAACTTTTTTCATGTGTTTATTTTCACTTCGTTTCTTTTTATACCTTGAATATCTTGTTATTTCTTATTTAAGGAACAATGGGTTTCTAATTATCTACACCACAGTTACATTGAAACTGACACTTAAAATAACGTATAACCTTTTCAAATCCTGCCCAAATTTGACAGATTGATACATGCTACCACACAGTAATGCACAGCATGTAGCTGCCCTAAACACTCTTGTTGTAATGCACTTTGTGTTAATTGTGCGTTAATCACAACTCACATTAATTATGTGAATTCCTGAATTTTTCTCAACTGCTGCCCAAAATTTGACAAGCTGCTACATGCTGCTACATGGTAGTGTACAGTGTGTAACTGCACCAAACAATCTTGTTGTAAGGCACTTTGTGCTCATTTTACGTTAATCACAATTCTCATTAATTATGTGAATTATAGAATTTTTCTCAAGTACTACCCAAAATTTGACAGATTGCTACATGCTGTCACATGGTAGTGTAAAGTGTGTAACTCCCCCAAACAGTGTTGGAAACTTTTTGAAAAGCACAATATACTGTACATAAATTCTGTATTCCAATATATTGTGGCATGAGTGACAGAATACAGTAAATAGGTCATGCTGCTACATGCATTGCTGCTGTGAATTTTTCTTGACACCCTAAAATGAGATGTGCTTACTCCACCAAGTTACATATGCTGCTGTTGCCGTTAGCTGGTGCTGAGCTGTGTAAGTCTCTAAGTACAGCAACTAAGATGCATTTTAGTGCCCACAAAATCAAAGTAAATTTCCGTGGCTGGAAAATTCTCATGATGCCATGAAAAGAGATGTGCTCCCATAATTCATAAATGCTGCTACTAGCTGGTGCCGAGCTATGCAAGTTTCTAAGCACAGCAAATGTCAAGATGCGCTTTAGTGCCCGCAAAATCAATGTGAATTCTCATAGCTGGAAAAATCCTCGTGATGCTCAAAATGAGCTGCGCTCCCATAATTCTTACATGCTGCTGCTAGTTTGTGCTGTGCCACGCGAGTCTCCAATCACAGCAACTGTCAAGATGCTTTTTAGCGCCTGAAAATAAAAGAGAATTCTTATGGCTGGAAAAATTCTCATGATGCCCCAAAATGAGATGTGCTCCAGGGATTTATTTAACTCTAAAAATTGATTAGCGTTTTGCTCATAAAAGTGCTAAATCTTTGTGAAAATGCATAGCTCTTGCCTCACTGTGTTTTACAAACACAGCACTTCAAGAAAATCTATATAAATACTTTCTGTACAGTTAGTATAGTCCCAAGAAAAAAACTGCTAATCAATTATTTAAAACCCTGTGCTCCCATAATTCTTTTATGCTGCTGCTGCTAACTGGTGTTGTGCTGTGTGAGTCTCCAAGTACAGCAACTGTCAATATACACTTTGATGCCCAGAAAATAAATGTAAATTCTCATGGCTGGAAACATTCTCCTAACACCCCAAAATGAGATGTGCTCCCATTATTCTTACATGCTGCTGCTAACTGCTGCTGTGCTGTGCTGTGCTGTGTGAGTCTCCAACTACAGCAACTTTAGTGCCCAGAAAATAAAAGTGAATTCTCATAGCTGGACAAATTCTCTTGACACCCCAAAATGATACATGCTCACATATAGTAATTCATATATGGTGCTGTATGTTATGAATGTAGTCTACAGCAACTGTATCTGGATGATGATCTTCAACTCAAGTATCACTTTGTTGTAGCCTACTAACAAAGGTAAGTATTTTTCCATTTTTGGGCTGTGGTGGGTGGGACGGTATTTAACATATTTGCATTTTCAACCATCTTTTGTTACTGTTTTTGTCTTTGCAGGTATTCAGCACTAGGGTTATTGAATACTGTTGCTACATGGGTCTTGCCCAGATCTGGTTATTTAATTTAGGAGTGTTTCCTACCGTGGAAGGTAAGTATTTTTATTTCATTTTTTTTATTCTATCAAATGTTATTACTATCGGTATGTCACTCTAGAACCGTTGTCTTATCCTGTTTCTCTCAGTTCAGATATTTTTTTTTTCCATGTAGCTTTTTGCTCCCTCGTTACCCCTCCCACCTTACTTGACAATGGGGGAGACATGTACTTTATGTTTTTTCTCCCCATTACCCTAGGACCCCAGAGCATGGTTGCACAGGCACATGGAGGCATGCATGAGTTCCGTGTCTTCGGTGATGGCCCCTTCCACCCACCCAGCCTATTGCCAAGTTTCCCTTCTGGCTTGCGCTGCCACCTAGCCTCCATCGGGTGGCAGCCAAGAGCCAGGGAAACCCCATGTCCCACCCCAGAGTGGAGAGCTGCCTTGCAGTCACTCGATCCAGCTCCTTGCCCTCCCCCGGCTGACCCCTGATGGCCCAAGCTCGTTCCCGAACCCGGGACACCAGCGTAATGTGAGGTGTGGCTTCCAGTGCCTCAACACTCAGCACCACCTGGCCGTCTTCAATTCAGATACTTTTTAGGTATGTGACAAATTGTAGAATGAGGCAGCAGCATGAGTTGGACAACTGATATTTATGCTGCATGCAGAGAATGCATTGACTTTACTAAGACTGCATACAGTGGTGGAGAAGCTGGAGGAGGAGGAGGTCCAAGCATTAGTTGGCAAAGTTGACCACATCAATGATCTGGTGGAGAAGATGGCAATAGCTGGCTTGCTGTAGGAGGGTTAGGCATTTACCCTGATGACAAACTGTAAAGAAACCTAATGCGAATAAGAGATAGAAATTATTTAGACTGTAGTACACTCCCTATTGAGTTACAGTACACCAGTGAAAGGAAACCAAAATTTTAAAATTAAAAGAAATAACTTTTGGAAGGACGATGATGGCCCTGCCTTGAAATGGCATAAGGCGCTCCAGACAGAGGAGGTGGAGGAGAAGTTATGTTTCCTGAATGGAAAGAGAGCAGGACAGGAGGAGGCCTGTGAAGGCAAGGAAAAATTATGTAGACCATACTAAAGTGGCCACCACTGTGGGTGATTGACCACACGCACAGTGTATATGTTGTCCATGCCATGTCTTCCTATGTGTGTCACCTGTGAAGAAAAGAGTAATTTAGCCTGACTTTGCCACTGTTGTGGTTTCGTAGTATATCCATTGTCCAATCCCTCTGTTTCTATAACTGTCACCAGTGAAGAAAAAAGACATTTAGCTTAACCTGGCCACCATAGTGGCCACATGGTATATCTGTTATGCATCCCCACACTTCCTGTACCTGTCACCTCTGAATAAAAAAATGAAAATTATTTAGCCATACATGGCATGGTCACAGTGTTACTGTTTACCTGAAAAAGGGAAAATTAACATTAAAACTTAAAAAATGAAAAAAATAATATCATGATACTTACCCTCAAACTGGTGATTGTCATGGCATGTACTGGCACAACACAGCCACTGAGAAGGGTGGTTGAGGAAGAAGTATCTTTAGACTATGACTTGTGGTGCGCTGTCTGAAGGGAAAGGGAGACACAAGAAGAGAAATAAAGACATTTTAATGTCTTGTAAGCAAGGTGGGAGTCCCTCCTGTGCAATTACAGGCTCACTGCCAAAAGTGGGGAAAAGCAGTATGAAAAAACAATGAAAGTAACTTACCATCACAGCAGGCAATATTGGCCTTTGCTAGACTTCAGGTCTTGCTGCCTTGATGGACCAGTTAGCGGGCGGCTCAGCTTGAGGTCTGGTTTTGCTGGCTGTGTGGCTGGCTGGCTAGGTTGAGGTCTGCATGGCAACGGCATCTACACTGGCTTAAGAGTCCATGTTTCTCAATCGGGATGCATGAGGTGGATAAGGCAGTGACCCATGCTGTTGGTTAATGTGGAGGATACAAGCAGGCCAGATAAAGAAAAGGAGGTGGTGTCTTGATTGTTGGTAGATGTATGGTCTGCACGGCTGGCAACAACAGTATTTATGCTGGCCTAAGATTCCTTGTTTTTCAGCCTCGAATGAGTGCATTCAGTGGAGGCAGTGGTGGACCATGTTGTTGGTGGATGTGGAAGATGCTGTCAGGCCAGATGATGAAGAGGAGGCAGTATCTTGAATGCTGGTGGATGCATGTCTGCATGGCCGGCAATGGCATTTATGCTGCAGAGTTAACAATCCATGTTTTTCAGTCTGAATATATGCAGTTGAGGTGGTGGCTAATGATATTGAAGGCAACCTTGGCATCCCATGATGTAGTGTTCAAAGATTTTCTTTGTCTGTGGGCATGATATAGGATAGGGAAGATGGAGGCAATCAGATGTAAAGAACAGCAGCACAGCTTGGGGAAAAACATAATCACAGTAAAACAGAACTGAATCATAAAGGAAAGGATTCAACTAATAAGAAGGTAAGAATGTATCTAACACTTTTTCATTTATGCTTCAATCGTCCTCATCAAGGAAGCAGTCCTCACAGTCTTTCTGATTGGAGTTATCCCCACATGGGAGTTTTTCTCCATTACTGCTTCATCTACTTAAATGGAAGGCAATTCACCAATGCCAATACCACCAGGCTGTTCTGGTTCTTCTTCATCACCACTGACACCATAATGTAGTATGAAAACAGACGTGACTGTGTTACATGGAATGTGCCCAGCATTCATTTTAATAAAAGTTAGCATGACAACATTTCTAGGGGACAGATTTGCACACCTGTCCTGCCCAATGGCCCCTGCCAAACTGAATATCTTCTTCACGCTGACACTGGAGCTCAGCAGACAGCTCAGATATTTGACTGCTATAAAGGTCAGTGTTGCCCAATCAGTGACCTTGCTACTCCAGTCCAGCAGTGGCTCTTCCACTATGTTGCTGTATCTGGTGTCCACCAAATATGCATTCACCATGCTGCACGCAATCCTACCAACTCATCAGCCTCTTCCTCCCTTTCCTTCATGTCTGAAATTCCCACCTGGCACAAAGCACCCCAAAATGGATTTATTGTAATTTTTTCTGTTACCAGCCTGTGCTTCCAGCCCATTTATCTGAGGAGGTAGCAACATCTAGTCTCTGTACCTCTGTACAGACAGTCAGTGAGACCCCATCTGGAGTACTGCATGCAATTCTGGAGACCCCATCTCCGCAAAGACATAGACAGAGTGGAGGCTGTCCAGAGGAGGGCAACCAAAATGGTGCAGGGTCTGTACCAGAAGACATAAGAGGAGAGACTAAAGCAGCCTAATATGTATACCCTTCAGGAAAGGAGGGAGAGGGGGGACATGCTAGAAACTTTCAAGTAACTCAAGGGAATTAACAAAGTACAAGAGGGTAGTATCTTTCAGAAGAAGAGATGTGCAACAACAAGGGGGTGTAATTTGAAGATAGAGTGGAGATGGCTCAGAGGTAATGTTAGAAAGTATTTTTTTACAGAGAGGGTTGTGGATGCATGGAACAGCCTTCCTGAGGAGGTTGTAGAGTCAGAAACAGTGGGAGAATTCAAGAATGCATGTGACAGGCATAAGGCAGTTCTAGTGGAGGGTAGGAGGAAGTAAGCTGTTGATTAACTAGAATCTGCAGCTTATCCATCAGGTAGGGAAATGGGCAGACTAGGTGGGCCAAGCGGTCCTTATCTGCCGTCAAATTCTATGTTTCTATGATCACTTTCTTGTTGTGCCTTACATAACTGTGACCATAAAATCTGTGCCCCATGAACCCATCTTATTAGTTGATCAGTTAGATTTTGGACCTGATCACACCCACCTTCAAATATTGATGACAGGCCCTGTTTATAGCATGAGTCCAGCAGGGTGGCAATAGCAAAACCTGCAGACTGCAGAATGCAGGAAATATGGCTACTGCAGTCCAACACATGGAGCATGTGTTCCATTAAGACACAGATTCCCCATCACCATGTACTATACATTCAGAAGCTTCTTAACAAGCAACCACAGCAGAGGCTGCACCCAGCATAGGGTGCTCACCATAGTCCATAGAACAAGCAAATTTAAAAAAATGGGCACTCACCCCCCTTCCTTCATAAAAAAAAGATGCTGCTTCATTGTTATTTGTATAAAATAGCGTAGTTTATTTCATCGCCACCTGGCAACACTCATATTCTCACACATACAGAGCAGCTGGTCTAAGTTATTGACTGGTGCTGATCTCACTTTACTGAGTAGAGTTTCTTGTGACTGAAGGAGCGGCATCTTTATTTAAGAAGGAAGGGGGTGAGTGCCCAATGTTTTGTATTTGCTTATTCAACAACATCTGCCTCAGCACCCTTAGAAATGGGATGGCCTGAATGATACAGGCAGTGTCCCCACTCACTGCCTATGCTGCATGTTCAAATGGCCTTAGAATCATGATCAGGTCATCCATTATTTGCCATTGATCTGTTGTCTGAGACACTGATACTTTGGAATCGTCATGGCTTGTATGCAGCTGCAGGTATTCAGAGATGGCTTTGTAATACTTATAAAAGTGTTTGATCATGTAGTGTTGAATTCCATTTGGTGATGAATTCCAGCTTCTGGCCATGCTGAGGCAGTTTGTTCTGGATATGCAGGCATCTTCGATGGTCATGGACCTTTCCAAAATGGGCAAAGTGGGCACAGATGCAGTGGGCCACATTCAGCATGGACTTGATTTCAGGATATGATAGAAATCCTGCACTACCAGATTAAGACTGTGCCATGGCCAGCCTGGTGGTGCAGAGGGCTGAGGCACTGGACGTCTCACCTCACGGCATGCCGGCGACCCGAGTTCAGGAGCGAGCCTGGGTCACCGGAGGTTGGCACGGGGAGGCAGAGCTGGATGGAGCTGCCAAATGGCAGCTCTACTCTCCGGGGAGGTGAGATGGCATCCCTCCCTAACGGCTGCCCCTTGGTGGAGGCCGAGAGGCTGTGTAAGCAGAGTGCCAGGCACTAGACCAATGGACAGGAGGAGGAGGAGAAGGAGGAGAAGGAGGAGGGTCGGCACCGGGGCTGTAAGGCACATGCTTGCCTCAACACACATGCGACCTTCTCCTGGGGCTCTCAGGAACTAGGGGAGAAAAATGGAAAAACGGAAACCGGCAGCAGGATGGCAACCGACTCTCCACAGCTACCGCTCCTGGAGCGGGCATAAGGTAAGCCCCAGTAATTTTGGGGACGGAGCTGGGAGAGTCAGTCAGATGGGGGCCGTATGGGAGGTGGAGAAAGCATTAGAATACAAAAAAAAAAAAGGACTGTGCCATGCATGGCACTCTGAGAAACCCCACTACACTAATGCATTTAACCACATTTGAGCCATTATTATTCACAATGTAACTCAGTTTCTGGGAATGTGGGTGCAGCCATCCATCAGTCTCAGTCAGAAGCAGTTCTAACATTTTCTGACCCATGTGTGATCCACTAACACTCTTCATTGCCAGTGTGGCATGCTGTTGAATACTCATAATGTTGGTGCCACTGCAACTGGACTTCATACAATTTTTCTCCATTGTTGCAGCAGTAAATGCTGCCCCAGGTACCAGTGACCAATGGGTTGTAATACACACAAAAGAGCTACCGGCTGTTTGGTCACTGATCCTCTTGTCCATGCTATGATGTATGTATGGTGATGCTGAATGCTGCAGGGCATGTATTACTGTGCATGACATATAGGCAATAAGCCATGATGGGGTGTGCATTAGACAGTTCTAATGCATGTGTAGGGGGCGCAGTGAAGCATAAGGTCACAGACTAAGTACATCCAGCTCTCTAGCCATGCATTAGAACTGTCTAATGTACACCCCGGAGTAGCTTATTGCACTTATAAAATGGGGCTGTGTGTTTTACATGTATTTAAACATTTAGTTTTTATGTTTTAATATTAAAAAAACTAAATCTTTGATGTGTTTAAGTAAAATAGTTCCACCACATTATGGTAATTTGATTTTTCCTTACGTTTTTGAGCTATTGTGGCCACCATAGATGTGCTTGCCAGTAGTTGTCAGCCCCCACACACACACACACACACACACACGAAGCTGCTAAGGATTAAATACATTTCTGTTTACTTTTTTAAAAATAGTTTACAGTCCATGATAGGTCCCACCAGAGTAGGGAGCAGACCAGTGAGCAGGTGGAGTTATGAGCACCAATATTAAAAGCAGTTACCACTTTACCAGTGATGGCAGCTGTTACTATCACGGTAAGAGATTTTGAGAGAGTTTGTGATGAGATTTATTGTAGTTTTCCCTCATTTCACCTGGACAGCCAACAATGCTTTTTTTGCTGTTACCACAAATGACATGGGATTGAAGCGGGATGCCGGAAGTGGAGCAGATGGGCTGATGGCTGGGTCACTGATGTTTTAATGATACAGAGACAAGTGAAGTAAGGGTGTTGTTTCTCATTTCAGTGTGTTTGAGCAGAGGGTTTTTTTGTGTGTATGTGTTGAGTTAGTTATGTTGAGAGATCGAGTGATGATGGGTGGGGGCACTGACAGCCAGTACTGCAGCGGGTCAGGATTGCGGGTTTGGTGAAGATGGCACTAGGATTTCTAATATGCAATGTGTCATATTTGGCAGGACTAGTTTCAGCCATGCATTAGACGCTTCTAACGCTTGGCTAGCAGCCAATCAAATTACTCAAAATCCATTGCCCATTTTATAAAGTCCTACAAAGTTCAGGAATGGCATGGGTGGAGTGGCACAGGTGGAGAAATAGATTCACAGTTGAATCCATCATTTTGGACAGGCATTCACCATCAGCTTTTGGAATCCCACCTTCTCCACAAAAGGGAATGGCAATAGATTAATTGCCAGCATTTCAGAGGCTGCATTCAGTTCCCATGCAACAGTATGATTGGGTGGGCATTTGATATGACACTCAAACATGCTATGCAGTGTAAGCTGCACCTTTCAGGGTGTTGGGATATCAAACAGCTTGACTCTGTGTACTGGTGACATGGCTGGTAGGGTAGCATTTGTCTCAGGGAGGGTCAATGATGCTGTACCAATGAATGAAGTGATTTTTGGTGTTTTATGGACTGGGGTTGATGTGCTTCAGTGATTCTGGCTGTTTGTACTCAAACCACCACTGCTACTATGGCCACTACTAGGCAATCCCACTGACTCATTCTCCTCATCTCTGTAGTAGCCCTCCACAGTCAACTCTGTCTCCAGTGGGACTGTATCAATCCCACTTCAGGATGCCTTGCAATATGAAGGTGATAAGGGATAAGGCCCCCTTGCACCAGCTTCCCCTTGGTGCTGAGTCCAGCATAACAGGTGACTGGACTTGAGATGTATGTATTGCCCGCCAGTGCCTATGTAGCTCCCCTTTTCCCATGTCTGGCAGACACTCGACACAGCTGGTAAATAGTCAATGTTTCATCAACTGAGTCCAGTATGTAAAAATCTCAAACTGCTCCGATTACTTTCAGAGTATAACTAGTAATATTTTATCAGATTCTATAAAATGCATGTCTATTTCAAGATTTTGTACTCTCAATTTTGTGAAACAGAGTGCAGCACAGCCCCCTGCTCTCTTTATGGGAAGGCAGCGTGCTTGCTCATCTCTCTCCCTTTTTATACTGAGGAAAGAAAGGGAATCAGGTGCACACATGCACTCTCACTCACATGTTGTCATGTGATAAGTGCTTGAGCACCAGAGTGATGGCATTTTATAGAACCTGATAAAATATTATCAGCTTATTCTTGATGAAGCAGAATCCTTCCAAAATGTTGGTATTTGTCGGCTTTTGTTGACCTATACACTGGTTGTTCCTTTCTTATGAATATACAAATAAACTGTACTATTGCATTCTGGGTTAGTGGGCATATTTTTCCATTCTGTTTTAGGACTGAATGTTGCTTTGATTGGAATTGAGCTACTCCCTGAATAAGGTTTTTGTTTTTTCTGAGGCTGGCTGTGCTGGATTCTTCTAAGATCTCTGGATGAGTCACATTTTGTTCTGGTCAGTTGCATAGTTTCTGAGTTCCGGAGAGTGCAAAAAGTGATTTTTCAGGTGTGTCTTGCTATGTCTAAGCAGTTTTTCTTTGAACTTGCCTACAGCCCAGACAGTTTGGAATTCTGATCTGAAATTTTCAGGGTGGACAGGGGCTAACCCACAGATGTGCTTTTTGCTGCTTTGGTGAAAAAATATTAATCCATTTCAAACTTACTCAATTTTTAATTTCTGTTCTGAGCATCCTCAGTAAACATTTTAGGATAGTTACAGTATATGAAACAAAAAAGGAATCATATTTCGTATGGGAATAATCCTTTTTCATTGGCCGCCATCTTGATTCCATTTTTTTCTAAAACAACTAATTTCAAAAGCCACCAAAATTACATCCTGGAGAAAAACCAAACACATTTATCTGGCTCATCTGGACTCCCTTAGGTATAATCTGTGTTTAACTGTGGAAGAAAACACCCAGAAATTTTGTTTGCACAATTGGAATTCTTTTTCATGACTCGCATGATGCAAAAAGGAATCCTTTTTCATATCAGCGTAATCTTTTTTTTTGTGAGTGGTACATGTATGTTGCTGTCATATTTCTATACCCACTTTACAGAGTTTGTGCTGTCATCTATGGAGATTAGTCACAGACTGGTAGAATAAAATAATTATAAAATTCTGTAGCTAGACAAACATTATTATTTATTTTCAATCCAATTACAGTATTTGATCACAGTTACATGAATGAACATAATATCATTTGATCTGAGTTTCGATCTGTATTTATGTTTCAGTATTCATCTGTGGGCAGCGTACAGTATGTACTACTGCACAACATGCAGATGATCATGTGAACATCTCTTTGAAACTGCCAGCTTACACCAATGATCTGTGGTGCTATGAAATTAACAATTTAGCAGCCAGCCATCTGCAACCATATGTCAGTGAATGACATTAACAATTTAGGATAGTTGCCTAAACTATTCATTCTTCGTATTATATATTTATACTGAATGAAGATGTGCATATATGTGGCTCATGAATATTCATGATAGTGGCAAAAAGAAAAAAAACATAAAAATAGTCTGATCCAAAATGCACTTACAACACTGGCTTCTGTCCTTTGAATAATTCCAATACTTTCCCCTTCCATTTACAATTTGCAAATTGTAGGTCATATTTATCCCAAGCCAGATACCCACCACATGACAAAATAGTTGCTACTTTGTAAATCACACAGTGGTTTTCTCTAAGTGGATGGGATCGGGACAAGGCAATGCCACAAAGCACATTTCTTATGTGCTTTACATTGTGACACTTCTGTGACCATGAAGTTGGCATTGCAAAATGTCAAGCATGTAAATTTGGGGCAAATTTTACTTGCAATGAATAAAATGTGAAAAAAAGAAAAAAATGAAAGTAGACATTGTACTGAAGCAAGTGCTGTAAAAACATTGTTGCACATAATGTCAAAAGTTTATTACAAAGTTAAAAGAAAATATATGAAAAACATGGTAACTAGAATATCATATTTAGTTAAACTGTAGCTACATAAAGGTGGGAAAAATGCATACCACGTGGATGGGGAAGGAGTCATTGTGGCTATCAATTGGGCAAGGATTGCATATCCATTTTATTAAAACAGACACACTGTTAGTAACTAGAAGTTTACTTTCACAGAATTGCGAGACTTTTAGACTCACATAACAGTTTTTCTTCACAGTAATGTCATCCTGTTCTGTCATAAATGCCACTTAGTGTGAAAAGTATTACAAGCTCCCGAACAGACTGAACCCTTCTATCATCATTAAAGAAAACTAAATAATAAGAATTCACCTGTACAAAACTTAATGTCATATTAGTTAAACAGCATGCAGTTTATTGACTGAAGACAAGAACATCCAGCTCTCGTTTCCTCATTTTCATTTGTAAGGAAAAAAGTGTTTCTCTCTCTCTCTCTCTCTCTCTCTCTCTCTCTCTCTCTCTCTCTGGCTGTCAAAGCTGATTATCACTGTAAGTAACATTTTGTAGAAATTACAGGGGAAAGCTAACAGCATAAAGTTGAGGATCATTTTTCACAGGGCCATCAAAAATTCCCTTTGTGCACCCCAGAAAGCTTGCTGAACATAATTTTCTTGCATGCACCTAGGGTAACATGTCTCCTTTGATGTGTCCTCTTCTGCAGAGGATTTTCCTGTTTTTACTGTGTCCTTTCCCAGTACGGTTACATTTACTGTTTTGTCTGTGCTGGTTTAAATTAATTGTTAATGTTTATGTGCCAGCACTAATTTCATGAGAGCATGGGGAAAAAAATAGATCCAGCAGGGGGAGAAGAAAATAGATTTCTGCACAACAGCACAGGGATGATAATAAGGGGGGCCACTAGACACCAGGGAAATGGCAGCTCACTGCTCTCACTGCAGCCCGCAACATGGGTTCCAGCTGTGGCTGCATTAGTCAAGTATAATCGTATCCTGTTTCATGATTCACCTCCCAGCTGTGTGACATGAAAAATGAATCTTTTTTCATTTGGAGGAATCCTTTCTCATGAGGGTAAAAATCCTATATTTTGTCCCTAGTGTCCAGTGGCACCTCCCCCCACCCACCCACTAGTTGCCATCCTCATACTGAATATTATTTCCCTGGTGTCTAGTGGCACTCCCCACCCAAGATCACCATCCCCATAATTATTCATTCATTTTCCTGGTGTCTAGTGGTGCCCCCAGCCCACCAGTCACCATCCCCATAATAATCCCTTGTTTCTAATGGCACCACTTCCCAACCCTCTGATTGCTGTCCCCGTAATAATTGCATTTTTTCCCTGGTGTCTAGTGGTACCCCATACAATCTGATTGCTGTCTCCATGAAATTTTGTCTTTTCTTGATATCTAGTGGCCCCCAATCGTCGTTCTGCCTGTAATAAAGAAAACAGTCCCGTGATTTTTTTTTTACAACTTGTAAAAAAGAAAACAGTCCCTCAGCGATCTGACCCCCTTCCAGCCTGATGTCCCACTGTGCACCCACCACTACACACACCCCACTGCCCCCCCCACATCCCTCACTCACCTGAACAGGTCCCAGGGTGAAGATCCAGTCTGTGATCAAAGACATGTCTTGCTGCTGGAAACATCGGCTGCTATATAAGAAAGTAAGGTAAATGTGGTTCAATGTATTTCAATGGGGTGTTCATCTTTGTGGCATAACTTTGCCATTTTTGCATATTTTTAGCCCACACTTTCAACATGGCCTTTTTGGGACCTCATCTTATGAACAATTTCAGTGAAATTATGAAAATCTGACCCAAAAAGGTGATTATGTGGTCACTTGGCAAAATCACCTTTCAGGAAGGATTTGAAAAATGTTCACCATTCTTGTTATTAGATTTGGAAAAAAAAGTATGTCCCCCAAAAAAGGCATACAATAAAAAAAGTAAAATACCTGTATGGTTCACAAAAAAATAAAAAAAGCCACCAATAAAAAAAATACAGCCTACAAAGCCATGAAAAATGATAACAAGTATAATGTAGAAAGATACAAATCAGTATTAAGCACCTGAAAAAAATTATCAAAAGAGATAAAAGGAAAATTGAACTCAAAATTGCACATACGAAGGACAATGGCAAGGCATTTTTTGCATATGTAAATGACAAAAGCACAGACAGATCTATAGGACCAATAGACCAATAGTCAATAGGCATTGAAATAAAGGAACCTAAACAAATGGCTAGAATATTCAATGAATATTTTCCATCTGTTTATCAAGCAAAAACTTAACTTGGGATTAACATTATCCACAAACAAAGATAGGCTAAGATGACATAACCAGCAAATTTGCATGTTCCACTGTTCAAATAGCAACAGAGGAGGTTACTTCACATTTAGAACTACCCAGCTCTGGAACTCTCTTCCATCACAAATAGTTGAAACTCCAACTTTAACAATATTTAAAACAAGACTAGATGCACATTTAGATGCCCTGCCTAGGCGGGAGACAGGTTTTACAGACCTTCTGGTCTTCTCCTGTCTACACAACCCAGCATTAAACCCAGTATTAAATCCAGTATTGTTCATGAAGTGGAGTCATAAGAAGGTTATGTTAAAAATTTGGGGTCAAAATAAGTACAAATATCAAAGTTATGTGTATCCATTGAAAATGTTTGACACTCACTTGTAATTTCTGTAATTGAAACATATTTTTACCCTGAATTTTCAACACAGAAGTTTTTTTCAAACCACCTTATGAACATGACAGCTGTCATTTTTCAAATCCTGCCCAAACTGTTTTTTTGCACCTGTGGTGCAGAATGACATGCATAATTTTCAATACCGGGTTCATGAGGTGGGGTAATAAGAAGGCTATGCTAACAATTTAGTTGCTGTTCTGCTACAAATGCAAATGCAGGGCTCTCTGGGCCCTGTGCTTCCATGTCAACATACATGTCTACATGTATGGAGGGATGAGAGGGGCCCTGTGCTTCCACTGGCAAATGAGGATCAGAAGAAGAATCTTTTTAGTGATGAGGCATGTGATACTTAAGTCTATCTTCAAAGTTCAGCCAACCTGTAAGCCTGCAGAGGTCACACATGTGGGTTAACCTGGGACTACCAGAGACCAGGTGGCAGGCTTGAGGTCTAGGTTTATGCAGTGTAGGGCTGTATGGTCTGCAGACCCATAGATTACAATGCCATAGTCCACCAATGATAGGACAGAAGAAGATACCTCCAGACATAGTGCTTGTGGGGGCAGGAAGTTTCTAAGCCTGTACAAGATTCCCAGCCTGGCATTAACAGAGGAGGAGATGTGTTGAATGTGTGCATGGAAGGTGAGGGAGGTGTCAAGCATGACACCCAGATATTTGAAGCAGGAGACCTGTTCAAGCTCGATGTCTAGGGAGTTCAGGATAGTTCAAGATGCATCAGTTAGGGTTGCTATTAAAGCAAAAAGAGTATGGAAATGCGATGTTAGGGTTTTCAACCCTAACTCCGAATCCCCCCAAGCAGCCAAAGTGGGAAAGGCAACACAAGCAACCACAGACATCCACCATCAGGTAAGACAAACAATATACAACTCTTTCCACATCATTAGGTAAGACAAACAACATACAACTCTTTCCACATGACACAAGAGTCATTCATCATCATGGACCAGTGCTTCTGTAGTAATGGATACACATGAAAACCTGCACATCACCCAGGAAGTGCTGTAAAAAACTCCCATAGGATCAACATTGTAAATTGTAAGTAAGGAATAAAATGTGGCAGGGTGTGTGGTAATGATAAATAATTGCATGTCCAGGTGGGTTGTGAGTCATGTGGTGCAGCTGTGTGCCTTCAGCTACCTGGGAAGTGCAGTATATGTCCATAATAACATATAGCAGGGTGCCCTATTATTAACTGAAGTGCAGTTCCTATTCCTTGGCATAATTGCTAACTGTTTGTACCTTGATTTTTTTTTTTTTTCTGAATCAGACGGTGGTATGTTATCCAATTTTTTCAGCGAATCATTCACCTGTCATCATTTTTCAGAAAGTCAGGAAGTCCCAGATGCCACACCTGCTCAGTTTTGCTCATATTGATTGGTTAAGTCAATTTCATGGAAGTTTAATAGAAAATCCGATAGCTGTTTACTAAGACTCTCTGGGAAGTCTGCAGAGGGCAAGCAGGCTTCTCCATATTGATTTCAAATACTCTAGGGGTCCAATATGACTCAAATTCAAATTCTTTATTCTGTATGTATATAAATTTTACATTATCACATACTATACATACCATACAGTTGTATAACCACATAGTTAGGACAGTATAAAGTTAAAAACATTAGATGTAACAATTATAAAAAATAAATACAAGTGGTTAGTAAAATTAGCTTTGTTACAAGTATTCTGTTAGACCATACCGCCAGTAATTTTATAAAGTGCTGGTTTAGCAAAATTTGCCGTGGCAAAAATGTCATTTGCCTTATCACAATACATCATACATTTGATATAATTTTCCTCCGGCATAGTTCTTAAATTCCCCCAAATCGGGGGTAGCCATTTTTCTCTTATTTCGGCCAGCAGTGGACATTCAAAAATCAAATGCCTACCCATGACAATAAATGTTGAATCACAAATGCAAGTACAATTCAACAAACTGAAAATGGATTCTCTTCCATATCTGAACTTCAGCAGACCTAACCTAAATTTACACAGTGCATTCCTTTGTGTGCAATCTTCACAGAAAGTCAAATACTTTTCTTCTCGACATACTTGTTTATTATCTACATAGAGCTTACAAAATGACAGTTCTCTAAGCTTGCTTATCTCACTCTGGAAAAAAAGTATCTATCAGTCTTTGTTTAACTGTCTCAGCATAGCATTTTATATTATCAGAGACTTGTTTATCCCAAATCTGAACAAGGCCTAACTTGACCAAATTGTTGTTCAGTCTGAAAAACCAACCATTAGAACATGTCTTTCTTTTGCTTTCTGACCAACACTTAGCCAATAAGCTGTCCTGAGGTACGAGCACAATTTTTTGAAATAGGCCTAAAGCCCTAATTTGAGCCTTAAGTGCTACAGACTTCATATTTAATTCAATTCTCAACAGAGCAGTGGGAGTATGCTGATGTAATCCCAGAATCTGTTTGAAGAACACATTTTGCACAACTTCCAACTCTTTGGGTTGTTTATGTCCCATATGATTCTGAATTTAGAGGCATTACCTTCTTAAGCATAACAAAATTATTTCTAGATTACCACAATCTATACATTTAACCAATTTTTTATATGAGGTGGTTCTTTGTTTTTCCAGGGCTGCAAGATAAGTTTCTTTTTGTTGATGAGCATAATATCCAGCAAAATGCTCTTATTGTCCTCTATGGATTGGATAAAAATATTTCTAAATAATATAATTCCTGGATCATAAGGGAAATCCATGCCCAGGGTCTTACCTGTTGTTGATAATACTTCATTCCAATAATTTGCCAGTTTTGGACAGTTTACCAGCATATGTGTATAAGGGATCCCATCTGATTTTCACATCTAGGACATTTGTTCATTAATTTTCTATTGATTGTATGCAATTTCCTAGGAGTGTAGAATACCCGATGGAAAATATTATACTGGATTTGTTTTATTCTGCTATTCCTTGAAACTTTCAGGGTTCTAGGAATAATTTCCTGCCATTTTTCCAGTGATAATTTTGGACCTCTATCCTTCTTCCAGTTTTCGAATAATTTGTCAAGAGTGGGGGACTTTTTTCCTCAGTATTTATTATATATATTTGTCCAATTAATTTTTTATTAGTGTCTGTATTTAACAATTCATCGATTGGTGAGCTAATAAATTTATTCACAGAGCTTAGTGTTTCTCTTATGTACTATAAGGCCTTACTTGAAGGTAAGTAAGAAAGTACCCATCCTCTAGATTAAACTGCTGTTTAAGGATTTTAAAGTCCATTAGTGTTCCTTGGCTATAAAGATGTCTGATTTGATATATACCTTTTTGTTTCCAATTTTGAATAAAAGGGTTATCTTTGAAGACTGGGATGAGTTTAAGATATGCATAGGGGTTAAGGCTTCTTTCTAGCCTAATATTTTATGAACATCAGCCCATATTTTAATTGTGTCTTTTGTAGATTCTAGATATGTTTTCTTTTTTCACTGATGTTTACTTTTCCTTGGAGAGCCCCTGTTAGACTTTTTAGCTGTGAGTTACCTTCTTCAATTTCAACCCAAGATGTATTTCCTTCTGATGAGAAATAGGGTTTAATCTGTTCTGTTTGCACTGCATAGAAGTACCATTGAAAGTTCAGCAGTCCCAGACCTCCCTTATCAGTTGAAGCATATAATTTAGCTAAGCATATTCTGAGGTGTTTGTTCTGCCAGATAAACTTACTGATTTCAGCTTCAAGACGGAGGATTTTTTTTTTTTTGGTATCCAAACTGGAAGGGCTCGAAAGAAAAATAAAATTCCTAGTAGACTGTTCATCTTTATTACATTTATTCTGTCTACTAAACTCAATGGAAGTAATTGCCATCTTTCCATGTCACTAGAAAGTTTTTGTAGTGTTGTATCGTAGTTTGTATTATATAATTCTTCTCTTTTCTGTGTTATAAAAACTCCCAGACATTTTATTCTTTTGGTTATATCCGAGTTATATTTTGTTTTAAAGTCAGTTACCAGGAAAATCTGTGCTCATTAGGAGAATTTACATTTTAACTGAGTTTATTTTATATCCTAAAATATCTGTGAATGTCTTTATTACTTCAATTAGAGGAGATGTTGCCAAAAGAGCATCTTCCAGGTAAATCAGAATAACATCTGCATATATTGAAATAACATGGTATGTTTCCTTTAGTTTTATACCCTTAATTCCCTTGGAATTTCTTATTGCTTGTGCTAATGGCTCAATATAAATATTAAAAAGGGGGGAGAGTGGGCATCCATGTCTAGTGCTTCTGTTTAGCTCTAAATATGAGGATGTTTGGGAATTAGTTTTTATACATGCTCTGGAGGATTTATATATTAATTTAATCAACGTGATGAACTTTTCTCCACACCTGCATGCCTGTAATGTTGCAAAGAGGTAGTCCCAACCCACCATATGAAATGTTTTTTCTGCATCGATTGTGATTAGTGCTGCATTTTTATAGAGTGAGCTCTCCAAAATATTGAGTGTGCGCCGTATATGGTTAGTTAGTTTCCTACCAGGAATGAATCCTGTCTGGTCTGGATGGATTATCTTGTAAATGGCTACTGCGAGTCTTTTCGCTAAGATTCTCAAGAAGAGTTTATAGTCAGTGTTTAGTAGTGATATTCTTCGAGAAATTTATTAAATACTTGATGCAAAATGGGTGTTAAATCTTCTTTGAAATGTTTATAAAACTCATTTATAAATCATCTGGACCAGGCAATTTGTTTTTGGGCAGTTCTGAGATACCCTCTATAATTTCTTGTTTGCTGATTTGGTTTTCTAGGAAATGCTTATCTTGAATATCTAATTTATCTAAAGTTATATTTGATATGAATTATTCTAATTTTAGAGTGTCTATTGTATTTTCTGGAGTATAAAATTTTGAATAAAATGAACAGAAGATTTCATTTATAGATTTTGGATGTCTAACAAGTTGCCTCCTAACATTTTCTATTGAGTTTATTGTATTTTGAGTTCTCTCAGACTGAAGTTGGAAGGCTAATAACGTGTCTGTTTTTTCCCCTTAAAAGTAATATTTGGCTCTTGTCCTCATTAATGCTCCCTTTGCCCTGTTTTCCATTATTTGCTTTATTTTATCTCTCAGTAGTCAAACCTTACATAAATCAGAGTCTGACATTATCAGGTCTGCTTCTGCTTTTGCTAATTCCTGCTCCAGCTCTGTTTTTGAAAAAGTTATAAATGTTACAGACTCCTCTTAAGTATGCCGACAGTGCATCCCATTTTGAACTCATCAATACCTCTTGAGAATTGTTATTGCATAGAAAGTCATTTACTTCCCTGTGGATAAGCTTTGTAAAGTTTTCATCATTCAAAAGTTTCTGATCTAATTTCCACTGTTTTAGGGTTGGCTCTATTACTGCCTCTTGAACTGGGACATGTGCAGGTGCATGATCTGATATACTAAAAGGATCATATTTCAAATCTTGTATATTATTCATACTTTGTCTGGCTATCAAAACAAAAGTCAATTCTTGAATGTGAATTATGAATATTGAAGTAGAAAGAATAAATCTCTTTATCTGGGGAAAATAATCTCAGAGGATCTACCACATTGAGCCCTTCCATATAGTTTTAATTAATGGAATCAATTTATGTTTTTTTCTCTCTAGTTCTTATTATGTTCCTATCAAGGTAACCTAATGTTATGTTAAAATATCCTGCAATAATATACGGACCAGGATATAATGAATTATCAGTAAATAGGCTATTAAATAAATTGGGGTACTCCTCATTAGGGGCATAAAGTGATGCTAAGGTTTATTCATTTAGTTTTCTTTTTTAATCCTTAGTATAGAATACTTTCCTTCCTTAACCACATGCTGGGCTGTTATCACGAAACCTAATTTCTTTCTAATCAGAATAGCTGTATCTCTGGTCTTGCTGTTACACACATAGAGAAAGAGCTGTTTGACCTAAAAAGGTTTTTAAAGTAATTAAAATCTTTGATTTCAAAATGGGTTTCTTGTAGAAACAAGGGGCCCAGTTCTCAAAGCTCTTGGCTTGGTGCAAGGGGCATGCACCACGGAGAAAGGCACAAGGTGCCCTTTGTGTCAAAAGATGCACCAGGAGTGATTCACAAAGGCAGCCTGCATTGCCAGTAGGCTCCTGCCCCAAACCAAGCTTATGCCACCTGTGTGCCACAAAATGGGCTGTGGCAAGGCACTGGGAGCCTGCTGCAGAAGCAGGCTGCAAAGCTCTATACCTCGCAATTCACAAAACACACCCAGTGGGTAAAATTCTAAGTCCCCTTAGACCAGCCCTGGCTGGTTTAAGGGGGACTTAGAATGTTGCCCTGTCGGTGTAGTGGACACTTTCACAGCAATGTACCACCACCACCACCACCCCAAGCCCTGACCACCCATTGTATGCATAAGTCACACCCTGGTAGTCTAATTGCCCCCCCCACCCAAACCCAATCCCCATTGTGATTAAATAATGAGAAGTTGCCACAGTAAGCAAGTGCCCACCCCTCCCTGATCCCCGATGCCCATTCTAAAACAAATTGCAAGTTCCCTGGTCATCTAGTATCCCCCCAATTCCTGATCACTCATAATAATTATTAAATTATCCCTAGTGGTCCAGTAGACCTCTCCAGCCTCGATCCCCATAAACTGCAAAACCCACATACCTGGTGGTCTAGTGGATCCCCCACCCAGCACTGCCTTACCACCCTGCTCCCCCATCCCATAACCAAGCCAGCGACTGACTCAGCCCACCACTCACCTTTGGGCCAGCTGCTGAATGTACTCTGAATGAGCGCATACTGTATATAGCACATGCTCAGTGAATGACTGCAGGTGAGCGGTGAGCTGAGCCAGTAGCCAGCTCGTTTACAGGATGGGAGGATGGGGTGGTAGGGAGATGCTGGGTGGGGGGTCCACTAGACCACCAGGTATGTGAGTTTTGCAATTTACAGGGGATGGGGGCTGGAGCGGTCAACTGGACCACCAGGGATAATTTTATACCTATTATGAATGATCAGGAAATGGGAAGGGGGCACTACATGACCTGGGAAAATGTAAATATGTCTTAGGATGGGGATCAGGGAGGAGGGCCACTAGACAACTGGGGCACATTTAATTTTTTAATCAAAATGTGGATTGGGGATCAGGGACATGGGCCACTAGACTACTGAAGAAATTGCCTTTTTCCTTTTTCCAACAGGGATTGAGGATGGGGGCCCACTTGTGTTTTTGATTGAAGCTTGCGGCAGACCCCTCCATTGTGCCAAGTGTTTGCCATATGGGAGTGGTTGCCACACATTTGGGGACATAAACACTGGGACCCCTCCTGTACCAGAATCTGGTGCAGGGTCCCTGGCACAGTGGGCTTCAGTGCAAGCTACTGTTCGATGCAGCTTGCACTGATCCAAGCCTTGTTCGAGAATCAGGCCCAAGATGTCTTTTTTTTTTTTTTAACACTGGTTTATAATTGTCCTTGTTTTTGTTCTGTCTCTCATACCCTTTACATTCCATGTCATCAAATTAATAGTTTCAATTTAATTAAGTCATGATTAACCTTTATCTAAGCTTCTACTTGACTGAGCTGGGAGAAGTTTGAGACCCTCCTTTCTATAGCATAGTAATTTTGATATTTTTTTCCTCTGAGCCTAGATCTTAATATTAATAGTAGTAATAGTAGTAATTCTCTCTGATTCTTTGATAGCTATTCTTTTGTTTTCTGCCCTAGCTCTTAACTCTATTTTTTCCCATCCTTCCCCTATCCTCCCTACCTTATTCTCCTCTTATGGGCTAAAGGGCTAGATATAAACAGAGCTATTTCTAGGAAGAACAAGTGTAAGATAGGCATAGTTATGCTCTCAGGAGCATGTTTCTGGTTTGATTGTCCCATTTGCTTATCTTTTCCCTTTCACTGGCCTCCCTCCCCCTTTACTACTAGACATCTGGAAATCATCTGGTACCCTATCAATGTGGCACCAAATGAACTTGCCAGTGGACTGCTCTGAGACAGCGCTGCTTGGTCCCAGAGAGGAGAGATTCTTAAAGATAAGTTCTTACCCCTTTCTTTTCATTCTTGCTCCCTACTAGTATTAGAAGGCCTATTTCCCTTTATATTTTCCTTATTCATTTATTTCCCTGCTGTAACTGTCTGAAATAATTCTTTTTAATAATAACCAACAATCAAAAAAGAAACTAACAGAAACAAACAAACAAAAAAAGACATTCTGCATATAGAGACTTTTCTTCTCTCTCTCTTCTCCCTCCCCTTCTTTCCTTCTTTTTTTTCATTTTCCTTCCTTCTTTCATTCTTTGTTATGGTGATTATCCATTTCCTCCTGGTTCATCCATTATCCATTGTTTAATTACTTTTCAGCCCCACCTGGTGAGGAAAAAATTATGGCTCTACCATGGAACCACACCTTTAGTTTTGCTGGGGGGGGGTCATCATAAATCTGATGTTTTTTTGTGTCAACATAGATTTTGCATTGGCAAATGCTTTGCATTTATTTAAAACTTCATAAGGAAAATCAGGATAGACTTCAATATTAGTGCCTGCTGCCTTTAAACCTTTCTCCAACCTTGCTCTCCTCAGGATCACTTCTCTGTCCTGGTAGTGATGTGGTTTAAAAAAGACAAACCAAGGCTGTGATCCTTGGTAGTTGGGGTTCTTTATCTCCCTGTGTGTCTTGTCAAGCTCAACCTCTTTTCTGGATAGAGTCCGTCCAGTGCTTCTGAAATAAGTTTTTCAAAGACTTTGATTGGATTCACTCCCTCAAGCCCTTCAGGAACTCCTTCCAACTTCAGATTGCCTCTTCTGCTCCTGGTCTCCATCTCTTCAGTTCTGAGCTGTAAAGTTTCCAACTCTTCTGAATGCTCCTTTATTTTTACCTTTATAAAATGGCAAGAAAAAATCTAAAAATCTCATTGGCCAAGACAGATCAGCTGACCGTACATTAATTCTCTATATACGCACAGTCATCCTGGTCCTAAACCACATTACACAATGAGCAGATTAGTCCTACAACCAGAACTATCTTCCATCAGTCTCCCTACAACCAGAACTGATCTTCCACCATAAACATGGCCTCTACCTTTACACTGTAGAAACCTTCAACTGGGCCCTAAAATTAAAATGATCTTAAATATAAAATAAAACAAATTAATTAAATGTTGTTTATCAGATTGTCACACTCTCCTTACACATATAAAAAAATTAGAAACATTAAGTATTTTTTTTAGTTTTTGTTACAACTCTTTGTTCGCTAACAGTGAAAAATCCCCCTTTTATCTTTACCTGCTCATCAGGGAAATCTCTTCTGCTTTTCCTGACAAGTGAGATAATTGAGTCTCTGGCTCTAAAAAAGGCCTTTGTTTTCTGTGTGTACAGTATGTTAGTAGAGGAACATTCTGCTAGTAGAACTGAGCAGAATTTTGAATCCCTGTATTCCATGGTAAACATTCAATGATAAACATTCCATTTCTTGAATGTGGGGAAACACAGACGGAAAAAAAAACAGAATGAAGAAAGTAAGCAATAATACTAGAGAAAAGGTGGTAAATGACTCACCCTGCTGTTTATCTTTTAGGACAGAGCAAGCAGTTCATGATGCTGTCAGTGAGTGTGGCAGTTTTGAACCACTCTCATGCTTGCAGCACTGGGGAACTGAGAAGTCTCTGTTATGGCTTCCTTTTAGTTTTGTCTACAGAGTGAGGAGAATGAAATAAAATAAGGGGGCTATGTGTGTCATATTTAGAATGAGAAAAACAGCATTTGTGAATTGTTGTGGCTGGCAGGGGATAATGAAGCTTAAGTAGGCAGGGAGGCACACACTGTATAACACTGCTTTAATCTAGCACCAGTAGGAGAAGGACTATTTTATGTTAAAAGCACAGATTCACTTACATTTTTACTTATTTAAAAATGTGTTTAAAATTAAAAAAAACTGCTTCTAAAAATAAAGGGACATTTTATAAGTGCAATAAGACACTTCAGGGTTGTGCATTACGATTGTGATAACCGCACTCCCTAGGGACGGCAGCGCCGACGCTGACCTCGTGCCTAACTACACCCCTAGGAGTGAGGTTATCACACCATAATGCACACCCCGTCCTGTCTTGTTGCTTACTTATTGGGTATAATGTATCCTCCACAGTGCTAACCCTTCTCTCTAGTTCTGTGGTTCTGATTGAGGGGAAGTTAATTTTTTGCACTAAGTCCAATACTGAGCTTGTCAGTGCTAAAATGGAAGTCTTAAAGCTTTGAAACCCCTTTCTTAGTTCAGTAATTAGATCATAGAAACATAGAAAGTGATGGCAGAAGGGAACTGCAAGGTCCATCTAGTCTGCCCAGGAATCTACCTAGTACTATTACCCTGCCCTCCTTTGCCTTTCTGTATGTTACCTTTATATCTATCACATGCGTTCTTGAACTTGCTTACCATTTTGGCCCCCGCTACCTCCTTGGGAAGTCTATTTCATGGGTCTACCACTCTCTCTGTAAAGAAGAACTTCCTTGTGTTACTCCTGAACCTCCCTCCCTTCAGCCTCATATCATGCCCTCTTGTTCTCCTCCTTTCTTTCAATTGGAAAAGCTCCTGAACATTAATCTTATTTGTACCCCTGATATATTTAAAAGTCTCAATCATGTCACCCCTCTCCCCCCCCTCTGTTCCAGGGAGTACATGTTGAGTTCCATCAGCCTGTCCTGGTATGCCATACGGTGCAGTCCCTGAATCATTTTCATGGCCCTCCTGTGCATCATCACTTGAGCTGGTAGTGTTCTCCTTTTCATTTGCTTTGATGAATTAATTTTCAGAGTAGGTTCACACTCTACTGAATCTTTCTACACCACCTCCTGCATTTTGTTGATCGGCTCCATCTGGCACTCATTGTCAGCTGTTTGTTCCCAAACCAGCCTTTCCTGAAGTCACATTCTCTGGTTTTGAATGTGTAGTGTCCACATTTAAAATGGTTGTCTTCGTCTGAAGGGTAGGCATGTTAAAGCCTTTATTACGAGCTATATTGTTCCCCTGGGAAACTGAGTGCAGAGCCCTGACTTGAATCTTTGGCACTGTTTGCAGGATTGTGAACCCCCTCTGAAGCAGCCTGTTCTCACTTAGAAATGCAGCCACTGTCTTCCCCACTGCTGCAGCAGAGTGATCGATATCAGATGCTGCAGTTTGATGGGGGATCATTGCTTGGGCTAAGGGATTTGTATTCAAAGATGCAGAGAAAAAGCTGAAGGAGTTAAACATTTAAGAGCCCACAGATAAGTTAGTTTCTGAAGCAGGGCTGGGGATCATGTTGCTGGGGGGAGCTCTAGGTTACTGGCCAGGGATTTGAAATATTTTATGAGATTAGTGGAAGACTGTTTGATGTCAGTCAACCTTAAAGCACTTTTTAAATCTCAGGCACTTCCCTACTGCTTTTTTAGTGGTTCTCTATCACTGATTTTTCAAGCTTCTTTTGTCTCCTGGGTCCAATGAGTTCTCTGCAACATGCACCCCCCCACACACACACACACTCCCAGTGTAGCAGAGCAAACTTGTAGAATTATTAAAAAAACAGAACTCCATAAATATCGAAAAGTTCCTTATGTCAGTACTTTTTTTTAAGCTAGTATACACCTTCTAGCAGTTCTCATTTATGCAGGAAATAGAAAACTTACCACAGCAAAAAGGAAAAAAAGGTTTTTCAAATATAGAACTCCTCTGTTGCGTTGGGTTATGCAGCAGCTCCATGGGTCATGGTGTTCTCTCCTGACGACCAGAATGCATCTGCTCAGTCCTCTAGCATGTCTGCCATCTTGCCTTCCTGTTTGTACCATGATAAAGTGCACATGACCAGCATGAAACATTGTCACACATTCTGTGGTGAGTGTCATTATGTTTGTACTATTTTATTCATGTAATAAATAGTTTTTGTTAACATATACCCAGTACTGGGTTTTAATTTGTTTTGCAACTCTGCTGCCTGACTTTTGTTTCTTGTATACTATTGATTCCATTCTTTATTACAGAAAACATATTATATGAAAACATGCCCTTACAGTAACCTTTAAACTTTATCCGCTGTTGTTGCTTTTCCTGTGTTGAAGTCACAGTCCTTTCCTTGTGATATTAAAATACTTATGTGGCAACAGGTTTTGATGGCTTGCAAAGAACTGTGACTTCAAGATAGGAAAAGCACCAGAAATAGTTGAAGACTAAGGGGCAAAGAAAATAATTGCCTTCAAAAGTCTTAAGTAATAAAAATTGGAAAATTCTGAAATTCAGTTGTTGGGGGGAATGCTGTGAGGTTGAAGTCCAAATCCCAACTGTCAGTGTTTTACAGAAAACTGATAAATAACTTTAAAGGAATACCACAGTCAACATTTACAAAACACATATTGTGCAGAGAGATTTGATTTGTGTATGTACTCCTAGTGTTTCTTTCCCTTTGTTTATTAGAAGTTTGTTTGTTTCTAAATCTGTCTACTAGTTTGATGGCCCCTGGGATCTCCATGTCAGCATTTTTTGTTCTTCTTTTTCCTACAATGTCTCTTGTCTCATGTGACAGTGATGCATCTGGGACCATATATTCAGCAAGTGTGAGTTTAGAGTCAATTTTATAGCAGTAGAGCTGTGATTTTAAGTAACTTTCTTTATCTGGTGAGCACTTATAAAGGCCAGTTCCACAAGCTTCTTGAGGATAATTGAATGGGCTCTCCTGTAAAAAACAGCTAGAGTCTTCACTAATGATAGCATTGATAATGCAGGGAGATGTGTGAGCATTTTAAGGCTGTGTAGTTTGATGAAATGAAAAGCTTTAAAAGTAAAACATTTACTCCTGCTTGCTAGACAGACACATACCTAGAAAACAAAAAGGCAAGGCAAGATAGTGTTATGTATTTGGCACCCAATCCAAAGGCTCAGAACACCTTACAGCATTAAAACAACATACATAAATACATAGATACATAGACAGTGTCATCAGATAAGGGCCTACAGCTTACCCAGTCTGCCCATTTGAGCTGGTAAGTTTACTTTATGTTTCCTAGAAATCTGTTGCCCCTTAACCCTGACCTCCAAAATTCCTTTATGTCTATCCCATGCATTCTTAAATCCCATGATTGTTTCAGCCCCTACCACTTCCTCTGGCAGGGTGTTCCACTTGTCCACCACCCATTCTGTGAAGAAATTCTTCCTCACGTTTCCTCTGAATCATTCTCCCTCCAACTTCATCCCATGCCCTCTAGTCCTGGAACATCTTTTTTGCTTAAAAAGAGTGTATTCCTGCACCCTGTTCCTCCCTGTAAGATACTTGTATGTCTCTATCATATCCCCTCTCTCCCTCCTCTCCTCCAGGGAGTACATATTCAATTCCTTCAACCTGTCCTCATAGGACTTGTGATACAATCCATGTATCATTTTTGTTGCCCTCCTCTGAACCTTCTCTACCCTGTCTATGTCCTTACGTAAGTAAGGTCTCCAGAACTGTACACTGTACTCCAGGTGCAGTCTCACTAGTGTCTTGTATAGTGGAATTATGACCACCCTTTTCCTGCTGGTGATGCCCCTGCCTATGCATCCCAGCATCCTATTTGCATTACCTGCTGCCTTGTCACACTGTTTCCCTACCTTGAGGTCATCAGAGATGATAACCCCAAGATCCCTTTCCTGATTGGTGCATGCTATATCCTCACCCCCCCAACTGATATATTGTGCCTGGATTTTTGTGCCCCATATGCATTATCTTGCACTTCTTTGCATTGAATTTCAACTGCCAAACCCCTGACCATTCTTCAAGTTTCTGCAGGTCCCTTCTCATTCTGTCTACACCCTCTGGTGTGTCTATTCTGTTACAGAGCTTTGTGTCATCAGTGAACAGGGAAATTCTGCCTTCTAGGTCCTGTGCAATGTCACTGATGAAGATGTGAAATAGGACCAGTCCCAGCACTGATCCCTGTGGTACCCCACTGGTCACTCTTCCCTCTGTGGAGTGGCAGCCATTTACCACCACCCTCTGTGTCCTGCAGCCCTGCCAGTTGCCTACCCACTGCACTACTGTCCTGCCCACACCCATATTCCCCAGTTTGTGTAATAGTCTTCTATGTGACACAGTGCCAAAGGCCTTGCTGAAGTCCAGATAGGCCATGTCCACTGCCCTCCCCTGATCCACCTCCTTAGTCACCCAGTCAAAAATTCAATGAGGTTGGTCTGACATGACCTCCCCCTGGTGAAACTATGCTGCCTTGGGTCCTGTAGTCCATTGACAACCAGATGTTCCACCAATCTCTCCTTCAGTAGTGCTTCCATGATCTTCCTCACTACCGAGGTGAGGCTGACTGGTCTGTAGTTCCCCGCTTCCTCTTTGTTCCCACTTTTGTATAAGGGGACTACATCTGCTGTCCTCCAGTCTTTGGGTACCTCCCCTATTTCCAGTGATTGGATAAACAGGATTGCCAGAGGTTAAGCCACCACCTCTCTTAGTTCTTTAAGGACCCTGGGGTGCACCCCATCTGGCCCCATTGCTTTATCAACTCTTATTACTTCCAGTTCCTTCAGGACCCTTTCTCATGTAAAGGGACTTGTGTCCATTTCTGCACCATAACATAAAATAACTCAGTAAAACAAATATGATGAATAAAAAAAGTAAATAGCTTTAGTAAATTAATCTGGGAAGGCCTGCACAAAGAGATATGCTTTTAGTTGTTGCTTAAAGGCCCCCACCATGCGAACAGATCTAATTCTCTCCAGCAAAGAATTCCAGAGGAGACGGGCAGCAACCCCCAAAGTCTCTGTCCCCTGATTGCTTTAAGCGAGAATGTAGAACCTGGCACAAGCCTGCACCAGTGGATCAGAGACATTGAAAACATGGAATTAGAGAGAGTTTATTTAGCTGAGGCCAGAATATCAGGATCCTAACAGCAGATTGCTGCTGCATCAGCTTTAACTCACCAAATCAGTGGTCCTGGATGCATCACTGTCACATAGAATAAGTGCAATAAAATATGTCAATATGGAGAGCCCCAGGGGCCATAAAACTAGTAGGCAAATTTAGAAAAACACTTCTTACATCAAAGGGAAGGACACACTAGGACTGCACAAATAAATAAAAACACTCTGAACAACATACGTTTTTGCAAACTTTGACCGTAGTACTCCTTTAAGGGGATTGTTATGGCCTAGTTGTTGGTTCTA